>CM062817.1:1010991474-1011591474 GCA_031772625.1 Pinus tabuliformis
AACTTGCTGCTGGGGGAAAGTTTCACGAATCCTACCGGGAGGGTTGGCTGGCACAATTGCACAACCCTGGAGCCCAGTAGGCTATCTGAGAGGATGGCACATTTCCTGGGGGGAAGGCTAGTTGCCTTCCAAAAATGCACAATTTCAAAGGGGAAATTGCTTAGCCTGTAGTTGCACCAAGTCCAGGTGAGCATCCTATGAGGGGAATTGATCAACTGTGATCGATAGGGTGCCTTTGTGCGAGGAAAACACTTGAAGCTTGAGTACTTAATGAAGAAAGACAAAGTTTTGTGTAAGGTTGGTCTTATGGAGGGTGGTTGTAGCCGCTACAACACTTGGTGACACATTGGTAGAACTCCAGCTCTCTAAATGGACCTTGTTCATGAAAAGCACGTCTAGCACCTTCGGAAGTATCGACTCTTAGCTCATCTTGGCTTCACACTGGTTTGATTGTAAGATGTAGCATCTGCTAGACTCTTGGTCGATTTTAACACATTCCAAGCCAAGGCAACACAGTTGTTTCAATCGGGGTTGAGGGGTATATAGATGCACAAGTAGTATAGTCGTCAGAGTCTTAGTTTCATCTTTGGTGTTTCTCCACTACTAGTAGGCCTAGATAGTAACCCGGTGGAGTCACATAGTAGCACACGCATGGCTCCACTTCTAGCGAGCCTTGTCAGTATCCCAGTAGAGTTACTTCCATCACCTCCCTGCGAGGGAATCCTTTCTCTTCTTTCTCCTTATTCATTTTGATTTTTTTCTTTTGACTTTTCATTTTTTTCAATTTCATTGTGCATAACACTTATTCATTTCAGAGGCGGAAGAGGGATCCCGACTTATTGAGAGAAAAAGAGGTTGTTCCAGCAGAGAAGCAATTTATTATATCTTTTTTGTGCCTATTAAGGTTTTCCACCTCACCTTACTCTACTTGACTGAGCTGACAAGGGTTAACCCAAAAACAACTGACTAGAGAAGGTGACACATGTTAGTGCACAAGAATTTTGTTTACACCAACGTTCACTTTGAACAATACTTATTTTCCTTCATAATATTATGGAATAAAAGAAATAGGCTCATCATATAGAAGCAAGATGACAGATAACCAAGTAGTGATAGTTGTACAAGTCCTCCTGTACTTTACCCAACTCGCTTCAAGAGTCATACATGGTTTCATGCAAAACTAACCTATGAATGAAACAAGTGAATGAACTAATAATAAACAAACAAAAGCAAGAGAAGAAGAAAAATGAAAGCAAAGGAAGTAAACAAACAAGAAAATAAAGCACGTAAGTGATCAAGCATGAAAACAAACAACTGAAAGCAAACACTACTCCTACTCCTACACTAATGGTACATGGGATTGATCACGTGAAGTGACACTTCCATTGCAGCCACCAATGCATTGGTAGACCCATGTTGGTGAAGCCTTGGTCCACGAGAACCCAGTTGTGCGAATCAATAAGCAAGAAAAATATAATAGTGAAGACAACTAGACTTTGTGATTCAAAGTGCCCACAGACATAAGTGAGTGCATGTGCATGATGGGCAGTCCGCAGACTTATCATGATTCTCTATGACACTACGTGAAACTTTGAAGAATAAGAAAACTCTTGATTGTGACATGAAAGAAAATGAAAGAAACAAAGATAACTTGCGTCGCGCACGATTGCTTACAATGTAAGACTCCTCCCATGCATGAGCAATGGGATCGTGTAGTTTGAGTGGAGGAAGTAAAATCTAAGTGTTGGATTGATCTTGAATGCATACAGATAAGTGATGAGGATCCTTGAGTGTTTGAAAAATTTCCTGACCAGAAGCGAAACCAACCTCAAGACAGCGAGGGCCTGACACAATCATCGACTTGGGTTGAAGTGCCTCGACGGTCTATGGGGTTTCGACTTCATTGATAGATGGATCTTCGTACACTAGTGGCTTAGAAAGATTAACAATGAGTGAATCAACATCATGAGCGGGTGATGAGGTGAAGAGATCATGACAACCAAGATTAGAAAATTCAGGATGTTGGTCGGCGTCCTCATGGTTAGATGAATCACATAGATGGGTAGATGAAAAGTGAACAAAGTCATCCTCTGTGTTTCCAGAAATGACAGAGGAAGGATCAAGTGGATTTTCAACGAGTAAATTTATCCTATCCATTGTCGAATTATGAAATAACATCTGGTGAGTCCTGCGAGTGATCAAAAATGGGTGCATTCGTGGATGAAGATACACATGCAAAATCATGGATGGTAGGTTCACCAAAGAGGTTAGGAAATAATGGAGGGGACTCAGATAGAAGGGAGTCATCCTTCGCCGAGTGTTGATGTTGAAGCTCACACTCATACTCTTCCTGAATGAAAATGCATATTGGTTGTGCAACATTGACTTCGTTAGTGGGTTGTTCCTCATTCACAACAAGTGGATAGTTCGGAATGGATGAGCACAAGACAACATCATCCAGAGGACAATTGAGTGTGAAGACAGAGGTCGAAGAAAATAATGCATATGAGAACTCGAAGGACTCACAACCAAATCTGCATGAAAATCGTGGACTGATGTTGGGAGAGTGTGAAGGATGAACAGGTGTGTGAGCATGATCCTCAACATCACTAAGGAGTGGTGGAGCTGTTGAATGAGAGGGAGGCAGACAGTCAGTTGAGATAGTGCCCGCTCCCACATGAGATTGCACAATTCCACCAATGAAGAATGTTGAGCGAGGCTTGATATCAAGCTTCCTCTTGGGATAGGAATATTTCTTAAGGAAATACTTGAACCAGTTCCAAAGATAAGAAAATTTCATCTAGCTCTTTAGAGCTTGAAATGGAAAGTCACGGAAGCATTTCCAAAAATCAATAACGGATCCATGCAGAGCCCTCCATTGTTGTAGCAATTTCGGATCAAGATAGTCTGGGTCAAAATGATAGAATGTGTCTTCAATGAGATCATAGAAGTGCTCAAATGAGTGCAGAGTGTTAGCTGGTAGGCTGAGCACCCAACGAAATGTAGATTTGTGAAGTGTGTATGCAGGTAGCAAACCGACCTTTTCGTCAGAAAACTCATCTTCCTCATAAATCATGAAACGAAAGTTATATAAGTTCTTAGGCTAGGCCACTTCACCTTCACCATCATATGGGTGAGTGGAAAAGAGATAGAAAAGCTTCCCAAGATGGAGACATCTTCACGATTTGAAAAACACCTCGGGGGAAGAAGAGTGCAAGACTCCACGAAAGATATGCAGAGGTTCAAAACTAGATGAGAGGACACTTCTTGTGATCAAGCCCTCCTTCTAGCGCCAAAAATGTTGACAGTGCTGGATGTGCCAACATGTGAAGGGGATCTCCACGGTAAGAAGTCCAAATTATACCTTAGACTGTTTGGTGTAGGAGCCCCAGCAGTGGGTCGTAAGGTAATGTCTTGACTGCAATGTGGCATAGAGGCAAGTAGGATAACTCTATCAGTAGCAAGGGTGTCACTAATGCAGTGAGTCAAGGAAGGTGTATGAAGGGTTCCAACCCTTCGAAAGGGGAAGGAGGTGAAGGTGAGTTCCAGGTTGAAAGGGACAAGTCCCAACTCGACTAGGAACACACAACACAAAGGACATGCATAGCTTCCGGTGGAGCAGTCCACTCAGATGCAGGAGTCACATCATAAAAGGTAAGATAACACGTAAAACACTCACGGATCAGTCTAAGAGGAGTGTGGTGGTTTTTATAGCGAGGTTCAAGTGAAGGTTTGTCTGATATTTGGCAGAGTAGTCGACGAAGACGGTGATAACATTATGAACATATGCAACACATTAACAACAAGATTAATATAATGGCATGTGAATCAGTTCATGCACAAGTACGTAAGTTAAACGACACATATCATTAAAGCAACATGAGCAGTCCAACTACAATAACAACATATGCATGAAAATGTGTTGTCTCTTATTATATAAAGAAGTGTAAGTCAAAATCATACAATACATCCATGTAAACCTGCTAGCCCCAATAGTGGAACATTACAGCCACATCCCCCTGCTCCTCCAAAGAGATGTACTAGATGCATGTAGTGGAGAAGCCAAGTCGCGTTACAATACTATCCAAGCCTTCTTCAAAATAGTCCTAGTAGAAGCTTTGCTGACCAAAAGCCTATACAATGAGTTATGAGGGACTATTTATAGAAAATGGTGGGGTGACCCTTGAAATTCACTTTTGTGATAGTTCAACTACCCTCATGACTCTTCACCTACTCTATGAGTGTTACATCCATCTGTTGACACTTGATTTACACTTGACATGACTTAACATTACAATGCACATGTACTCATGTGAGACAACATGGCTTGAGAAAGCCTTGCAAGACGTCACTAACACTCGGTCCACTATGGTGAGACCAACTGTTTGATGTGCTTGTGATGGTGAAGCTGGTGAGCCGATGCCAAGCTTGGTCATCCGTGATGGTGTGCATGTACCTCATGGTGACATCTTGCTGAAGCGAACTCTTGCTTTCATTGCAACTGGTGCATTGGTTCAGTCGCTTCATCCAACTCGTCTGCTAACATGCTCATGGTATTCTTGGGTGTGGCTGAACTAGAAGCACACTGATGCATAGTGTCCGTGTTGATCTTCAAGTATGTGCTGGTGGCCATGCACATCAACTTACCGAAATACTTGTTCGGCTCCAATTGGACTTGCTTGTTATAGACATTTTTGTGCCTTACAGCTCTAAGCATGAAATGTCCATAAACCAAGGGATCCTAAGTCCCTAAAAGTGTTGTTCCTGCCCCTAAAGGAACAAGGTCAACCAATTACAGCTTCTCCCAGAAGTTCTGCACCAGAAACTTCTCAGAATCAGTCAAATCAGGATCATTTCAGCTACTCCACTAGCTAGCTGCGTTGCATAGCACCCAAGTACACTAGCTAGGTGCGTTGCAACGCACCTAAATGCACTACCAGGGTGTGCTGAGTGGGAAATGACAAATGGCAGTGTCATTCCGCGAGGTGGACAAACAATGGAAGCTTCCAGAATCTTCCCCAATGACACTTGCCTCACTGAGTTCGACCAAGGATGAGTAAGAGGTTCTCAGTCTCCAAGTGGAAGCAAGAACTGACAGAGAGAAGCCACTAGTCAAATCATAAGCTGACTCATCCTCTTTGCATACATCTATATATGGATCCCTCATCCCAGAGATCCAGGAGGCTGGAATTTTGTACATTGCAGAGAATTGCTATTGGTTTTGAGATAGAGCTCAGAGTATTGGGTGATTTATGCTTTGTTGGAGGTGAAGAGGGGATTCCTTTGCTGGGGGGTTGATGCTGGATCAGGAATCATCGGTTTTAACTCCTCCTGGATCTTCTTGTTATAGCAATAAAACTATTTGAGTTTCTCCTACATGCTTGTGTATCAATGATGTTTTGTTATATTTGCATGTTTAGCTTAAATCTGATCCTAAGCTATTTATGAATATGAATCCATGTCTTTGTGTAGTTTTCCTCTTCTGTGATCTTGCAGGAACTTGGTGAAGCTGGGCAAGTAAGGGAGCAGGTAGCTGGAAGCTGTCAAAGAGGAGAGAAATTGGATCAAAGGACTAGCGCAAGACATAGGTTGGTTCATCCTATTCCTCTTCGTTTATAGTTCATAAAGAAGAATACGAAAGTAGTTTTCTCTGTTTGTTTCTAAGGTACTGTCACACCTTAGTGGGATAGGGGCGTTCTGAGTAGACACTTTTCCCGTTAACATTGCTTCTTGTATTTGCCTTGGTGAGTGTGTTGAATGGGTTGGATTGCATGCTGCTGAATCCCTTTCATGCGGTCAACCACACTACTCACCATATCTTCTCCATCTTAGCTATTGGGATGGATCTTTAACTTTTCCAGGCATAGTTTCATCCGTGAGTGCACATTACGCCCACTGCTATTCCTAATCCTATTGCAACTCATTTGTCTGTCTACGTAGCTTCATGTTCTTCCTTAGTTGCTTCTTCACCACATGCAACTTCTTCGTTGTTACAACTTCTGCCCTCACGCGATATTCATGTTGTGCCATCACTCCATAGCTGGAGTCTCCAAAGTTTCTTTCATCATCAATGGACCTACTTTAGCTTGCAACCTTGTTCCACCTTCGTGTTATTAACAACCCTCCTCTTGCATTCGTTGCATTTTGTATGCTATCTTCAACTGTTGTTCATGTTGCTTCTTGCTATGATTCTACCACTTGATGTCCTTGTCTACGAACAACTTGATGTCTTCATGAGTATGCAAGCTCATAGACACTTGATTGACTGCATCCCTAAGTGTGCTCTGAATGGTGTCCTCATCTCTTCTCTCCTAGAAACCATTGTACCTATGTTGTTGAGGGGAAAATGAACACATGCGATACTTGGAGACATGGCAACGCTCATAGAAAGTTGTCTGTCAGTCGAAAACCAAAATGAACATGAGAACTGACTTGCAACATACTTGGGTGAATGATCATGAAGGTTGCACAATTTCAGCCCGGAGGTCGGGAGACCGTCTACCAAGACTACTCAAGGCATAGTCTAGGCTACTCCGAGACTAGATGACGGATGGAATTGTGCAATGCATAGTCCAGTGTGGTTGCTGGCTATTGGGATTTTGCAATGTGCAATTCCAACTAGGAAGCATTGTTGGCATAGGGATAGATATGTGCAATTGCTTGGGGCAAGTAGCTACTGTCCTCCAAAAATTCACAAAACAGTCCTAGGGGCCAGTGTCAGATAGGAATGTGCAAATATGGAGAGGAAGGTGAGCCTTCCTCTCCTAGACTACGCAATGTCGCCTTGGTGAAGGCAGTGTCCAGGTTAGGGTTGGCCCGACCCACCGATGGGTGACTGAAAGTAAGTAAGTCAGTGAATGCATGGCAACACTAAGTGATAATAGAAGTGATTGACAATGCATGCAAAACATGAATGAAAGATTCAGCAAACAGATCAACATGCATGTGGGTGAGGCAGTTTGCAAGTTGGGTGAACGTTTGTGTAAAATAGTTTTATGCATGTGAAAACAGTGAGATAGCAATGAATCTATATTATATGAATCTTGTTGTTAATGTGTTTCATATGTTGTTAATGTTGTCACCGTCTGTGTCAACTACTCTGTCGGACATCAGATAGACCTTTCACTTGAAACTTTCTATAACAACCATCGCACTCGTCTCAGACTGGTCCGTGAGTGTTGTACATGTTACCTTACCTTGTATGATGTGACTGCCCCATCTGAGTGGACTTCTCTACCGGAAGCTATGCATGTCCTTTGTATTATGTGTAACTAGCTAAGTTGGGAATGGTCCCTTTCAACCTAGAACTCACCTTCACCTCCTTCCCCCTTTGAAGTGTTAGAACCTCTCGTACACTTTCCTTGACTCACTACATCAGTCACACCCTTGCTACTGATAGAGTTATCCTACCTGCCTCTGTGCAACATTGCGTTCAAGGCATTGCCTAATGACCCACTGTTGGGACTCCTACACCAAATGGTCTCAGGTCTAATTAGTACTTCTTACCGGGGAGATCCCATTGACATGTTGGTGGGTCCAGCACTGTCAACATTTCTGGCACTAGAAGGAGGGCCTGATGACAAGCTGTGTCCTCTCATCAACTTTTGAACCTTTGCAATATCTTTCATGGATTCTTGCACTCTTCCTCCCCTGAGGTGTTTTTTGACTCATGAATATGTCTCCATCTCGGGGGAATCTTTTCAATCTCTTGTCCACTCACACATATGATGGTGAAGGCCAAGTGGCTTGCCTTGAGCACTTATATAACCATGGTAAATTTTAGTGGCGAATTTTAGCCCAAGGGCGAAATTTAAGGGGTTTTTCATTTTAGAGGGGAATTTTTTTTATAAAACACCTATTTTATATATTTAACCCAACTTTTATTTAAAAAATAATTATTTTTTCATTTTCTAACCAAAAAAAAGGGGTCGAATAAACTATGAAAAGATTGATTTGACCTAATTCGCCTGGTTTGGGAGGTTATATTCCATTACAATCACCTGATTTTATGCTTTGCAATGTTAAATTTGTTTGAAATCTCCCATTTTCTGGTTTTGGAGGTTGTATTTGGTCCCAATCCCCTTGATTTCTTTTGTAAACGGCTTCTTGTTTTCAAATTTGGTTTTCATTGATGGAAAGGGTGTAAATAAATAAAAATAAAAATAAAGTGGAGTTATGGTAAATAAATAAAGCCTATTTTTATAATTACTCCAAAGGTATGGTAAATGAATAAAAATATAAATAAACTAGAGGTATGGTAAATAAATAAAGCCTCTTTTTATTTTTAGTCCATAACCCTCTTTCTATTTAAGAAGGCTAAAAAAAGGTTTTATTTAAGTGAATCCTATGGGCCAAATACCATATTTATAAAATAGGTATGGTAAATTAATAAAAATATAAATAAACTAGAGGTATGGTAAACAAATAAAACATATTTTTATATTTACTCCATAAGTCACCTTATATTTATGAACATGCAAGGGTGTAAATAACTAAAAATATAAATAAAGTGGAGGTATGGTAAATAAATAAAACATGTTTTTATATTTAGTCCATAATCCTCTTTCTATTTAAGAAGGCTCAAAAAAGAGGTTTTATTTAAGTGAATCCTATGGGCAAAAAACCATATTTATAAAAGAGGTATGGTAAATTAATAAAAATATAAATAAACGAGAGGTATGAGTTACACATCCATTTGGGCACATCACTCCCATCATTTAGATCAGTACTATTAGGGCTCATCAAACCCTAATTTAGTTTATACATGCCCTAGACACGTCACCTCTTTGAATGCCTCCTTCGCTGAGAGTTCTTTGGCCTGAAACCCTCCACAATTGCCTCCTTAAGGGACCAGCACAACCTTCGACATGGGTGTTATAGACATTTTTGTGCCTCGCATCATGGAGCATGAAATGTCGATAATTACAGGGATCCTCAGTCCCTAAACAGGTTGTTCTTACCCTAAAAGAACAAGGTCATCAAACAACAGCACTTCAATCAGTTCTCCACCTGAAAACACTTCAAAACAGGCTTATTTTGGATCATGTCAGCTGCTCACTGAGCTTCTGCGCTGGAATGCAACTGTCTCTTTGTACTGCGCTGGAAGTCAAAATTAATGAAGGCTACCTGCGCTGGGCGAGATTGGCCAAGTGGCACAGTCATCCTGCAAGGTGTCAACTGCCCAGGAAGCTTCCAAACTAACACTTGGTTCATGAGATTCGCCCTGTGATGAGTAAGAGTACTTGATCACCATGTGTAAGCAAGGATCTCCAAGGGACTCAAGAACTGAAGATTAACTGAAGAGGGAGAGGACACAAGGCAGCTTCATGTCAGTCTCAAGTGACTCATCCTCTCTTCTTCTCTCCTATATATAGAGCTCTTCTATGAGGTCTAAGAGGCTGGAATTTTGTGTAAAGCAAGGAGGTGCTGTTGGTTTACGTTAGAGCTTTGGGTGGTTGTTTTTCTAGAGGTGAAGAGGAGAGTTCTTGCTGCTGGGGAGGTGCTGCTGGATTGGAGCCATCATTGGTTGTACCTTCTCAGAACCCTGTTACTTCTATCAATAAAGTTTTGCATGTTCTCCTATATACTTGTATTACATTGATGGATTGTATTTACTTGTATATTTGATTCACTCTAATCCATGCATCAGTTATGAGTACATGTATCTTGTAGTTTCCTCTGTGCAGGATCTGTGTGGCAAAGAGAGCAAGGAGCTAGAGACGAGAGAGGACAAGGATCGACTAAGCGAAAGACCAGGTGGTTAATCTTTTCTTCCTTCTCTCTGTACTTTCATAAAGGAAAACATCAAAGCTTTACTTTCAGTTGTTGCTAAAGACTGTCACCTTAGAGTATTGGGATAGGTCATCACGCATCAGTGATACATGTCACTAGCATACATTCGAGATCAGTGTCACATGATTCTACACTAGCATAGTAGTCACCTAGTCTCGCTGAGCATCATGCTGCAGATAGATCGATGTCGTGCACATGTTTGTCTTCAGTCAGCCGTTCCCCCGATGGCCCTCTCTCTGAGCGTGTGTTTGCCTCCATGATAGTCTATCCTCTACTTCCTCCATGAAGCTAACACTAAGTTGGAAGGCCATTCAATACCTATTTATGACCAAATCCATTTGCTTATAAATTGAGCACTCATCTAATGATGAGTGGCTAGACTTTAAGATTTTGTAACTATATATTGTTGTATTGAGAATTGGGAGTGTAAGTGAGTAGTGTTATGCTGCCAGAGTGTTGTGCTATTAATGTGATGTTGGTTGGAACCCAAGCTGGAAGAGTGACAATGTATTAGACGTCATGGTTGTAATTCTTCCTTCTACTTAACAAAGTTGTTTACACCTTTTTCCATATGCTTATCTTGATGTATGATGTTTATATGTGTGAATGTATCTGATTCCATTTACTTGTATTCGATAGATCTCTTGCTTTGATTGGTTCTCTGTCTTCTATTTATGCTTGAAGGTACTTTTTAAGTGAGTTAAGTTCGAGAAGGAGCGATGGGAGTCAAACAAAGGAGACAAAAAGAAAGCGAAAGAATAAGTAGGTATTTTGATACCTTTGTCTTATTTATCATTTATAGACAAAGGATAAGAACTTTAAATCTGTTGTTCTAGGTATAGCTACCTACCTAGGGAATTAGTATTTATCCGTAGATACCAAATTCCTCCTAAAAAATTGGCAACTTTGCTGGGGAGAAGCATCATTCTGGGTCATTTACGTTCATCCTAGTACCCTCTAGTAGACTCTACCTGCTTCCATTGAGTTTCTTTGAGCCTTTTGAAGTGTTTTTTGGTGAAATTTGTGCTTGTAAGCCCCTAAGATTGCCTCTCTGGCACCAGCGTAGGCTTCTTCTAGAGACAAAGCATTGTAGAGCACCCTTGGCTTGAGGACAGTGCTCTGAAGCACACTATCTCCCATTCAACACTGCACTGATCCCGCTTAAGACAAAAATCCCTCCTCTGAGTTGATTTTTTTCCAAATTTCCTTCTATTTCTACTTGTTTAGTCATGAAAGAATGTTATGTCTCTGAAATCAACATTATATTTCCTTTAATAGCCATACTTTGGTTTTGATTGATTAATGTTTCTTAAATTATTTCTTTTTCATTATCGATTCATTGTCAAAGTTAGATTATAGTCGATTAATCTTTGTTCAAAAGAAAGTGTACTAAAAGTCTTCATTTCTTTTGAAAAGGAATTTTCCTGAAGTCTTTGTTCTTGCAAAAAGATTGATTGATTGTATGTGCATTAGTTTCCTTTTGTTCATTTCAACATTAAGGGAATTGAAAGAAAAACTTACATTGTGCATATTGTATTTTGTGAATGCTTGGTAGGAGTAGTTAGGGAAATTGCATTAGATGTGCTCTTTTCTCTTTCTCAAAGATTTGATTTCTCTATCCCTTTCTAGCTAAGGTTTTCATTATTCAAATTGAATGAAAAGAATGTTTATCATAATAGTTTCATTCTAGGAATTTCAAACATAGATAATGCGGTGAACCTTGAAAGACAAATTCCAATGAAGATGAACTTAAAATTCATTTGAATAAACCTAATGGAGCATTGTCACCTAACGCAAAACATTTAGAGTTTCTAGGCCAGAGACCTGTTTTGGAGTCATAAAACATAGCAGCTATCCCTAACTTGTCTACAATACATCTCGAGTTTGATACCGCATTCCACGCATGTGAGTATATCATAGATCATCCACTTACCTACATGTATATAGGGTTGTGTTACAATACATAAAGTATAAAGGAATGCTCTCATTGTGCAGTTTTGCATTAGACAGTGCTAACACGGATTGGGCCTCCATGTACTTTTAGCTATATATGGGAGAACTACATTAGGTTTCTATCCATCCTTAGGTAACCGAGTCAGCCACCTTGTACACTGTGATACACCAAACATAGCATTCGGGGAGATTTCCTACTCGTACTTCTCAATACGCTGGGAGGTATTCTTCGGTTCACAGTTACTTGGCAATCCTTTTGCATAGATTATCCCTATTTTGTTTTTTTATGTTATTTTGATTAAAATAAATTAATTGACCGCAGATAACATCCTCCATCGTCACTCCTTAGTTGATATTAGGTTGATACATATGGCAACAACTTCGGAGTCCACCAATCAAGGAATTCCTTTTTATGGGAATCCTATTCATTTTCCTCCTTTCAAAAATATTGGTGCTCCTTATATGGCTATATTGTCCCTTCTGGGACTTAGCATCGACTTGCTAGTATGGCTATTTTCAACCTCCTTGGTCCCACAAGTGAATATTCCTACAACTAGAGAAAATCAACCTCTAGTTGATCCTAAAGTTCACCCTTTGCCTTCTTTGTTAGTGGTTTCTTCCTCCCCTTCTTCGTCTTCGACTGGTGAAAGTATTGACACTAGTAACTAGGTGGCTAAGAAGAAGAGGAAAGGGAAGAAGAAGAAGAAGCAAATTCAACAGGGGCAAACCAAGAAACCACTGCTTCAAATGCAACTTCTAATGAGAAACCATCTGTTAAGCCTCATAAAGTTCGATATCCTTGCAAAGTTTGCACGAGAGACCATCTTCTTCGAAATTGTTCTGGTATTCCTCATATCTTATAAGAATGATCTTCTTGTTCACATCATCGTGTTTCATCAACTTATAGAGATCATGCTGGTGACAGACCATCAACTAGTGGTAGTAAATTTCATGGAAAGAAGGGTAAAGTTAAGTTTCCCTGTAGGTTATGTGAAGGGAATCACCCCATTCACCTTTTTCCCTATCTAGATGAAGCCCAAAAAGTGTTGGATAACCATCCTTCTTCTCCGTAGTGACTTCCATCTCGTTACAGGAGAATCTCCCTTAATCCTACACTAGTTGATAAAATCACTGACCCAAATCAACTGTTGGTCAAACCCACTCTCTCTGAATGTGAATCCCATGAGTCTATACCTGATGCAGGAGCATTTGACTTGGAGGGAAAATCTTCAAACTTATTCCAAAAATCCAAAAAAATCTACAAGCAAAGGAGTGGGGTCCTTTAACCAGCAGTTTCCATGCTTTTCTAGTTTAAGGTAGGTATAGAATTAAGAACAAAATCATTCTGTAATAATCACTTATGGGTAAGCGATAATAAGCTTTTATTGCTTTAAATAACTTTATGTAAAAGGCATGATTTTGTATGGATAAGGATCGAGAGGGCTTATCTATTAATTATAAAATGAAATAATGGGACGCTCTAAGTTAGAGAGAGCTGGAAGCATTATCATCTGAAAAAGAAAATACCCTCTTTGTGGATTTGTTGTTATAATTCTCTGTTAACTGTAATTTGTATTTTTATCTGGTTGCGATTCTTGCTTTCTGAACGTTGTTAATGGTGATTCGAATCAGTTTTTCCTCTTAACATTGGTTTTAATCTTATAATTGTTGTTTCCCATATATCGACACATCTATTTCCTCTTACATGAATTGTTGAGCTTCCAAGAGGAAACTCTATTTTACACACAGAATTTGTGAAACTACTTAGTCGCAACAGAGTTCCGAACTTAAAATTATATAAGCTCTAGTTCATTCCCGTATCGGGTTCGAACCTCAGAAGCAGGAGAAGGAAAGTTAAAATGGCTTTCAGATTTGGAAGAGGACAAGGACGTGGTGGAAGAGGATGACCTGTTGTAAATGTTGAAGTAATGGAAGCTATGCAACAGACGCAAGCTAGATTGGATGCATTAAAAATAGACATAAATATAGATGATGGAGATGTTAGTGAACCTGAGGTTGAAGCTACAAAGGAAGAAGCTGTAGCAGTTACTCCTGAGATGAAATTCTTCCAATCAGTGTTGAGATCCATAGCTAGGCCAAAAACCAAGGTTTCAATATATCAAGCAGGACTGAATCCAGAAGAGTTGATAGATTGGATTAATGGCATGGAGAAATTCTTCGATTATGAAGAAACAAAATACGAGAAGAAAGTCAAGTTTGTTGTCACCAAGTTAACAGGCCATGCAATGCTTTGGTGGGATGGTGTGCAGGTAAAAAGAAAGAGACTTGGCAAGAAACCTATCAACAATTGGAATAGGATGGTAGCAAAGCTAAGAGGTAAGTTTCTACCAACTAATTATCAGCAAACCTTGTTCAGACAGATGCAGAATCTTAGACAAAGGTCTTTGATAGTGAAGGAATACACAGAGGAATTCTACAAGGTAAGCATAAGAGTAGGAGAAGCCAAAGATACAGATGAGAAGGTGGCCAGATATGTGAATGGTCTTAGGATGGACATTCAAGATGAGATAAGTCTACTGTCTCCTAAAAGAGTAGAGGAATCTTATCAGATAGCACTGAAAGCTGAAGAAAAACTCATGAGGAAGCAGTGTGCCAGAGGGAGAGGTACTTTCCAAGGTAGGGGAAGTCAAGGTGGTAGAGGAATATCTACAACACCTAAATATGGAGCTAGCAGTATCTCAACCCAGCATGCACCCACACGAGGTGATGCAAGAGGCAGAGGGAGTTTTTCTAGAGGAAGAGGAAGAGAAATAAGATGCTACAGATGTAAAAAACTGGGACACAGATCTTTTGAGTGCCCAGAGAATGTAGGAACAAGCCAGAGGAATGCAATTGTTGCTCCAGTTGACAGAGAAGCACTAGTAGCAGCAGTGGCGGAAGAATAAAATATACTAGAGAGAGGAGAATCTTTGGTAGTTAATAAAGTTTTTCTCAAGCCAACAAAGGAGATAGATCAACATTAGAAAGAAAGAACTTGTTCAGAACAGTGTGTAAAGTTCAAGGGAAATGTTGTCAGATGATCATTGATAGTGGAAACACTAATACTCTACAGAAGTAGTGGAGAAATTGGATTTGAAGACAATGAAACATCCAACACCTTACAAGGTGTCATGGTTACAAAAGGGACTTCAACTATTAGTGAATGAATAGTGTGAAGTGGAATTTTAGGTGGGAAAGTATAAAGATAAAATTGTATGTGATGTGATGTCAATGGATTTGTGTCACATATTTTTTGGAAGACCTTGGCAATATGACAGAGGAGCTATGCATGATGGGAAAAGAAACACCTACAAGTTTGGAAATGATGGTGTCAATCATACATTGTTGCCTTTGCAAGAAGAAGATGTACCAGGAAAGAAGACTGATCCAAAAACTCTGTTACTAGGAGGAAAGGAATACTTGAAGTAGATTGAAGAGAATGAGGTAAATTTTGTTGTAATTTGCAAGCCCAAGGTAATAATGACTTCTACTAAAATTTCTTATTTACCCATTGAAATTCAAGAAATGATGGAGAAATATTGTGATATAATTGTTGATGATTTGCCAAATGAGTTGCCACCCATTAGAAGAATTAGCCATCATATAGATTTGATTCCTAGAGCAAGTCTACCTAACAAAGCATCTTATAGAATGACTCCTACAAAGAATGAATAGGTTAGAAAGTAGGTGCAAGAATTGCTTGACAAAGGGTTGATCAGAGAAAGCTTGAGTCCTTACACAGTATCAATAGTGTTGAGTCCAAAGAAATATGGAGGCTAGAGAATGTGTAAAGATTCAAGAGTCATCAATAAAATCACAATAAGGTACAAATTTCCTTTACCTAGAATTGAAGATTTAATGGATTTCTTGAGAGGAGCAAAGTATTTTTCAAAACTAGATCCTAAAAGTAGGTATCATCAGATAAGGATAACAGAAGGGGATGAGTGGAAAATCGCTTTTAAGACAAATGAGGGATTGTATGAGTGAAGAGTAATGCCTTTTGGGTTTTCGAATGCACCAAGTACATTTATAAGACTCATGAATGAAGTTTTCAAGATTTTATTGGTAAATTTGTAATAGTATATCTGGACAATATATTAGTTTACAACAGGTTTAAGGAGGAGCACATGAGACATCTGAATTATGTCTTACAAAGGCTACAATAGGAGAAATTATTGTTGAATTTGAAGAAGTGTTCATTCATGAAAGAAGAGCTAGTGTACTTGGGTTTTGTAATTTCTGCTGAGGGCTGAAGATGGATCCAGAGAAGATCAAGGCAATCATAGAGTGGCCTTCACCCAAGAGTGTTTTTGAGGTAATAAGTTTTCGTGGTCTTGCTAGCATTTATAGAAAATTCATCAATAATTTTAGTAAGATTAATGCACCTATTGTTGAGACCATAAAGAAGGAAAAATAGCCATTTAGATGGACTGTTGAAGGAGAAAAGAATTTTTAGCTGTTAAAGAAGAAAATCACTAAAAAGCCTATTTTTGTTCTACCTGATTTTAGTAAGCCTTTCCAAGTGAAGTGTGATGCTAGCGAAGAAGAAATTGGAGGTATTTTAAGTTAGGAAGACAAACTAATAGCTTATTTTAGTGAAAAGCTAAATGATTCCAAAAATAAATATTCTTCTTATGACAAGGAGTTCTACGGAGTTGTGCAGTCATTAAAAAGGGAGGCATTATCTAATTCAAAATAATTTATCCTTTACTCAGAGAACCATGCACTACAGTATATTATGCAGCAACCAAAGCTCAGCCAGAAACATGCCAAATGGGTAGAGTATCTTCAAATTTTTCATTTTGTTTTGAAGCATATAAATGGCCAATCAAAGAAAGTTGCAGATGCCTTAAGTAGGAGCAATGTATTATTTCAAGAGAGTCAAATCCAAGTGTTGGGTTTTGATTTTCCTAAAGAATTGTATGAAAGAGATCCATAATTTTAAAAAGGCATTTAGAGCTTGTAAAAATCCTATTTTGATGGATAGGAGTAAATGGTTGTATTACTTCTTACAAGATGGACTGTTGTTCAAGAAAAATCAGCTGTGCATACCAAATTGTTCATGAGGGAGAATTTAATCAAAGAAAAACATAGTGGAGGACTTGTAGGACATTTTGGCATAGAGAAGACTTTTGAACAGTTGAACAAATTTTATTTATGGCCGAAAATTAAATCTGAAGTGGAGAAGTATGTGAAAACTTGAAATGTCTATCAATATGCAAAGGGAAGAAACCAAAACACAGGTTTTATATCCCATTACCAATTCCAGATAGGCCTTGGGATATGGTAAGTATGGATTTTGTTTTGGGCTTACCAAAGACTCAAAGAGGTAATGATTCTATTTTTGTTGTAGTGGACAAATTTTCAAAAATGGCACACTTTACTCCATGTTATAAGACTAGTGATGCTTCTCACATTACTAATTTGTTTTTTAAGGAGGTTGTATGACTGCATGGGTTTCCTAAGAGTATTGTCTCAGATAGGGATTCTAAATTTTTTGGACATTTCTTGAGGACACTATGGAAGAAATTGGGAACTAAATTAAGTTTCAGCTCTGCCTATCATCCACAAACTAATGCACAAACTGGAGTTGTGAACATGAGTTTGGGAAATCTTTTAAGGAGTCTTACTGCAGAACATCCAAAGCAATGGGATCAAGTGTTGGCACAAGCTAAATATGCATATAATCACTCACCTAACAGGAGTATAGGACAGATTCCATCCCATATTGTTTATGGAATGCATCCAAGAGGAGTATTTGAGTTAAGAAACTTGGGAAAATAAGAGATGAGAAGTGCAGAGGGTGAAGATTTTTCTTCAGAAATGCAAGCAATACATGAACAAGTGAAACAATAGCTGTAGGATAGCAACATCAAGTATAATACCAGAGTAGACATGAGAAGAAGAGAGGTGAACTTTGAAGTTGGAGATTTGGTGTTAGCACATCTCAGAAATGAGAGGTTTCCAAAGAGGGAGTATAACAAATTGAAGTTCAAAAAAATTGGACTGTGCAGAGTGTTGAGAAATTTTTTTTGCAAATGCCTATGAGATTGAGTTACCCCCTAATGTTGGGATATCACCAATTTTTAATGTTGCAGACCTATACAAGTATGAAGGTGAAGCTACAGATGATACAACACAAGATCAAGAGACACAAGAGATTCACTGGGTAAAACAGTTACCAACAACAAAATAATTTCAACCAAAAAGAATTCTGGATAGGAAGGTGTTTAAGAAGACAAGGGGATGAGAATACTTCCAGTATTTTGTAAAGTGGAAGGATCAGCTAACCATTGAAGCTACTTGGGTTACAGAAGACATGCTACATAAACTGGGTAGTTTTGTAGATGAACTCATGGAAAGGAGCCCATGAAGAATTTTGTCCTCAAGAGTTTGATGCAGGAGCATTTGACTTGGAGGGAAAATCTTCAAACTTATTCCAAAAATCCAAAAAAAAACTACAGGCAAAGGAGTGGGGTCCGTTAGCCAGCAGTTTCCATGCTTTTCTAGTTTAAGATAGGTATAGAATTAAGAATAAAAGCATTCTATAATAATCGCTTATGGACAAGCGATAATAAGCTTTTATTGCGTTAAATCACTCTATGTAAAAGGCATGCTTTTGTATGGATAAGGACCGAGAGGGATTATCTATTAATTATAAAATGAAATAAATGGATGCTTTGAGTTAGAGAGAGTCGGAATCGTTATCAACTGAAAAAAAAAAGACCCTCTCTGTGCATCTGTTGTTATAGTTCTTTGTTAACTGTAATTTGTATTTGTATCTGGTTGAGATTCTTGCTTTCTAAACATTGTTAATGGTGATTCGGATCAATTTTTCCTCTTAACATTGGTTTTAAGCTTGTAATTGTTGTTTCCCATATATCAGTGCATCTATTTCCTCTTACATGCATTGTTGAGATTCCAAGCGGAAACTCTATTTTACACAGAGAATTCATGAAATCACTTAGTCGCAGTAGAGTTCTGGACATAAAATTATATAAGCTCTAGTTCATTCCCGTATTGGGTCCAAACCAAGATCACATTGCATAATTCCAAGCAGACTAGAAAAGGCCTTTGGAGCTGCCAAAGTCTCAAACTCAGATAGTCCAGACCGGAAACATTATAGAGGAGAGCGGAAAGGTTGTCAGGTCCGTGATTGTTATCACATCACCATATCGGAACAGAAGGAGCCTAGCATTGGAGTGTTGGAATCGCTGATAGCGATTTCCAATAGTCCACATACTATCGCATCAAGGTTATCAGAACATTGTGTTATTTCTCCATTCCATGTGGAATTGCCGACAACGGTATAAAGCACCGATAGTGTTAATTGTGTTCAAACACATAGTTTGAATTATAAAGCACCAATAGTGTCATTCTTTCGAATTAACACTATAGTGGTATTAATGCACCGATTGTGTATTCCCATTCCTTTTGGAACAAAGGCTTGTGACTGTGTATTTTGCATTTTAAAACGAATTTCCCTTTGTTTATAGGAATGATAGTTTATTTCTATAATTCCTATGGAATTATAGGCTGAAGAAGGAAAAAACAGACCTATTGCATTAAAGCGTTGATAACAAGGGTTGGAGTGTATCAGAGGAAAACTCATGAAGCTGTTAATAGATGACGGATACACCCATTGAAGTGGAGGAAGAGGAATTAAGCCAAAAATTGAAGAAATTATATCAGGCTTCAGTTGTTTGTCCGTATCGCCTGCACCTAGGCCACCAATACCTGACCAATCAGAGGCCGAGGAAATAGTTGGCCAAATTTCACCTTCAAGTAATCGTACCTTTCTCAAAGAGAGTGAATATGACACCAGTTAGGTTCTTTTCATTTCTTCAGATTCCATTGAACTTGGGGGAAATCCTCCTGTTCCATCAAGATAGGAGGAAAGTCCACCAGCTCTCGTAACTCAAGGGGTTAATTATACCATTTCTACGGTAACCCCTCCAAGTAGTCTGGTCACTTCCTTCTTATGTGCCTTTCCAGATCATAGTACAAGTTTGTAATATGATTGTACCTGGAACTATTATAGATGAAGGTGCATATGTGAGTATCCTTTCCTCCACAGCTTGGCAAGCACTCGGTTCACCGCCACATGTGTCTCTTGCCTAGAATCTGTTGGCTTTTAATAGAGGAACAAGTCAACCATTAGGGATCCTTCCTCAGTTTCCTATTACTTTAGGAGGAAAAATTGTTTATCTCAATGTGATGGTAGTCCCATGCCCTTTAGATTAAAATTTACTTCTTGGGCACAACTATGCTTATGAAATGGGAGCTATTGTTTCAACACTCTTTTGAGTGATGTTTTTCCCACATGAAGACAGAATTATCACCATTGACCAGCTTTCATTTCCTGGTCCAAATATGGCTTCCAGACAATCATCTTCCCTAAATGGCCCTTTTATCACAATGGTATCTTCCCCACCATGGGTTAATTATGTGGCAACCTGTTCCATGCCTAAATAACCTAATGATCAATTCTGTGATGCTGTGCAGTATGTACTAGGGGAATTGGAGCCAGATCTCTCTAATTTTCTCCCATCTGATGAGAACCTCTTAGAAGTCATGACCTCTTATGGTTCATTAAACAAGGAATATGAAGATAGTTCCTAGCCTTGTGTCAACCTCGTTAAAATATGAAACAAGGAATATGAGGACAGTTCCTTGTCTTGTGTCAACCTCGTTAAAAAATGAAACAAAGGATATCAGGATAGTTCCTAGTCTTGTGTCAACCTCATTAAAAAAATGAAACAGGTCTCAGAGCATAGTTCCTTGTCTTGTGTCAAGCTCGTTAAAAAAATGAAACAAGGAATATGAGTAGAGTTCCTTGTCTTGTGTCAAACTCATTTAAAAATGAAAAAAAGTCCCCTGGAGCAAATTTCCAAGTCAAGTCTTTGATTAGATCTCGTAAAATCCTAGTCATGTCTTTCACTTGATCTCATAAATGAACATTCATTCCATCCACCTCATAGCCATGAGTAGTCTATCTAGGTGAATGCAATGATGCTTGGGGGGCATGCATGTAGTCTCAAGTCACCATGTTGGGGGAATGTAAGCTGAATCCAAGCGTAGTTTTTTGTTTCAAGTGTGTGTAAACATGAAACTGAATCCAAGAATAGTTCCCTATGGTTCAAGCTTGTGTAAAAATGAATCCATTTTCATTTTAACCCTCACAATTGCCATTCTATCAGCCTCTTCTATCAGATGAGCCTTGGTTTTTCTCCTTCCATCGTCACTATTTTCCTAGCTAATCATATGCTTTCACTTGGTTGTTTTACCCTTTTGAGGAACAGATGAAATGAATGGTCTTATTAGCCAGCCTCTTCACATTTATCAACATGTTTTGAAAAGTTCCAACATCACCAGAACTAGTTTCTATCCTAGACACCAATCCTTCCTCTTAGTGGAGTTCTATTTAAGCTCTTTTCAGACTCTTGAAATAGGAAAAGATTGTCGAGCGCTTGTCCTTTTAAGCTCGTTAACAAATTGGAAATGACATATACTCAGTATAAGTTTAACCCTTTTCTAGACTAGGATAGATTATTTATGAAAAAGGAATATGTTGACTGAACATGGTCAATAGGTTCTCTCTTGTATAGTTTTATGCTTTTTCAGACTTGAGAGACAAATCTACGAAAAATAACTTGTGGAGTTTTCTTTTTGTCCCTTCTTGAACTCTCTAAACATGAAAAGGGACGACTTATCATTGTTGTTAGACTCATTAAAACATCAAATAGCGACAAACTTGCCCATCATGACAAGACCGAGTTTCACCTTTGCTAGGCTCATTAAAACATCACATATTGATGGATTCACTCGAAAGGTGGAATTATACAACAAGAATATGTTATCCTTCTCATGCTTGCTAAAAATAAAGAGGTACTAGTTAGCAATGATTGGGGAAAATGGGAAAATGGGTAAACCACTTTATGTCATCAGGTTGCTCTTAAACATGACACTTCACTTCATCATTGTGACTATATGGCTTGGGTTATCTGCTTGATGGTCATCATACCTTGGTGTATCATACCATCTATTACTTTTTGTTTTGGGTCAATGCTGGCAATTCATTTAGTGTGACTGACATGTTCAAGAGAAGTCACTTAGTCAAAATTCATCCTTTGGAATACCATAAACCTTCATTTTCATGACCACCATTCCTGAAACTTGTGCCTTCAGCCAAATTTCGTCTCCAAAATCATTACACTCGTTTCGTTTCATTGATGTGGGATACATCAAGGCCCTCCTGCGACGAGTCACTTCTTGTCGACATCATCACATTATCCAAGAAGTTGACTTAGAAATAACCCTTCAGTACTTTGACGCTTGCATACATCAATGGAAATTGTCTCACTTCTAACGATAGGTTGACATCACTAGCCTTTGACCGAAAGACTTTTAATGGTGTTTGACATCAAAACATCCATTCACACCATGTAGAATGTACTGCAGTACTTTGAGGATCATTATCATTATCAGTTATTTATCTCGCGTCTGTTAACAACTTACTTCATTAGCTAGTAATCAGACGGTGTCTTCCCATGTTTGACTTTGGATCACATATTCTCATGGTTAGACTCATACTTGAGAAAAATATTGAACGAGATAGAAGATCCTGGATCTAGTTTCATCCATCTAGGCTATGATTTCAGGAAATGTACTAAATCATCCATACAATGGCTTTAAATTGATAGTCATTTCGATCATGGGTCTATATCTGTAGACGAATATCTATGTACTTGTAATGAAAGTTTATGTGTTGAGCATGGGTGTGCCTTCCCTCAGAAAGTCATGAGAAAAAATAAAAATATGATGACATTATGTATTGTAATCAATGAAGGTCACCAACCACTTCGAAACCTCCTTATCACATCGTAAATCATATCACCCGATATTATTATTTTCGACCTCATGATTTAGGGGGTAGTTGTTACAAATCCATTTGGGAACATCACTCTCATCATTCAGATCAGTACCATTAGGGCTCATCAAACCCTAATTCAGTTGCTACATGCCCTAGACAAGTCACCACTTTGAATGCCTCCTTCCTGAGAGTTCTTTGGCCTGAAACCCTCCATAATTGCCTCCTTGAGGGACCAGCGCAACCTTGGACAGGGGTAAGTGTGCTTTAGTACAGGTAGGCCCATGTTAGGGTGCTCTGCAGAGAACATAGGCCCTCCTTGACCTGCGCTAGGTGAGATTGAGTGAAATTCACATAGGGTTCTGGGAATATTCCTATCTTCTGGAGCCATCTAGAATATTCCCACACTTATCATCTCCTATGAGCTCGAAATTAGATAGGGAATGAGTTAATTAACCTCCTATCCTCTCATCCCTTCCTCCATGGAAACTAACTCTAAGTTTGGAAGGCCATTCAATACCCTCATTTATGACCAAACCTCCTCCATTTGCCTTTAAACTGAGCACTCATCTAAGTGATCAGGGGCTGGACTTTGAGAATTTGTAAGGAGATATGTTGAAGTCGGAATTGAGATTTTAAGTGAGTAGTTTTATGATGCCAGAGTGCTATGATATTGATGTGATGTTGGTTGGAACCCAAGCTGGAAGAGTCACAATGGATCAGACTTCATGGTTGTAATTCTTCCTTCTACTTAATAAATATGTTTACACATTTTTCCATATGCTTATCTTGATATATGATGTTTATATGTGTGAATTTATCTGATTCCATTTACTTGTATTCGATAGATCTCTTGCTTTGATTGGTTCTCTATCTTTTATTTATGCTTGCAAGTAATTTTTGAGCAAGTTAAGTTCGAGAAGGAGCGACAGGAGTCAAACAAAGGAGATAAAAGGTAAGAGAAAGAACAAGTAGGTCTTTTGATCCCTTTTTCCTATTTATCGTTTATAGAAAAAGGATAAGTGCTTTAAATATGTTGTTGTAGGTAGAGCTACCTACCTAGGGAATTAGTATTTATTTGTAGATACCAAATTCCTCATAACAGTATGGTAAATAAATAAATCATTTTTTTATATGTACTCCATAAGTCACCTTATATTTAGGAACACTAAAAAAATGTGTTATGTTTAGGTGAAGCCTATGGGCCAAATACCATGGGCCAAATTATTATCAATACCATGCAAAAAAAATTTATTAACCCTAATATCAGTATTAATAAAAATAAAGATGGCACGTGGTATTGACCTATGGTATTCACGTGGAAGGTAGCCTATTTAAAGGGGGGAATTAAACCAACATAGATCCAACTTTACTATGAATCCACTAAGTGCCGAGAGGGATCAAATATCATGATATTCAAACTAGCATAGAGTGAAAAAAAATTTGATCCCTCTCAGTAGATCAAGAGTAAAAATGGATCTTGTAATTTAATGTCACTTAAACATATTAACTCGGTTAAAATAAAAATCAATTATTAATTTTATTAATTTTTATAAATTACTAATAGTAGTTTTTAAGCTCCAGGTTTATGATAACCCATGGTATTGACCTATGGTAATACCATGGTATTCATGTGAGCATAGATTATTTAAAGTGGAAATTCTATCAACATAGATCCATCTTAATTATGGGCCTACCAAGTGCTAAGAGGGATAAATAGATTTCATTCCTCTAAGAGTGGTAGATGTGGAGTTAAGATGGATATAGGTTGGTTTTTATGATAATGAAGATATTAAATAGATTGAGGAAATTATATTGTAAAAAACATCTTAAGGTGAATGGTTAAAGCTATATTTAGTCACTTCACAAAATTTAGTAAAACATACCAATATCTCCATTAATATTTGTTTTTCTGATTTAACAAACAAAAAAATTCAGAATAGTGAATTCTTATCACTCTTTCCGCATCACCCTCGTAGAAGAGAGATAGTGGTTGCCGAGATTTCCCACCATTTTTTAAATGTTCCCAATATGATATCTTCATGAAAAAATTAAGGTACTAATGTTGGATTAGTTGTTTGAAAAACATGTTGGTTTGTACAACCTTTCATCTTCTTTGTTATTATTAGTTTGTCATAATGATCTTTAGGGGTTGGGCCTCTGCACAATATTGTCCTAAAAGGTGGAGATTTTGCACCAAAAAGGAAATTAATCCACATGTTACAACGATGTTAAAAAGTGCAAGACATATGAAAGTAGTGAATTATGCTAATAAGCAATTTAGATTGGGGGAGACGTAATTAAATTTTATTATTTAATTGAGGATCTCCAATTAAAATAATAATAACTCTACATTTATATATTTATATATTGATTGGAAGTCTTTGACAACGGTCACTTCTTTTCATTAGATACCCTTCAGGCCTTTGGGATACCAACTACTTTCTTATATTATATAGTTTGGGCTTGCTACCAGTTGGCTTGTTGGGGTAAACAAACTTGATGTGTTTTTTTTTTATCTCGTAGTTGGAGTCTATGAAATAAGAGAGAAATTTGATTTTCATTTTGTCATCCTAATGGGTAAATGTTTGTAGATGAAGATTCCATCTTAACAATTCCGTCACAAGGAAATTCTGTATATTTTGTTGTTGCTCAGTAAAAAAATCAAGCAATTTTTTTTTTTTAAACTTAACATTGGTTTGATTTAGGAGCAAAGAGTTGTCTCTGTGTCTTCTTCACACAAGAAAGTTGTATGGTCCAATGATCCTGCCATATGGCTGTTTACAACTAGCTTGCAGTACAAGGATATCTATGATGATGAAGAAGTAGTAATAGCTTGGTGGTGGGGAATATTTGGAAAGTTAAATATTCAATGAAATCCATGATTTTTATGTGGTTGGCCTTAACGAATAATGTTTTGACGTGAGAGGTTCTATAAAATAGGGCAAGGTAGGGCCCTGGAATTTGTACTCTACGCAAATGTGAAGGGGAAACAACAGACCAAGTGCTGGTGTTCATTTGTATTTTTTCTCAGGACGTGTGGGGTGTTATTCTCCCCTTATTTTAGGATAGAGTACTTGGTAGGAGGATTCCTTGTTTGACTGTTTGATGATAGAGCACTCAAATAACATAGATCATTGCCCCTGATTGCCTCTAGAGACATTTTGACAGGAAATAAGGAATGACAATTTTGTAGACAAGGAGATCCCTCCTTTTCAGGTACATCATCAAATAAAATACCTATATGAAGGCATAAAAATGACTACAAAGGTTAAAGTTCCAAGGTGGGTTGCAATCTAAAGGTTGACAAAAATTATCCATGGCCTTTCTTTATTGGTGCTCACCAAGATGATATTTTTGTTATATATATTTGTTATAGATATTTTTGTGCCTTACAGCTATAAGCATGAAATTTCCATAATCCAAGGGATCCAAAGTCCCTAAAAGTGTTGTTCCTGCCCCTAAAGGAACAATGTTATAGACATTTTTGTGCCTTGCATCACTGAGCATGAAATGTCAATAATCAAGGGATCCAAAGTCCCTAAACATGTTGTTCCTATCCCTAGAGGAACAAGGCCAGCAAACCACAGCAATTCACAAAAGTTCTCCACCTGAAAACACTCAAAAACAAGGCAATTCTGGATCATGTCAACTGCTCCACTGAGCATCTGCGCTGAATGTCAACTGCTCCACTGTCTACCTGTGTTGAATGTCAACTGCAAAGAAGGCTACCTACGCTGAGCGAGTTTGGACAAGTGGCAGAGTCATTTCTCAAGGTGTCAATGCCCAAGAAGCTTCCAAAATGACACTTGGATCAGGGAATTCGACTGGTGATGAGTAAGAGGTTCCAAATCTCCAAGTGGAAGCAAGGACCTCCAAGTGGACTCAAGAACTATGAGAGGGAGAGGACACTAGTCAGTTTCATACCAGTCTCAAGCTGACTCATCCACTCTCCAATATCCCTATATATAGATCTCTCCTACAAGAGGTCAGGGAGACTGGAATTTGGTATTTGCAAAGAATTGCTGTTGGTTTGTGGCTAGAAACAATAGGTGTGTTATGCTTTGAAAGGTGCTAAAGAAGGAATTCCATTCTGATGGGAAGGACATGTTGGGTTGGAGCCCTATGGGTTGTATCTCTTCCTGAACCCTGTTACTTTCAATAAAGCTATCTTGATTCGTTCCTATATGCTGGTGTATTTTGTGTGAATGCATTAGTATATTTGATTTACTTCTAATCCTGAATCATTTATGAATATGTATATTTGCCTTTGTATTGTGTTCTTCTCTTGTTGCAAGTAGCTGTTCTCTTGTCACAGGTAGCTGTTCTCTTGTGATCTCGTGGGATTCAAGTAGCTGTTCTCTTGATCAAGCGAGGAGGCAAGTAGCTGTGGACACACAAAGAGAAGAGGATCTAGATCGAGGGACAACCGGAAGACAATGGTAAGTCTGCCAATCTCCCCTCTTTCACATTTCATAAAGGAAGGAATCATAATAGCTGTATTCGTTTGTTGCTAAGGCGCTGTCACACCTTAGGTGGATAGGATCGTCCTAAATAGGCATTTTTCCCCACAACAAATTGGCGACTCCGCTGGGGATGAACTTGTTTATTCATTTCATTTTTGTTTTCATCATTTGTTTACTTCATAGACTTAACAGCTACTATTGAACTGCATCTTTCCCGGATGCAAAGTAAAAGTTGCTGCTTTGATCCAGTTTCTTGGACCTGTCTATGATCTAAACTAGATCCACAAATGATTTGATGATCCTTGTGATAGTCTTTAGTACCCTATCAAAGAATCCCTCTATTTATACCTTGCTTGTGTTTCTGATTTGGCCTGAAACAGTTGATTTTTGAGCATTTTATGACCCGGAAACCAAGAGAAACAAGAGTTTCTCCTTCAGCGCGACTGCTGTGAAGGCATTCTGCATTTCAGCGCAGGTCCCGTGAAGGCTACCTGCACTGAATGTCAAAACCACAGTGTTGAGGTTGCGCTGCACCAGTTTTGCCTTGTGCAGCTGGGGTTCTCTGCTGTCTTTTGCCCTATTTTAATCTCTGTTTTTGCGGCCTTTAACCGGCATAGGTACTAGTGTGATAACCCCTTTTCTTTGCCTGAATTCCGCCCCATTTTTGTACAAAAAGATTGTGAATTTTTTTATGTGTTTGTGGCATCATTTACAGTCTTCCTTTGCATGAGTAAAGTAGTCTTTCTGTAACCTTTGATTCAGATCTGATTGATAGTGATCTTAGAAGAGAGTTCATTGGCTGTTTGTTCAGATTGATTATAGTTTTACTTTTGCTTATTGGTTTGAATTTGTTCTTTTCAAAGTATCAAAACAAGTCTTTATTTCGAAAATCATAAAGTGATTGTAATCTCTTCTACCCTTGTTGATTTCGAAGAAAGTGAACTTTTTATTTTGATCATTGTAAAAGCAAATTCAAAGTTGTGAGAAAAGCTTTCTTTGTAGGCATTTATACTAAGAAAGTGGAAAAAAAACACATGCATTGTGCATTTTGCATTTGATAGTTTGCATGTTGGATTTAGGGAAAGTGCATTAGAGTGTGCTGATTGCTCTTTGAGGAAAGATAGTTGCTCTCTTTTCCCTTAGTAGCTAGGATTTTCAAAGTTGAAACATAATAAAGCTTGCTTATCATCTTAGACTTCATTTAGGAAGTTGTATCATACATCTCGTGGTGAACCTTGAAAGGCAAACTTTAAAAAGATCAACCTAAAATAAACTGAATGAATCTAACAACGCTTTGTAACATAACGCACAACATAGAGGTCTAGGCTAGAGACGTGTTCCGGCGTCGTTAAACATAGTGACTGTCGATCTCGAAGAAGGTGGGTGATTCCTCCTGAGAGTCGGTGGCGCTAATACGGATTGTGCTCCCACGTACCATCGCGTATATATTGGGAGACCCATATAGGCATATATCCTTTATCCTTAGGAAGTCGTGTCGGCCGCCCTACTGATCGCAATGCATTGAACACAGCATTCACGAAGATCGACCACCCGTACCGTAAAACGTATTCTGTGGTTTTGCGAAAAGTTTGACACACCTTCTGCCTAGATCTCCAGAGCAGTTTCTTTTGGCCTTTTTCAGACTCTATAATAGAAAAAGTCCATCCGAGCATTTGTCACTTCGGGCTCGTTAAAACATCGAAGGAGACTAGAGTCATCTTTAGCTTTTTCTCGACTCTTTAAAACTGAAAAAGCAAGTTGTGTCTAAAAGCGTCGTTAACAATTTATTTTAAGCGAAACATTCACCCTTTAATCCTGCGTTGATCTTTAGGTTGAAAAGATGGAGCACACCAACCAAGGAGTTCCCTTGGGTGGAAATCCTAGTCCCTTCTCCTCTTGGGGAGATGTTGGTGCGCCCCACATGGCCACATTGTCGCTTCTAGTACTGACAATTGGCCTACCAGTTTTTTCTCTTTTCGACCAATGTCGTTCAGAATACCACCACTCCTGAACAGTCGACTCAACAGTTAGATCAGACAAGAGTTGCCTCCCAGCCTTCCACTTCATCTTCCTCCCCTCCTTCCTCTTCGCTCGACGGAACTGGTTGATCAAAAAATCGGGTTCCTAAGGAGAAGAAGGAGAAGAAGAAGAAAGAAAAAAAGAAGAAGGAGCCTAAGGTGACTAGGGGCAAACAACTGTCATCTAATAGAAATCCACACACCGCACTCGTAAGGCCTAAATCGCCATGCGTCATATGCAGGGGAGACCACTTCCATAGAGATTGTCCCTGTATCCCACGGATACTAAGGGACTGGTCCCCCCGTTTGCACAATTCGGGAGCATCGACCTCTGATAGTCATGTCGACTGCTCGCCGTCAACTAGTGGGAGTGAAGCTCCAGGACAGAGCGGGAAAGCTAAATTTCCCTGCAGACTATGTGAAGGCGATCACGCCATCCACCGTTGTCCCTTCTTAGACAAGGCAAAAAGAGTTTTGGAAGATCGCCCGATTTTACGAGCGAATCTCCCTCCTGGATATCAAAGACTCCTACCAAGTCCCTCACTAGTTGAGAATCCGGCTGAGCCACCGAGATGGTCAGCCGAAGCATCTGTCATTGAAGATGAACCGTCTGGATCCATGCCTGACGAAAGTCAAAAGGTTGATACGGCAGTTGACCCGGTTTTGCCTTCAGAGGCTCCATCTTCGAATGACACTGTCACAGAGGAGAATCAAGACGACACCGTCTAGATTCTCTTCGTCAGCACTGACTCTGATGATCAAGGGGGCAATGCCACCATTCCTTTGTCGCAGGAAGGAAGTTCATCAGAGCGCTATCTGACCGTATATTCGGTCCCACCACCAAGCAACATGGTTGTGTCATTTGATTGGAACCAACTAGGCAGACCCTGGTTGCCAGCCAGTGTACCATTCAGAATTATTTGTCAAATATATAGAATGGTAATGGCTGGCACTATCATTGATGAGGGGGCATCTGTGAGTATCCTTTCCTCTATTTCTTGGAAAGTTCTTGGTTCGCCGGCGCTTTTACCTGAGATGAGAAATCTATCAGGTTTTGATAAAGGAACCAGTCGACCTTTAAGGATCCTCCCCAATGTGCCTATAACATTGAAAGGGAAGACCGTTCAAATGAACGTGATGGTAGTTCAAGGACCCTTGGATTATAACCTACTCCTTGGACGAGACTATATATATTGCATGGGAGCTGTAGTCTCCTCACTCTTTAGAGTAATGTGTTTTCCGCATGAAAGAAGAATGGTCAAGCTCGTGGACCAACTTTCGTTTCCCGGATCACACATCGCAAATAGTCATGTGCCATCCCTAAATGGTCTATTCATGCAAGAAGTGTCTCAACCCACGGTCCGTCCTCTTGATGAGCGCGAGTAATCCGGGAGGATATGACTGGAACCCAGGGGGCATGCATCCTGGCCTGCTTCGGCAGGGAAACTTTGGGTATAGGGTAGGTTTCCGCGGGAGAATATGACTAGTCCGTACCCCGTCCGTGGATGGAAGAGGGGTTGTTCTAGAATAAGATTCTTTTGTCAAAGTTACGTGTTTGAAAAAGGTCATTCGCCCTTGTCTATTTTGGTAGACATTGCCGAGGAAGTGTTTTGTTGAAAAAATAACAAAACAATCTTTGGGTAACCTGAAAGAGGTAAGCCTCTCTCGATTAAAACAAATTTTTTGGCGGAGGGTAAGTAGAGGTAACCTTGAAACTCTGTTTTATACCTGGGGGCATGAAACCTTTTGGAGTGCAAGCGAGGGGCGACTATTTATTTTTTAAATTTTTAGGTCCTCCCTTTAAACCTGTAGGTCTAACCCTTTAAACTCGTAGGATTAGCCGTTTCCAAACTTGCATAAAGAAAGGATGAGTGAGCATAGCTTTGGTAAGGTGCAAGCTCTATAAAAAATGGGATCTTTCATGAGACACTCTTATCAAAAGACTGGGTAATCGAATAGTTTTAGCATAAAGTTCATGCTCGTTAAAAAATAAATAGAAGCAGTGAGCAATGTTTCCTCCAGAGTTTAAGCTCATTTTTATCTAAAAAATGAACCTATTCCGGTAAATAACCACTGTGATCGTAAATTAATCAGCCATAAACACCTTGGTCGTGTTTGCACCTGCCACCTCCATCTTTCATTTGGCCGATCGTTCACCCCCATATGATTGTTTACCCATTTTGAGGAACAGCTGCGAAGAGTGATTTCACCTAGCCATCCTTGTGACACTGCCGTGATTGGAAAATTCCAACCTGTACCTGGAATCAGTTGCTATCCCTGTTTATCACTCGTTCCTCAAAATACGAGTCTTCTTTAAGCTCTTTTCAACTGACTCGTAAAATATGAAAAGATTGCCGAGTTTTGGCCTTCTAGCTCGTTAAAAGGACAGGAAGAGCTATCCCTCCTCTAGATTTTAATCTTTTTGGACCTGAGGGATTATTGCACAAAAAGGTCGAGCACTTGTTTTATTCGGCTCGTTAAAGTTATCGAAAACTCATCCCTTCTGTATTGTTTTATACTTTTTTGGACTTAAGGGATTAGATGACGAAAAAGGAATTTTGGAGTTGACTTTATGTACCTTTTCAGACTCTCTAAAAATGAAAAGGACCGAGTTATCCTTGTCGTTAGACTCGTTAAAATGATTAAATAGAAACAAACATGTCTTTAGACGAGAACGAGTTTCCCTATCGCTAGGCTCGTTAAAACATAGTGATAGGCTTTCCCGAAGGGCAGGTTATAGAACAAGCATATGTTATCCTCCTCAAGCTTGACAAAAATAAAGAGGTACTGGTCAGCAATGACTGGGGAAAATTGGGAAAAAATCAAGAAAACTTTGACGGTAGCAGGTTGTTCTTGAACATGACACTTTTCCTCCATATCACATTCGGGTTGGGTTGTTTCATTCACCTGTCACATCACCATGGTCTTGCCATACCATCCATATTTGGGGTAATGCTACCGATCCATCGCATCAGTGTCGCCATATGTTCAAGAGAAGTCATTCAGAAAGAGTCAACCGGGTTCCATCCACTGCCATACATTATCCTTCATCCATTCATGACCGCCACCCTGAATCATATGTCACAGATTGTTTTCACCTCCATTAAAATCATTAGCTCTGTTCCGTGTCACTGATGTGGGATTCATTAAGGCCCTCCTTTGATGGATCGCTCCTTGTCGACATCAGCTCATTATCCAAGGAGTTGATCTAGGAACAACCCCTTTCAGTACCTTGAAGCTTGCATGCCTCAATGGCAAGTTTCTCACTTCCGGCGATAGGTATACATCAATGACCTTCAACCAGAATATTTTGCGTGGTGTTCGACGCCAAGTCCTTTATTCACACCACGTGAATTGTACTGCAGTACCTTGAGGGTCATTATCATTATCGGTGATTCCTCTCGCGCTTGTTAACGGTTTACATCATTGACCGGTAATCAAGCGATGTCTTTCCATGTTCGACTTCAGCGCAATTCTCACAATGATCGACTTGTACTTAGAGTGAAGATCGAACGAGTTTGAAGACCCCGGATCTAGTTTCATCCATCCGGGCTGCGATATATATTCAGGAAAAATAAAGACATTTGATATGTACATCATTGCAGCAGATGATCATCCTATTCAAAGGATGATAATTTCACCAAAATTATCAGTCTACCATCAGACGATCGCCTGTTCTATGTACAAAAAATGAATTTATAAAGCTGAGCATGGGAATGCCCGCCTCAGCTAGATCATGAAAACAGTATGAATCATAATGTATTGTATTGTATTTTATTACAGGTCTCCTCCCAGCAGATGGATGAACTTTGGACCCTCCTGGATAAAGCATTTCACCCGATAAACGGCCTCATACTTTAGGGGGCAACTGTTATAGACATTTTTGTGCCTTGTATCACTGAGCATGAAATGTCAATAATCAAGGGATCCAAAGTCCCTAAACATGTTGTTCCTACCCCTAGAGGAACAAGGCCAGCAAACCACAGCAATTCACAAAAGTTCTCCACCTGAAAACACTCAAAAACAAGGAAATTCTGGATCATGTCAACTGCTCCACTGAGCATCTGCGCTAAATGTCAACTGCTCCACTGTCTACCTGTGTTGAATGTCAACTGCAAAGAAGGCTACCTGCACTGAGCGAGTTTGGACAAGTGGCAGAGTCATTTCTCAAGGTGTCAATGCCCAAGAAGCTTCCAAAATGACACTTGGATCAGGGAATTCGACTGGTGATGAGTAAGAGGTTCCAAATCTCCAAGTGGAAGCAAGGACCTCCAAGTGGACTCAAGAACTATGAGAGGGAGAGGACACTAGTCAGTTTCATACCAGTCTCAAGCTGACTCATCCTCTCTCCAATATCCCTATATATAGATCTCTCCTACAAGAGGTCAGGGAGGCTGGAATTTGGTATTTGCAAAGAATTTTTGTTGGTTTGTGGCTAGAAACATTGGGTGTGTTATGCTTTGAAAGGAGCTGAAGAAGGAATTCAATTCTGTTGGGAAGGAGATGTTGGGTTGGAGCCCTATGGGTTGTATCTCTTCCTGAACCATGTTGCTTTCAATAAAGCTATCTTGATTCTTTCCTATATGCTGGTGTATTTTGTGTGATTGCATTAGTATATTTGATTTACTTCTAATCCTGAATCATTTATGAATATGTATATTTGCCTTTGTATTGTGTTCTTCTCTTGTTGCAAGTAGTTGTTCTCTTGTCACAGGTAGCTGTTCTCTTGTGATCTCGTGGGATTCAAGTAGATGTTCTCTTGATCAAGCGAGGAGGCAAGTAGGTGTGGACACACAAAGAGAAGAGGATCTAGATCGAGGGACAACCAGAAGACAACGGTAAGTCTGCCAATCTCCCCTCTTTCACACTTCATAAAGGAAGGAATCATAATAGCTGTATTCATTTGTTGCTAAGGCGCTGTCCAACCTTAGTTGGATAGGATCTTCCTAAATAGGCATTTTTCCCCACAACAAACAAGGTCAACCAATGACAACTTCTCCCAGAAGTTCTCCACCAGAAACTGCTCAAAACTAGTCAAATCAGGATCAATTCAGAAGCTCCACTAGCTGCCTGCATTGCAAAGCACCCAAATGCACTGGCTAGGTGCGTTGCAACGCACTTGAATGCACTACCCAGGTGCGTAGAGTGGGAAATGACAAGTGGCAGAGTCATTCAACGAGGTGGAGAGACAATGGAAGCTTCCAGAATCTTCTCCAATGACACTTTCCTCACTGAATTCGACCAGTGATGAGTAAGAGGCTCTCAGTCTCCAAGTGGAAGCAAGAACTGACAGAGAGAGGCCACAAGTCAAAACATAATCTGACTCATCCTCTCTGCTTACATCTATATATGGATACCATCCCAGAGATCCTCGAGGCTGGAATTTTGTACTTTGCAGAGAATTGTTGTTGGTTTGAGATTGAGATTAGTACATTGGGTGATTTATGCTTTGTTGGAGGTGAGGAAGGGATTCCTTTGCTGGGAGGTAGATGCTAGATCGGGACTCACTTGGTTGTATCTCCTCTTGGACTTTCTTATCATATCAATAAAATTATTTGAGTTTCTCCTACATGTTGTGTATCAATGATGTTTTGTTATATTTGCATGTTTAGCTTAATCTGATCCTAAGCTTTTTATGAATGTAAATCTATATCTTCGTGTAGTTTTCTCTCTTTTGTGATCTTGCAGGAATTTGGTGAAGCTAGGCCGGTAAGGGAGTAGGGAGCTGGGAGCTATTGAAGAGAGGAGCGATTGGATCAACAAACTAGCGCAAGACACAGGTTAGTTTATCCTTCCTCTTCATTTACATTTCATAAAGAATAATACTCAATTAGTTTTTCCTTGTTTGTTGCTAAGGCACTGTCACACCTTAGAGTGGGATAGGGGCGTTCTGAATAGATACTTTTCCCAACAACAAATTTGCGACTCCGCTGGGGATCGTATCTAGTTAGTTTATTTGTGTTTCTATTGTTGTTCTTCTCATAAACTTAGGAGTGGCAAATCGAACTGCATTTGCCATTTACAAATGCAAAGTAGAGATCTGCTACTCTAGTCCATTCACTGGGCCTGTTTATGATCTGAACAGCTGGTCCAAAAATGCTCTAACTGCCCTTTGTGATAGCTCTTAGTCATCCTCTAAATCATCCCTCTAATTGTACCTTACTAATAGCTTTTATCCGGCCAAAAACCGTAGATTAAACTGCAAACCGTGACCCAGAACCCAGAGAAAATTCTCGTTTCTGCTTCAGCGCAGGCTCTGTGAAGAGATTCTGCATTTCAACGCAGGTCCCGAGAGGGATACCTGCATTGCAATTCAGTTTCTCTGTGCAACAGGTGCGCTGATCAGCCCTTGCCCTGTGCAGCTGAGGTTCTTTGCTTCATTTTGTTCAGTTTTATCTCTGATTTTTGTAGCCTGTTATCAGTGTGTGTACCTATCTGAAAACCCCTTTTCTTTGCCTTAATTCCACCTCAGTTGTATAAAAGAAACTGTATTTGTTTTTGTGTATTTGTTACATCATTTGCAGTTTCCCATTACAAAAGTAAACTAGTCACACTGTCGCCCTTAGATCTAGACCTGTCGTAAGTGTCATTTTGATCTTAGGAGTAAGTGTTTTTGTTGTGGACAGTTTATTGCGCTTTTACTTTTGTCTTTTGGATTGAATTTGTGAATTTCTAGTGTCGAAACAAGTGTTTACTTCAAAATCATAAGGTGTCGTAATCGTCTTTTTGATTCCAAAAAGAAACTTGTTTGTGTTTTCACTTGAAATCGAATTCAAATTTGTACAACAACTTTCTTTTTAGGCATCAATATTAAGAAAGTGAAAACAAATACATGCACAAGTGCATTTGCATTTTGACAGTTTGTATGGCTTGATTTAGGAAAAGTGTATTTACAGTGTGCTCTATGCTCTTTGAGAAAAGATTGTGTCTTTCTTTTCCCCTTGTAGCTAGGATTTTCATTGTTGAAAAGAGATAAAAGCTTGCTTATCATCTTTAGACTGCATTTAGGAATTATATTTACATCTCGTGGTGATCCAAAAAAGGCAAACTTCTAAGAAAGATCAACCTAAAATAAATTGAATCAACTTAACAACGCATTGGAACTTAACGCACAATATAGAGGTCTAGGCTAGAGACGTGTTCCGGCGTCGTAAAACCTGGTGAATGTCGGCCTCACTGATGGTTGGGTGATTCCTCCTGAGAGACGATAAGTGCCAGTACGGATTGTGCTCCCACGTACCATCGAGTATATATTGGGAGACCCTTATAGGCATAAAACCTTTTATCCATAGGAAGCCGTGTCGGCTGCCCTACTGATCGCAATGTACTGAACACAACATTCGAGAAGATTGACCGCCCGTACCCTAAAAATTATTCTGCGATTTTGCGATTGGTTTGGCACACCCTCTACCTAGAACTCCAGAGCAATCCCTTTCGTTCCTTTTCAGACTCCTTAACGGAAAAGGTCCATCTGAGCACTTGTCACTTCAGGCTCATTAAAAATCAAAGGAGACTAGAGTCATCTTTTGCTTTTTCTCGACTCTTTAAAATTGAAAAAGCAAGTTGTGTCCAAGCGTCGTTAAAAATTATTTTAAACGGAATATTCATACCCTTTTTCCCGCGTTGATCTTTAGGTTGAGAAAATGGAGCCTACCAACCAAGGAATTCCCCTTGGTGGAAATCCTAGTCCCTTCTCCTCTTGGGGAGATGTTGGTGCGCCCCATATGGCCACATTGTCGCTTCCAGGACTGACAATTGGCTTGCCGGTCTGGCTCTTCTCAACCAATGTCATTCAGAACACCACTATTCCTGAACAGTCGAATCAGCAGTTCGACCAGTCCAGAGTTACCCACCAACCTTCCACTTCCTCTAATTCTTCCTCTCCTCCTTCCTCTTCGCTTGATGGGGCTAGCAAAGCCAAAAGTCAAGTTCCTAAGGAGAAGAAGGAAAAGAAGAAGAAAGAGAAGAAGAAGAAGGAGCCAAAAGCGATTGGGGGCAAACGAGTGTCGTCTAACGAAAATCCACACACTGCACTGACCAGGTCTAAATCACCATGTGTCATTTGCAAGGGAGACCACTTTCACAAGGATTGTCCCTGCATCCCTCCGATACTAAGGGACTGGTCTCCTCGTTTGCACAATCTGGTGGCATCAACCTCTGATAGCCATGTTGAAAGCACACCGTCAACTAGCGAAAGTGAAGTCCCAGGACAAAAAGGGACAGCTAGATATCCCTGTAAACTGTGCGAAGGCAATCACGCCATCCACCGTTGTCCCTTCTTAGACGAAGCTAAAAGAGTTTTGGATGATCGTCCAGTTTCACCGTTACGACTTCCTCCTGGATATAAAAAACTCTTGCCGAGTCCTTCGTTAGTTGAGAATCCAGCTAGCCTGCTCAAGTGGTCAGCTGAAGCACCGGTCATTGAAGATGAACCAGCTGAATCCATACCCGACGAAAGTCAAAAGGTCGAGGCGGCAGTTGACCCGGTCTTGCCTTCAGAGGTTTTATCTTCGAATGATACAGTCATTGAGGAGAATAAGGATGACACCGTCGAAATTCTCTTCATCAACATAGACTCCGACGAACACGGGGGTAACCTACCCATTGCTTTATCGTAGGAAGGAAGTTCGTCAGAGCCGTACCTGGCCGTCTACTCGGTCCCACCACCAAGCAACCTAGTTGTATCCTTCGACTAGAACCAACTAGGCAGACCCCGTTTGCCAGCAAGCATACCATTCTGAATTATCGTTCAAATATACAGAATGGTCATGGCTAGCACCATCATTGATTGAGGGGCTTCTGTGAGTATTCTTTCCTCTATTGCTTGGAAAGCGCTTGGTTTGCCATCGCTTTTGCCTGAAATGAGAAATCTGACAGGCTTCGATTAAGGAACCAGTCGACCTTTAGGGATCCTCCCCAATGTGCCCATAACATTGAAAGGGAAGACCGTTCAAATGAACGTGATGGTTGTTCAAGGACCCTTGGATTATAACCTACTCCTTGGACGAGACTATATATATTGCATGGGAGCCATCGTCTCCTCACTCTTTATAGTAATGTGTTTTCCGCACGAAGGAAGAGTGGTCAAGCTCGTAGACCAGCTTTCATTTCCCAGATAACACATCGCAAATAGTCATATACCATCCCTAAATGGTCTCTTCACGCAAGAAATGTCTCAACCCACGGTCCGTCCTCCCGATGAGTGCGAGTAATTCGGAAGGATATGACTGGAACCCAGGGGGCATGCGTCCTGGTCTGCTTCGGCAGGAAAACTTCGGGTATAGAGTAGGTTTCCGCGGGAGAATATGACTAGTCTGTACCCCGTCCGTGATTGAGATAGGGGTTATTCTAGAATAATATTCTTTTGTCAAAGTTATGTGAGTTGGAGGGCATCGTCGCTCACCTTTGTCTATCTCGGTAGACATCACCGAAGAAGTGTTTTGTTTGCTGCGCAAATGAGACAATCTTTGGTAACCTGAAAGAGGTAGACCTTTCCTGGTAGAACAAATGTTTTATCTGCAAATTGAGGGGTAACCTTGAAATCGTATTTTATACCTGGGGGCATGCAAACCTTTTGGAGTGCAAGCAAGGGGCGGCTATTTATTTTTTAAATTTTTAGGACCTCTAACCCTATAACTCGTAGGATTAGTCGTTTCCTAACTTGCATAAAGAAAGGATGTGGGGAAAAAATCTAAATGTTGCCGTTTTATATGAGACTTTCTTATCACATGACTGGATTAATCGAGCAGTTTTAGCACATAGTTCATGCTTGTTAAAAAATAAACATAAGATCGAGCAAGTGTTTCAACCCGCATTTAAGCTCGTTAAAAAATGAACTAACCTCCGGTAAATAACCACCGTGAATGTAGCATTATCAGCCATTAAAGCCTTGGTCGTGTTTGCACCGTCACCTCCACTTTTCCATTGGCCGATCATTCACCTCCATATGATTGTTTACCCATTTTGAGGAACAGCTGCGAAGAGTGATTTCACTAGCCATCCTTGTGACACTGCCGTGATTGGAAAATTCCAACCCTTACCTGGAATCAGCTGCTACCCGTTTTATCACTCGTTCCTCAAAAGACGAGTCTTCTTTAAGCTCTTTTCATCTGACTCGTAAAAAATGAAAAGATTGCCGAGTTTTGGCCTTCCAGCTCGTTAAACCGACAGGAAGAGCTATCCCTCCTCTAGATTTTAATCTTTTTGGACCTGAGGGATTATTGCACAAAAAGATCGAGCGCTTGTTTTGTTCGGCTCGTTAAAACTATCGAAAATTCATCCCTTCTGTATTGTTTTATACTTTTTCGGACTTAAGGGATTAGATGACGAAAAAGGACTTCCGGAGTTACCTTTACGTACCTTTTCAGACTCTCTAAAAATGAAAAGGACCGAGTTATCTTTGTCGTTAGACTCATTAAAAAGATTAATAGCGACAAACTTGTCTTTAGACGAGAACGAGTTTCACTATCGCTAGGCTCGTTAAAACATAGCGATGGGTTTGCCCAAAGGGCAAATTATAGAACAAGCATATGTTATCCTCCTCAAGCTTGACAAAAATAAAGAGGTACTGGTCAACAATGACTGGGGAAAAATTGGGAAGAAACTCAAAGAACCTTTATTGGTAGAAAGTCGTTCTTGAACATGACACTTCCACTCCGTGCCTGAGTCGGGTTTGGTTGTTTCATTCACCGGTCACATCACCATGGTCTCGCCATACCATCCACCTTTGGGGTAAATGCTACTGATCCATCACATAAGTGTCGCCGACATGTTCAAGAGAAGTCATCCAGAGAAGTCACCCGTGTCCCATCCACTACCATACATTATACTTCATTCCTTCATGACCGCCACCCTGAACCATATATCATCAGATCGTTTTCACCTCCATCAAAATCATTTACTCCGTTCTGTGTCATTGATGTGGGATACATCAAGGCCCTCCTTTGACGGATCGCTTCTTGTCGACATCAGCTCATTACCCAAGAAGTTGATCTAGGAACACCCCCTTCAGTACTTTGAAGCTTGCATGCCTCTATGGCAAGTTTCTCACTTCCGACGACATGTATACATCAATGACCTTCGACCGAAAGATTTTGCGTGGTGTTCGAAGCCAAGTCCTTTATTCACACCACGTGAATTGTACTGCAGTACCTTGAGGGTCATCATCCTTATCGGTGATTCCTCTCGCGCTTGTTAACAGTTTACATCATCGACTGGTAATCAAGCGATGTCTTTCCATGTTCGACTTCGAAACATTTCTCACATGGATCGACTTGTACTCAGAGTGAAGATCGGACGAGATTGAAGACCCTGGATCTAGTTTCATCCATCCGGACTACGATATATATTCAGAAAAAATAAAGACATTGACATGTACATCATTGCAGAACAGATAATCATCCTACCGAAAGGATGATGATTTCATCAGAATCATCAGTCTACCATCAAACGATTGTCTATCCTATGTACATAAAAATGAATTTATAAAGCTGAGCATGGGAATGCCCGCCTCAGCTAGATCATGAAAACAGTATGAAAATAATGTATTGTATTGTATCTTATTACAGGTCTCCTCCCAGCACTGAAAGAACTTCGGATCCTCCTAATAAAGCATTTCACCCGATAAACGGCCTCATACTTTAGGGGGCAACTGTTATAGACATTTTTGTGCCTTACAGCTATAAGCATGAAATGTCCATAATCCAAAGGATCCAAACTCCCTAAAAGTGTTGTTCCTTCCCCTAAAGGAACAAGGTCAACCAATGACAGCTTCTCCCAGAAGTTCTCCACCAGAAACTGCTCAAAACTAGTCAAATCAGGATCAATTCAGAAGCTCCACTAGCTGCCTGCGTTGCAAAGAACCCAAATGCACTGGCTAGGTGCATTGCAACGCACTTGAATGCACTACCCAGGTGCGTTGAGCGGGAAATGACAAGTGGCAGAGTCATTCAACGAGGTGGAGAGACAATGGAAGCTTCCAGAATCTTCTCCAATGACACTTGCCTCACTGAATTCGACCAGTGATGAGTAAGAGGCTCTCAGTCTCCAAGTGGAAGCAAGAACTGACAGAGAGAGGCCACAAGTCAAAACATAAGCTGACTCATCCTCTCTGCTTACATCTATATATGGATCCCTCATCCCAGAGATCCTGGAGGCTGGAATTTTGTACTTTGCAGAGAATTGTTGTTGGTTTGAGATTGAGATTAGTACATTGGGTGATTTATGCTTTGTTGGAGGTGAGGAAGGGATTCCTTTGCTGGGAGGTAGATGCTGGATCGGGACTCACTTGGTTGTATCTCCTCTTGGACTTTCTTATCATATCAATAAAATTATTTGAGTTTCTCCTACATGCTGTGTATCAATGATGTTTTTTTATATTTGCATGTTTAGCTTAATCTGATCCTAAGCTTTTTATAAATGTAAATCTATATCTTCGTGTAGTTTTCTCTCTTCTGTGATCTTGCAGGAATTTGGTGAAGCTGGGTCGGTAAGGGAGCAGGGAGTTGGGAGCTATTGAAGAGAGGAGCGATTGGATCAAAAAAATAGCGCAAGACACAGGTTAGTTTATCCTTCCTCTTCGTTTACATTTCATAAAGAATAATAGTCAAGTAGTTTTTCCTTGTTTGTTGCTAAGGCACTGTCACACCTTAGAGTGGGATAGGGGCGTTCTGAATAGATACTTTTCCCAACAACAATATTATCTGTGATTCAAACCCAAGTCAGTTGCTCTTGCATGTGTGATATTCTTGTCCTATATATTATCTGTGATTCAAACCTAGGTTAGCAACGTGCAGGAGGAAAATTCAAATTGGTGTTTCTTTTGGTATCTTTCATGTCTACCTCTGCAAGAGAATTATCCACAATACATCAAGTTCTGGATTCATATGTGTCTCGATATTTGATTATTCTTCACATTTTGAAGTGGGCACAAAGGATAGCTCTTGTTTCAGGTGAAAACATATTCATTACAAGTCATAATGGGTAGTGAAGCAGTAGGGATAGGCTTGTTGGGTAAATATAAATTGAACCCAACTGCAAATTTGATGCCCAAAACATTACAACTAGTTTTGGGGGTTCCCTGGCAACAAAAAAGCAGAAAATTAGGAGGTTTGAAACTTTGAGGCAGTGCCCATCATATAAACCTTTTTATATCACAACAAGCTTGACAATGGGAAATCCTTTGGCATTCAAGCTAGCGCAACCCTGCAACTTCCCAAGTGTGCATGTTTTTCACAATTCATGCTATGATTTATTTATTTATGTATTTGTTTTTGGTTGAAATTTCGACATGTATAGATAGCCTATGTGACATCCTTGATAATAATTACATTTGAAGACCAAGTGAAGAAACCACATATCATAGTTGAATATAGTTTAACTTGGAGGTGTTTAGAAGTTCATTTGTGAATTGAGTTGTTGCAAATAAGCTTCTTATCTTCATTTAATGAACTATTTCAAATACCTCGGTTTTATTTAAATAGTTTTGTTAAGTTAATGGTTAGTGAATGACTTGATCAAGACTTTGTTCTTGATCTGGATTTCCCTCAGATGCCAACAAACAAAATTTGTAGACCTCAATAATACAATTAATGTTCCTGTCAAATTGTGCCTCAGTTACTGAGTGTCCTAAATTTATTGTGATTTCTTTCTCTATTTTGTAAATTACTTCGTTGATAGGGAAATGAGAGCTTTGTAGATCCTCATCTGAGTGAGCTCGATCCTGAAATGAATGTGATAATTGAGAAAGAAAAGCAGACACAATTCAATGGCTTGGAACGCATTTCTTCTGAAAATTTTATATCCTTGGAATTTATGGAAGTTATTGGATCATGTCTAACAAACAAGTATTCATAAGGACTCCATGGTAAGAGGTAAGTGGCTGAAGATATAACCTGGAATGTGAAGAATGGCACCATCATGATTGTCATTGTGTCTAAGCTGCTTGGCAGTTTCTTCTTGCCACATGGTATTTTTTCTTGTTAAACTTAGATTCTCTTAGCTTTTGGACATGTACCTTTTAGTTTAAATGTTTGAAATGTGTGTAATGGTTTCTTGGTTCAAATTATAGTGTAGAGACTTGTAGATGTTGCATGAATATCTGTTATCACAATTATGGAGACAATTGTTGGACACTTTTCTATCTTTATTCACTACTGTGTTGGGTTGGGATTTATGCCATGCATATAATATGCTGGCAATGAATTCATTGGCAAAAGTGAGAGGCCTTGCTAGTACAGGGCCCTAGAAGCATTCCATCTTGACAAAAGTACATGGGGTGTTAAGTTTCAACCATTATCTCGATCCCTAGCTATTATTTTTGTTTATAAAACTCTCCTCCAACCACATCATCACATTATGGTGTTTATGGTTCTAAAATACAAACCTCCTTTGATAAGATTATCATTCCTATTTGGGCATGTAACATGTGAAATTTTTCTTTGCAACGTTTAGGGTTTGGACTTACGACATGGAGGGAATCTGTCTCATGGATTCATGATAGAAAAAAGTGAGTATCTGCTACATCAATTTACTTTGAATCAATGCCATATTGTCTAGACGAGTCCACATGTGAGCTCACATATCCAGTCTAATAATAATTAGGAGGGAAACAATTCCATCATTGACAACTATTAAGCCAATCTTTTGGGGAAGTGTTCAAAGTGTTAATGACCGGGTTTTTTTTCTTGGGTTATAAGATTAATTGACTATGAGATGCTTGAGAAGAATGCCACCCATTATAGGATCAAGCTTATCATTGCCGGTGCTAGTGCATATCCCCAAGATATTGATTACCCTTGCATGAGGCAGGTATTGAAGCTGGGTATTTCTAGATCTTATAATGATAGTCCTTTCTAAAATTTCTCTTTCCAACAATTTTTATTCTAGCATATTTTATTAATATGTTCTTATAGTATGTAATGTTGGATTTTTTTTACGATTTTTAGTACTAACATGTTTGTGGTTTGGGAAGATTTCCAATACAGTTGGAGCATACTTAACAATGGACACGACACAAAAGAATGCTCTCATCGATGCTTCTATAATGGCCAGTGCATTTGATTTTTGTGATGTAGTAACAACTACAATGCACAAGGTGAGATGATGCTATTAATTTTCTCTGCACTTCACCCTTTCGATTAAAAATATGAGTATATTAGCTGGACCCTTTTTTGGATTTATCTTAATGCTATATATCTGTGCCACTCCTCCCTTGTAGAAGAAAAATAATCCCATTAATGTTCAAGAAATGGCGAAGAAATAAAACAAATATTCCATTCCCATCATAGGAAGAGTGATTATAGAGTTAAGAGGTGTATATTTTCCTTTTGATTCTCTTACATTTTCTTTGATTCAGTTTCCTATTTTCATTTTTTTATGTTCTTTCTATTTCTTATCACTACTAGATCAAAGCTTCGATGAAACGCATTATGTTCCTTGAATTGTTTGTCAATTGTTTCATTTTTTTCCTTTCATTTATATCTTTTTGATATTTGTCATTCTGAAATATATTTGGATTGGAGGGTTGTGATTTTTAGTCTTTACGAGGTCCTTGGGGAGGCATGATATTCTTTAGGAAGGAACTAGTATTGGGGGTCGACCTAGAGACAACCATAAAAAATGTAGTTTTTCCAGGGTCACAGGTCAATCTAAGTTCTTCTTCCTTTCCTCCATCATCCATATTGTTCTCCTGCTCACTAATATCATAATATTGGATATATTGATTTTTTGTATAATTTCATTTCTAACAGATACATCAAATAAGTTTTGTCATTCTAGGGAGGACCACATAACCATACCATAGGAGGGTTGGTTTTTTGTTTAAAACATGATGTAACTATAGAGCTTAAGGCTTATCAAGTACAGGTGTAACACTCTCACATGTCTAAGCTCTTGTAAAATTCATGCGTGTGAATTATATTTTGAATGGATTTTGTTTCTTATCAAAGGTAAAATAGTTTTAGTAAGTTGTAGCAAATTGTTGAATCCTTGCAAAGAGCCTAATGGATTTGGGTTACAATTTGGTGTTTATTGGTAGTGAAAATCACCTAGTTCTAGTTGATTTGAGGTCTTTGGTAAGGATCATCTGTTCATATGTTGGAGTACACAACCTACTTGTATATTGATTTCTATTGGATTTAGTTGGTTGAATGTAACATGGTATATATTAATGGGCTTGGACAAGGCATTGATAGTGCAAGAGTAGAGGACGTTTTGGATGTTGCTTCTATCAAACTGAACAATAATTTTGTACCAGGTTACATGAATTTTTTCTTTATATATTTAGATGTGATGGATTCATTGGTTTTCCTTTCTCCATGGCATGATATAGATTACTTTAATACCTTACATTTTCAGGTGATAAAAGTGTTATGGTTCCTGGTGGTATACGCATAGGGAATCCTGCATTAACTCCCCATGGGCTTCTTGAGGATGACTTTATTAAGGCTGTTGTGGAGGTAAACCTTCTCTGTGGATGGAGACGATCCCTACTAGCCCAGACCGGGTCTAGCAATAATCAAACAATGCTATCACGCAAGTTCTTAATTGCAAATAAAAGTGGAGGATGAGAACCTACTTGGATTCCAACACTAATATTCATAGAAGAGACATCACCCTCATTCCTCTGCCTCGGCCGGTCACGATCCCCACGATCTCCATGATTGGACACCTGCACATGCAAAGAACAACACAAATACAAGCATAAAATCCAATAGATGCAACTATATATTAGTCAGAAAAGATATAACTCAACATCAATCATAAGACAATGAGAGTGGAACCATAATGATAGTCATCTATTATTGATAAATAACAAAGAAGAATAGAACCATTGTTCTGACGTCAAATCCTCAAAATTGTTGTGGAGGTAAATCCTCTTTGTGGACAGAGATGATCCCTACTAGCCCAGATCGGGTCTAGCAACAATCAAACAATACTATCATGCAAGTTCCTAATTGCAAATAAAAGTGGATGATGAGAACCTACTTGGATTCCAACGCTAATATTCATAGAAGAGACGTCGTCCTCGTTCCTCTGCCTCGGCCAGTCACGATCCCCACGATCTCCGTGATTTGACACCTGCACATGCAAAGAACAACACAAATACAAGCATAAAATCCAATAGATGCAACTATATATCAGTTAGAAAAGATATAACTCAACATCAATCATAAGACAATGAGAGTGGAACCATAATGATAGTCATCTATTATTGATAAATAACAAAGAAGAATACAACCATTGTTGTGACGTCAAATCCTCCTTTGGCTGGGTAGTCAGCTACACAAGGCTTGCAAAGCTTGTTGGGATGGGAAAAAGCCTCTCTCTCTTGGGTGACAAGAATCTCCTCACTTATATTTTTCCTTATGGGTGCAAAGAAGGCTCTTGCAGCTTCAAACTCTTGAACTCCTGGTATTCTCTATCACTATGTTGGAACTGGAACTAGCTTGCTCAAGGCATAGAGACAAGTTTTTATAGATAGAGAGGAAAGAGATAGGATCAACCACATTATTCATGGCATTGTCTTTATCAATTGGAAACTTCCATGAAAGGTGGCAAACCACTTCCCTTCTATGGAGATTCGAAGCCAAACCATCCTAGCTCAACATAGGTTCAGTTGGTTAATGGGTTAAGGAGAACCTTCGAAAGCTTGTTCATTGAAAACTTTACTCAATTCGGTTGGCACGAGTGCGACTCTGAGACAGAGCGCCAACAGCACGCCCTCTTTAGAGGATTTCCCCCATTGGCGCGGGCAGTATACTGTGGACCTGCGCTAATGCAAAAAGAGCAGTTTTCATGGGTATTCTGCAGGAGATGTCTTCAGGGCATATGAAGCTCATACTTAGAGGAATATGATGAAAGTGGTTTCAGGTCATGTCACTTCTCACAGGTCCCGAAATGAGTCCTCCAGTGTACGGGAGAGGGGTAACAGGGACGGTGACAAACGGTGACAAATTGCTGTGTAACAAAGGCTACAAATTTTATCCACGAGGGTCTATAGATAGCCATTAAGGCTAAAATATCTATGAAAAGTACAAAATTAAAAGCGTTTACAGAATTTATTAAGTCAGACAATTTCTAGCTACGAAATAGCATTGTTGATCTAAAAACGGGTTGAATCATTTTCTAGCCAATTTCCATTTTCTGGTGTTGGCACTAAAAATCTTAGTTAGATATATGACGTGCTCACAACTTCTTCTTACAACTAAGTTGTAAATTTGTAGAAGCAAGAAAGTCCTTTGTCACAGTTAGGCTAGAATTTGAGAAATTGGTTTGATATGGAATCAACAAGGTAGTGATGGAAACACTCAAGGAAACAAAAGTTAGGAGAAAAGTAAAACAAAATTTGTACAAACATTAATCTCCCATAGCTTGAAAAAAGTGGTAGAGAAAATATTAATCTCTCTTACCTTGACAGAACTGGTGGTCAAGGTCAACACCTACAATAACTTTGTTGTGGAATATTATCAAAACTAATAGAAGGATATGAAAGAGTGTATAGTAAGAACCTTGACAAACATGATCACTGAAACTTGCAACATTGTTTGTAGCAAGAGAAAATTATGTTTCATTTTTCCAAACATGTATGTCAGTATATTATAGTTTAATGAATATGTTTCCTTATTATCATAAATAGTTTCATACTTTAACAAAACATTCGCCAAGACTTCACAATATTTTATTATTTAGTGAAAGATTTGCCAAGATCTTACAAGATTTTATAATTCAGTGAAATATTCGCCATGAATTTACAAGATAATATAATCTGGTGATAGATTCACCAAAAAAATTATATATACATATTATATTATTGATAAAATTGCCTCCCATTTTTCCTATGTATCATGGGGATTCACCCATTTATTATACATATAAATCTAGGGTGGTTCTTAAAATTTTCCCTGTATATAACTTTGTTTCCATGATTTATGAGGAAGAAGATTTTTCTGACGAACAGGTTGGTTTGCTGCTTGCATACAAACTTCGCGAATCTCCATTTCATTGTGTGCTCAACCTACCGGCTGATACTGTGCACTCATTTGAGCACTTCTGTAATCTAATTGAAGACACATTCTATCATTTTGATCCAGACTACCTTGAACAGAAACTATTACAACAACGGAGGGCTCCGCATGAATCCATTATTGATTTTTGGGAGTGCTTCTGTGACTTTCAGTTTCAAGCTCTGAAGAGCCAGATGAAATTTTCTTATCTTTGCGATCGGTTTGAGTATTGCCTTAAGAAATCTGCCTATCCCAAGAGGTAGCTCGATATCAAGTCTCACTCAAAATTCTTCATTGATGGAACTGCACAATCTCATGTGGGAGTGGGCTCTGTCTCAACTGACAGTCCACCTCCCTCTCATTCAGCAGCTCCACCACTGTCCACTGATGTTGAGGATCATGCTCACACACCTGTTCATCCTTCACACTCTCCCAACATCACTCCATTCGATTTTCGCATAGATTTGGTTGTGAGTCCTTTGAGTTGTTATATGCATTCTTTTCTTTGACCTTTCTCTTCACACTCAGGTGTTCCTCTTAATGATGTTGTCTTGTGTTCATCCATTCCAGACTCCTCACTTGTTGTGAACTTGGAACAAACCACTGACGGAGTTGGTGGTGCACAACCAACATGCATTGTCATTCATGAAGAGTGTGAGTGGGAGCTTGAGCATTAAAACTAGGTGAAGGATGATTCCCTTCCATTCGAACCCCTTCCATTATTTCCTAACATCACTGTTGAACCTACCATCCATGATTTCGCATGTGTGTCTTCATCCACAGATGCACCCATTATTGATCTTTCTCAGGACACAGTATGTTAGCCCATCATCCAATAATGGAGAGGACCAATCATTCATTAGAAATCCACTTGATCTTTCATCTACTTTTTCTAGAAACGTAGAGGGTGAACATCCTTCCTCCTCATCTACCCCTCTGTGTGATTCATCAAACCATGAGGATGTCAACCAACATCTTGAATTTTTTGATCTTAGTTGTCATGATCTCTTCACCTCATCATTCGATCACGATGTCGATTCACTCGTTTTTAATCCGTATAAGGCACTGGTCTACGAAGATCCATCTATCAACGAAGTCGAAACCCCATTGACTATTGAGGCATTTCAGCCCGAGCTTATGGTTATGTCAGGCCCTTGCTGTACTGAGGTTGGTTTCGCTTCCGATCAGGAAATTGTTCAAACACTCAAGGCTTCTTCATCACTCATCTATATGCAATCAAGATCAATCTAACACTCAGATTTTACTTCCTCCACTCAAACTACACGATCCCATTTCTCATGCATTGGAGGAGTCTTACATTGCAAGCACTCATGCGCGATGCAAGTTATGTTTGTTTCTTTCGCTTCCTTTCATGTCATAGTCAAGAGTGTACTTATGCTTTGAAGTTTCACATAGTGTCATACAACACCATAATAAGTCTGTGGATTGCCCATCATGCACATGCACACACTTATGTCCCATGGGTGCTTTGAATCACGAAGTGTGGTTATCTTCATTGTTATATCTTTCTTGCTTGTTGGTTTGCACAAATGGGTTGCTCACGGACCAAGCCTTCACCAACATGGGTCTACTCATGTGTCGGTGGTTGAATTGGAAGTATCACTTCACGTGATCAAGCCCATGTACCATTAGTGTAAGAGTAGCAGTAGTGTTTGGTTTAAGTTGTTTGCTTGCATGCTTGTTTTCTTACATGCTTTTTTTTCTTGTTTGTTTGCTTACTTTTTTATTTGCTTGCTTCGCTTTCATTTTTTTGCTTCTACTCTTGCTTTGCTTTGTTGATTTTTAGTTCATTTTCTTGTTTTGTTCATAGGTTAGTTTTTCATGAAACCACATATGACTCTTGAAGTGAGCTGGGTAAAGTACAAGAGGGCTCGTACAACTATCACTACTTGGTTATCTGCCATCTTGCCTTTGTATGATGACCCTGTTACTTTTATTCCATGGTACGTCAATGGAAGATATGTATTGTTCGAAGTGAACCTTGGTGTAAACATAATGCTTGTGCACTAGCTAGTGTCACCTTCTTTAGTCGATTGTTTTTGGGTTAAGCCTTGTCATCTCAGTCAAGTAGAGTAAGGTAAGGGGTTAAACATTAACATGCACATCAAAGATACAATAAAATACTTCTCTGCTAGAATAACCTCTTGTACTCTCAATAAGTTGGGATCCCTCTTTCGCCTCTGAAATGAATAAGTTCTATGCACAGTAAAATCTGAAAAAATGAAAAGTCAAATTCAAAATGAAAAATGAATAAGGAAAAAGAAGATAAAGGCTTCATGTGTAGGGAGGTGATGCAAGTACTTTCCACCAGGGTACTGTCTAGGTCTGCTGGTAGTGGAGCAACACCAGAGATGAAAATAAGACTCTGACAACTATACTACTTGTACAACTATATACCCCTCAACGCCAATCAAAACAATTATGTTGCCTTGGCTTGGAATGTGTGTCAACCGACCAAGACTATAGCGGATGCTACATATTACAATCAAGCTAGATGAAGGCAAAATTATCTGAGAGCTAAAGAATACTTCTGAAGGTTTTAGAATTTCTTTTCATGAATAAGGTCCATTCAGAGAGCTGGAGTTTTACTATTGTGTCGCCAAGTGATGTAGCAGCTGCAACCACCCTCCAGAATTTTTCCTTAGCCTGTTCTGGAGCCTCCCTACCGACCTTACACATCACTTTGTATTGCTTCATCAAGTACTCAAGCTTCAAGTGTTTTCCTCGCACAAAGGCAGCCTGTCGATCATAGTTGATCCATTCCTCTCATAGTATGCTCACCCGGACTTGGTCCAGCTGCAAGATAAGTAGCTTCCCCTTGAAAATTGTGCATTTCTAGAGGGAAGCCAACCTTCCCTCCAAGAATTGTGTAATACTCTTTGAAAGCGTGCTAGGCTCCAGGATTGCGCAATCCTGCTAGCGAACCCTCCCAATAGGATTTGTGAAAATTTTCCTAGAAACAAGTTGTTTAGCTCAGGATTTGTGCAACTATAGGTAGCAGTTAGTTGCTATGCCCAAAAATTGCACAAACCTCCTAGGCAATCAGTCCATCTCCCAGCCAGAAATGTGAATTCTTCCTCAGTGGTCAAGAAGTCTATTGCATGTACAACTAAGTTGATCGGTTCCCTCTGGGACTGAGAAAATCAAAATTTCATGCATGGGTTGTTTCTCCCAAGGAAGCATGCAAAGGCATCCCTTTTTTCAGGGATCTATGTTTAGCAGTTGGAAGTTACATGCAAGGAGAAATTATGAAACCTCCCACCAAGTGTCACTTCCCCTAGATTCATCGCATGCACATCACAACCTCGATGTTATCAAAACTCATCAACTAGGTGATGTAGAGCTCATTCCTCACATCAAACTTGCATCTCTGACATCCCACATCACATATAAGAGCATTCATCACATTTAACTCAGTTGTTTTGGGGTAAGCCCACTTCCCATGCCTTGTGCTACATTTCTGTCGCTTTTTGTGTTTTCACTTGTGAGAGTATTGTTTCCTTGATTTCTTTGAACGCTTTTTGTCTTTTACATATATACTAGCATGTCCTAGCTCTATTTCAGTTTTGTTATGCAACTATTGTCGCATGCATGAAACTATTTTGCACAGACGTTCGCCCAACCGGTGAGCTGCCTCACCCACATGCATGTTGATCTATTCGTTGAATCTTTCATTCATGTTTTGCATGCACTGTTAATAATTTATGCTATCACTTACTGTTGCCATGAATTCACTGACTTACTTGCTTTCAGTTTCCCATCGTCCGGCCAACCTTGGCCCGAGCTCTAGCTTCACCAAGGCTGTTTTGCATAATCTAGGGAAGGAAGGTTCACCTTCCTCTCTAGAAATGCGTATTCCTACCCACCACTAGCCTCCAGGACTGTTTTGCGTATTTTTGGAGGAGAGTGGCTGCTTGGCCCAAGAAATTGCGAAAATCTATCCTGGGTCAACAATCCCAACTGGAATTGTGCATTACGTAATCCCAGCAGTCAGAAGCTAGAATGGACTGTGCATTGTGCAGTTCCACTAGTCAGTAAGGCTCTAAGTAGCCCAGACTGTATCTGGTGCAGTCTTGATAGATGGTCTCCCGACCTCCCAGTGGAAATTGTGCAACCTTCATGATCATTCACCCAGGTATGTTGCAAGTCAGTTCTCATGCTCATTTTGGTTTTCAACTAATAGATTGCTTGCCATGAGTGTTTCCATTTCTCTAGGTATCGCATGTGTTCCTCTACCTTTTAGCAGTATAGGTACAATGGTTTCCATGAGAGAAGAGACGAAGACACCTTTCATAGCACACTTGGGGATGCAGTCGTTCAAGTGTCTATGGACTTTCCTACCCATGAAGAAATCAAGTTGTTCAAAGACAAGGACTTGAAGATATGACAACAACAACATCACAGTGAGCATCATCGTGAACAACAACTGAATACAGCATACCAAATGCAACAAAAGCAAGAGGAGGGTTGTTGACAACATGGAGGTAGAGCAAGGTTGCAAGCTCAGGCAGGTCCATTGATGATGAAAGAAACTTTGGAGACTCTGGCTATGAATTTATGGCATGACATGAATATCGCGTGAAGGTAGAAGATGGAAAAAAGTAAGAGTTGCATGTGTTGAAGCAACAACTCAGGAAGAAAATGAAAGCTGCACAGATAGATGAACGAGTTGCAACAAGAACAGGAACAACAATGGGTGCATCATGCACTCATAGATGAAGTTGTGCCTATACAAGTTAAGGATCCATCCCAGTAGCTAACACAAAGTAGGCATGGTGAGTAGTTTTATTGATTGCATGCAAGGGATTCAGCAACATGCATTCCATGGAGTGCATGCATGCAATCCAACCCATTTAACACACTCACCAAGGCGAAGACAAGAAGCAAGTCCAACTGGGGATGAACATGTCCTTCAACAAGCTGATATGCATGAACACCTGCACACACTTGAAGATGAGCACGGAAACTATGCATTAGTGTGTTTCCAGTTCAACCATACCCAAGAAGACTATGTGCATGTTAGCAGACGAGTTGGATGAAGGGTCCGAACCAATGCAATGGTTGCAACAGAGGCAAGAGTTCACTTCAGCAAGATTTCACCATGAGGTGCACGCACGCCATCACAAACGACCAAGATTGCCATCAAATCACCACCTTCACCATCACAAGCATGTCAAATAGTTTCTCTCATCATGGCAGACTCAGTGTCAGTGATGTCTTGCAAGGCTTGCTCAAGCCATGTTGTCTCACATGAGTACATGTGCATTGTATTATTGAGTCATGTCAAGTGTGCGTCAAGTGTCAATGGTTGGATGTAACACTCATATAGTAGGTGAAGAGTCATGAGGGTAGTTGAAATGTCATAAAGGGGAATGTCAAGGGTCACCCCACGCTTTGCTATAAATAGTCCCTCATAACTCACTCTATAGGCTTTTGATTAGCCAATCTTCTACTAAGACTATTTTGAAGAAGTCTTGGACAGTATTGTAACGTGCCTTGGCTTCTCCACTACACGGAGCTAGTACATCTATTTGAAGGAGTAGGTATGTGTGGTCGTAACGTTCCACTGTTGGGGCTAGCAGGTTTACATGGATGTATTGTATGATTGTGACTTACACTTCTTTATATAATAAGATCCAACACATTTTCATGCATATGTTGTTATTGTAGTTGGAATGCTCTGGTTGCTTTAATGATATGTGTTGTTTAATTTACGTACTTGTGTATGAACTAATTCACATGCAATTATATGAATATTGTTGTTAATGTGTTTCATATGTTGTTAATGATGTCACCGTTTGTGTCAATTTCTTTGTCAGAAATCAGACAGAAGTTTCACTTGAACCTTTCTATAACAATTGTTGCACTCATCTCAGACTAATCCGTGAGTGTTGTACATGTTATCTTACCTTGTATGATGTGATTTCTACATCTGAGTGGACTACTCTGCCGAAATTTGTGCATGTCCTTTGTGTTGTGTGTTCCTAGCCGAGTTGGGACTACTTCCTTTCAACCTGGAACTCACCTTCCCTCCTTCCCCCTTTGAAGTGTTAGAACCTCTCATACACCTTCCTTGACTCACTGCATCAGTCACACCCTTGCTGCTGACAGAGTTATCCTAATTGCCTTTGTGCGACATTGCATTCAAGGCATTACCATATGACCCACTGTTGGGACTCCTACACCAAACGATCTGAGGTCTATTTTGGACTTCTTACCGGGGAGATCCCCTTGACATGTTAGCAGTTTTAGGGTCCTATAATAATAGGATTCATAATTTTGAATTGGCTATGATTAATCTTGTAATATTGTACATACTTTTGCTTTCTACAAAAGGTTTTCCCATATTAAAAATAAAAAATGTAAAGAGGGTAAGTCCTAAAATAAAAATCAAAAGAATAAAAGAAAAGGATCAAAAAGGAAAATAAAATATGAACCCCAGCAAAAAGAGATAAACAGTAGATTATGAACATGATGCAAATTCAAATTCCACTACTTTTTACTTTACTAGGCAAAACAAGATTGTGTGCAGCTTGTCAAAAATTCCACAATCCATGATGGTCAAATAGTTTAATCTTGATTCATTCATGCTTTAAATTTCATATTGATAGATAGCAAATAAAGATCTAGCCAAACTGTTTAATCTTGGCATATCAATAGTTAGGTAGAGAATAGTAATGAGCTCATAAGTTTAATCTGAGCCATTAGAAGTTATAAGGTTAGAATTAGATAGTTTGCTTATCAAAGAAAAAGAAATGAAGGGTCAACAAGCTCAAATGCACCTTCATTATGCTTAATCTTATCTTTCATGTGCAAGAGGAATTATCAAAGAAAGATGACATTCAAGCTCATTCACTAATTTCCTCTCATTTCACTAAAGTCCTTACATGTATAAATTATTAATTTCCCTTCATTACCCTTCATTACTTTTCATTCCCTAATGTTTTTCCCCTTCTTGGTTCTAAAAGACCCTTCCCTCTTCATTTCCCCGTGTAAAAATATCCCTACCCCTTCATTTTACCTTTCCCCCTATTTCATCTCATTTTCCCTAGTAAATCCACTTAAACCCATTTATCCTAAGTTTAAATAAAGTATTGGGCCCCATTAAAAAACCCTCCCCACTACCCTTTTAACTTATATCCCTAGTGTATTTATTCCCGGGTCCACATTTTATTAAACCATCGCACATATTAAATCCCACAATTAATTTTTAATTAATTACATTTCATTATCATTAAACCCGACCACACTCCCCCATTCAGCCCTGGCAACTCCATTGCGCGATAGCCCTCCGATCAACCACTCCCATATTCGACGACCCATACCCATATCGCATGCTCCCATTGTCCGACAATTAAAATCTCAAAAGCAAGCGAGATTCATGGTTTTGCTCGAGCACTCTTTTTCTATGTGGTAGCCCCACGTTATATCGTGTGCTCTCAAAAAATACCACCCTCCACTCAAAAGCATTGCGATATGCCATAAAACCACCTCCTTGCCTAAAGAGGAAACTGTCTACTGTTCATACAATAATCTTGTGCCCAAAAGTTAACTGTTGTTGGTTAAATTCAAAAAAATCCCCCTTTTCACTCTTTTCACTGTTATTTCATTGCAAACACCTCTGCTGACCGGTTTTAAAGCCTAGAAACCCTGTGCAACTATTTTAACTAGCTTTACAACCAAAAGACGTTGCAGACTCCAATTTCAAGAAGCACACAGACAATTGAAGCCTCAAAACCCTCTGTTTCTACCACAGAACCCTATCTACACACCTAATTGTCGTTTTTCCAGGTATTCTTGAAATAACTAGAACGAACCTCTATTTAAGCTCTTCACAGTGATTATTAAAAGGTTTATTAATTGAATTAATTAAAAAACCTTGCCAAACTGAAGAAACCCACTGTGCATCCGAAGAAACCCTTTTTTGCAGACTATATTCACCCTTCTCGCTGTTCCAGAAGTCCAGAGCTTACTCCTTAAGCCATAGAAAGATTAATTCAATAAAATAAGCAAAATTATGGCTTCCCAAAGCATTCTAAATGAGAAACCCCTGCAAACCCCTCACCTGGATGTTGACCACCTCTCATTGGCTGACAGAGATTTCCAAATCAAAGACACAGTTTCCCTAGCCATCTATTGAAACTCCACTACTGGAGTAAAGACAAATTCCTTAATCAAAATGATGAAATTCATCTATGGGAACCTAATTTTCCCAAATACTTGTTTCCTAAAACCATCCACTAATGCCAACTCTGCTATATCCCAAGCCAAAGAGCTATAGTCTCTCCTAACCAGCAGATTTTGTTTGCAATCGTTGTAGATTCAGTAAACCAAATGCTGGAAATCCAGCCAAACCCAAATGAAACCCCATTGTACATTGAAAACCTACTTGAACTCTACTTGAAGCTGGACCTTCCCAAGAGGACTCAAATATTTTAGACTTTCATCCTAGAAGAGTCTCATACTCCTACAGACAGTCCCCCATACACTACTACCATTTTATCTGAGAGGTCCATACAAATTTTAACCATGCTCTCTTGTATCCTAGGATATACCACTGATGAGAATGTAGATGAGCCAATACTTGCTTTCCTCTCTATTTTTTCCCTAGAAAGCCTCCAGCTGCAGTTCTCCATTTTGACCAGTTCTTACCAAACAGAATCGGTGATCAATTGTTTAGACTAACAAATGAAAGAGTACTCAAATACTCTTCAATATGGTTCCACATGTTCTTATATTTTCAATCAGACAACCTTCTAGTCAACATCCAAAAGTTGGACACTAAGGGTCATCCTAGATCTGTCATCTTTTGGACACCCTTAATACAAAAGTATTCCACTTTTCTCAGCTACAAGGAGTTCATTGATTCGTTTGTTCATCCAGTTATAAATATGCTAAGAAGTATCGATCAACCTAGGATCAGTTATGAGATAAAGAGAGTTTTGCAGTTGTCTAAAAACAATAGAATAGGAGACTAGTATATATACCAGGACCACATTGAAATTAGGATATATGGATGCCATCTCACTCCCTATAAGATGCCCAGATATCTCCCCATGAAAATATTTGCATTAGAGTATATCAGGATGATTATAAATTCAGATGATGTGAAATTTTCTATCAGCTAGGAAGAAAACACAGTTCAAAATCAAAAACTAGTTGGGTCCTTTTATCTGTAATAATAGGGAGGCTAGAGAAGAAGCATAGAAGTTTTTACAGGAACTGAAGTTTCGTAACATTTTCATGTGGTAGTATGACCCTTTAGGAGTCATAAAAAGACTAAGACTCAAATTCAAATTAAGTCCTTTTATGTATGACTGCAGACCAAACATTGAAAGATATGCCAACGAATCAGAGTGGTTGGAAAAAACCTTGATAGATATGGAGAAACAGATAGATACTAGTTCCATTCTACATACTCCAGCCTTGCAGGAAAGGAATGTAAAAAGGACCAGAGAAGAAGGTTCTTGCTCAAACATAGATGCAAAACATGATAGATTTGAAATAATTTACAGGAAGAAGCCCAAGCTAAATCCTACCAATGAGCAAGAAGAGATAGTTGAGACAGTTAAGACACTTCAAATTATGGATACAGATCTAGGGGTCAGAGAGAACACAGCTCCAACAGTTTCAGAGGAAACTCATTAGCCTTCCAACTCTAATACCCAGAGTATTCAGAAACAACTTAGTATTTTGGTCCCATCATCAACCAAATCGGTGGATAAGGAAAAGGATATAAAGGAGAAGTATAACGAGATAAATTAAGAAATGAGGCATTAAGAGCTAAAACATATGCCCAACATTTCAAAAAGACTCCTAGCAATCATGATAGGTTAATGTCAGCTTTTGACATTAAAACTGGTAAAATGAAAATGACCTTTTTGCACCCTACAGTCCAGCAACCTAAGTCATCAACAGATTATAGGAAGAAAAAATTTGAAGTTTTGGCTAGGAATGTTCACCCTATTGACCAAATTGAATTTCATAAGTACACAAGAGAAATGATATAGTCAATGATGACCAACAAGGCCATGAGTGTTTAGAAACTTGAAAATTCTCTAGACAACATCACAACTGTTATGAAACCAGCTCAAGAAAAGATAGAAAAGATAGATCAACGCCTTAAAATTCAGCCTCTTCGAGGGGGCAACCTCCTTTACATTACATAAATGAACAATTCTTGGATGATACAAATGACAAAACCTCCTTTCTATATATAGGAGTCTAAGGAGTCACAATATAATCCAGCCGACCTAACAATAATAATATAAAGCCACAAAAATAACAATAGAGGGATTCTATGGGGCACAGAAATAACAATATGGGGGTAATAGGGGCACAACAATATAAATAAGGGGTATAACTACAATAGTAATGGGGTAATCACTAGTATTATAGGGACCCAACATGCCCCTCTCCTTCAAAAAAGTGTTGTCCTCAACGCTTGAGCAGTTCTGGATACTTCTGCATAAAATTCTCATCCTCCCATGTGGAATCTTCAGTGGATAACTTCTTCCACTTGATAAGATACTCTGAAATTGATCGATTTCGTAGCTGTCGAGTTCTTGTTTTTGTGACTGCTTCCGGTTCCAATATAATTTTTCCTTCCTCGTCAAGTTCTGGAAATATTGTTTGAACTGGGAGCTTGTCGCCTATAACCTTCTTTAAACATGAAACATGGAAAACTGGGTGCAATCGAGAAGCTGCAGGAAGCTCCAATTTGTATGCCATAGTACCAATCTTTTCCAACACCTTGTACGGACCATAATACTTTGGTGATAATTTATTATCCTTCTTAGCTTGCTTTAGGGACATTTTCTTATATGGTTGTAGCCGTAGGAATACCCAATCACCTACATCAAAACTTCTTTCACTGCGATGTTGATCTGCCTGTTGTTTCATTCTATTTTATGCCAACACGAGGTTATCCTTTAAGAGTTGGAGGACTTGTTGTTGATGTTCGATTGGATGTTCCACTGCCTGAACCTTAGAATTTTCTCTTAAATATGATGTGATTGATGGTGGTTGGTACCCATAAAGTGCCATAAATGGGGTCATTTTTGTTGCTGTATGGAAGGAAGTGTTATACCACCATTCAGCGAGAGGCAACCATTTGACCCATTGTGTCTGTTTATCAGATACAAAGCAACGAAGATATCCTTCCAAACATTTTTTTACTATCTCAGTTTGCCCATCAGATTGAGGATGATAAGATGAGCTATGAGCTAACTAAGTACCAAGACAAGAAAATAATTTTGTCCAAAAATTTCCAGTGAAAATGGGATCTCTGTCACTTACAATAATCTTTGGATTTCCATGTAGCTTTTGAACTGTTTCCATAAATGCAGTAGAAACTGTACCGGCTTTAAATGGATGTGATAATGCACAAAAGTGTGCATACTTGGTAAGTCTGTCAACTACCACCATGATGACACTATTTCCCTCAGACTTGGGTAAACCTGTGATAAAATCCATTGAAACCTCCTCCCAATGTTGGCTTGGAATGGATAAAGGTTGTAATAGACCCGATGTCTTAATTGTTTCAACTTTATTTTGTTGGCAAACCAAACATTCCGCCACAAACTTTTGAATATCTGATTTAAGGCCATCCCAAAAAAATCCTTCTTAACCCTGTGGTAAGTTTTTAAAAATCCTGAGTGCCCTCCTAAGGGAGAAGTGTGCAATTCCATAAGAATCTTTTGTTTTAGCTGGGAATTCTTACAGAGGTATAAGCGATCTTTGTACCATAACGAATCATTTTGCCAGCTAAATGTATCAGAAGTACTGGAATCTTGTTGTAGCTTTCGAATAAGTGCCCACACTTCTTCGTCATTCTTCCATTCCTCCTTTGCTTCGTTTATCCAATCTGGTTGGATAATAGAAATGGCACACAACAATGCTTCCATATCCTCATCCTTTCTTGAGAGTGCATCTGCCACCACATTTTGCTTCCCTTTTTTGTAGATGATTTCAAAGTCATAACCCAACATCTTTGTGACCCACTTTTGTTGCTCTTCAGAGGATAATCTTTGTTCTAAAAAGTATTTAAGGCTATCATGATCTGTTTTTACCTTGAAGTGTCTTCCCATTAGGTAGGGTCGCCATTTCTTAAGTGCATGGAGTATTGCCAACATTTCCTTCTCATAAATAGCTTTGCTTAAAAACTTTCCCTTGATTGGACGACTTTCAAAAGCAATGGGTCTTTCATCTTGCATTAGAACAACACCAATTCCATTTCCTGAAGCATCACATTCCACAATAAAGGTTTTTGTGAAGTCCGGTGTAGCTAAGACCGGTGCTTGGCACATTGCCTCTTTAAGATGTTTAAAGGCCTTTGTTGCTTCCGGAGTCCATGAAAATGAATCTTTCTTCAATAATGTTGTTAGAGGTGTTGCTATTCTCCCATAATTCTTAACAAACTTGCGATAATACCCTGTCAACCCAAGAAATCCTCGCAGATGCTTTATGGATGTGGGGATTTTCCATTCCTTAATGGCTTTAATTTTTCTAGGGTCTACCTTAACTCCTTCATGAGATACAATATGACCCAAATATTCCACCTCCTGGACTCCAAAGAAACATTTGGATCTTTTTGCATATAATTGTTTCTCCTCCAATAGTTGTAGCACCTTGTCAACATGTTCAACATGATCCTTCCAAGACTTGCTGTAGATTAGTATATCATCAAAAAATACCAACACAAATTTTCTAAGGAATGGTTTGAAAATTGAATTCATCAAACCTTGAAATGTTGAAGGTGCATTGGTAAGGCCAAAAGGCATGACCAAAAATTCATAATGACCCTCATGAGTTCTAAATGTTGTTTTCGGAATGTCTTCAATCTTCATTCTGATTTGATGATATCCCGAACGAAGATCCAACTTGGTGAAGTAAATTGATCCATGCAATTCATCCAGTAATTCATCAATGACAGGAATGGGGAACTTATCTTTAATAGTGAGCTTGTTGAGCTCCCTATAATCTGGACACATGCGCCATGATCCATCCTTCTTGTGCACCAATACTACTGAAGCTGAGAAAGAACTTTGACTCGGTTGAATTATACCAGCCTCTAGCATTTCTGCAACCATACGTTCAATTTCACTTTTTTGGACATATGGATATCTGTACGGCCTGATGTTTGGAGGAACACTTCCTGGAATCAGATGAATAGCATGATCATGATCACGAATAGGTGGGAGACCTTTGGGAGTCTCAAATATCTTGGAATGATTGTCCAGGACCTTTTGGAGATCTGGAGAAATAGATGATTCCAATGTGGAAACATCTAGCGAACATAATTGTGCAATTACACATCTTTGCTCCTTTTTTAGAAGCTTTGTCATGCCATTAGAGCTGATTATCTTTCTTGGTTTCCCTGTAATACCCCGAAATTCAACTTCCTTTCCTTCCACAGAAAATTTCATGAAAAGTTCTTGAAAATTAAAAGCTATTGTACCCAAGGATTGTAACCATTGGACTCCTAGTACAACATCAACACCTCCCATTGGAATGGAAAGCATTGGGCTAGTCAATACATATTCTCCCATGGATAGCTTGATATTATGGCACTTTCCAGAACAATTTATTGTTCCTCCATTTGCAATCATCACTTGACACTCTGGTGCTGGATATAGGAAGCAATTCAATTCTTTTGCTACCCTACAATGAATAAAATTGTGGGTGCTTCCTGAATCAATCAACACTATTACCTTTTTCTTCTTGATTTGTCCTTCTATCTTGATGGTTTGAGGAGTGGTAATTCCCACCAATGCATTACAAGATATGGTCGGATTTATTTGTTCTTCATCTAGGCTTTGTTCCTAGAATATATCCTCTTCTTTTGACCTTTCTTGCTCCTTTTCTTCTTCCTCTTCACAATCTATGTAGAATAATTTCTTCTCAGCACACTTATGACCTTTTATGTATTTGCTATCACAATTGTAACAAAGCCCTTTTGCTCTTTTTTCTTCCAATTGTTGTGGTGTCAACCTTGTAGGTTGTGGAAGACTATGGGCAACAACACTTCCGTCTTTATAGTTGTGAATGGTATGCTTCCTAGTTGCCATAATTTTGCTTTCCATTTTTCTTGCTAACCTGAATGGCTTCTCTAATGAATCAGGTTCCCAAAGGCGCACATCATGTTGGATATTATCCTTTAAATACCCTATGAACACATCAATCCTATGCTCCTCTGGAATATCTTTTACCCTTATGTTCAATTTTTGGAACTCCTCAATGTGCTCCATTATTGAACCCTTTTGTTTGAGACTTATCAATTGGCTAAAAAAAGTGTTGCTTTTTGTATCCTCATAATGTGCTATCAATTCTTCCGTAAAAATTGCCCAAGTGATAAATTGTTTACGAGAACAAAGCCATTGATACCATACAAACTGATTTGGTTCCAAATATAAAGTTTCCATACGTACCTTTTGTGTGTTTTGCACATTATTGAGATCGAAGAATTGCTCCATCTGTAATATCCATGTGGCGGGATCCTTGCCATCAAACTTCCTCATATCAATATTTGGAACATGGTGAGTCTTTGATCCAACATTAGAGTCTATGGAATCATGATTAACATTTCTTTTGTTCTCATCATGAGTTTCCTTTAGTACTCTTTCACCCTTAGTGACCATTTCTTGTAGCAACTTATTCATATTTATCTTCAATTCTTCCATCTTATCATCCATGCCATCAATTTTAGCATCCATGCCATTCACCTTAGCTTCCATGCCATCCATCTTAGCTTCTACGCCTTTTATCTTAGCATCTGTTATCTTTTGTGAGCGTGACATTTGTTGCACTTGTTCTTGTAATTTTGATATATCATGTAGCATTTCTTCCTCTTCCTCATGAGTCATGCTAGAGCTTTCAGGTTCCTTAATAGGTGTTTGCATTTTCTTTCCTCGGGGCATCAGTTACCGATAATAATGTTTTACTATGCCCTTTGAGTTCCTTCAAACCAAGCTTATGCAAAAATAAAAAATAAAAACTACACACCTTTTGTTTTACTTTGTAGAAGCCTTGTATTGAATCTGATGTATCTCTGTAATTTCGAATCATCTAGTTCTGAAATTCTGACCTGTAGTAGTCTTCTATGTCCTCTTTCCAATTCCACTAGTCTGATCCAAATTGGATTCTCCAAGAAAGAGTTATGCACAATCTCCCGCAGTGACCTGATTATAGACTAGTTCAGTAGAGCGAACTTGTATGAAGTGCCACGTGTCACTGTTTCAACCTTTGACTCTGAAAATATATAAACAAAAACTACATTCCGTCCTCTTTCTGTACCTTCTTACAAACTTTCAATCCGATGCTCAGAAAGAAAGTTATGACGATTTTCCCCAGGTCACCTGTTTTGAGTGTAATTCAGGAGTCTGCAAAAAGACCAACTTCCTCAGATCATATCTCCGAAAATATCACGCGAAAAGCTCTGAAATTTGGACCCAAGGTTCAGCGCGATTTCTTCTCAAATGGGTTTTTTTTGAGACTTCTGAAACGTCACAGAAACAAAGTTATAGTGAAAATTCCACGATGACCTGTTTGGAGCAGCGAAACCCTAGAATCCAAAGCTCTGATACCAAATGTTATGAAACCAGCTCAAGAAAAGATAGAAAAGATAGATCAACGCCTTAGAATTCAGCCTCTTCGAGGGGGAAACCTCCTTTACATTACATAAATGAAAAATTCTTGGATGATATAAATGACAAAACCTCCTTTCTATATATAGGAGTCTAAGGAGTCACAATATAATCGAGCCGACCTAACAATAATAATATAAAGCCACAAAAATAACAATAGATGGATTCTATGGGGCACAAAAATAAGAATATGGGGGTAATAGGGGCACAACAATATAAATAAGGGGTATAACTACAATAGTAATGGGGTAATCACTAGTATTATAGGGACCCAACAACAACACAATTTAAGCTAGAGAAAGCATCCTCACAGGCAAAGGATAACAAAATAAAGTCACTAGAAGACTTGGTTATTGAGATTGGATATAATCCAAATGACATCAAGGCTGAAGAAAAATGAAGATATTGCTGCTTTGAAGAAGCAACTAAAATTGCCTCCTTCAGAACATCCGCAGACCAAGGAAGTTCTAGAGAGCCAAAGCCAGAAAGATGAGATGATGGATCTCATTCTCCAACAAAATTCTCAATTGAAAGAAATGGAGAATGAAATGGACAAGTGAATATAGGAGAAACAGGCCAACATTGAGACAACTATTGCTACTACTATTCCTATAGTTACTACAACAGTTCCTTCTACTTTGGCATCTTCATTGGCCCGAATAGCTCCATTACCTACAACACTTCCAACTGCATCAACAACTACATCAGCAACAAGTTCAATAATAGCAGCAACGCATCCTAGTGATGAAGTAGCTAAACTAGTGATAGCCATGGAGGATATGTCCATCCAAACAACTGAAATAAATATACTTAAGGAAAAAATAAAAATTCTAGAGGACGAGAAGAAGCTCGCTCAAATTATGCATAAGAATGAAGCTCAAAAGTCAAACAGGTTGAATGAAATGATTCAAAAGTTGGAGAAAGAGTTGACACTGAAAGAGCCACTAGCCCAAGCAAAAAAACGTTTATGGACCAATATCATTGACTCAGTTAATGATATTTGGCCATCTATACAGGTGATATTTGAACAAAATGACTTGGTCAAAGAGGCTAGCGAGGTAATTCAAAGGGTTAGAGTCGAACTTGGAAATATGCCATAAGAAGCCTCAAGAATAATCCAGTTCCTTAACTCAAGGAATAAGTATGAATTGCAGGAGCTTGGAATAGCTGACAAAAATGGGACCATTGTAGAGGTAAAAAAGGAAATCACCAAGAGGATATTGATGATACGGCTTGAGGACAAGTGCCAAAAAATGGAGCTAGCAATAGGAAGGTTCATGGTCAAATTTGATGCTTTGAGGCAGAAAGGTCTGCCTAATCCATTGGTGATTAATGACAGGTTAATGCCACATGAAGACTATGATAAGGAAATCCGAGAAGTGGCAAAGGAACAAGCCAACAATTCCTCTATGAAAGGGATTCCTACAAGAAAGGTCCTTTACCAAACTTTTGAGAACCTGTTTTACCTCAAGCATGAGGTAAAACATGTTTTTGTAAACAAGCCCATATTTGCAAAATACACAGAAACTAATGGAGCCTACAGAAAAATGGTAAATATTAAATTACCAGATATAGAGACTTAGGAAAAATTGAATGATTTACTGTAAAAATGCAAGGTAAATAGTGAATACAAAGCAGTGAAACTAAAATGACAGATCGACTAAGTCAAAGAGTATCAGTCAAAAGGAAGAGTAAAAGGACAACTAGCGTAGAGCAACAACCAAAGGGAGAAAGCAACAAAAGATAAAAACAACAAACAACAAATCAGTAAAAGGAGGGAGCACTAGCCTTTTAGTCTCCTACGCGACTCTATCTTCTTGCATGAAGATATCTTATTTTCCTTGAATAATTCGTAAAACAATTTAGGATATTTTGTAACTATTTTTTGTATAAATACTTCATAATTCAAATTATAGAGTGTAGATTTCTAAACATTTCTATAGTTACATTGATCTGAAAACTTGAGGGTTTATTGTAAAAAAATTCAAGTCAGCAGACTCGACTGAGTAATAAAGGCATTGCATTATAGGATTCATGTGTTGGGCCACTTCAGTGAAGTATCTCTCATTTGTCAAATTGTTATTTTCTTAAGTATTTCACAAACATACATGCTTTTTCCATTTTGAATGAAATAACTCGAATGTTACTACAAAATTTGTTTAAGTACACTTTGTCTTGAACAATTATTCATTTTTATGTTTTCTTTTGATATCCAGAGTACACAATTCTTCATTGCTCCCTATATTCGATTGAGCTATTTCATTTCCCACATTATCCGGTTTGAGGAATCCTTAAGTGTCCTTGACCCCGATTGAAAAACCACTTCACCATCGAGCCTAAAATATTTGAATTTACTCAACTACCTTTCCTTGCTAACACTATCTTTAGAGCTTGATTCAGTCAAGTTTTCTTGACATTTAGACTCCATGGACCAATGGTAAAAAGACACTTATCTATCCATCTAAATCAGTGATTCCACCACCAAATCAAATCAAAACCCAATCAAGCTTAAATAAGTAGCCTAAAATCAATTAACCCAACAAAGTTAAATCATTAAGATAGAGCCCTCTCTGAACATTAGGAAGGCTAGATCCTGATCTCAAAATTAGGTTTGTGGTTACCTCTATTATTTCTTTCATGACAACCCTAGGGAAAGTTTAGAGTGATAACATAGGGGTGACCATACTGGGAACAAGTCCTCAGTTTAATAAACCTTAAAGGAAATCCTAAACCTCATCTTTCCACCTTAAGGCCATTTTAGGGTTGTTAAAAGGTTTCATTAAAAAAAATTAAAAAATTAAAATTTTGGCTTCCAAAAGAACATACTATACTAGGGCACATCCAGATCCAAACCCTACTATAATTGTTGATAATCCAGACAAAATCTTAAGAAAAAATAATAAAGTAGAAAGTCAAGAGAGCATTAATCAGCTAACTAAAGTAGATTCACTTCCTAAAGAGTTATCAAATTTAGAGGACCTTCAATTTTATTTATCATTTGGGCATTCATTGTTTCGTACCAAATATGAAACTTCAGTCAATGATATTGTAATAGACCCTTATTTTATTCAATTTATTGAATCAAAGAAGAATAATATATATCCTAATTTAGATCAACATGTTATAGACACTTTTGACAAACTTGATGCTTTAACCTCAAAATTGATAAGACACATATATGAAGCTTATTTTCAACAGTCAGTTGAATTAGCTACCCTAATTGTTGCTAATTCTAATCCTTCTACCATTCCTTGAGAATATGTAAATTCATCCTCATTTAGTACCACCTCATCTATTATTTCCACTACACTTCATTCCACAGAATCATTCGTCCCCAAACTTCCTCTTCAACCCAGAGTTTTATTTCCATCTCCAAATACTCCAAGTTCATTTTCTAGCACTTCAAGTTCATATTCAAGCACTACCACTTTACCTCCTAGCCAAACTAGAATCTTAGCCATGGCTGCCAAATATGCTCCTTTGCCCTTACCAGCTCAAGTACATGCCATGCCCCAAGACTACCAGAGTAAAATCTTTCAGTTTGATGGCACTGGTCAATATACTACACAACGACATGTAAATAAAATGAATGATTACTTTCAATTACATAAAATTGATGAAGAAGATGTACAAATGAGATTATTTGCACAAAAACTAGTAGGAGATGTCAAGAAATGGTTTAAAGGTTTGCCTGCTAGTCATATTGCTGATTTACTTGCTTTCCATAGATTGTTTATAAATGAATGGGAAAGGAAGAAAAATCCTTTACAGATATTATCTAAATATGAAAACATTAGAGAGCTCCTAATGAATCTGTTCAGGACCATTGTACTAGGTTTAACACTATTTATATGCAATCCCTGCAGATATCAAACCTCCTCCAGACTTGGCACTAATCAAAATTTCCTGATGGTTTTGACACTGATATCTCTTACCAATTGAGAGAAAGAAACCCTCCAACTTTATAACAGATGCAAAGTGATGTAGTTAGTGTAGAAGCTAACTTGTTGGCTAAAAGAGCTAGGATAAGGAGAGTTACCATTAAGGAGGAACCATCCACTTCAGATGTTAAGATATATACTTTGGCTAAAAGTTTAGAAACGTTAGTGGATAGATTAGAAATTATGGAAAGAAAACCACAATGGGATAATCAACAACAAGGTCCTCAAATAAGAAATCCAAACTTTAGGAAGAATCCCAATGCTGGCAAACCTAGAGAAGGGCCACCTGATCAACAAATTAGACCACATTTCCAGGAAAACTATGCTAAAATTTCTCACCAAAACGAAGAAGATCAAGACACTCAGATTAACTTAATGGGAATAAATGATCATAATACTATTTTTCTTACCCAATAAGAACAAGAATTATGCATGTTACAACAATTACAGTTACAATATGGAGAGTCTTTTGATTATAAACAAGGTTATGGATTTTCTATTAATGAATTTCATAAGCAATATAACCTTAGGAGTAAGAAAAACACAAAAGCCCCTACTAATAAAACTGTCCAAACTCAAGCCAAGAAAATAGTGGGAGCTCTTGCAACCAAAATGTTGCAAATTCTCTCTAGGGAAACCCAAAAAACATTCACTCCAAAGATTGCAGCTAGTCCAAAAATTGTAGACATTACAACTACTACTGTTAAAACTTCAGCTGATATTCAAAAATCAGCTACTGCTAAAAATTCAAAGGATGTCCAACCTTCATATACTATTCAGATTTCAACCGCTTCCCAAACTATTACAAATCAAAAAAATGAAATAGTAAAACAATGGATACCTAAACACAAACTAAATTACCAATTGAAGATAAGAAAGAAAAAGCTACACAAACTCCAATTGCCAAGGAATAAATCATTTAGTCAGGCAAAACACAGACTCCATTTAATATCCAAACTAAAATTTCCAAATTAAAAATATTAGTTCCTTTAACAGAATTGATAAAAAATGATTCCTACAAAACCCAAATCACTGAAACACTGAATATAGATGAAGGAGAATACTCTATTAATCTAAATGATGACCAACTAGAGTTAATATTTGGTCCTGAAGTAAATGGAAAACATGAACAAAGTGGTGTTCCTCCATTCTACATCAGCTTGAATATTGATGATCAAATCTTACACAATGTTATGTTATATTCATGAGAATCCTACAACCTAATGCTGAAAGAAATCATGGAAACACTGGATTTAGATATAACTAGACCATACAAAGATCTTTTCTCTTTTGATTCTATTAAAGTTAAGTGCATGGGCCTGATAAAAGACATGTGTGTCACTCTAGTTCAATACCAACGGAAGAGTATTGCCATGGATATTGTAGTTGCTGATATCCCTCCAAAGTATGGAATGCTATTATCTCGCTCATGGGGAGAAAAATTGCAGGGACCTCTACAATTAGACATGTCTTATGCCACAATTTTAGTATTTGGTTAGCCCATAAAGCTATATAGAGAAACTTTAATGAAATACATGGTCCGTAGTACAGATAAACCATAGAACTATCCTATTTATTTTGTACATTCTGATATGGATTCTTTCATTTTATGCAATTTAGGCACTGAAAAGGACAATAACACAATTGTAAAACAAGAGCACAAAGAACCTGACAATGAAAATATATTTCATGAATCTAGGTGGCACTTAGACTTTGATGGTTCAATGAATAGATTAGGAGCAAGTGCAAGAGTTTGGATTCATAACATGGAAAATAATCATTCTGAAGGTCATGCCTTTAGATTAAACTTTAAATGCATAAACAACATGGAAGAATATGAAGATTTGATCTTAGGATTGCAAATTGTAAGAGACCTTGGAGCCAAGAGAGTTTCTATCATGGGAGACTCTGAATTGATCATAAAATAGATTTAAGGAGAGTATTCTGTGAATAATCCTAGACTTAGCCAAGACGGAGAAACTATTCTAGATATGATTAAAGAAATTCTTGAAATTGATTTTGTTGTTATTCCTAGGAAACAAAACATGCAGGCTCACAGTTTGACCACTTTTGCTAGCACTTGCAGATTTCCTTTTTAGCACAATCACTAGTACACTACAGAGGTAAGAGACATGCTTGTTATACCTGATAATTTGAATTATTGGCAGATGTTTTCACAAGATTCTCAAATCTATGATTTCATGAATGCTGAAGGAGAATTCCAAAACTGTAACATAGATATTATTGTACAATAGATGACACCATGGATAGTGAAATAGATATAAATGTTGTAGATGTAAATAAACCCACTAAATTCACTAAAGTAGAAATAGTCAACTTAGAAAAAGTAGAAATAGAAGAACTAGTTAATGATGATTATGAGATTTTAAACCTTAAAAATAAATTTTTACCTAAGGGATTAGTCCCATTAGAAGATATATTTGATTCAAATGATGTAGCTAGGAAACCAAAAATGGAGCCTTTAAGATCAGACATAGAAGAATGCAACTAGGAACAGAAGAAAAACCTAAGCTTGTTAAATTATCCAAAGCATTACCTCGAGTTGAAAAGCTGAAATACATAAGTTTGTTTAATGAATTTCAAGATGTCTTTGCCTGGAGTTATGAAGAGCTCAAGTCTTATGACACAAACATTATTCAACATAAAATACCCATCAAAGAAGATCAGAAACCATTTAAACAAAATCTTAGAAGAATTAATCTAGTTCTTATGCAATTGATTAAAAAAGATGTAAAAATGATGTATGAGGCACAAATCAAAGCGCCGATTAGATATTCAGATTAGGTCTCTAATTTAGTCACCACTAGAAAGAAAATAGGAGAAATCAGACTCTATGTTGATTTCAAAATCTTGAACAAAGTATCACTGAAGGACAACTATCCCCTCCCTAAAATGGACCATATTCTCTAGAGAGTAGTAGGGACATCCAAAATTTCATTGCTTGATGGATTCTCTGGATACAACCAAATCCTAGTTCAACTAGAGGATCAAGCAAAGACGACATTTACCACTCCTTGGGGTACTTTCATATATTTGAAGATGCCTTTTGGATTGATGAATGCTGGAGAAATATTCCAAAGAGCAATGGACATAGCTTTTGCAAAACAAATCCATGACTTTTTGGTTGTTTACCAATATGATATCATAGTGTTTTCCAAATTAGATAGCGAACATCTAGATCATTTGAGAAGAGTTTTTTTATTAAATATGGAAAATTTGGCATTTCTTTAAATCCCAAAAAGACACTCTTTGGGCTTGAAGAAGGTAAACTCTTAGGACATATAATTTCAAAAGAGGGAATTAGAATTGATCCAGCTCGAATAGAGGCAATCCTAAACATCATTCACCCTAGAAACATTAAATAATTTAAATCATTCTTAGGTAACATAAATTTTCTTAGAAGATTCATTTCTAGCTTAGTTGAACTAATAAGAGAATTGAGTAACATTTTAAATAAAGACTCAACACTTAAGTGGACAATAGAGGCTAGGCAATCTTTTGAAGCAATCAAAGAAGACCTTACTAAAACACCTGTCCTCATAAGTACCCATTTCAAAAAAGATTTTATATTTTTATCTTTTTCTTCAGAACACACCATTGTAGCAGTCTTGTTGCAAAAGAATGATCAAGGCTATGAGCAACCTATTGCATTTTTCAGCAAATCATTGAGAGATGCTGCACTAAAGTATAATATAATGGAAAAAAAAGCTCTTGCTTTAGTGAAGGCTATTAAAGATTTCAAAGTGTACATTTTATACTCAAACATCATTGGATATGTTCCAAATTCAGTAGTAAAGGACATTCTAACACATGACGGGCCTAAAGGAAAGGGAGGAAAATGGATTTCCACTATTTTGGAATATGATATTGAAATAAATCCCACAAAACTAATCAAAGGCCAAGGTTTAGCCAAACTCATGGCTAAATCGAATTTTCAGGCCTTAGATAAAATTTCATTTGTGCTCTAGATGATCAGGAAGAGATGGAGACTCCACATATCAGTGAATTTTTTTGAGATTCACCTTGGTATACATATATCATATTTGTTTTACTAAATTTACAAGCTCCTCCTGGTTTATCTAGAACTAAAGGTAGATTCTTGAAAATTAAATCAATGAAATATTGTATCATAGACAATGCTTTATTTTAGAAAGATAATGGTGGAATTTTGTTGAATTGTTATTAAAAGATGAAGATGATAAAGTCATGCAAGAATTTCATGTAGGGGAGTGTGGAGGACACCTATACAGGAAAACAACTACAGATAAGATTTTAAGGGAAGGTTTTTACTAGCCCACCCTTTTTGCATATGTCAAGAAATATGTGACCTCTTGTCATAAACGCCAAATCTTTGAAAGCAAGAAAAAGATATTAACTTTACCCTCAAACCTATCTCCACAGAAATCCCATTTCAGCAATGGGATCTAGACTTCATTGGTGAAATTCACCCATCCTCCTCAGCCCAACATAAATGGATTTTGACAGCCACTGATTACTTTACTAAATGGATAGAAGCCATCCATTCCAGACAAGCCACAAACTCTATCATCATCTCATTCCTTGAAAACGATATCCTTTCAACATTTGGATTCCCAAAAAAATCTCATTACTGATAATGCAACTGCTTTCAAATCCAAGAAAATGCTAGACATTTGTAACAGGTATCAAATTACCCTTAGCCATTCCACCACCAGTTAGCCTCAAGGAAATGACTGGCAGAATGTTCAAACAAAAGCCTTGTTAATATCATCAAGAAATTTTTAGAAGACAATAAGAAGACCTAGAACAAAAGGTTGGTTAATGCTTTATGGGCAGCCAGACTAACTACTAAAAAGTCGATTGGTACATATCCTTATCAACTAGTATATGGAATGGATGTTGTTTTTCCATCCTCTTTAGGAGTACCAGTGATGAAAATGATTCAAGAACTGTAGGTAGAATCCAATGATATCCAAAGGAGGATAAATTAGAAAATACATTTGCAGCAAACTAGGGAAGAATTCTATGTCAAATCCCAAGTGATCCAAGATAAAATCAAAAATATTTTTGACAAGAAAACCAAAGCTGATGATTTTTACATAGGTGATAAAGTACTCAAATGGGATTCCATAAGAGAAGAAAAGGGTAAACATGGGAAATTTGATTTGCTATGGCAGGTCCCTTATATCATTTATGGTTACAGAGGTAACAATGTGTTTTTCTTGAAGCACTTAGATGGAACATATCTACCAGGTGGACCAATAAATGGTAGAATGATAAAGCATTACCTATCCCCAGATTAACATTAGTTCAGTTGTTTACTTTGATCATTGTACATAACATTGAAAAGTTTAGATTGGATTGGATGATTATCTTTTGAGGTTGAAGCCTGAAGAGAAGGCCCTAAGATTTGAAATATGCACCATCATATGTATGAATAAAGAAGATCACAAAAAAGCAATCACAAGACAACCACAGTCAAAGTTTCAAAGGCTACTGATCTTAAAGTTATTGACATTTCACCAGAAAATTCCATCCCCATGTGGAGCCACTATTAGGGTCTTATAATAATAGGATCCATAATTTTGAATTGGCTATGATTAGTCTTGTAATATTGTACATACTTTTTATTTCTGCAAAATGTTTTCCCATATTAAAAATAAAAAAATGTAAAGAGGGTAAGTCCTAAAAAAAAAATCAAAGGACTAAAAGAAAAGGATCAAAAAGGAAAATAAAATATGAACCCCACCAAAAAGAGATAAAAAATAGATTCTGAAGGTGATGCAAATTCAAATGCCACTACTTTTTACTTTACTAGTAAAAACAAGATTTTGTGCAGCTTGTCAAAAATGCCAAAATCCATGATGGTCAAATAGTTTAATCTTGATTCATTCATGATTTAAATTTCATGTTGATAGATAGAGAATAAAGATCTAGGCAAACTGTTTAATCTTGGCATATTAGTAGTTAGGTAGAGAATAATAATGAGCTCATCAGTTTAATCTGAGCCATTGGAAGTTATAAGGTTAGAATTAAATAGTTTTCTTATCAAAGAAAAATAAATGAAGGACTAGCAAGATCAAATGCACCCAATGAATGAAGAGAAAATTCTAGGGTAAATAAAGGGTAGGTAAAATAGGTTTTGGAGTGCATAAGGTTGCAAGCTCAAATGCACCTTCATTATGTTTAATCCTATCTTTCATGTGCAGGAGGAATTATCAAAGAAGGAGGACATTCAAGCTCATTCACTAATTTCCTCTCATTTCACTAAACCCCTTACGTGTATAAATTATTAATTTCCCTTCATTACCCCTTCATTAATTTTCATTCCCTAATGTTTTTCCCCTTCTTGGTTCTAAAAGACTCTTCCCTCTTCATTTACCCTTGTAAAAATATCCCTACCCCTTCATTTTACCTTTCCCCCTATTTCATCTCATTTTCCCTAGTAAACCCACTAAAACCCCTTTATACTAAGTTTAAATAAAGTATTTGGCCCCATTAAAAAACCATCCTCGACACCCTTTTAAATTATATCCCCAGTGTATTTATTCCTGCATCCCACATTTTATTAGACCATCGCATATATTAAATCATGCAATTACTTTTTAATTAATTACATTTCATCGTAATTAAATTTTCCACCACTCCCCCATTCAACCCTCGTAAATCCACTGCACGATAGCCCTCCAATCAACCACTCCCAGATCCGATGGCCCGTACCCATATCGTGTGCTCCCATTGTCTGACAGTTAAAATCTCAAAAACACGTGAGATTCGTGGTTTTGCTCGAGTGCTCCTTTTCTACGTGGTAACCCCACGTTATATAACCTACTCTAAAAAAATACCACTCTACACTCAAAAGTGGTGCGATATGCCATAAAATTGCTCCCTGCCTAAAGAGGAAACCGCCTAATGTTCATACAATAATCATGTGCCCAAAAGTTAACCGTTGTTGGTTAAAAACAAAAAAAGCCACCTTTTCACTCTTTTCACTATTATTTCATTGCAAACACCTCTACTGACCAATTTTGAAGACCAAAAACCATGTGTAACTTTTTTAACCATCTTTACAACTAGAAGACGTTGCAGACTCCAATTTCAAGTAGCACATAAACAGTTGAAGCCTCAGAAACCTCTACTACTACCACAGAACCTTGTCTGCACACCTAATCATTATTTTTCCAGGTATTCTTGAAAGAACCAGAATTGCCCTCTATTTAAGCTCTACAAGTAATTAATAAAGGGTTAAACTAATTGAATTAATTAAAAAACCTTGCCAAACTAAAGAAACCCACTGTGCATTTGAAGAAGCCCTTTTTTGCAGACTATATTCACGCTTCCCATTGTTCCAGAAGTTTTGAGCTTACTCCTTAAGCCAGAGAAACCCCTGCAAACCCTTCACCTGGATGTTGACCACCTCACATTGGCTAACATAGATTTCCAAATCAAAGACACAGTTTCCCCTAACCATCTATTGAAACTGCTGGAGAAAAGAAAAATTCCTGAACCAAAATGATGGCATTCATCTATGGGAATCAAATTTACCCAAATACTTGTTCTCACAGGCATACCTATTCCCTGAAATCATCCACTTATGCTAACTTTGGTATATCCCAAGCCAAAGAGCCATAATCTCTCCTAACCAACAAATTTTGTTTACAATCACTACAAAATCAATAAACCAAATGTTGCAGATCCATCCAAACCCAAATGAAACCCCATTTTCCATTGAAAACCTACTTGAACTCTACTTGAAGCTGGACCTTTCCAAGAGGACTCAAATATTTCAGACTTTCATCTTAGAAGAGTCTCGTACTCCTACGGATAGTCCCCCATACTTTGCTACCATTTTCTTTGAGAGGGCCAAACAAATTGTAACCATTATCTCTTGTATCCTAGGATATACCACTAATGATCATGTAGATGAGCCAATACTTGCTTTCTTCTCTATTATTTGCCTAGGCAAGCCTCCAACTACAGTTTTCAACTTTCCCCAATTCTTGGCAGATAGAATCCATGATTAATTGATCAGACTTCCAAATTAAAGAGTATTCAAATAGTCTTCAATATTGTTCCACATATTCTTATATTTCCAATCAGACAAGTTTCCAGTCAACATCCAGACGCTGGACACTAAGGACCATCCTAGATCTATCATCTTTTGGACACCCTTAATGCAAAAGTATTCCAATTTTTTTAGCTACAAGGTGTTCATTGATTCCTTTGTTCATCCAGTTGTAAATATGCTAAGCAGTAGCAATTGACCCATGATCAGTGATGAGATAAAGATAATTTTGCAGTTGACTAAAAATAGTAGAATAGGAGACCAGTATCTATACCAGGACCACACTAAAATTAGGATATATGGATGCCATCTCACTCCCTATAAGCTATCCAAATATCTCCCCATGAGAATATTTACATTAGAGTATATAAGGCAGATTATAAATTCAGATGATGTGAGTTTTCTGTCAGCTAGGAAAAAAACACAGTTCAAAATAAAAAAATAGCTAGGTCCTTTTATCTGTAATAATAGGGAGGTTGGAGAAGAAGCAGAGAAGTGTTTACATGAAACGAAGTTTAGTAGTAGTTTCATGTGGGAGTATGACCCTTTAGGAGTCATAAACAAACTAAGACTCAAATTCAAATTGAGTCCTTTTATGCATGACTCCAGACTAGACATTGAAAAATATGCCAACCAATCAGAGTGGCTAGAAAACATTTTTATGGATATGGAGAAACAGATGGATACTAGTTCCATTTTGCATACTCAAGCCCTGAAAGAAAGGACTGTAAACAGGACCAAAGAAGAGGGTTCTTGCTCAAACATAGATACAACACATGATAGATTTGAAATCATTTACAGGAAGAAGCCTAGGCTAAATCTTGTCAATGAGCAAGAAGAGATAATGGAGACAGTTAAGACACTTCAAATTATGGATACAAATATAAGGGTAAGAGACAACACACCTCTAGTAGTTTCAGAGGAGACTCATTAGCCTTCCACCTCTAATACCTAGAGTATTTAGAAGAAACTTAGTATTGAGTTCTCATCATCAATAAAATTGGTGGATAAGGAAAAAGATATAAAGGAGAAGTATAAAGAGATCAGATTAAGAAATGAGGCATCAAAAGCTGAAACATATGCCTAGTATTTCAAATAGACTCCTAGCAATCAGAATAGGTTAATGTCAGATTTTGACATTAAAACTGGTAAAATGAAAATGACCTTTTTCCAACCTACAGTCCAACAGCCCAAGTCATCAACAGATTACAGGAAGACATAATTTGAAGTTTTGGCCAGGGATGTTCACCTTATTGATCAAATTGAATTTCATAAGCAGGCAGGAGAAATGATATACTCAATGATGACCAACAAGGCCATGAGTGTTCAAAAACTTCAAAATTCTGTAGACAATGTCACAACATAGTGTAATCTAGAGAAAGCATCCTCATAGGCAAAGGATAATAGAATAAAGTCACTAGAAGACTTGGTTATTGAGATTGGATATAATCCAAATGACATCAAGGTTGCATAAAAGCTCATAAAGAAGAAAAATGAAGATATCGTTTCTTTGGGATGATGGATCTCATTCTCCAACTAAATGTTCAATTGAAAGAAATGGAGAATGAAATGCAAAAGTTAATACAAGACACACATGCCAGCGTTGAGACAACTACTTCTACTTCTATTCCTACAATTACTACAACAATTCATTCCACTTTGGCAGCTTCATTGGCCCCAATAGCTCCATTAGCTACAACACTGCCAACTGCATCAACAACTACATCAGCAACAGGTTCAAAAACAACAACAACTCATCTTGGTGATGAAGCAGCTAAACTGGTCAAAGCCATGGAGGATATGTCCATCCAAACCACTAAAATAAATAGACTTAAGGAAGAAATAAAAAGTCTAGAGTATGAGAAGAAACTGCTTCAAATTATGCATAAGAATGAAGCTCAAAAGTCAAAGAGGTTGAATGTAAGGATACAGAAGTTGGAGAAAGAGTTGACACGGAAAGAGCCACTATCCCAAGAAAAACAACTTTTATGGGCCGATATCATTGACTCATTCAATGATATTTGGCCATCTATACAGGTGATATTTAAACAAAATGACTTGGTCAAAGAGGCTGGTGAGGCAATTCAAAGGGTTAGAGCCGAACTTGGAAATATGCCAGAAGAAGCCTCAAGAATGATCCAGTTCCTTAACTCAAAGAATAAGTATGAATTGTAGGAGCTTGGAATAGCTAACAGAACAGGGACCATACTAGAGGCAAAAAAGGTAATCACCAAGAGGCAACTGATGATATGACTTGAGTAAACGTGCCAAACAATGGAGCTAGCAATAGGGAGGTTCATGGTCAAATTTGATGCTTTGAGGTAGAAAGGTCTGCCTAATCCATTAGTGATTAATGACAGGTTAATGCCACATGAAGACTATGATAAAAAAATCAGAGAAGTGGCAAAGGAACAAGGCAACAATTACTCTACGAAAGGGATGAATACAAGGAAGGTCTTTTACCAGACTTTTGAGAACCTACTTTACCTCAAGCATGAGGTAAAAGATGTTTTTGTAAACAAGCCTACCTTTGCAAAATACACAGAAATTGATGAAGTTACAGATAATGGTAAATATTAAATTACCAAATACTAGGACTTTGGAAAAATTGAATGATTTATTGTAAAAATGCAAGGTAAACAATGAGTACAAAGTAGTGAAACTAAAACAACAGATCATCTAAGTCAAAGAGTGTCAGATGAAAGAGTATCAGTCAAAAGGAAGAGTAAAAGTACATCCAACTTAGAGCAACAACCAAAGAAAGAAAGCAACAAAATATCAGAACAACAAACAACAAATCAGTAAAAGGAGGGACAACTAGCATTTTAGTCTCCTAGGTGTCTCTATCTTCTTGGATGAAGAAATTTTATTTTCCGTGAATAATTCCTAAACTAGTTTAGGATATTTTGTAACTATTTTTTGTATAAATACTTCATAATTCAAAGTATAGAGTGTGGATTGTTGAACATTTCTATAGTTACATTGATCTGAAAACCTGAGGGTTTATTGTAAAATTTTTCAAGTCAGCAGACTGGACTGAGTAATCAAGGCCTTGCATTATAGGATTCATGTGTTGGGCTACTTCAGTGAAGTACCTTTCGTTTTTCAAATTGTTATTTTCTAAATTATTTCACAAACATACATGTTTTTTCCAATTTGAATGAAATAACAGGAACGTTACTACAAAATTTGTTTAAGTACACTCAGTCTTGCATAGTTATTCATTTTTATGTTTTCTTATGATATACAGAGTAGAGAATTCTTCATTTCTCCCTAGTTTCGATTGACCTCTTTCATTTCCCACATTATCTAGTTTTAGGAATCCTTTACTGGTCCTTGACCTCGATTGAGAAACCACTTCACCATCCAGTGTAAAAGATCTGAATTTACTCAACTACCTTGCCCCGTGAACACTATCTTTAGAACTTGATTTAGTCATGTTTTCTTAACATTTGGACTCCATGGGCCAATGGTAAAAATACATTTATCTATCCATTTGAATCAGTGATTCCACCACCAAATAAAATTAAAACCCAATCATGCTTAAATAACTAGCCTAAAATCGATTAACCCAACAAAGTTAAATCATTAAGAGAGAGCCCTCTCTGAGCATTAGGAAGGCTAGATCCTGACCTCAAAAGTAGGTTTGTGGCTACCTCTATTATTTCTTTCATGACAAACCTACGGAAATTTTAGAGTGATAATAGACAGGTCCAACACCATCAACAATATGGCAATCCTTTTTCTCCATTCTTGAGCCATATCAAATGCTACAAATGTGGCAACTTTGGGCATAAGGCGACACACTACAGATATAATAGAACAAAGCTCACTTCTCAGAGTATGCAAACAAATGGAGCAACTCAACCAAAGAGGATGAGCAAAAAAGGGAGAAACAACCTAATTAATCCTTCTTTGAAAACAATGATGAAAAGCAACAAAAATAAGGCCTAGGTGAAGAAAGATAAATCAAAGGAGAAATGTTTTAAACCTACACAATGAAGATGAGAACCAAAATATGTTGATTTTTTTTTAAAGGAAATTTTTCTATCATGACTCGACCATTGACAGTTTGGAAGAAGAGAGATCACAATCTACAATGTGGGAGTAGATCCTTTGTTTCTCTTCACTAAAAGGGAATAGATTAGCCTCAAGAGAGGTTGAACAAGCCATATTCAAGATCTGAGAAAAGAATGATCAAAAGTGCATTTGATTGTTGAATGTATGTTCGAGTCCCCATGTTGATTAAAATAATGTATTTTTCTATTTTAAATATATCAAAAAATTAGGAGGAAGCCAAAGGAGAGTGCGGGTAGCATGAGTTGAAGGAGAGGAAACAACAACATTTTATGTTGTCAAAAGAAGATGTGTTGCAGCAGAATTTTGGAATCAAAAGGGGCCCATGGTTAACTCAGGTCCACTAGATCATTCCCCATACAGATGAAAATAATAAACTACATGATATCATAGAGCATTGTCTTGGGGGGGCTATTTATTTAGCAGTAGCAAAAAACAATTGTGACCCTTAGGAGGAAATATTGCTTAGGGAATGAAAGGTTTTAATCTTAGGTGAAATACCCTTATTTCATTTAAGTTGTGAATTTTATTATGCCTAGCAATATTTTTTTCATGAATACAATTGGTATAAGATTTTCATGTACCTTAGATGTCAATTGGTATCACTATGTCAATTGGTAGTCTTGGGTTCAGATGGAGTAGCCTTTTGCATGAATGAACATCTATTTTTGAGAAGGAGTCTTAGAAATTTTCCTAGTAAAATATCCAATTTGTATCAATATCTTAATGCAATTGGTGTTATTTATGCAACAATCCATATTTGAAGTAGCATGATCTCAGGGGGAGTAGAGTTGGTTAATGAAGATGCTCGAGTGAAGTGAGTACAATCTCAGCAGCAACAACAATGGTGAAGATCAAGCCGAAATGCATCTCTAATGATTGATATTTGTAGCAATAACAATACCATGGGAAATTTTAAGAGGTCCCCACTACGATAGCTCAACCTACTAAGGGTGAGCCCAAAAAATTGTTTGGGAAGAACGAAATGGAACCACCAGGTCAGACTGTGACATTCTAATATCACTGTAGATGGAATTATGGTTAGGCCTGTTGTAACATGATTAGTTTTGATAATTTAAATTTTATGATATAATAGGTTTTAGTAGTTTAGAAATAATAAATGGGTCTGCAAGAGTAAATGCGCCCTCAAAATTTAAATTTAATTTTCATTAGTTGGTTGATTTAGTTAATCATGCATTTAAACATGATTAAATAATGTAATAAAGTAAATGAAAACATGGTTTAAAACTATATGAGAACGATTTTTCCACAACTGAAAGAGGTTTTTGTTGATAACATCCTCATGTACAAAAACCTCTCTCAGTTTTCTAACAACTATTATGGTTTGGGAGATGCAAATGCATATTTGAAGTCATGTTTTCCAAAAATTTCTTGTTTTAGTCACCTTTTTGCAGAGGATATTTTGACTAAAAAAAGATGAATATTTGGAAACTGGAAGACAATTTGGTTCATAATATTCCAACATAAAAAATCCTATCTCACGTTTCACATAGGTTTAAGGGGTTAGGAGATACACTCTCATCACGTTTAGCCTATTTTTCCGACTGTGCAATGTCTTGTTTAAGCCACCTTTTTGCAGAAACTATTGTGGATACTCAGAGATTAATCTTGGAAAAATGGAGGAGGTATTTGTTCCTAAGATACTATAACACAAAAATATCTCTCAGGTTTTACAAAACTAACTCGGATTGAGATGTTCGAAGGGATGACTGGACCCTATTGTTCAAAAATTTGGGAGGAAAAAGCTCAAGAAAATTAGTGACTTGGAAGCCACCTCATCAAATATGAGTTGCAATCAAATTCCAATTTCTATTCTTTATCAACATAAACCCTCAAGGATATTACAAAAACTCTTCAAATATTTTTAGCTACCTTTATTTGTGTTCTATTTTTGTAACACAATTTTCAGATATTTGTAATAGCTCTTGATGTTTTTATCAAGATATTTTGTGAAGAAATTGTATAAATACTTCATCAATTGAAGTAATATGGGTGGGCTTTTGATGCCAATACTCTACACTTTGTAATAGCTTCTCCTATTTGATTTCTAATGAAATACTTATGGCACTGGTTTGACTTAATTTTGTGTTTCTTGTATGTTTTTCCAGTTTTTTCATATCTCATTTCTACACATGATAAAAGTGTTTATAGGAAGGTCTACAAAATAACTATCTTTAGAAAAAGATTTGTTTATTGGACGTTTTGTTCATCATAACTCCTCTTTAACTGGCTTTTATTTGAGCTTTTTGACAACCATTAAAATAGATTAACTTATTAGACTATTTGTCTAAAATAGCTCCTCTTAGAATTGGTTTCAGTTTGGCCTTTTGTTTCCTTTTAAATCTGTTTTGTTGGGCTATAGAAATCTTCTATGCACATCCAAATCTTCCTTTCTGTTAAGTAATCAATCTGGCTACTCAATTATTGGGAATCTCCTTATGTCCTTCTGTCAAATTCATATACAAATCAAGTCGTTTTGTTAGGCTGGAAGCCGACACTTTCAAAAGGAACCCTGTGAAAGAGACTTTAAATCATGAATAGGAATTGTCATTGATAGTATACCACCCCAATTAAAACCATAAATCAGACCATTGTGCTTCAAAGGCTATTATTCAGGGATAGGTGAACAACATTAAACAAAGCCTCGTAATACCTGAGGAAGCCCCCTCTGGTTCACGGGCCAACTTGAACCTAAAGGCTGGTTGAGTTGGTTTCATGGCGCAGTTTTTTTAGCCAAGGATTGCCTATGGGATACAGGTAGAACATTTGGTGTCGTTGTTGGGGAATGAAGGAATGAAGATATCTTTCTCCAGGGAATGATAAATATTAGATCTATTCTTTGTTGGTGAACAAGGAGTAGGCATTTAGTATTGGTTGCATTTCTTTCACTTGGAAACTCCACTTTGTCATATGGTGATTCCACTGGGTAACTGATCCCACTGTTTCGAATGTTCAACTGCCTTTACTGCTATGCAAGGTTCATTGATACTTACAATTAGCATTATATGTCTCTCCCTCTCAGCCATGATAAAAAATCTAAAATGTCTACAGAGGATGCAACGTTTAAAGTACACATGTGAGTATAAGTTTCCCATGGGATTTCATGTTCATATTGTAAATATTCTTCGGATTTTTAGCTGTTGGCAACGTGGTTTATCAATAAATCCATTTCGCACTTGGTTACATTCGAAAACAGATTACACCTAACAGTGTAAAGTTTTTCAGTTTAGTTAGATATAGGTGTGGAATTGAATAGATATTCTGAGTTTTAGTATGTAGTATATCAGTGTGTTCATTATTTATGTGTGGTATGATTTGAAGAGTATATGATAGATCAACTTATATTTGCAGTCTCTAGAAATTTTCAGTTTTCAGATTTCAGTATGAAAGAGTATCTGAATTAGTGCAGACATATGGTTGCATTTTACAGTTGTAGGTTGCAGTGTGCAGTAGTAGAGTATTCAAATGACAACGCTGATCCATGGGGATTGGTTATATTTCTACATAGTATGGAAAATCAGTGGTTGGTAGTTTTATGGTATGACTCCATGTCCAACACTAAAGGCAACTGGTCTACTAGTTCTCTGCATCCCACAGGGGGAAGCAGTCCCCATTGGAGCCGATGTTGTAACATGATTAGTTTTGATAATTTAAATTTTCTGATATAATAGGTTCTAGTAGTTTAGAAATGATAAATGTGTCTGCAAGAGTAAATTCCCCCTCAAAATTTAAATTTAAGTTTCATTAGTTGGTTGATTTAGTTTATCATGCATTTAAACATGATTAAAAGATGTAATAAATTAAATTAAAACATGGTTTAAAACCATCTGAGAACGAATTGTAAAAACCTGAAAGAGGTTTTTGTTGATAACATCATCATGTACAAAAACCTCTCTTAGTTTTCTAACAACTATTATGGTTTGGGAGATGCAAATGCATCTTTGAATTCATGCTTTCCAGACATTTCCTATTTTAGCCACCTTTTTTCAGAGGATATTTTGACTAAAAAAGATGAATATTTAAAAACTCGAAGAGGTTTTAGTTCATAATATTCCAAAATACAAAATCCTGTCTCATTTTTCACACGGATGTTAGGGGTTGGGAGATACACTCTCATCATGTTTAGCCTATATTTTCGACTGTGCAATGTCCTGTTTAAGCCACCTTTTTCAGAAACTATTGTGGATACGAAAGTTGAATCTTGGGAAACTGAAGCATGTTTTGTCTACTAAGATAATATACTACCAAAACCTCTCTCAATTTTCACACAGCTAGCTCGTATTGAGATATTCGAAGGGATGACTGGACCCTATTATTCAGAAATGCAGGAGGAAAAAGCTCAAGACAGTTAGTGACTTGGAACCCACCTCATCAAATATGAGTTCCAATCAAATTCGAATTTCTCTTCTTTATCAACATAAATCCTCAAGGATAATACAAGAACTCTTCAAATAGTTTTAGTTACCTTTATTTGTGTTCTATTTTGTAACACAGTTTTCAGATATTTGTAATAGCCTTTGATATTTTATCAAGATATTTTGTGAGGAAATTGTATAAATACTTCATCAATTGAAGTAATATGGGTGTGATTTTGATGCCAAAACTCTAAACTTTGTAATAGCTTCTCCTATTTTATTTATAATGAAAGCCTTATGGCTCTGGTTTGATAGAATTTTGTGTTTCTTGTATGTTTTTCTAGTTTTTCATATCTTATTTCTACACATGATAAAAGTGTTTATAGGAAGTGTTATATTCATATTTGGGCACTGCAACCCCAATCACATATTTCCATAAACAAAGGGCTTCTAGTTCCCTAAAAGTGTTGTTTCATACGCTAAAGGAACAAGGTCAGCTGATTACATCATCTCCCAGAAGTTTTCCATGAAAAACCACTCAGAACCGGTCAAATGAGGACCATACAGACTGCCCAGTGCAAAGGGTGTGATGCATATTGGAAAGCCCTTCTGTAGGGTGTGATGAGCGAGAGCAGACAAATGGCACAAGCAGTTTGCTAGGTGGAGACCCTGAGAATCTTCTAGAAACTGCTCATTTAACACTTGCCTCCCTAAATTCGCCCAAGGATGAGTAAGAGATCATGAAATATCCAAGTGGAACCAAGAACTATCAGAGAGATGACACTAATACAAATCCTAGAAGCTGACTCACCCCCCTGCAAATATCTATATATGGATCCCTCATCCCAAAGATCCAGAGGTTGGAATTTGGTAATTTGCAAAGAGGTGCTGCTAGTTTCTCCTTGAAGACATTGTTGGGCAATTTTGCTTTGTATGAGGTGAAGAGGGCTTTCAAGGTGGGAGGATGGCGCTAGGTCAGGCCAAGTCATTGTAATCCTCTCTTCTACTACTTTTATCAATAAAGATATTTGAGTTTTCCTCCATATTCTTGTGTATCTCTAAATATTGTGTTGATATATGCATTTATATGGTCAATATACATCTGATCCTATATTGTTTAGAGTGATAGATCTCTTTCTTTTGATGGTATTATGCTGTTGTGACTCTATAGGTTCTCTTTGAAGCGGGACAATTAAGGAAGTAGTGGTGAGATTCAGTTGAAGGGGAAAGGAAACAAGCAAGGAGTCAAGCGAAAGACTGAGGTTGGCACTCTCTGCTTCTTTCTCATCTATCTCTCATAAAGGAAAATACAAGTGACTTTAGTTTGTTTGTTTCTAAGATAGCTACCCGTCATAGTGGGACTAGCAGTTCTGAATAGAGACTAGATTTACTCGTAAAAAAATGGCGACTCCACTAGGGAGTGAATAGTTTTATCACTTGTCTCTATTTGTTTGCTTCATAAACTACAGACAGAGCTTGAAGTTAAGCTAGCTAGCCTTCGAACTGCATTTTCTATGTAGGTGCAAAGTAGATTAACGCTACTTCAATCAATCTCTGGGTTTTCTTATGAACTGAACAATTGACTTGCAAACATCCTAAGTGCCATAGAGGTAGTTCAAGTAACCTCATTAGATCAACCTTATACTTTGTATTTACTAACTATCATTAGCTCGGCCTAAATCCCTGAACTAAGTTGCAAACTATGACCAAAAACCAAGTTAAAGTCTCGTACTTGGACCATCGCACCTTCTCCTCTTGGAAATTTGGATGCATCACACCTCCCATGTGTAGTAGGTGAGATGCATCCCTGTTTCCCTGTGTTACAGGTGCGATGATCAGATAAGACTATCTCTCCCTCTAGATTTTTGTTTTTTCTTCACTCTCTTCAGCTCTATTCAGGAGTTTTGTTGTCTGTGATCAGTAGATCACTGTTGAAACCCCCTTCCTTCACATCATCCAACCTCCATTGTACAAATATTTGTGAATTTTTTTATGTATTTTTCGCCATTCACAGTTCTCATTTACAGAATGGTAGCTTAATCGGGATGTCGTCTTTTGACTTGAAAGTGTCGCAAGTGTCGTTTTCAGTCAAGGGAAAGAATCCTTCTCTTTTTGATATTTGATTACAATGTTACTCTTGTATTTGATCTGAATTTATAGTATTTCAAGTATTGAAAGCAGTTTTCAATTCAAAATCGCAAAGTGTCATCTTGTCCCCCTTTTGTTTTTGAAAAGAAAATTGTTAGTACTGTCACTTTGAAACAAGATATAATTCAGATTTGCACTTAGCATTCTTTTTGTCATTCACACATTAAGAAAGCAAAAAAAAAATACATGCATGTGCATCTGCATTTACACTACTTATTGATTTTGATTTAGGACAGTGCATCTAGTTTGTGCTCTCTGCTCTATGTTGAAAGGATTTTGTTTATCTTTCCTTAGTAGCTAGGATTTTCATTGCAAAAAGAAGAGTAAACGATTTTTTATCATCTTAGACTGCATATTTAGGAGTTGTATATCTACACCACGTGGTGAACCTTAAAGGCAAACTTCTTAAGAAATATCAACTGTAAAATAAATTCAATGAACATAAAAACACTTTCGAACCTAATGCACAACATCTAGAAGTCTAGGCTAGAGACGTATTCCGGCGTCATAAAACCTAGTAACTGATCGTAGGTTGGGTGATTCCTCCTCTTTGAGACGACAAATGCCAATACGGACTTGTGCTCCCATGTACCATCGAGTATATATTGGGAGACCACAATAGGCTATATCCTTTAACCTTAGGAAGGTGTGTTTGCCACCCTATCGATCGCAATGCACTAAACACAACATTCGAGAAGATTGACTGCCGTACCATAAAAAGTATTCTGCAGTTTTGCGATTGTTTTGGTAATCCCTCTATCTAGATTTCCAGAGTAGTATCTTTCATTCCTTTTCAAACTCCTTAAAGGAAAAGATCCATCTGAGCACTTGTCACTTCAGGCTCATTAAAAATTGAAGGCAACTAGAGTCATCTTTAGCTTTTTATCGACTCTTAAAAATTGAAAAAGCAAGTTGTGTCAAAGTGTCTAAAATTCATTTAATTCGAAATAACATTTTCCCCTCTTATTTTGAGTTGATCAAATAATCCGCAATCATGGAAGAAAGTCAATAAAAACCCCATCGTTCGCAGATACTGATGAGTCAACAGTCTTTGACTCTGGAAACGAAACCATTCTAGGCCAAGAGAACTTGTTTAACTGGGTCAAAGTCTCCTGGTTTGTTTGAAACTTGTGTTTCAACATCCTCTGAGACTCCAGTTACTCCAACCATTTATGGTATCCCTGCCTCTATAGAATAAGTTATGCAGTTACAAGAGGACATTGGAACTGATATAGTGGAATAGTAAACACTTTGATTACTGCACCAGCTCCATCTAGAGTTGATTCGGAAGGTGTTACCCCTCCATCATCTATCACTGCAGAATCTATACCTTCTTCCGCACCAGAAATATTTTATAGACCTGACGGTCTGCCTCTTCCACCCGGATTGATTTCTATAGAAGAGATTACGGAAGATCTTCCATCCAGTACTCCATTGCATTTTGGGACTGGGATCCACCTATATCCTTCTACTTCAGAAGTTAATACCCCTTCATCGCAAGTTCTTGTAGAATTGCTAGGAAGTCTTTTGGATAGGCTTGATATGTTTGGACAACCATTGAAATCTAGCACTGTGTCATCCGATACAGCGGTAGCAGAACCTCCTGCCACCACTCCAACAATGTTCGCTAGTATACCATCTATCCCAACTAGCTCTCAACCGCTAGAGGGAGTCCACCCAGGGACTATTTCAACAGTATGGTCTAGTCCCATTTGTTCGTCTAGAATAGTATCTGGAATTTCTTATGTTGAATCTCAGCAAATTGATCCTTCACAATAGTATCAGTTTGGGCAGTCTAGCCTCCAAAGACCAATCATTCCTTTGAGCACTGGATTGCTGCCGTATGGGGGGCACTATACCCTTTCATTATTCCCTTTGGGAGAACAACCATATGAGAGTTCACAACCGAATTTAGGTCAAATTGGAATCACATCCAATGGTTGGGTGCCAATACTACCTTAACAACCAAGAGTTGTATACTCAATGCTACCGAGTCTACCTGTGTCGAATATCTCCACTACACCAACTATTGTGACAGTGTTGCGAGTACAAGCATTGCCTATTGTATGCTAGCCTCAAGTTTCTCAGGTCGTAGTACAACAACCTCTTGTCTCCACAACACAACCGCAATCGCCAGTTAGTGGCTCCTTAATTGGAGCGGCTCAGGCTCAAACGGGTACTATTACCCCTCATCTTGGTCAAACATCCAGTATTGGGCAAGAAAAAATGGTTTCACAACCATGGCTGGCGCAACATCAAAAACTACAATTCCAAAAAGATTACCAAGGACCCAATCAACAAAGCTTTGGAGGTAATGGACAGTCGTATATTCAAAACGGTTATCACTAGTCATCCCAAATTGGTTATGACCACCAACCTTATGAAATTTATCAACATCAAATTCATTATGCTCGTATGCAAAGACCCACTACTTAGGCGATCCCATCTTATCCTTGGTATGCTTCGCCAAACCTGAATCAACAATTGCCCTTCGTGGTGACTTTAGAATTACCAGATCTAAATCGGCTAACGAACGATCCAATCGCTTATGCACCTTGGTGGCTGGCGATTTCTCATAAAATTCCATCAAATATTCCTAAATTCAATGGAAATCCGGGTGAAGATCCGTCGAATCATGTGATGACCTTTCATCTATGGTGTTCATCCAACACTCTAAATGATGATTCAATTAGGCTTCACCTTTTTCAGCAAATGTTAACTGGTCCGGGAGCAAAATGGTACATCGAATTTCCTAGAGCTTGATTTGATAACTTCGGCACCCTTTCCACCACCTTTCTAACCCATTTTCAGTTACCAATAAGGTACGAAACAAGAACATAGGTTCTTACCAATTTCAAACAGACGGTAGCCACTCACATATCTGATCATATTCATGGATGGCAACATCATCGTAGAATGGTAAAAACATATGTCCTTGATCAACTACTAGCTGAATGGTTTATTAAGTCTTTGTTACCTTCTATTACAGAAGATGTGGCAAAGGGAGGAGTCATCACTGAAGAGTAGGTCATTGCTCGTGCGAAATATCTAGACTTGATCTATACTCAGTCTGGCACGCTCTATGACAAAATCCCTGATGCTCCAAGGCTAGAATTTTCGTTCCTCCTCCTAAATCAAACAAGGACTCTCATGCTGGTGATGGCGTGATAGGTACGACAAGCACGGAATCGAAAAAGGTTGCATCTAAGAGAGCCCATAAGGTTTCTAATCAAAATAAAAATGAAGAACTTCTCGCCTCGAAGGTTAATGTTGTGTCAGCCAACAAAGGAAAAGAACCAAAGCAACCAGGGGGCAAGAAGAAGGGGAAGATAAAAAAGAAGAAACATGATGACTCGTCTCCTGAAAAATCTTCTCCAAACCCTTCCTGGCAAAGGAAACCTAGTCAGCCATGCCTCATATGCGATGAGGATCATTGGATGAGAGATTTTCCATATAAAGCTGAAGTTAAGAAAATCTTTAATAATTCAAGAACTTCAACAATATTGGCTAACCCATTTCCGAACCCAGGAACCAATCTATTTGTTAGCGACAATGCTTCCCAATCCCAAGTGCTTATGTTGTCCATTTCAAAACAATAGAATGATGCTTTGATATCGACAAGGAATAAAGATTACGTGAATCCACAGCTGTCGAACAACAAGGCTAATGATCAACCTAGTAGTTCGACAACAACTTCGACCGAATTTGTGCCACCCATCATTCCTGAGCTAACGATAAAGCTGCCAAAGGGAGTAGTACACAAATCGACATTTAATACTCGTGCCAGAGCGGCACAGAATTATAATATAGTAGATGACTTGGCCCAATCGTTGTCCACTATGTCGACACTTGAAGTACTGAAAAATTTCCCCTCCCAAAAGCAGGCTCTATTATCAGCAATAGGTGGGATTGACCCAGCAGATTCCACTCTTGTGGCCTTTAATCATAAAGGATATGAACCTCAGTTATCATCTCAACCTGCTTTCCTCATTCAAGTGAAAGCCCTCAACAAAACTGTTCATCAAACAATTATTGATGAGGGAGCATCTACATGTATTATGTCAATGGGTTGCTGGAAAAATTTAGGATCACCACCCTTGTCGTGATCGTCAACAACGTTAAAAGCATTCGATGGACGAACATACACTCCATATGGGATTTTTAGTAACTTACAAGTTGAACTAGGGGGCCAAAACATTAGAAATTGATGTTGAAGTTATCGATGAAAATCTCGATTATAACATCCTATTGGGAAGGCCTTGGATTTATGCTATGGCCGCTGTTGTGTCAACATATTTCAGTAATTTTACATTTCCTTTTCAAGGAGGAATTACAATCGTTGGCCAACAAACCTTTCTCCCCAACAGTTCACAAGTTACGGGAAGCATCCCAATGATCCACGGAAGCTCTCAGTTGCTCCAAAATATCGGAGTAGGCATGCTAAAAGACCCTACATTAATGGGTACTTTTTCCCTACCACCTCCAAACAACCTGGCAGAAGTGGCCACGGTAAGAACTTGAAATATGGTATCTTCCATTCAGAAGATGTCCGAACACGATATTAGCATGGATCATCACCAGGTATTGCCTCCAAGCCCAATAGAAGTATTGTAGCAATCAATTTTCTCGGCATGGGAGGCAAACCCAAATGAATGCTTGTCAAGTGTTTGGGTAGATAGGTCTAGAGAGTATGGTACCTCTTCAGATCCTTGGTCGCATGTACATTCTACAGACGAAGGAATTGTTCAGTCAATGAAAATAGAGGGGGAACCATGGGAAGATTACCACCATCATTCCCGTCCTCTGAATTACAATGAAGATTACTCCAATGACCTTAATCATCCATCAATATTTGATTTTCTATAAAATACTGTAAATACGGTGGATTCCGAGAAAATCTGCCCAATATTGAAGAAACTATCGCCATAAATATCTCGACCAAACCAGATGTTGTAGAAAATATTCATGTTGGAAAATATTGTTCTTCTTCAGAATTGGAAGTATATTATGCTTTCTTTCGCGATTTCAGAGATGTCTTTGCATGGTCATATGAAGAAATGCCAGGCATTGACTCAAGCATACTTGAACATGAAATTGAGATGTACCCAGATGTCAAACGAGTAAGACAACGACTTCGGCAGGTGCACCCGAAGAAATCCGCTGCCATCAAGGCAGAAGTTGAGAAACATCTCCATGCTGGTTTCATTTACCCGGTTCCTCTAACTGATTGGGTATCAAACATTGTTCCTGCGATGAAAAAGCAAGGAACAATTAGAGTGTGCATCGATTACAGGGATGTAAATCAAGCTTGTCCAAAACACAACTACCCTACACCCTTCATCGACCAGATAATTGATGAATGCACTGGATGTGAAATCTTTTCGTTTATGGATGGATTTTCCAGGTATAATCAAATAAATATCCATCCACAGGACCAGTCAAAGACTGCACTTATCTGTTCGTGGGGCACATTCGCATACCGTAAGCTACCTTTCAGTTTAAAGAAAATAGGGGAAACTTTTCAAAGGGAAATTAATTATGCCTTCCATGACATCAAGAACATCGTTCAACCATACCTCGATGATCTTTCGGCTCACTCGTGAAAGCGGACCGATCATCCACAACATTTGAGAGCAATATTTCTATGTTGCTGACACTACAAAATAACACTCAGTCCACACAAGTGTGTGTTTTGCGTCATTTTTGGTCATGTACTTGGCTTTTTAGTTTCAATGGACGGAATTCGTCTTGACCTGTGCAAGGTTCAGGCAATGATCGATTTGCCTCCACCTTCAAATTTGCTTTAGATTCAGAAACTCCAAGGGAAAGCAAACTTTCTGAGGACATTCATTCCAAATTACGCTGAACTTGCTAAAGGTTATATGCGTCTATTGAAAAAAGAAGTACCCTTCAACCGAGATTAGGTTGTGCAAGCTTCCTTTGATGCTCTAAAGGAATCCCTAATAAAAGCATCATTAATGTATGCTCCTAATTATCAAAGAGACTTTAACCTGTATCTGGCTGTAGCAGATATGACCATTACAATGGTTTTAGTTCAAGAAGACAATGGAATCGAACACCCTATTTGTTATTTAAGTCGAAACTTAAATGATACTGAAAGCAAGTAATCCTATGTTGAAAAGCTGGCTCTCACAGCTATTCAAGCAATATAGAGATTTTGACATTATGTTCTGTTTCGAAAAACTATCGTTTCGTCAGATTCCAACCCCATGACTTACATCTTGTCGCAATAGTTGCTTGGGGGAAAATATTCAAAGTGGATAGCAATTTTGCAATAGCTTGATCTGGAATTCATAAAATCCAAATCAAAGAAAGCTCTAGTTTTCGCGAAGTTACTGTGTGATTTCCCATCATCGTCCAACGATTCAACATCCAAAGAAACAATCGTGGATGAATCTTTATTTCTTATATCTTCAAGCGATCCGTGGTATGGAGATAAAATCATTTATCTCCAAACCCAAAATGTATAGGTCTAATACCTCTTGCTCAGAACAACAACGTACTCGATACCAAGCAAAAGACTATATGATCGTCGGTGATACGCTTTACTGTCGTGGTGTCGATACAGTTCTGAAAAGGTGCATCACCCATGAGGAGGCCGAAAAAGTCCTGAATGATTGTCATTCAGGTGCACGTGGGGGCATCAATCCATTTATGCTACGACACAAAATATTTTATGAGCAGGATACTTCTGGCCAACAATGTTCAAAGATTGCATAACAGTAGTTAGAAGTTGCCATGCTTGTCAAATCTTCGACCGCAAAACCAGAATACCACCCACACCTCCACAGTCGGTAGTTGTTGTTGGGCCATTCACCAAATGGGGCATAGATTTCATGCAATGTAACCCCACCTCGGCCGGGGGGCATGGGTATATCATAGTCGTAGTTGACTATTTTATGAAATGGGCCGAGGCGATCCCTACATTAAACAATAATGGAAAAACAGACGCTCTTTTGTTTTTCAATCATGTAGTCTCCAGGTTCAGCATTCCACAAGCTATAGTCATAGATCATGGATCGCATTTCCATAATCACATGATGGTTGAATTGGCCGCCAAATTAGGACTGTCCCATGACAACTCCACTCCGTATTATCCGCAAGAAAACGGGCGAGTTGAGGCGATCAACAAAGTCCTAAAATGCATGCTGCAAAGGATGATTGGAGTCCATAAATGGAGTTGGCACCTAATCTTGTACTCAACCTTGTGGGCATACTAGACATCGTTAAGAAATCGACCGGGTTTACACCCTTTCAGCTGGTGTATGGCCTGGAAGCGATCTTACCGGTTCAGTGCGAAATTTCGTATCTCAAGCTCGCAATTGACCTCCTCCTCGGAACTTTAGAGGAAGAGGTTCATTTCTTAGAGTTAATCCAACTGGATGAAACCCGTCATGATGCCACCTTGGCTAATGAAGCACATAAGAAATGGGTCAAAGCACAATTTGACAAGAATGTAAAACCCCGCGTTTTCTTAGAAGGTTACCTGGTCTTCCTTTATGATCAGGAATCCAATAAATTGGGAGCAGGTAAGTTCCAGTCTTTGTGGATGGGTCCTTAAATTGTTAAGCATGCATTAGCAGAAGGAGCCTATGAGCTAGTAGATTATGACAGGATTCCACTATCGCAACCCTGAAACGGGTTGTACCTTAAGTGTTACTATGCTTGATTTGGCATGGTAACCTCTTCATATGCATTTGTTACATTTTTGTTTTCATTAAGAGTGATCGTTTTGGTTAGGTAATCCACTTTTTCATTTTTTTGTAGATGTCTAACCCATTGGAATCATTTTTTGGATATGCCGACAAGGTGAGTCGTGGTACGTGGAACCTATCTTCTGCAGCTTGGGCCATCTTTGATCCAAGCGGCGAGTTAGTGAGTTTCAAAGGAGTGTGTATGGGTCAATTAATGAACAACATTGCTGAATATACCGCATTGATATAACTCCTCTCTGATGCCATCGTGCATGGAATACGTTGACTTGTCATCAGGCTAGACTCACAGCTCGTCATTATACAGCTTACTGGCATCTATTCCGTTCGGAATCCAACTATCTATCGTATGTTCCTAAGGGTCAAGATTTTGGAAAGGAAGTTCGATTCTATTCAATATCAACATATTTCGAGAAAATTAAACACATTAACCGATTCATTAGCAAATTATGTGTTAGATAGACATTTGCAACATTTGTAAAAGAAAAGCATTTCATCAATAACTGCATCAGGATCATATAACTTAACCAAAATAAAGCTTCGAAAATAAAAAATATACATAACTATTTATACTTTGTACATAGTGTTCTGTGTCTAGGACAAAATTGGTCATATGACCCAAAAAACTCGAAATTCAAGGGGGCACCCTAATCTAATGGTGCTGGTGATAACTAGTCACCGCCTGTGCAATCATGCGCAAGAGCCTAGTCCATCGGCTCAAAACGCCAGTGGTATGGCACTGTAATCTTAGAGGCAGCTCATCGGTCCTCACATCCGGAATATTGAGGGTAAGACCCTCGACCTGATCCTGCAACACTGCAAGGGTCTCAGATACATCCAGGTTGCGAAGGATAGCCCTCCCTACAGCCTCTCCTGCTAGAACGACAGTTGCTACTCGTGGGCACACTGCTAGTCACACGGGCCTGATATTTGCATAAGCACACAAGTTTTGATTAGTCTTGATAAACATTTGAAAAGCACAAGAACATTATAAAAGAAATAAATAGAGATATGGTCAGAGATTTTTACCTATGACACCCCATTGCTCGCCATCCGGCAGCACCAAATCTCGGTCACTCCGGAAATCCATCCCAGCATATGGATACTCGGCATAAACCATATGCTGATGGTTGAACGACTCAAAGAAAGATTCAGAGAATGAAACTTGCGATTGACCAACATGTTTGGCCATAAGGTTGACCCATCTCTGCTTATGTGGCTCAATCGGTGGTGGTAGGCCAAGTGAGATGTACTGGGGCTACATCAGTGGGATCCTCTCCAAGGCGAAAGCAGTCAGAATAGAACCATAGCCAAAGTTCTTAGATCTTCCGTTTTTCACCTTGGTAAGCTATTCTTTGATCACTGGAAGTACTACATCACACCAGTTGAATACCTTGGGTTCGAGACATTCTAAGGCATACTCCATATAGGACCTATTGGCCAAGTGAAGGGCCATGCTACCATCAAATCTAGCAAAGGTGAATAAACTAGTCCTCAAAGACTTACCGGTGACGTCTTTGATACTGATCTTGCTATCCCTGCTCGGCTAAGATCCTTCTCTACAGTATCGATGAATATAATCCCTCACGGATTCACCCCCACGATTAGAACCTGATAGTGAGAGAGGGGCACCAAGCCTCGATAAACCGATCAAGAAGTAGATGTCCTCAATAGTCATGGGGATGGATTTTCCACTTATCTAGAACACTTGGTTGGTAGGATCCCATGCATCGAGGAAATATTGCAGCAAGTTGATTTGTTGCCTCATGCTAGACATGCGGAAGAACTTGAGCAAGCCACAGTTCCGCAATGCAGTTACCATACACGAATCATGTAGGGAAACCATGTCCTCTTCTTCATGCTCATGTTCACGCCATGTAACAACCATTTTTCTCTAATGAATCTCTGAAAAAAAACAAGAGAAGAATTAGGATCCTAATTTGGCAAAAAACAAGAAACTTTTCCATGAAAAATCAGTGAAAAAGTTTTCCTCCTTGTGCCCATCGCACCCTAGCTGTGTACTAGGTGAGATGCATCCTAACTAGCCTGTTGCTAGCCTAGGATGCATCGCACCTTTCGATGTATACTAGGTGCGATGGGGGCAGAATGAAATGTTCGAACCCTAGGGACCCAGAAAAGCAAGAAAACATGCTCAGAATTCAAAAAGGAAAGAATGCAACTGAAGAGCTCAGGTTTAGCTCCTACCTGGTCTAGACAGCGCCAAAAATCATCTGCAGAATCTCCTAGAATAAACTAATGAAAATCAAGGTGGAAAACACCTCCAGAGCTCCAACAGTCACAACTCCAAATGAAATGGTAAAATTAGGGGTAAAAAACTATTTTTAAGTTACCTTTCACGTAATTTAAGTAGGGTATTAGTTTTTTAACTCATTTTTCAAGCATATGTACTCATTTCTAATTATTTTGATGGAGAAATTTAATAGGTAGTACGACCATCAAAAGAACATAGTGTTAACGGTGAATCGAATATCAATGACCATTATCACGGGCAATTTTACGTGAAGTTCAAGCTCGTTAAAAATTAAACCTAGCAATGAGCATATGTTCCACCAGATTTTAATCTCATTAAAAAATGAACCCAACTACAGTAAATAACCATTGCGAACACATTATCATCAGTTTTTGAGCATTGGTCGTGTTCTTACTATCACCTCCACTCTGTTTTAGCTGATCATTCACCTCCATTTGATTGTTTACCCCTTTTGAGGAACAGCTGTGATGAGTGATTATCTTAGCCATCTTCTTAACACTGTCATGATTGGAAAGTTCCAACCCTCACCTGGAACTAGCTGCTACCCAAAATATCACTCGTTCCTAAAAAACGAGTCTCCTTTAAGCTCTTTTCATCTAACTTGTAAAATGAAAATATTGCCAAGAAATTGGCCTCTCCAACTCATTAAAGTGATTGGAAGTGCCATCCTTCCTCTAGATTTTAATCTTTTTGGACTTGAGGGATTATTACACAAAAAAAAAGATCGAGCGTTTGTCTTGTTCGGCTCATTAAAACTATCGAAAATTCATCCCTTTGGCATTGTTTTATACTTTTTGGACTTAAGGGATTATACTACGAAAAAGAAATATTGAAGTTTCCTTTCCGTCTCTTTTCAGAGTCTCTAAAATTGAAAAGGACCAAGTTATCCTTGTCATTAAACTCGTTAAAACAATAGCGATAAACTTGGCCATTCAAACAAGAGCGAGTTTCACTATTGCTAGGCTCGCTAAAACATAGCGACGGGTTTTCCCGAAGGAAAGTTATAGAACAAGCATATGTTATCCTCCTCAAGCTTGACAAAAATAAAGAGGTACTGGTCAGAAATGACTGGGGAAAATTGGGAAGAAAACTTGAAGAAACTTTATTGGTAGTAGGTCACTCTTGAACATGACACTTTCACTCCATCACCATGATTGAGTCAGGTTGGGTTATTCCGTTCACCGGTCATATCACCATTAGTCCACCATACCATCCACTTTTGGGGTCAACGCTACCAATCCATTTTAGTGTCACCGATATGTTCAAGAGAAGTTGCTCAGAGAATTCACCTACCCAACTTCCGTCTCATCTACTGCAATACCTTCACGCTTCATTCTTTCATGATCGCCACCCTGAACCTTGTATCATCAGATCATTTTCACCTCTACAAAATCATTTGCTTTGTTCAGTGTCATAGATGTGGGATCCATTAATTCCCTCCTACGAAGGGTCACTTCTTGTCGACATCAGCTCATTATCCAAGAAGCCGACCTAGGGACAACTCTTTCAGTACTTTGAAGCTTGCATGCCTTAATGGCAAGTTTCTCACTTCTAGTGACAGGTTCACATTAATGGCCTTCGACCGAAAGATTTTTCATGGTGTTCAACATTGACTCATGTATTCACACCACATGAATTATACTACATTACCTTGAGGGTCATCATCATCATCAGTGATTCCTCTCGCGCCTTTTAACAACTTACATCATTGGCTGGTAATCAGGTGATGTCCTTCCATGTTCGACATCAGAACATCTTTGCACATGGATCGACTTGTACTTTCGGGCGAAGATTGAATGAGTTTTGAAGACCCTAGATCTAGTTTCATCCATCCGAGCTGTGATATATTCAGGAAAATAAAGACATCGAGTGTACATCATTGCTGCACAAATAATCATCCAGACTAAGGGATGATGGCTCTACCAGAATCATCAGTTTGCACACAGACGATTGTCTGTCCTATGTACATGAAAATGAATTTATCAAGCTGAGCATGGGAATGCCTCCCTCAACTAGATCATGAAAATATTATGAAGATAATGTATTGTATTGTATCTTATTATAGGTCACCTTCCAGTTCGAAAAACCTTGGATCCTCATTATAAAGCATTTCACCAGACATCAAAAGATTTACGACCTTATTCTTTAGGGGGGAACTGTTATAGACATATTTGGGCACTGCAACCCCAATCACATACGTCCATAAACCAAGGGCTTCTAAGCCCCTAAAAGTGTTGTTTCATACCATAAAGGAACAAAGTGAGCTGATTACATCATCTCCCAGAAGTTTTCCATGAAAAACCACTCAAAACCGGTCAAAGTAGGACCATACAGACTGCCCACTGCAAAGGGTGCAATGCATCACACCTGCCACATGTAAAAAGTGCGATGCATATTGGAAATCCATATTGCATATCCGGGACCACTCCTCCTAATACCACAAACCACAATGAAGTGGTGTTTAGGTTGGATTCTTTAACCCGGTGGTATTTTTTATTAATAAAGGAATTTGGTGGAAAGGCAAGGTGTTAGAGAATCCTCTCTCTCCTCTTTGATAGCATGGTAGGTGGTAGAATTTGATTGGCTCTTAGGAGAAAACGTGGGTTGATGACTTTAGTATGAAATGGTCCAATATGAAGTGGATATGTGGCAGGAATATTTGGCATTTTCGTGTATCAGAAAAACCCATATTTGAGTGACACATGTCACCTATCACATGACAACGCGTAGCATAGTGTGACATCATCTTGCTGGTCTGAGCCAAAACAAAATTAACACTACATGTTATGAACCAAGCTCACAAAAAGTTACAAAAGATAGATGAACGCCTTATAAATAAGCCTCTTCAAGGGGGCAACCTCCTTTACATTACACAAATAAAAAAATTATTGGATGATACAAATGAAAAGACTTCCTTTCTATATATAGGAGTCTAAGGGGTCATAATATAATTAGAGCCGACATAACAATAATAATGTAAGGGGACAATAATAACAATAGTGGGCCTCTATGGGGCACAATAATAACAATATGGGGACTACATGGGCACAAAAATATAATAAGGGTGTTGTACTAATAACAATAAGGGGCTACACTTGTAGTATAGGGACCTAACATGCCCCTCTCCTTCAAAAAGTGTTGTCCTCAACGTTTGAGTAGTTCTTGATGCTCCTGTATAAAATTATTTTCCTCCCATGTGGAATCTTCAGCTGGTAAGTTCTTCCAATTGATGAGATACTATGAAATTGATCGATTTCGTCACTGTCAGATTCTTGTTTCTGTGACTGCTCCAGGATCCAATATGATTCTTCCTTGCTTGTCAAGTTCTGGCAATATTGTTTGAATTGGGATCTTCTGCAACTTTTTAATGAGTGGCCACACTTCTTCATCCTTCTTCCATTCATACCTTTTTTTTTTATCCAATCTGGTTGGATAATAGAAATGGCACACAACAATGCTTTCACATCCTCATCCTTTCTTGAGATTGCATCTACCACAACATTTTGCTTCCATTTTTTGTAGATGATTTCAAAGTCATAACCCAACATCTTTGTGACCCATTTTTGTTGTTCTTCAGAGGACAATTTTTGTTCTAAAAAGTATTTAATACTATCATGATCCACCTTTACCTTGAAGTGTCTTCCCATTAGGTAAGGTCTCCATTTCTTAAGTGCGTGTAGTATCGCCAACGTTTCCTTCTTATAAATAGATTTCTTGAGGGACATTTGTTTGTATGTATGTAACCATAAAAATACCCAATCGCCTACATCAAAAATTATTTCATTGTGATGTTGATCTGCCTGGTGTTTCATTCGATTCTGCACCAAAGTGGTGTTATCCTTTAAAGTTGAAGAACTTGTCATTGATGCTCGATGTGATATTTCACTGCTTGAATATTTTTCTTCTTGATATGTCCTCCTATATTTAGAGTTTGAGGAGTGGTAATTTCTTCTAGTGCATTACAAGATATGGTCAGATTCATTTCTCTTTCTTAATGTGGTCTTTCACTTATTGAACCTTTTTCTTATTGATATGTCCTTCTATCTTAAGAGATTGAGGATTAGTAATTATTTCCAATGCTTTACAAGATGTGGTTGGATTCATTTGTTCTTTCTCTGGGGTTGGTTCCTGGTGAATATACTATTCTTTTGATGTTTCTTGATCATTTTCTTCCTCCTCTCCACAATCAATGTAAAATAATTTCTTCTTAGCACACTTATGACCTTTAATGTATTTTTTTATCACAATTGTAACAAAGCCCTTTTTCTCTTTTTTCTTCCAATTGTTGTGGTGTAACCCTTGTAGGTTGTGGAAGGCTATGAGAAATAACATCTCCATCTTTATAGTTATGAGGGGTAGTCTTCCTTGTTGCCACAATTTTTATTTCCACTTTGTAACAAAGCCATTTTTCTCTTTTTTCTTCCAATTTTTGTGGTGTTTCTCTTTGTATCCTCATAATGTGCTATAATTTCCTACGTGAAAATTGACCACGTAACAAGTGGTTTATGAGAACAAAGCCCTTTATACCATACAAATTGATCTTGTTCTAAATATGAACATGCAAAACATACCTTTTATAACAGTGGTACACCATGTAGATCAAAATATTTCTCCATCTGTAGTATCCAATTTACCAGATCCTTGACATCAAACTTTCTCATCTCGATTTTTCTTGATTTTAGGAGCTCGATCTTGAAACGATTGTAACTCTTCATTTCAAATCTCTATGTTCTGAAATTTTTTTCTGCTGTATCTCTCTGAGTTCTATTTCTAACCTCGTAAGTCTTATCAAAATTTGATTATCCAAGAAAGAGTTATGCCAAATCTCCCACGGTGACCTAATTATAGACTAGTTCAGTAGAGAAAACTTGTACTATGTGCCACGTCTCATTGTTTCTACCTTAGTACCTGAAACTTATATACAAAAAACTACATGAAGTCCTCTTTCTGAAACTTCTTACAAAATTTCAATCTGATCCTCAGAACAACAGTTATGAATATTTTCCCAAGGTGACCTATTTGGAATGTAATTTAGGCGTCTGCAAAACCCCAACTTCCTAAGATTATATCTTCGAAAATATAGCGAGCCAGGATCTGAAATTTTAGAGTGGAGATTCAGAACGATTTCTTCTCAAATGTGTGTTTTTTTAGCTTCTGAAACTTCGTAGCGAAATATTTATAGTGAAAATTCCATGATGACCTATTTTAGATGAAATTATGGAGCTTGCAAAAATCCTAACTTCCTCAGATCATATCTCCTAACATATAGTGAGAATAAACCTGGAATTCAGACCCAAGGTTTAGCACGATGTTGTCTCAAATGGGTGTTTTTTTAAGCTTTTGAAATGCCGCAGAAAAATGTTATAGAGAAAATACCATGATGACCTATTTGGAGTATAGAAACCCTAGAATCCAAATCTTTGATACCAAATGTTATGAACCCAGCTCACAAAAAGATACAAAAGATAGATGAACGCCTTAGAAATAAGCCTCTTTGTATGCTGCTAATGGTGCTTGTGTTCTTGTGATGATTTATGTTGTTGCGCATGATATATTTTTTATTCCTCACATGAATGGATTCAAAGTTTATATTTTAAATAAAAATTGGTAAAAAAGTTTGATTTAACCTTCATATTGATTACCCCCCCCCCCCCCCCCCTCTTTGTATTAACATTGTTTCCAACACAATTCATTCTATCTTCTTGCATTGATACGTTGAGAAAAAAAATGATATCATCATAGACTTGATAATATCAAACTTAGTTTTTATGCTTGTTTTAAACTCATTAAATATTGGAAAACTCTTAAAACTTAAGCAAGCATTTTCTACATATAATGCTATGATTAAGAAAATATCATCAGTAGTCTTTTATACGTAAACACTTGGATTAGAGATAAAATTCTGAAAGCCTTTTCTCTTTTAGGAAACATTGCTTCATTGTTATCAATATTTGAAGGATTGATTTAGAGCATACAAAGCTCTCTTATTTACTCTTTGAAACCTAACATTTGCTGCTTAATTTTCTACATGCTTAAGGATGTATGTATGTTTCCTCCTTCAATTCCCTCTAACAAATGTTATATTTAGATAACAAGTTGATCATACACATTACGTAGTGAAATCAACACCCTAATTGATGACATCCCACATTGCATGTGTAAAGTATTACATATAATTATATTTTTCAACCTACGTACGTTGAGCACACACTTATATTGAGAGGGGGCGGGATGAATTAATAAAAAAAAAAAAAAATTCTACTTATTTAAACATTCATGGAACATAAGAATATAATCACATATGAGATCTATCAGCTGTAGAACATGGAGCACAATATTTATGTGGAAACCCCTTCGAGAGAAAACCAAAAACGTTATTTTAATAATTATTTGTATGAACTAACCTATTGGTGACAAAAATCCCCACCATTGAAAATATTCCTAGGCGCCAACCAACTTCACTGCATCTGCTTGGTACTTCTACCTTCACCATGTCTGCTCCTCCTAAAACTTGGTTTTTTTAGCTTCTTTGCAAGAAAAAACTTATACAAAAAGGAACATATCTAATTTTACAAATATAATTATGAAATTTTTACTTGAGGCACTTCTATATTTCTCCTCATATCTCTTAAAAATTTACAGTTCGAAAATTCCGAGAACGGAATTTATAACAAGAATTCCAAGCCGTCCTATTCTGAAACTGATTTAAGGATCATTCAAAAATGCTAACTTCCATAAGGCATATCTTTGAAAGTATAATGAATTTAAGTCTACAATTTTTAACTGAAGTACTACTATATGTATCCATAGGTCTCTTAAAATTTCACAGTCTAAAACATCCAAGAAAACGTTACAGTAAAAACTTCAAACTAACTTGTTTGAAAACGATTTAAGTACTATTCATAAATCCTAAATTATGTAAGGAATATCTCCGAATTTATATTGAAATAAGTTTTTAAATTTTTATCACATGACCAAGATAAATTTTCTCTTTTTCTTTAAATTTTCATAGTTTGAAACGCACTAAAATTTAAGTTATAGGAAAATCCCAAGCTAACTCATTTGAAGTAGATTTCAAGATCAATCGCAAACCTTAAATTTCGTTGGGAATATCTCAAAAAGCATAGTGAATTAGTGCTTGAATTTTTTACCACATGTACACAAATATCTCTCCTGTATCTCTTCAAAATTTCACAATCTCACACATAGCAAAAGAAACGTTATAGTGAAAATTCCAAGATGACTTGTTCACTCCAAAAATCACATTTTTGCTCCACCTTAAAAACCATAGGAGTATTCCCCAACTTCGCTTGCACACCTGAAATATGTTCTTGCTTGGGTGATATTCAAATACACTCATCTATCATTTATTTATAGTGTTTTTGCATACACTTATGGGTTGAATCATAAAATTGGTTGGGCCAACTTGTACATTTTTGCTAGGCTTACTTGACAGAATATTTCCTTATATCTCCTTATTCCTATGGAATTAGAGAGAGTACCATATATGATTTTAAAGGCATCTGAATAATATTTTCAACCATATATCCTAGAATCCCATTTGAGCTAGGAATTGAAAATAGAAAGGAATTCAAAGATAGGGTATCCAAATTGGGCATAAAAAATCCAAAAACGTTATTTCCAGCAATTTCCATCTTGCAATATTTATCCTAGACATTTGTAGTCTCCCCTGTATTTGACAACAAAGAAAATATTATTTCCAAACATATCTCCCCTTTCACTAACACCAACCCTTATTAATTTTTTCAACAATACTTTAGTACCCTCTATGTCTACAACTCTCCTTGTATCCATAATTCCTCCTTTTTCTACAAATAATACCCCTTTGATATCAATGGAAAAGGGTTTCTCCCGAATACATATAAAATAATTATATTAATTTTCATCCATCTTGATGTTTTTAGAGTGGAAAGAGAAGAGGAATTAACTCATAGGACCATTTATGCTAGCAGGTTACAGTTTGGCCAATTGGGTCTAAAACCTTCCAGAAGTAGTTTGAGGCATCAAATAACATCTTTTGGGGGTAAAAGTTTTCCACTTATGTGTTTCATCATCCGACATTATTATAAAAATAGATACGTTTCTAATGGTACAAGGATAACCTCAATTAGAGTCCAAATGCAAAATTTATGCCACCCAGAATTTGACCTTCTTGTTTGGTGCATCATGACTCGAGAGGATGTGACATCAAAACTCATTATTCATGGAAAATGGGTTATCGACAATATCGTGATAAAGAAGAGTCTATAGGATTTGCATATTTAATTCTAATTAAGAGTTGAATGGGTCAAACTTAACCATTAGTAGGCTATTGGGGTGTGTTATAATTGAGCCACTGCGAGGAAAAGAGGTTCCATTATATTTGAGTGCATTTTGTTCCATATAAGATAAAGGTATATTAGAGTGGATAGAGATATAGAAAACATAGAGGGTATATGTATTATAAGGGCCACAAACCACAAGTCTCACTTCTTTGTACATGCATCCATTTCCATTCAGAGAAAGAGACAACATAACAACCTCACCTTCCAACTAGGTTTTCTCCTGAAAGGGTTTCCTATGTCATATCTTGTTTTCTTATTGTTTCAAGTGATTATATTTGTGTCTATTCTCTATTTTACACATTTTATATATTGCATGCTTGAAAAAATAACTTAATAAATCTGGAATTCTAAGGAAACATAACCCTCACAATATAGATTTCAAAATTTGAGTATAATTTTATTAGATATGTTGTGATGAACTGTCCAAAGGAATATCCATGATAGTAAAAAATCCATATTAGTATCAAAATAGGATTATTTGGGTATATTGTGGGAAATTGAATGTGATCTGAATTGGTTAAGTCAAAATTCATAAAACCATAACCATGACCGGTGAATTTGTTAATAACCCTCAAGATGTTGCTGATGATCTTTAGTATTATATCAACAATGTTGCAACTCCAAGAGTATCAACTTTAGTTATCAACTCACATTTCGTACAAAATTAAGAGGTTCACCACTAAATGTGCATCAAGAACTATTTATTTCTTCTTCAAATCCTTATGCAAGTGAGATACATTGTAGAGTAGGTTAGATGAACATAAATCTAGTCAAGTTGCTGAGATAATTATGCTACGAGAAATTGAAATTGCAAAAATGAAATAGAACATACCTATGCTAATTGCAAGAAATGGAAAGCACACTTTCTTGAAAACAAAAGAATTTGAAAATAAAATTGAAATCTATGTTGCAAAAGCTAAAAAAAACACTCAGAAAGCATACTATAAAAGCATCTAAAGAAAACTTCATGAGATCTCTAACCTTCCAAACTCCATCCTCAACATCTCAAGCATGCTCTAATATGTTATGGAAACTAAATAAATAATTTATTGTTGAACTAGACAATAAAATGAGTTGTTTGTAGAATTCTACAGGATTCCTTATTTTTCTATAGGAAAAACCAACAAGCCAATGAAACAGTTGAAATGCAAATTTATGGTGACAAAAGGGGTAGGAATGATATTATTCAAATAGTAATGCAGGAAACAACTAATTCTAATCTTAAACACTATGAAACCAAGCTATATTCATCCTCTATCATCATAATCTTAGTTTCACAGTAAAACAAGAAATTTCAAAAATTGTAACAATAAATGAAATGAAAAAAGACTTGGAAGTGCAATGATAAGCAATATGAGTGATTAAGGTGCTAAAACATTGTATAAATGACATGCAAATACAGTTAGTTCATAAAACTACCTACTTAACCAAGCATAAAGCTATCAAACTATAACTTATAGAAATGTCGATTCAAAAGATAAAAAAAAAAAAAAAATTTAGAAATAATAACAACATAAATACAGAGGGCTTTGAATATCCCAGGATGGACCCAACCTAAGGATGCTTAGAGTCCTTGAAGAAGAACCAAGCTAAAAATTGAAATTAGGAACTACTTCCATTGAATAAAAATTTGTCACATCACGAAGTACAATGCTACAAACCTTGCTCAAAAATATCAAAAGCCTAAGCTCTTTCTAATATATTCCTTCCTTATTACCCCAAGGGCCAAATCGAATCTCTTATTTATACATTAGGTAGGGGAGTATCCTCCTTGAGAGAAGGGATGCATTTCCCTCCAAAAATCCTAAAACCAAGGGAACTTGCATCACATTTAACTCACAACAATAGGAGGAGGCATTGAGTGCTATGAGCCAACAAAGTTTAACTCCTCCTACAGTACCGAAAATTCCCTAGAATCTCTTCAATACTAGATTCTTCAAAATCTATTCAATATCTTTTTCAATAATGCACAAAAAACATTTAAGGAACATAAAGCATGAAAAGCACATCAAATCTTTTAAGAACTCATTAAGCTAGGAAAATATAGCATTAAGTGAAAAATGTGGGGTCAAAAATTACTTTACGAACCTAGGAATGAACTGATGAGCCTTACTATTACCTATTTTCGAGGCCCATTATACCCCCCTATAGGAATTGTTTCTCACCCTTGAGCAATTCAATCTTCTTCTCTTCTCTCCTCCTGTTCATTTAATTATTTTATTATCTATTTGATATTCGAAGCTAAACTAAGTTGTGCTTGTCCCTAGTAAATAAACTCCAACATTATCTTCTATGTCTATATATACCCTCAACATACCTATTTTTTTTTTAAGATCAACCATTCACTAATTTACCACTCTTAATAGTTTATAGTCTATGGATCCATATCTAGTCTTAGTAATGCATATAAGGATGTGTTGTTCTACTACTCATTGTTAAATGAATACAAACATTATGTAAGTCATTTCCTTATCATTCTTTTATTAGTATTTGAAATTTTGTATCGAGAAACAACTTTTATAATTTCTACTAAGGAAATTACATTCCATGTACAAGCTATACAGTCCAATGCTCTCTTATTTAACTTTTTATCAAAAAAGTTTATCCAAAGAATGATTCTCAATCCAATATCATTATACATATAAATTAAAATATAAATTTAAACCAAAAATTTTAATTCTTATCTACACAAAAATACCATACTTAAATTGTCACCCATCTTAACATTAAACCACACTTTCTTTTACAAACAACTTAACATTAAACCACACTTTCTTTTACAAACAATTGAACTTATGAATATTTATGTGGCTCTCTTTAGCATTTGGATAAAATGTTTGGTATATTGATTCTCAGTTTATCATGAATTTCTCTTGTAACCTTTATTTAACAATACCATACTTAAATTGTCACCCATCTTAACATTAAACCACACTTTCTTTTACAAACAATTAAACTTATAAATATTTATATGGCTCTCTTTACCATTTGGATAAAATGTTTAGTATATTGATTCTCAGTTTATCATGAATTTCTCTTGTAACCTTTATTTAAAAATGGATCTTAGTCCAATCTACATTATTTAATATGTATACATTATTGACATGGGAATTTATTCATGACTCTTCCGCCATAATTCAACAATTATTAACATATGTGATACTTTAAGGATTCACCAATGTATGCAATATGTTCTTCTTAAAGAAGTTCCTTGACTTTGAATTATGATAATTGGACGTTCTCTTTTAGATGTGGTATTATACAAATATAAAATCGAATTACATGTGTTATCGATGCCCTACTAGATTATTCTATGTCCAAGCAGGAATTGCATCTCTTCAGCCACATAAGTAGTACCGTGATGACCTAATCAGCGAGTCATATTTATTTACTACTAGATCAACAATAATGATGCAATTAGGTTTTCATTGTTAGTTTAATGGCCTTACTTGGTTTTCTTTTATGCCAATTCATTTCTCATTTACCTCTCTTTGGATATGTCGCTTTGCAGCTAGGGTTTCACCCGTATTTTTCAACAATTCTATGTTGTTTTCATTGGCACAATTCCAACATGTGGATTCTAAAATTATTTTCCTTGTCACACTACCTACATGTGTCACATGGAGGCATTTGATTTTTTTTTTTATTCCAGCTATGTATGGTCATAATCTTAAATGTGTCAAAAACCTGAACAAAGGTAAGTATATTTAAATTGACTTCTACAAAAGTTTTATGCTCTAGTTTCAAGTGAACCTAATTTTGAAATTGTTTGAGCTCAAGTCTATGAGTTCATGATTGTGTCTTAGTAGGTTTACAAAGATGTTTTCTAAATATGAAGCTAATCATTATTTGCATACAGAATCGTCCTTCGGGAGGGAAAGTGAAAGCGATTACTCTAGTACATTCTTACCAGGTGAAAATTTTCGAGGACCTTTATTGTTATAATTATCCTTATTTATCTATGAAGAACATATGTATTTTAATTCCTTATTTTTCTATACCCTAGATTATTTTTACACATGTATTTTAATTCCCTTATTTTTCTATATCCTAGATTATTTTTACACCTAATAGGGTTGCAACGAAGGGTTTCATTATGTTTTATACCTTAGGGATTCTTGTAGATTTTCCACATAAATTCAAACTCATAATTGTAATTTACTAAAACAATAGACTTGAATCTATTTTATGTTGGCATTACGGTACAAGTATTTTCCTTAATGGCCACCCACATATAGGTCAGTTCATAAATGATAAAGAGATGTATGATGGAAACTCACATTGTCATAGGTCTATTCAGAGGTCACAAAGAAATGGCAAAGAAGAACACGATGATGGGACAAAGGATTACATATGAGAATCAAGAAAATTGAGGAAAGAGAATGTTTTAAGTTGTATAAGCTGGTTAATCTAGTTCAAGTTGTGTATACACACAGGTACACAAAATAAAAGGTGTGTATACATATGCACACTATTTCAAAGAAGGAAGGAAAAACATGTATGGGATGGTTAATTAATGTTAAAGAATACGAAGGGTCCATACCATGGTATTAACCCACAATATTGAGCATAATAATGGTTACTTGATCCCGTCTAAGAATACTATAGGTTCTAAGTGTTGTTTTGGTGCATGGTATTGACAAAGGCCCTAGTATATAGGGAGGAGAAGATCAAAGGGCTAAGTGTGCAAGTGAAAGGATTTTTCATGAATACTTCTATCTCAAGTATATTTTGTGTTGTAAGGGCTATGGTTATGATATCAATCTAAAATATCTTTTTCACCCTTAGATACAATGTTGGATCAGGATCACGAGACCTGAAATGACTCATCATTGTATGATCTGATAATGGATATGATAGATCTGAATGCTAACACATGTTTTATTCTTTACATGTTATGATCTGGGTATATCTGAAGTCTTGAAAAGCTGTGAAGTTATAAGTCCTTATTTGCAATCTATATGCAGATTCGCCTCGGTGAAGGGGCGTATATACATGGATTCAACACTTCCAAGTAGCGTATGTAGAGGAAGGGGTTGTTTTTTAGAAATGACTCATCTATTTGATCAATGTTGTTGTTTGATCAGTTTTTGTTGTATATATGGTGTTGTTTCCTTGGTAATTAGCCCCCTATTAATTAGGTAAATACCCATCCACAACTGCACAAACCTCCATAGGCCTTCCTTTGACTGCATGCACCATCTATACAAATCGAAAAATTATACAACTAATACTACACTTCCCTTGAACTGCGATATTGTTATGCTCTTAACCTGCAAAAATGATACCCAATACAGAATATGTGAAGAAAGATACCCAGAACACAGAATAGCAATGATTTTATTATTCAGAGAGTAATGTTCACTTGCCTCTTCGAGGGGCCAACCTCCAAGAGAGCAGAGCTCGATTACAAAATAAGACACGATACTCCTCGCAGGGAGTCTCTATCCTTTATATATGACTCATACATGCAATACCACGGGCCAATACCGTGGGTTTTATTAATACCATCTATCTAATACTACGGCCCATTTGCAACTAACTGTGGTCCCGTCATTAATTGTGGGTTAACCACTTACAAATATTAATATGGGCTTTATTGACTCTTGACTATGACGTGATCCCATGACATAAATAAGGGGGTTAGGGTGAGACCCTAACATGCCCTCCCCCTTAAGACTAGCCTTGTCCTCAAGGCTGAAGCTGCGGAAACTGCTGAAGAATAGTGGCTGGTTCCCAAGTTGCATCTTCCGGAGAGGTGTCTTTCCATTTGACGAGGACTTCCTTAATCATGCGGCCACACAGGTGTTTGTTTCTTGTGTCTAGAACCTGTTCGGGTTGAAGCGAGATTGACCCTTCTTCGTCCAATTCAGGTAGACTGGTTTGAACTCGACAATTGTTCCCGATCACTTTCTTGAGGCACGATACATGGAAAACTGGATGGATTTTTGCAGTAGGTGGCAAAGCCAACTTGTAAGCCACTTCTCCAATGCGCTGAAGTACTTGGTATGGTCCGTAGAATTTTGGAGATAGCTTCTGATAACCCTTGTCTTTGAGTGATGTTTGCTTATATGGTTGCAGCCTCAAAAAGACCTGATCCCCTTCTTGAAATTGGCACTTTGAGCGATGCTGGTCTACATGTTGCTTCATGCAGTTCTGAGCTTAATGAAGATTCTCTCTAAGATGGGTGAGCATGGTTGTGCGACGTTGTAGGCGTTGATCCACTGCTTGTACTTTGGAGCACCCCTTGAGATAAGAAGTAGGGGAAGGTGGAAGTTGACCATATACTGCTTCATAGGGAGTCATTTTGGTGGTGGCATGATAGTTGGTGTTATACCACCATTCAGCCAGAGGTAACCACTGTACCCAAAGGTGTTGCTTTTCTGAAGTGAAACACCTAAGGTAGGTTTCTAGACATTTGTTGACAGCTTCAGTTTGACCATCCGTTTGCGGATGATAGGAAGTACCGAGTTTTAGTTGAGTGCCTTGTATCCTGAAGAGTTCCTGCCAAAAATTACTAGTGAAGATCGGGTCGCGATCGGACACAATAGAAGTGGGCATGCCATGCAATTTGAAAATCTGATCCATGAAATATTGAGCGACCAAAGTTGGTGTAAATGGGTGGGGTAGTGCGCAGAAATGAGCATACTTCGATAGTCGGTCCACAACCACCATGATGACTGACTTGTTCCCGGACTTTGGAAGACCTGTAATGAAATCCATAGAAACTTTGGTCCAATTGGATGTCGGAATGGGCAATGGTTGTAATGTGCCTAGAGTGTTGACTGTTTCCCCTTTGTTGCGTTGACAGACATCGCATTCTGCTACAAAAGTAAGGATGTCCTTTTTCATGCCTGTCCAAAAAAATGATCTTCTGGTGCGAGCATACGTCTTCTGAAATCTCGAATGTCCTGCAATGGGCGATGAGTGCAATTCTGCCAAAATGCAACCTTTGAGGGTGGATGTTGGGGATATTACGACTCTGTCCTTGTAGCAAAGAATATCATCCTACCACGAGTAGCCCTTGGTGGAATTTGGATCTACCTGCAATTGAGAAATGAGTTGGGATAGCCCAGGGTGTGAAAACCATTCCTTGCGAGCCTCTTCAATCCATTCTGGAATAGGGAGGGAAATTGCTAGCAGAGTACTTTCTTCCTCAAATTGGCGAGATAATGCATCTGCTACACTATTGTCTTTCCCTTTCTTGTAAATGATATCATAATCATATCCCAAAATTTTGGCGAGCCATTTATTTTGTTGTGGGGAGGATAGGCATTACTCCAAAAAATATTTAAGACTGTGATGATCTATGCGGATTTGGAAACGCCGCCCCAATAAGTAAGGTCGCCAGGTCTCGACGGCATGTAAGATGGCCATCATTTCTTTTTCGTAGGTAGATTGGCCCAGATTCCTCCCACTTAGTTGTTGGCTTGTGAAGGCCAAAGGTCGTCCTTCCTGCATTAAGACCGCCCCAATACCGGTCCCCGAAGTATCACATTCAATGACAAAAGATTTGGTGAAGTCAGGTAGTGCTAAGACTAGAGTGGAACACATGGCGTTTTTGAGAGCGGTAAATTCCTGTTGTGCTTCCTCATTCCAGAAGAAGGAATTTTCCTTTAGGAGTTGAGTGAAGGACTTCGCTATGCGGCCATAGTTGCAGACAAATTTACGATAATAGTCTATGAGACCCAAAAATCGTCTCAAGCTCTTCAAAGTCTTAAGTTGAGGCCATTCTTGCATTGCCTGGATCTTTCTGGGGTGCACCTTGACACCTTCACGCCCCACAATGTGGCCCAAATACTCAACTTCTTCCATGACAAACGCACACTTGGACATCTTGACAAATAATTTATGCTTGTGGAGCAGGTGTAAGAGTAGATCTACATGCTGAAGATGTGCAGCCCAAGTGCCACTATAGATGAGGATGTCATCGAAGAAGACAAGGACAAATTTCCTGAGATATGGTTTGAGAATGTGATTCATAAGGGTCTGAAAGGTAGAGGGGGCATTACAAAGACCAAATGGCATGACCAGGAACTCATAATGGCCTTCATGAGTTCGGAAAGTAGTCTTGGGAATGTCGACTTCCTTCACGCGAATTGGTGGTAGCCTGAGAGAAGATCCAGCTTAGTGAAGAATTGAGCCCCATTAAGTTCGTCCAGCAGATCGTCAACCACCGAAATGGGAAATTTATCTTTGACTGTCAACTTATTGAGGGCCCTCAAGTCGGGACACATCCGCCACTCCCCATATTTCTTGAGTACCATGACCACTGGGGATGAATAAGGACTAATACTGGGACGAATGACACCTGCTTCCAAAAGTTCCTTGATGATTTTTTCTATTTTATTCTTTTGGGTGAACGGATATCTGTATGTCCGCACATTTGGGGTAGGGCCCCTGGAACCAAGGTGATGCTATGATCATGTTCCCCTCGCGAGGGTGGAAACTCATGAGGCTTGTCAAAGACCAGCAGATGGTTATTTAAAATCTGTTGCATCTTAGGATGAATTGGCAGAGACTTGGTTTCGACGACCTGGATGGCATTAAATTGAGATACCACTCCATGATTGCCCTTTTTTAACAATTTTTCCATCTGATGCAAGCTGATGATAGAGGGGGCTCCCGCCTGGAGTCCACAGAGGGTATGTGTGTAGTTGTTCTGCTTAAAACTCATATATAACTCCTGAAAATCCATTGTGATTGGCCCAAGTGTGCAGAGCCATTCAGCGCCGAGGACAATTTCGCAACACCCCATGTGTATGGCAAACATGTGGGTTTTCAACTGATAATCCCCCATTTGAAGTTTGACATTTTCACAGCGGCCTTCACATTTCATTGTGCCCCCATCCGCAATTTGGACTTGGAAGTTAGAAACTGCTCTTACAAAACAATGCACTGCTTCTGTGATTTTTTGATGGATGAAATTATGGGTACTTCCACTATCAATCAAGACTACTACTGGGCAATGTTTAAGAAAACCCCTGATTTTGAGAGTTTGAGGGGAAGAAATCCCTGCCAACGCATGCAGCGAAATAACTGGTTCGTCAGAGACATTCTCCGTTGGGTTGTCTTCTTCTAGCGCCTCATGTTCCTCAAGTGGTGGATCTTCCTCTGTTGAGCTGTAGTCAATGGCATCTATTTGAAAAAATTTGGGCTCCTTGCATTTATGACCTGGGGAGTATTTTTCATCACAGTAGTAACATAGTCCTTGCTTCCTTCTTTCAGCCATTTCCGCCGGTGACACCTTTTGGACCTTAAGTGTTTGAGTCGTGTTGTGAGCCTGTGGGAGACAACATTTAGTGGGGAAATTTGGGCGACTGTATTGGGCTGCTAATGCATGTTCCACGTTACGGGCTACCTTGCAAACCTCTGTCCAAGTGGTAGGGTGGTGCAGTAAGACTTGAGCTTTGATGGCTTCTTTAAGACCACTGATAAAACATTCCGTGTAGAAATAAATTGAGAGACCCCAAGTGTGGAAGGCTAAGGCTTCAAAAGATGTAATATATTCATCCACGGTACCTGTCTGTCGAAGCTTAGTAAGACGACCCAAAAAAGATTCCTCCTGTTCAAAGCGGTCTTGAAGAGATTTGGTAAATTGGGTCCACATCTTAAAAGGTCCATTGCATCGTTGATGCCATTCCCACCATTGCCACCGTTCATTTTCCAAGTACATGCTCCCCAACATAAGCTTAGTCGCATCATCGAAGATATGATTCAGTTTGAGAACCGTGAAATTTATGCATATCCAACTTGGGAGGTCGCTGACTGGGTGGTGGGTGGGTGTGCCAGACGTGAGGATAGTGGCTAGACTCACCCTCATGGTATACATTGTCATTATACACCTCCTCGTGGGCTGGCTCCTTGTCCTTCGGGAGTAATTGCTGGACCTGGAGAGATAGTCTGTTAAGCTGCCTATTGATGGATTGGATGGATTCGTCAAGTTTGTCCAGTCTTTCATTGGCCATTGCTTGAGCTATAGTTTCTACCATACACCAACTTGATGAAAAATTGGGACCGCCAAAATTTTTTTTTTCACTAATAATTGAATGGTACCACCGTGCTCATCTCATCGTCCTGATTCTGATGGGCTAGATCACAAGGTAACTATGGTCTTGAGGAGTGTCAGGTGCTACAGATCGCAATATACATAAGGGTCTGGCAGTAGTACTTGGCCCAATGTTTCAGGGCTCTAACTAAGGAGGATCGACCGTACCCTTAGCCGCACAACCCGACTACCCTATCGTATGGGCAAGTAATCTCTCCGAGTGTTGTTCTTGATGTACTGTAGCCACAAGACGGCCGACGATTTATCTATGGCGAGGTTTCAAGGGAGCCTAGGGGCTTCCGATATACCCAGAGGGTACGTGGAAAACAGTCTGTGTGCGGTTCTGTCTAATGCGCTACTACTCGAAGGGGTACCCACAGGGGTTACAAGGGAGTCCAACAAACGTGACCACCTATTGCATTTCTTGCGTGCATGCCTCCCCAAATCCGCAGGTTTATGCGCTTAACGACAAATCCCGTGGTTTAAAGACGCCGGAACACGTCTCTAGGCAAAATTTTTTTTTGCTAAGAATTGGCGATCCCACCGGCCCTGGAAAGTGCTCTGATACTACTTGTTATGCTCTTAACCTGCAAAAATTATACCCAATACAGAATATGCGAAGAAAGATACCCAGAACACAGAATAGCAATGATTTTATTATTCAAAGAGTAATGTTCACTTGCCTCTTCGAGGGGGCAACCTCCAATAGAGCAGAGCTCGATTACAAAATAAGACATGATACTCCTCGTAGGGAGTCTCTATCCTTTATATATGACTCATACATGCAATACTACGGTCCAATACCATGGGTTTTATTAATACCATCTATCTAATACTACGACCCATTTGCAACTAACTGTGGTCCCGTCATTAATTGCAGGTTAACCACTTACAAATATTAATATGGGATTTATTGACTCTTGACTATGACGTGATCCCATGACATAAATAAGGGGGTTAGGGTGGGACCCTAATAGATATCAACTAGATAACTCGAGTTATCTACATCCTCAATTATTCTTGGCTTATTGATGAGTTAACTAGTTGATCACTAGTTGATGCAGCCCACTATTTCCTAATAAGACATAACTACTTAAACTCACAATAACTAAAACTAACTAAAATGGATTGCTAGAAATTAACAATCATTGATAAATAAATACAACTCACATGTCTCCTACTTGAACCAACTGATTTAAGTGAACGATAAGTCCAATATCACTATGGTTAAACTCCTCCAAGTATTTCTATGAAATTAGAATTCAAATTTCTCCAAATTGATTTGGGCAAAATTAAATTAGGAAATTCTTATTGCATTTTCAACACTCCCTCTTAGTAAGAAAGAGATTATCTAATACCTTGATCCTACCTCTATTGAGCTCAAATTTTTTCTTTGACAAAGCCTTCATCAAAATATATGCATCATGTTCCTTTGAATGTACTCCAACAACATGATCCACCTCTACACACAATCTCAAATATGGTGATACTGGATGTTGATGTGCTCAGAACAATCATGAAAAAATGGATTCTCAAAGTGTTTGATACAACTCTGATTGTCACAGTAAATCATAGTACGAATCCTATAGACATGTACTCTGCTTCTATTGATTTGAGTGCAATAAATCTCTTCTTCCTATTGTACCATGAAACCAATACTTACCCAACCCTAAAAATACCTTGTGATGTGCTCTTCCTTTCTAATCAACTTCTTGCCAAATATACATCTCTGAAGCCTTGCAGCCTCACTCCCTCTATGTACCAATCCCAAAGACCCAAATGAGGGGTGCCTCTAAGGTATCTCAACACATGATTTACTGCCTTCCAATAGAATTTGGTTGTCTTAACCATTCCTTGACTACGCTGGTTAACTGCATAACACATTTATGGTCGTGTGTTCACTAAATAAACGAGTAAACCCACAAGCTACCTGTAAATGGTAGCTTCCACCACTTCACCTGAAGTAGCATCTTCCTTCTTTGAATTCCATACTAGAGGAGTCTCATGGGTTTGCTGCTCTCTATGTGGAACTTATTCAGTATCTCATTGGCATACTTTCCCTAAGAGACAAAAATTTCCTCATCTTCTTTCCATACTTAAATAAAGAGAATATAATGCATGAGTCCCAAGTCCTTCATCTTGAATTCTATTGACAAATCCTCTTTACAAGAATTCATCAAATTCTCATCACCGGTTAAAATTAAATCATCAACATATAATTCTATAATCAATAATTTACCTTCAAAAACAATATGGTACATGTTTTCATTTGCTTCACTTTTGGTGTATCTCAACTCCGTAAGATATATGTCAATCCTTATGTACCAAGCATGAGATGCTTATTTCAATCCATAAAACACTTTCTTGAGTATGCACACATGTCAATCTCTATCAAATATCTCAAATACTTCCGGTTTTTTAGTGTACACCTCCTCCTCAATGCCTTCATTGAGCAATGTTTTCTTGACGTCCATCTTATGGATCTTCCATCCCATCTGTGTTGCGAGAACTATAATTTATCTAATTGAAGAGTACCTTGCTACTGGAGCAACGGTCTCCTCATAGTCAATTCGCTCCACCTATGAGAACCCCTTGGCCACAAATTTTGCCTTGTTTTTCTCGATGCTTCCATCCGCTGTTTGCTTCACATTGAAGATCCATGTGGATCCTACAACTGACTTGTCCTATGGTCTTAGGACCACTTCCCAAACATTTTTTCTAATAATGGAGTCATACTCCTCTACCATGGAATCAACCCATATAGGTTGTTGTACTACTTCCTCGAATGAGGATTTCTTAGTATCTACAAGCTCACTCATCAAATCCATCTAGCCAGTGTACCTATCTAGTGACCTCCTCTTCCTGTGCTGTGATGTGGGTGCTCCCACATTCTATCTAGCATCATGCAATAATCTGATGAGGAATCTTGTTCTGAAAATAAACATATTTGTTGCATTCTTCATCCCACAAGTGCAATGGTAGCCTCTGCTCATGCAACATGGCCCATGAAACTGCCATAATACTTTTGTTCTTTCTCTCAGCCACCATTCTATTGTGGGTTGTGGGGTGTTGTCAACTACCATCGAATGCATTCTTTAGCACATAATTTCTTGAACTCATTCGAAACATATTCTCCACCATTATCGCTCCTCAGAACCTTCACTTTCCTATCAGTCTCTTTGTCAACAAGTTCTTTAAATTAAAAAAAATTGGAGATTTTTTGGTATTTCTTATGCATGAAAATGATCCAGCACTTCCATGAGAATTAATCTACAAATATTACATAATACTTGTGCTTCGTAGTGGATGTTGTCGAGAAAGGTCAACACACATCTAAGTGAACCTTTCGAGGACTTCTTACACTTTATTGTCCCGATCATTGAAGGTGTCTTTTGTGTACTTCCCCAAAGTAAACCCTTTGCATGCATCCCAGTGATCTAGTGCTCCTTTTCGAATTCGTATAGAAATTTGATGCATGATCTTCAAAGTTCCATGATGAAAATGGCCAAATCTTGTATGCCATAATTTACTGGTGTCTCAGATCTGCACCTTCTCTTCTTTTTTTCTCAACACTGTACAATCATATACATCCAATTTATAGAGGTTATTCACACAAACCTCGATCCACTTCACCTGTCCTATGGTGACATGTCTAAGGAAAGCCTTTCCTTTGCTAAATATCACATCGTAGCCACAGTCTTCCAACATAGCAATTGAAATGAGATTCTTCTTCAAACTCAGAACATACATGACATAATTTAATGTGAATGGGAGTTATAATCCATATGAAATGTAATTTTACGGATCCTATTCATGCTATACCTTGCATCATCTCCCAACTTGATGTACATATTGAGGTCCTTGTCCTCCAAGTCACTCAAAATTTTTTAGTTTCCTGTCATATGGAATGAGGCTCCACTATCCATATACCGCACACTACCCGTCACTGTGGTAACCATATAGGCTATCAGTGTGAAATCAAGTTCGAACTATGAAGCTAAAGCTTCACCTACCACTCCTCCCGAGGGCTTCTTACTTGCCTTCTTGTGTGGAAACTTTGTGGAATAATGTCCTAATTCATGACAGTGAAAGCATATGATTTTTGACAAGTCTTTCTTATTTCCTCCTTGACCTAATTCTATTTTGGATTGGGATTTCTTACCTTTCCCTTTATTTTCTTTTCTGGCCATGACACTATTTGGTCAATTTAGTGTGTTCTAAATTGCTAATTAAAATGTCAATCCGGGGTTCGTAAACTGATGAAGTGAAGTGTACTATATGTACTAGATAACCATTTCCTTAGTCTTTTGTCGTTTTTGAGTTCTTTTTGGTTGTTTATGGATTTATCTTTCCCTAATGTGTGATGGCGAAAATGAAAGTTAAGTATGAAATATGGATGGATGGTGATGGTGATTTCTACAGTGATTTTTCAAAACTTAAAAAATGCTCAAAAAGAAATCTTTAAAACAACTGTAATGAAATCAATTCTTAAGAAAAACAGTGAACTATTGACAATGGCCCAGTATCCTTGCTGCTGAATGAAAAGAAAGTTAAAACTGAACTTAAAGCAACTCAAAGCAAAGCAACTAATTCACACTACTTTAACTCTTGTGATCCTTTACCCTTCAGCTCAATCTACCTTGTGGGAAGCAATCATGAACAAGTCAAGCAATATGATATCTAAATGGCAAGAAAGTAAATTTCATAAAAGAAACTAGTCACACTACTTCAACTCTTGTGATCCTTTACCCTTCAGCTCAATCTACCTTGTGGGAAGCAATCATGAATAAGTTTAAGCAATATGATAAGTAAATTGCAAGAAATTAAATTGCAGAAAGGAAACTAATCACACTACTTTAACTCTTCTGATCCTTTACCCTTTAGCTCAATCTACCTTGTGGGAAGCAATCATGAATAAGTTTAAGCAATATGATAACTAAATCACACTACAATAAGTAATATTCTGATTTCTTACTAATAGAGTCACTTGGCTATAGAAAGAAACCATAAACTGATGAGTAGTATGATGTCTAAATAACAGAAAAATAAATAAGCAAATCACAACTTGAAAAAGGACAGTGCTGGAATTAAACTTCAGAAAATGAAAGTTAGCAGGAAGGACAAGATGATCTCATATGCCAATAGTTATCAAAAAGATGAAAATTTGCCCGGGCTTCCTAAGAAAACCTGCAAAAAACATTGATCAGATGACAGCTACAAGAAAGCAGAAGTGAAAATGTAAATAGCAGTGAATTAAGAAGCATCAAAACGGTGTGTTATGTACAGACTAATGATTATGAAAATAGAAACGTAAGGAAATCAAATAACAACTATATAGGGCTTTAGTGCGCAGGGGCCCTCTGCCACCTCAACCAGTCAATGAATAGTCACAAGAATGAGCTCAACAAAGTAGTCTTCTCATGTATTAAAGCAACAACATATATAAAGCAAAGTACAGTGGGGTGATAACAACAACAATTCAGAAATTACATATCAAAAAGCTTCTACACAACGTTCATCAATGCGTTATTTATAATGAAAAAGTGCCGAAACTAACTAACTGAATCCTATGCTATTGAGTGTGTTGCCAAAGACACATAGATCTCCTCAACTGAGATCTATTGTAATTGTCATCATGTCTATTAAATCTTCGGAGTGGTAGCTGTTGGATTCAGATTACGGCGATGATCTCCAGGTGTGTCGGTGTCTTCATGGGCTGAGGACTGTGCCACGTAAATGTTCACGTGCTCAAAACAGAGACGTGCCACTGTTGAATTCCTTGGTTGGCTTTGCATTTGACCCTTGTTGACCGTGACCTTCCATGGATGATTTGGCTGATTTGAAGGGACACGTTCCATGTACCCGTCACCTGTAGCTTGCCCATGTGGCTTGTTTCTTCATAGGACACCTGTAGCATAGATTTTAACAAAATAGATGTGGAATCCTGTGCTGGCTGCGGAAACCTGTGCTGAGTTTCCGCAGCTGCATGAACAAAAACAAAAACCAAACAACAGTCATAAGCATAGTCAGAAAACCATGTAAAAAGCTCTTTTTAGACTATAATGCAATGATTTAACGGCTGGGTGGATGAAGTAAGTGGAAAAAGAAGGCTCAGAGGGTGTATAGGAAGGTGCAGGTTTGAGGCTCAACATACCCCCACTGTGAAGGTGTTGCATGTCCTCATGCAACCAAAATTGAGCTATTTCCCTCTAACCCACATTTTTTGAGGCTTCTGCAAGGACATCTAGCCCTATTTTCTTCTTCTTTGATGCTAACATCATCATCCTTGGTTTCCTGACTAGACATTTGAACTTGAGGTTAATCAATGCTCTACTTAACTTTTTGCACTTCTTCTTCAGTTTTTTGTTCTTCTTTTGCCATAGTCATAAATGAAGCATAGTGTTATCATGGACAATCTTGTCTACCTTACTCTGCTCTTTGAGTGCTTCATTTTCCTGCTTGATATGCCTATTTAGGACTTCTAACTCAAATACCTCCTATTTCAAAGACTGAACTTGTGCATCAAGTGGCAGAGTGGTACTCGGTCCTGCAGTTGATTGTTTTAAGGATTCCAGGTAGTTATATGCCTCTTGCTCATTAGGATCTACCTCAGGTGTTTTTCTCGTACTAGACTCAAAATATGGTGGAGGAGGAAGACTGCTCTCTCTTTCTGGCCAAAAAGGGCTTTCTTCACGTGGAGGACTTGATTCAATGCTTGGCTGAGCTAGAGATTTCTCAAGTGCCTCTTCACCTAAATCAATAAAGTGAGACTGTTTCTCTTTGGTTTTATTCCCCTTCCCTTTTAGCCTAGTGCTCCTCCTTAAGTATGGACTAGTACTCTTCTCTTGTGCACTCTGTTTTCCTTTTTGCTTTTTCTTGGCTATAGCAGCGGCCTAAAGGTGTATTAATCTTTTTGACAGAGGTTGATAATCCTCTTCTATGGATTTCTCAGTGGATGGATAGACTTCTTGAATGGTTCTCTTGCCTTTTTCTTTCTTCTGTTTCTTAGTTTTAGCTCTATCTTCTTCTTTTTGGACAGTTTCTTGAATTTCTATTGTAGGGGAGTCTTGGACTGTAATGTTCTTTTCTTTCCTCCTACTTTTCCTTGGAATATTTGGTGGACTGCTTCCAGAGGCCTCTGACGGCTCTTGGAAGTAGTTCTTTGTCAAGAATTGCTCCCAAGTATCCTTAGTTTTCTTTAACTGGTCCTCAATAAGAATTTTTATGAATCCATGATGGTAGAGATGAGGCTCAATGTTGCCTACGTGTTTTTTAACTGTAAAACTCATCTTTTTCAAACTTAATAGCAGAAAATGAGGCAAATTAAGAGTGTGACCTTCTATGAAATTCATCATCAGTCTGGCATGATACATATACATAGAACCAAAACGACCTTCACACGTGATAAATTTCTGGATGACTAACATTAGACTAGACCATTCCTCTTTTAGTGCATGAACAGGGATTCCTTTTGTAAATACGGTGGTATCCATACCTTGGTTTTGTAGCATGATTCTGCATATTTGATCGTCCACACTTCTATTTGTAAATCACCTTTCACCTTCTTGAGGTAGGCCCGTGGCAGCTGCTATTGTGGCCTCAGTCACTGTAAACTTTATGTCTCCAATCTCCACTATTTTTCCATCAAAATACCGCGCAAAAGCTTTGGTCACCTCCTTGTTATGGCCTTTAAACTTTTGGATAAATCGTAGCCACCTGGCTTTCTTCAGCAATTCCTTAGTTTGAGGATAACCCTCCAAGTATTTCGGTCCTTCAGGCTTGACTCTCAGTAATTTCCCCATCCTCTGTTTTAAATTCTAACTGAGAGTTCTTCTACGTGTGAGGGTTCATGAAAAATGGCTCCGTTACAGGGTTTAGGATGACTGTAGTGACTACAGTCGGGGTTTGGATTACTGGAGTGACTGCAGTCGGAAATGGAGAACAGGGAATGGAAGTACCTAATTTACTGGAGGAACATAGGGTGAGTGGCAGTAAACAGGTTCAAAACACAATGTGGATGCATCCGAGGAGTATGGTATTAGTGGAGTGGTAAACGAGTGAAATAACGGTGGGATTATTTCGAATCGGATGACTGTGTATGAAATTTTTTTTTACACGTCTCAACAGACGGCTGCAGAAATTACGGCTAAGAAGAGTCGTAACACAATAGGTCATGTCTCAAGAGTACGGGTAATAAATGGAAGTGTAGTCAATCTTGAGTTTAAACTCAGAATGATCATGAGACCATTAGAGAAATGAATGCGAGGTGTGTGGAGTGATATCGTGGAATAGGAGTGGTAGTGGGGCTATCGTTCAAATCATTGCACATAGTAGAACTTGTTATGGTTTAATAACTATGTGTAATTATGACTTGAATTGTTATTTGATAAAGATTTTTGATCATACCTTTGTGATTTCTTGCTCAAGGCTTCTAACCAATTGCTCTTCTTTGTTGTCTTGGAGACGCCCCACGTCTTTAGCTCAATTACATCTGCATTTCATGATTATGGCACTAACAGTTGACTGTAAATTTTGAAAACATAGTGATGCTAGCTGCGAAAATCATTTTTGGCTGCGGAAACTGCTTCTGGCTGCAGAAACGGTCTCCAACTGCGGAAACTGAGACAACACCCCCTTAACTACACAAAGATAGTTAGAGGAAAACCAACTGAATGAAAATAGTCCTGAAAGGGACTTTTATTGATGGAGTGAAATGGAATGAGTGGAGTGAAATGAAAGTGAAGTGGAGTGAAGTGAAATGGAAATGAGAATAAGATGGAGGTGAAGTGAAATGGTAAGTGAGATGAAGTGAAGATGGAAAGAGAAGGAGAGGAGATTTTTTTTTTTTTTTTTTTGGAAAATATAGAGTGTCAGGTGTCCCTAATTTTCACTCTATATTTTCTGTATAAGACCACCAATCTAGGATTGGTTTTCAGGCTTATACACATTTTTTATTTTTTATTTTTATTTTTTTCAAAAACTGAAATAAACAAAGATTAGGCTGGTGGGGGAGAGGGATTCTTCTCCACCACCCTGATTGCAAAATTCTTGTGGAACATTTTGACAAACTCCTCTTTTGTAAGTGGCTTATGATAAATTTTCAATCGGTGGCCATTCACAATAAGAGGAGTCTGAAATTCATCAATGGTCTTGATTCTTACTGCTCCATTGTTAAAGACTTTGTCAATCTCATATGGCCCAAGCCAATGAGTCTGAAATTTTCCTTTGAAGTCTTTAAACTTGGAATCAAACAGTAAAGCCCAATCTCCCTCTTGAAACTTTCTCTCTTTGATATATCTGTCATGCCACTTAGCTCTTTGATGTTGAACTAGATTAGTCCTTAAAATTGCATCTTGTCTGATCTCATCTAGCTCATTCAACTGCTCCATTCTGTGCTTTTGGGCTTCTGATACATTCATCCCCAACTGAACTGCCATCTTGAAAGTTTTGACTTGAAACTCAATGGGGAGTAGGACTTCTTTCCCATAAACAAGTTCATAGGGAGAATGCCATGTTGTGTTCCTCCATGTAGTTCTATAGGCCCATAAGGCTTTAGGAAGCCTTTTTGCCCAATCTCTTTTGTGTAGATGAACAGTTTTGGTGATCATGTTCTCAAGAACTTTGTTTGTAGATTCTACTTGGCCATTTGCTTGCGGATGGTAAGGAGTAGATTTTCTGTGCTTGATTTTGTATTCTTCCATCAGCTTCTCCATCAAATTAGATGTAAATTGACTTCCCTGATCTGTCACAATTTCTCTTGGGACACCAAAACGAGTAAAAATATCCTCAAAAAGAAATTGAACGACTGAATTTTCAGTGGCAGAAGGCAATGCTTTGGCTTCTACCCATTTAGTGACATAATCAGTGAAAACCAATATGTATTTCTTTTGTCTAGATGGTGGATTAATGGGTCCAATGAAATCTAAAGCCCATTTTTCAAAGGGTTCGTTGAGTACCTGTGGCTGTAATGGCATTTCATTTGAAAGAGTCGGTCTCCCAACTCTCTGGCAGTTGTCACACCTTCTGACATATTGTTTTGCATCTTTGAAGAGAGAAGGCCAATAATATCCTAAAGAAAGGATTTTATAGGCCGTCCTCTTGTCAGAAAAGTGTCCACCGTATGGTTCATCATGACATGCCTTGAGGATGTCAGGCATTTCATCTTCCCGAACACATCTTTTGATCACACAATCTAGCCCTGTTTTAAACAATTCATTAGAAATCCATGAATAACTTGAACATTCCTGAATACTTTTTCTCTTTTCATTAGGAAATAAATGTGGAGGTAGCTTCCCTATAACCAAATAGTTAGCAATATCTGCATACCAAGGAGTCTTAGTAGTTACTGCAAACAAATATTCATCTGGAAACTTATCCTCTACAAGAGAATCTTCGTTAGTATTTTGGATTATAGACAAGAAATCAGCTACTGTATTTTGTTTCCCTAGCCTATCCAACATAGTAATATTGAATTCTTGTAAAAGTAAAAGCCATCTTGTAACTCTGCCATTAGTAACAGGTTTGTTCATGAGATATCTAATCGCAGAATGATCAGTATGGACAAAAGTTTCATAGCCTGTTATATAATGTCTAAACTTGTTGATTGCATCAACAACAGCTAAGAACTCTTTCTCAGTTACAGTATAGTTTAACTCAATGGGAGTCAAATTTTTACTGGTGTAGTAAATGGCATAAGGAACTAAATCCTTTTGACCCAACACAGCTCCTACAGATGTATCTGAAGCATCTGTAGAAATATGGAAAGGAAGTTTCCAATTTGGCCCTCTCAAAATGGGTGCTTCAGATATTCTTGTTTTTAAAGTTTCAAATGCAGATTGACAATCAGGATCCCATTTGAATTCATAGTCTTTTGTAAGTAATTTTAACAGTGGAGATGCTATTTTGGTGAAGTTTTCAATAAATCTTCTATAGTATCCAGTAAATCCAAGAAAACTTCTAACATCTTTTTGACAATTTGGAATATGAAACTTGGAGATGACTTCAACTTTTGATCTATCAACTTTAATCCCATCTCCTGAAATATGATGTCCTAAAACAATCCCTTCAGTAAACATCATAAAGCATTTTTCATGACTTAATGATAGGTTTGTTTCTTTACATATAATAAGGACTTTTTCCAAATTCTCTAATGCCTCTTCAAACGAATTACCATAAACTGTAAAATAATCCATATAAACCTCTACACAATCATGGATTACATCGGAAAATATTCCTAGTACTGCCCTTTGAAATGTTACAGGTGCATTACATAATCCAAAAGTAAGTACTCGGTAAGCAAAAGTTCCCCATGGATAGGTAAATGTGGTCTTGTCCTGATCTTCAGGTGCTACCTGAATCTGATTGTAACCACTAAAACAATCCAAAAATGAAAAATACTTTTTGCCTGCTAAAGTATCTAATACCTGATCGATAAAGGGTAAAGGAAAGTGATCCTTCAAAGTTGCTTTGTTCAATTCCCTATAATCAATGCAAACCCTCCCTTTACCATTATTTTTGGGTACTATAACCAAAGGAGAAACCCATCGGCTATCTGAAATTGGATAAATGAAGTTCACATTAAGTAACTTTTGGAGCTCTTCTTTCACTATCTCCCTAAGGTTTGGATTCATCCTTCTCTGAGGTTGTCTGATTGGTCTATTGTTTTCCTCAATGTAGATGTGATGAATGCAAGTCTTAGGGTCAATACCTTTCATATCAATATACTCCCATGCAAATGCAGTAGAATGTTTTTGTAAGATTTTGGTTAGTTCTTCCTGTTGTGATCTTTCCAAATTTTTGTTGATATTCAATGTTTTCCCTAGAAAGATCTCAATGGTAGAACTACCAAATAGAGAAAAGAGACATTTGTCTAGATGATAGATACTCAATGTCACAATCTAACTGAAATCATGTGTGGTCATATTCTGAAGATGTTTCAAAATTTTCTAATGTGTTCATAATTTGACTATCTTCACTAACTTCAGAAATGGTAAAGACAGGTTGTATAGTATCTTCATCATCAATCCACTCATTATCTCCTATTTCTGTAATTTCTTTTGCTGGAGGATACAGATTGAATTTCTTTGTCAAATTACCATCAGAAATATACATATCCCCAGACCCACAACTGATGAAAGAATCGACTGTGGCTAGCCAAGGTCTTTCCAAAATGAGAGGATGTCCTCCTAAATTACTCTTGGGAGTTAAAATCATGAAATCCACTGGATACTCCCAAGAGTCTAAGGAGACTGGAATATCTTCTAATACACCATCTGGTTTAATAATTGATCGATCTGCAAGTTGTAGTAAGGTAGGTGTAAAGAGAAGATTAGGAAGTTTCAGCTGTTCCATAGTATGTCTACTCATAATGTTGATAGCAGCCCCTAAATCAATCAAAGTATTTGGAATTTCAACCCCATTGATATGTGTTTTGACAATTGGACTACCGGGATCTACATACTTCTGCATAGTAATTTTCCCATCATGATGTCTGCAATTTTCCCTACCAGGTGGATTCTTCTTCTGTCTCTAGGTTTCCTTCCCGGTCTTTTAAAACTCAACTCCTTTATTGTTTTTGCTAGAATAGGAATCTCTTTAATGGCTTGTAACAAGGGAATCTTGATACAAACATTCTTCAATTCATCTAGAAAATCATAGTGAGGCAACAAGATTTGTTTTTCTACCCCTTTGTAAATTTGTAATCTTTCAGGAAAAGGAGGCGTGGATGAAGATGCAGGTTGCTCAACTATAGGAGTTGTGGGAGTTAGCTCTTTTTCTTTTTCTTTTTGAGTGTTTGGGTTTTGAAGAGATGCTTTAGAACCCTTATTGGCTTCAAGAGATTCTTCCTCAGAAATGCTTTGATTTTGGACATCTATAGAAGGTTTATCTAAAACTCTACCAGATCTGAGTTGTACATCATTGAGAGGAACAATCATATAGGCAGGAAATTGTTGACCTTCTATCATGTAAGCATTTTGAGGGTTTTTATTATTGGGTTTTGGCAATGGCTGAGAAGGAAGTTGATTTGACGTCTGTTGGAATGGGAGCAAGAGTTGAGAATTTGGATTCTGTTGAGAAGGTTGTTGTTGTTGTGGAAATGGCAATGATAATTGTGGATTTTGATTTGGAAGTTGTGGAGCTTGTTGATTTTGAAAAGATGGAGGATATTGATAAAATTGAGAAAATCTCCCATAAGGATTTTGCATATCTTGTACGCATGATTGAAAAGGATTTTGAGGTTGGGACCAAGGTTGTTGCCAAGGATTCCAATTTGGTGGGGGTTGAAAATTCATAGAGTTGTTAAACCCTTGATTTTGCTGCCCCTGCCAAGGTCTCCTTGCAACAAAACAGAGAGACTCAATTGTATTTGGATCTTCTTGAAAGACAGCTTTGAGCCCAGGAATTGAAGGAAAATCCTTGGTCTCATGATTATCTGAACAAATTACACATGTTTCTACAAATTTTGTATCCAAGGGACATTCCCTTAGAGCATGTTTCTTTCTACACTTTGGGCAAAAGATGGCCAAAGCCTCAGCTTCTGCTTTCTGCTTGTTGTGTATCTTAAAAGTGTCTAGTTGCTCACTAAGACTCCCTAAGATATCAGTTTTGAATTCATCAAGCATGTTGCCAATCTCAGCCCTACTTACTGATCCAGTTGTAGATTTGTTTGCTCTGATGAGAGAAGGATCTCTAGGCCCTTTTTGAGTTTTAGATTTCCCCCTTGAGAGATGGACACATAGTTCTGCTATATCATGAAGTGGAAGTTGAGATATGTCTCCTTTTCCCATCATGTTCAAAATATCTATCCATTCATCTCTAATGGCTTTTAATAAAAGGGCTTTCAAGGTTTCTTCATCTAAGTTACTCATTTTTGCTCTTTTCATATTGTATTGAAATCTTTCAAGTAAATCCTCCAAGCTTTCATCTTCTTTTTGTAACATTTTGAATACCTCATGCTTGTGATTGGTGGGCATACAATAGTCTAGATACCTATCCAAAAATGTTTGTTTCATATCATTCAAAGTCCTAATGGATTAAGTCAGTAATCCCATGAGCCATTTCAAAGCTGCTCCTTTCAATGTTGAAGGAAACAGTTTGAGTTTTTGAGAGTCTTCCAGATAATCATAGGTTCGACACACGACCTCAAACTCAAATAGAAATGTTTCAGGATCCTCATTTCTTAACCCATGAAATTTTGGGAGGACAGATGGTGAAATATTTTTCATTGTTGCTCCAGAATCTTCATCGACTATAGGAAATCCAAATGAGTTATCTCCATCCCTATTTCCCCCATTGTTACCTCTACCTCCTCCATTATTTCCTCCGCCTCCTCTACCTCTACCTCTACCAAATCCGTTTACTCCCTCTTCTGTCATGGTAGTTTCCCTAGAAACTTTAGAGTCCTCTGGTTCCTCTACAAGGGGCGAACAAAGAGGAATTTCTCCCTCTTCTTCCTCAGGTGATTCTACTTCTTCAATTACAATTTGTCTCCCTGTAGAAGGAAAGAAACTTGGATCTATTCCTAATTCAAATTCGATGGATGGTGTGGGAGAGTCAACTACTGCTTCTTGAATTCCAGGAATCCTAGGGCTAGGAGTGTAGGTTGGAGATGATGGAGGTGTCTCTTGTCTATTCCTTGAAGTAGATGGAGTTGTAAAAATCGAACTCTTGGCTCTAGCTAAAAACCTTCCCCTAGAATCTCTTGCTCTATGCATGTCATTTTTTTTTTCTTCAAGTCGGGCTAATAATTCTCTTTCTGATTTTCCAGGTCACTCTAGGTGCAAGAAGAGAGCATACTGAAGAAACTATTAAACCAATAACTTTCTATTTTCTGATCCTCTAGATCACACTAAGTGCAAGAGGAGAGCATACTTTGAGAGGTTATCAATTTCCCTTCCTTGAAATTTTCTTGTTTTTTTTTAAGAAATTGGCTACCTAATTTTCACTTCCCCGGCAACGGCGCCAAAATGTTTGGTCAATTTAGTGTGTTCTAAATTGATATTTAAAATGTCAATCCAGGGTTCGTAAACTGACGAAGTGAAGTGTATTATATGTACTAGATAACCATCTCCTTAGTCTTTTATCGTTTTTGAGTTCCTTTTGGTTGTTTATGGATTTATCTTTCCCTAATGTGTGATGGCGAAAATGAAAGTTAAGTATGAAATATGGATGGATGGTGATGGTGATTTCTACAGTGATTTTTCAAAACTTAAAAAATGCTCAAAAAGAGAGCTTTAAAACAACTGTAATGAAATCAATTCTTAAGAAAAATAGTGAACTATTGACAATGGCCCAGTATCCTTGCTACTGAATGAAAAGAAAGTAAAAACTGAACTTAAAGCAACTCAAAGAAAAGCAACTAATTCACACTACTTTAACTCTTCTGATCCTTTACCCTTCAGCTCAATCTACCTTGTGGGAAGCAATCATGAATAAGTCACGCAATATGATATCTAAATGGCAAGAAAGTAAATTGCATAAAAGAAACTAGTCACACTACTTCAACTCTTCTGATCCTTTACCCTTCAGCTCAATCTACCTTGTGGGAAGCAATCATGAATAAGTTTAAGCAATATGATAACTAAATTGCAAGAAATTAAATTGCAGAAAGGAAACTAATCACACTACTTTAACTCTTCTGATCATTTACCCTTGAGTTCAATCTACCTTGTGGGAAGCAATCATGAATAAGTTTAAGCAATATGATAACTAAATCACACTACAATAAGTAATATTCTGATTTCTTACTAATAGAGTCACTTGGCTATAGAAAGAAACCATACATAACAGAAAAATAAATAAGCAAAACACAATTTGAAAAAGGACAGTGCTGGAATTAAACTTCAGAAAATGAAAGTTCGGAGGAAGGACAAGATGATCTCATATGCCAATAGTTATCAAAAAGATTAAAATTTTCCTGACTGCCTAAGAAAACCTGCAAAAAACATTGATCAGCTCATAGCTACAAGAAAGCAGAAGTGAAAATGTAAATAGCAGTGAATTAAGAAGCATCAAAACAGCGTGTTATGTACAGACTAATGATTATGAAAACAGAAACGTAAGGAAATCAAATAACAACTATACAGGGCTTTAGTGCGCAGGGGCCCTCTGCCACCTCAGCCAGTCAATGAACAGTCACAAGAACGAGCTCAGCAAAGTAGTCTTCTCATGTATTAAAGCAGCAACATATATAAAGCAAAGTACAGTGGGGTGATAATAACAACAGTTCAGAAATTACATATCAAAAAGCTTCTACACAACGTTCATCAACGCGTTATTTATAATGAAAAAGTGCTGAAACTGACTAACTGAATCCTACGCTATTGACTTTGTTGCCAAAGACACGTAGATCTCCTCAGCCGAGATCTAGCATAACTGTCATCATGTCTATTAAATCTTCAGAGTGGTAGCTGTTGGATTCAGATTACGGGGATGATCTCTAGGTGTGCCGGTCTCTTCGTGGGTTGAGGACTGTGCCACGTAAACGTTCACGTGCTCAAAACAGAGACGTGCCACCGTTCAATTCCTTGGTTGGCTTTGCCTTTGACCATTGTTGACCGTGACCTTCCATGGATGATTTGGCTGATTTGAAGGGACACGTTCCATGTACCCGTCACCTGTAGCTTGCCTATGTGGCTCGTTTCTTCATAGGACACCTGTAGCACAACTTTTAACAAAACAACTGCGGAATCCTGTGCTGGCTGCGGAAACTGGCAAGTTTCCGCAGCTGCATGAACAAAAACTAAACCAAACAATAGTCATAAGCATAGTCAGAAAACCATGTAAAAAGCTCTTTTTAGACTATAATGCAATGATTTAACAATTGGGTGGATGAAGTAAGTGGAAAAATAAGGCTGAGAGGGTGTATAGGAAGGTGCAGGTTTGAGGCTCAATAGACACCATTCTCCTCATCCGTTTCTTTGGATGAGGCCCCATCTCAAGTGTTCCACCTGAACTCCTCCTACACCAAATCTGAACAAAGGTGCTCCAAATTTTGTAGATTCTCCCTCCCATTTACCAAATCCTAGTAGTTGTGCAACCTCTTGGGAAGGCCTATATGGGCTAGGCTCACGAGATTATCTTCAACAACTGTAATACCAATGCTCCCAAGTTCATCCCGAAATTGGGTTAACCAGCTCGGGTACTATGGTATTGTGTCGTTATTTTCCATCTTGATCTTCTGAAGATTGTCTTCAGTGCCAACTTCTTGTGGTCAATGTTGTTATGAAACAATTTTATCAAGGATTGCCACATTGAATATGGAGTCTCTCTCCCATGGAGATTCGAGACAATATGATCTCAAATTCCCTCCAATATGATCCTCCTCACTTTTTTCACGCATTTCTTCCACTCTGCTAGATATTTAGCATCGGATGCTGGAGGCTTAGGGATATCATGATCTATGAATTCCTTCAGGTTATTATATTCCAACACTACCTCCATCCTATCCTTCCAAGAAATATAATTTGAGCTTCCCTCAAGGCCATACTTGATTCTCGATCTAAAGAATGAAATCCTGCTAGCTCCAAAGAATTATACTGCAATTTCGATTCACCTACAAAGGTAACTTAGAATTATTCTCGCTATTGTGATTCCTGATCTAATACCATGTAGATCTTCCAAGTAGATTCAAACTACTAATTGTAATTTACTAAAACAATAGACTTGAATCTACTCTACTCATCAGCGAAACAATTAAATGATCGAGAAATCACAACATAAATATGAGACAAAATTAAATCAAACATATGCTTAGAGATTTATCTAAGGGGAAATAAAATACCCAAAACCCCTTCCTATATGTATTGCGTAAGTTATAAAATAGAGAAGATTTACAATGCTTTCTCAAGCCCGAGTAACGTGTGCGCTAGTAGAATCTATCTCACTGCTTCCTAGACAAGCCTTGGCCAATATTTAACCAATTTTCTACTTTCCCAAGTCCCTATTTCCTTGTACTATTTCCTTGGGAATTAGCCCCCTATTAATTAGGGAAATCCCCATCCAGAACTGTGCAATCCTCCATAAGCATTCCTCTGACTTCATGCACTATCTCTACAACCCATAAAATTATACAATTGATAATACACTTTCCTTTAACTCCAATCTCAACTGGGTAACTCGAGTTATCTACATGCATCAATTATTTTGGGAGGATTTGTGAGTTAACTAGTTGATCACTAGTTGATGCACTCAACTGTTTGATCCTCCACTAGTTCTTAATAAGATAGAACTAGTTAAACTCACAATAACTCATATTAACTAAAATAGATTTATGGAAATTAGAAATCAATCATAATTGAATAAAACTCACGTGTATCCTACTTGAATCAATTGATTTAACTGAATGATAAGTCCCATATCACTATAATTAAATTCCTCCAAGTATTATTATGAAATTAGAATTCAAATTTCTCCTAATTAATTTAGGCAAAATTAAATTAGGAAACCCTTGTTGTAGTTTCAACACTCCCTCTCAGCAAGAAAGGGATTATTTGATACCATGATCCTGCCTCTATGGAATTTGAATTTTCTCTTTGAAAAATCCTTTGTCCACATATCTGCATCATGTTCCTTTGTAGGAATTTACTCCAACAACATGATCTGCCTCTGTACATAATCTTGAACATGGTGATACTGGATGTCGATATTCTTGGAACAATCATGAAAAACACGATTCTCGGAGAGTTTGATACAACTCTTATTGCCACATTAAATCATAGTAGGATCCATCTACTAATCAAATAACCAAACAAAAATATTTCTCATCCATATAGTCTCACATGTTGCTTGGCTTGCAACCATGTACTCTACTTCTATTGAGTTGAGTGCAACCAATCTTTGTTTCTTGTTGTACCAAGAAACCACTACTAACCCAACATTGAAAATCCCTTGTGAGGTGCTCTTCCTGTCTGATGTAATTCCTACCCAATATGTATTTGTGAAGCCTTGCAGCTTCACTCCCTCTATCTGCCTATACCAAATACCAAATTGAGTGGTACCTCTAAGGTATCTTAACACATGGTTTGCTAGCTTCCAATAGAGTTTGGTTGTTTTCACCATTGCTTGACTAAGATTGTTAACTACATAACACATGTATGGTCATGTGTTCACCAAATACATGAGTGGACCAAAAGTTGCATGTAAATGGTAGCTTCCACTAATTCACCTGAAGTAGCATCTTCCTTCCTCCAATTCCCTTCTAGAGGAGTCTCCATGGGTTTGTTGTTCTCCATGTGGAACTTCTTAAATATCTTATTGGCATACTTTTCCTAAGAGATAAAAATTTCCTCATCTCCTTTCCATACTTCCATATCGAAAAAATAATGCATAAGCCTGAGGTCCTTCATCTTGAATTCTCTTAATAAATCCTCTTTAAATAATTGATCAAATTCTCCTCACTAGTTAAAAAAAAAATCATCGACATATAATATTGTAATCAATAATTTACCTTCAAAAACAATATGGTAAAGGTTTGCATCTACGGTAAGATATCTGTCAATCCTTGTGTAACAAGCATGGCGTACTTGTTTCAATCCATACAAAACTTGCATGAGTCTTCACACATGCAAATATATATCGAAGGTCTAAAATCCTTCTGGTTGTTCAATGTACACCTCCTCCTCAATCACTCCATTGAGGAATGTTGTCTTCATGTCCATTTGATGGATCTTCCATCCCATTTGTGTTGTAAGGACTATAAATGATCTAATTGAAGAGTACCTTGCTATTGGAGAAAAGGTATCCTCATATTCAATTCCCTCCATGTGAGAGAACCCCTTGGCCACAAATATGGTCTTATGTTTCACGATTCTTCCATATGTTTCTTGCTTTACCTTGTATATCCACCTGGATCGTACAACTAACTTGTCCTGTGGTCTTGGGACCACTTCCCAAACATTGTTACTGATATTGGAGTTGTACTCCTCTACCATGGCATCAAACCATATTGGTTGTTTCACTACTTCCTTGAATGAGGATGGCTTGGTATCTACAAGCTCACTCATCAAAGCCATGTAGCCAGTGTACCGATCCAATGACCTCCTCTACATACGTTGTGATATGGGTTCTCCCACATTATCTCTAGCATCATGCAATAATCTGGCAACTTCCCATGTGCAATTCCTTCCATCTTTGGATGTTTCTGCTGGAGTCGGTGTCTCCACTCTCTGCTCCTCTACTTTTGGTTTCTCCACAACTTCCTAAGGTTATTCCTTTGGAGCTAAAATCTCCTCAACTTAATGCAACTGAACCTCCCTCTCAAGAGAACACCTCATTGCCTTATCCTTATCTCTCCTCACAACTGTCATCCTGAGAGATGAAATGTACACACAATAGTTGTGAGGTGTTTCAGTGTACCCCAAAAATATGCCCAACTCAATTTTAGGCTCTATATTTTTCCTTGAGTCCTTGGAAAGATGACAGTAAACTGATGATCCAAAGATCCTGAAGTGTGACACATTTTATTTCTTCCTTGAGAAATCTTCCTCTCGTGTACTCATGCCAAGAATCTGATGAGGAATCCTATTTCGTAAATAAAAAACTAAGTTGCATGCTTCATCCCACAAATGAAATGGTAGGCTCTACTCATGCAACATGGCTTGTGCAACTCCCACACTACTTATGTTCTTTATCATAGCCACCCCATTCTACTGTGGATTGTGGGGTGTTGTCAACTCCCATAAAATGCCTTCTTTTGCACATAATTTCTTCAACTCATTTGACACATATTATCCATCATTATCTCTCATGAGATCCTTCAATTTCCTGTCAGTCGCTTTCTCAACAAGTGATTGAAATTCAACAAAATTCGAGAATGTTTGGTCTTTTTTCTGCATGAAAATTGTTGTCACCTTCTAAGAAGAGAGTTCGTGTTGTACAAAGGGGGAAAAATAATAGAGATGTTTGGAGCGAGCCTTTGGGCCATAGAATCCCTCATAGATAAATCATGTAGCATCTAATGTCTAGTGCTTAGAATTATGTTTCCAATGGTATATGGAACTCCCCAAATGGACTCCAGAACCAAAAGTTAGAGCAGGTTAAAAATTACCCGCGAAAACCAGAAAGCAAAGGAAAACGTTTAAGTTTAATCCTGGATCTCACAAATCAGAGTTTCCTAAAGCGGAATCAGGGGAGCACATCGGCAATCAGAAATCAGTGATCTCCTATATCAGCTTATTGGTTATAAGAGGTCCCATAGCATATTGCAAATCACATATTAGTGATCGCAAGTGTCAAAGAGAGGAAACATAGGTGATATTATGAAATTGCCAATTGTAATATCTCGAGTGGGCCCAATCGGCATTCGGTGGTTGCAAGAAATAAAGGTCACAAACTCTCCCTCATACTTCTTCCAAGTGGGCCATGCCACATCGCACATTGGAGATTGCAATGCTAGGAACTGAAGGCACGCATCAGAAATCATCGGTATGTTGGATTCTATTTAACAAAGGGACAAGCCTCACAGACATGAGCCCAAAGGTCCTAGCACCCATGGAATAAAATCTTGGTCATAGCCTCTGGTCACATGAAGAAAAAGGGGATAAAGTGGATTGAATTTCCAGTCCCGTAAGGACCTTTAATGGGAAATCCCAATGTGGTAAATCTTCGATAAAGTAAGGCAAAAAATTAAAGGAGTGGTGGGTTGAAAGCTAAGGAATTTAAGAAAGGAGATGCAACATTCAAAATCAGCATGGGCTGATCCAATAAGGCCCCTTGTGACATGAAACCAGGGTCAACATTAAATGAAAACATGGAAGCTCGGGAGGACTGGATGATCCAGCATGGTGCTCCATGTAGAGGTAAGACGAAGTACCACCGAGACGACCTATGCTTATGTATTATGGCATTAAATTGATAGTTGACCAATCCCAGTTCTGGAGAATGAATGATTTGAGTAGTAAAGGTATAAGCGATGGGTTCAACCAGGTGGCACAAAAGGCTAGACCGAAGGCAAGTAATGACCCGAGTAAAGGAAATCCTAGGGATGGGCATGGAGATATATTGTTGGCATTTCCATATAATTTTTTACCTATTTTGTAATTATGTAATGTGTCAACCATTTAATGAATCAATTAATCTTTTGCAGTCATTTTTTGGCCACAGAGCCATCCCAAGATGAGACAGCTAGTTGATCTAGCATCTGAGGCTTGACTGAAGATATTTTGTTGTAATTGTTGTTAAATTCTCCCCTCTCCTGGTAAATAGTGGGAAGAAACACTTCACAAAGGTTGAGAATCCTAAAAAAAGAATTACATGTTATTTTCAAGACTGTATGACTTTATGATATGCATATTTCATAATATTAAGGAAATGGTGGTGATTCCTCCTTTGAGTACTATAATATGTTACCCCCTATTTAAATTTCATTATGTTCATGTTTCCTCTCTGATTTCAGGTAATCATAGATGTTAGAAATGTTACATACATTCTTATAGATTCATTTATATTGACTTGTTAATGCATGTGCTTGTATGGATCTTTGAGACTATATCTTTAAAATTGTGCTCCATGAATCATCACACCCAATCCTCTTTCATCCATTATGTCTACCTGTAATTCAGATAAGTGTATAATTCTAGATGCTTCAATATGTATGTGATGAGTGTAGAATTATTGATGCTTCAAGCTCTATGTGATGAGTTATTCTATCTCCTTATCTTCTCTTATTTCTCTACCAAAGCTTATTAAATTGTAGGTCTTTGAACTAGTGGGCCTTCACTAGTTTATACATATATTTCTGTGTGTTGTATATGTGAAGAAGTACCAAAAATACATGGCTTATGCCTTTAGATAAATGAACCAACCCATGCTATTTAATACATACATACATACATACATATATATATATATATATATATATATATCTGTGTGTGTGTGTGTGTGTGTGTGTGTTGTCTCCAGCTTCCTAAGAACCATATGAGACACACAAAATCTAGATGTTCTAGGAACTGGTCTTGTAAGAAATCTGAGGTTGTCTATGGAACCAACAACAGAAACGATCCAGCATTTTTGTAAGAAATCATCTACAAATATTACATAATACCTGTGCTTGGTATGGGACGTTGTCGAGAAAGGCCCACACACATATGAGTGAACTCTTTCAAGGATTGTTTGCGCTTTCTGTCCCAATCATTGAAGGTGTTTTTTTTTGCACTTCTCCAATGTACACCCTTTTCATGAATCCCATTACTTTAGTGCTCCTTTGTGAAGTCTTCTAGAAATCCGCTACATGATCTTTAAAGTACCATGATGAAAATGGCCAAATATTCTATGCCATAATTCATCGATGTCTCAACTCTACACCTTCTCTGATTTTGTGTTCAATGTTGCATAATCCTCTATCCAATTTGTAGAGGTTCTTCACATGAACACCAATCCGCTTCCCCTGTCCTGTGGTGATGTGTCTAAGGAAAGCCTTTCCTTTACTAAATATCACATCGTAGTCATGTTATTCCAACATAGAAATTGAAACAAGATTCTTCTTCAGAATCGAAACATACATGACATCTTTTAATATGAGAGGGGAGCAAGACTCCCTCTGAAATGTAATTGTACAAATCTTAATCGCACTATACCTTCCATTATATCCCACCTTGACATGCATTTGGAGGTCCTTCTCCTCCAAGTCATTAAAAAAATATCGGTTTCCTATCATATGAAATGAGGCTCCACTATCCATATACCACACACTACCCATAATTATACTCACCATATAGGCTATGAGCATGAAATCAAGTTCAAATTGTGAAGCTAAATATTCACCTACCACTCCTCCTAAGGGCTTCTTACCTACCTTATTGTGTCGACACTTCATGGCATAGTGTCCTAGTTCATGATAGTGAAAGAATTTGATTTTCAACAAGTATTTATGCTTTCCTCCTTGACCTAATTCTCCTTTGGATTGGGATTTCTTCCCTTTCCCTTTATGTTCTTTTTCAGCCAAGGCACAACTCTCGTCATCCGATGCTTTAGATGAGGTCCCATCTCTAGTGTTCCACCTAAACTCCTCCTGCACCAAATCTGACCATAGGCGCTCCAAATTTGGTAGATTATCCCTCCCATTTACCAAATCATGGTAGCTGTGCCAGCTTTTGGGAAGGCTTAGATGGGCTAGGCTCACGATATCATCTTTAGGAATTGTAATACCAATGCTCCCTATCTCATCTCGAAATTAGGTGAACTTGCTTAGGTAATGTGGTATTGTGTCGTTCTTTTCCATCTTGATCTTTTGAAGCTTTTCCTTCAGTGCCAACTTCTTGTGGTCAATGTCATTATGAAACAAGTCTCTCAATTCTCGCCACATTACATATGGAGTCTCTTTCCCATGGATATTCGAGACCATATGGTCTCTAACTCCCTCCAATATGATCCTCCTCACTTTTTCCAAACATTTCTTCCACTTTGCTAGATCTTTAGCATCATATGTTGGAGTCTTCACGATATCACGATCTATTAATTCCTTTAGTTGATTATCTTCCAACACTTCCTCCATCATGTCCTTCCAAGCAATATAATTTTATTTTCCCTCAAGGGAATACTTGAGTCTCAATCCATATAATGACATCCTACTAGCTCGAGAGAATGATACTACAAATTTGATTCACCTAAAAATGTAACTTTGATTTCTTCTCTCTATTGTGATTCTTGATCTGATACCATGTAGATTCAAACTACTAATTGTAATTTACTAAAACAATAGACTTGAATCTACTCTACTCATCAATGAAAACAATTAAACGATCGAGAAATCACAACATAAATATGAGAGAAAAATTCAATCACACATATGCTCATAGATTTATCTAAGGGGAAAGAACCTACTCAAAACCCCTTCCTATATGTATTGCATAAGTCAGAAAATAGAGAAGATTTACAGTGTTTTCTCAAGCCTGAGCAACCTCTACACTAGTACAATCTATTTCACTAGTTCCTAGACAAGCCTTGGAAAATACTTAACCTATTTTTTTCTTTCCCAAGTCCCTATTTCCTTGTGAATTAACCCCCTATGAATTAGGGAAATCCCCATCCAAAACTGTGCAATCCTCCTTAGGCCTTCCTCTGACTGCATGCACCATATGTACAACCCAGAAAATTATACAACTGATAGTGCACATCCCTTGAACTCCAATCTCAATTGGGTAACTGAATTTATATGCATGCATCAATTATTCTGGGTTGATTTATGGGTTAAGTGGTTGATTACTAGTTGATGCACCCAACTATTTGATCCTCCACTAGTTCTTAATAAGATAGAACTAGGTAAACTCACAATAACTCAAATTAACTGAAATAGATTGCTAGAAATTAGAAATCAATCATAACTAAATATAACTCAAGTGTCTCCTAATTGAACTAACTAATTTCACTGAATGATAAGTCCCATATCACTACAGTTAAATTCCTCCAAGTATTTTTATGAAATTATAAATTGAATTTCTCCTAATTAATTTGGGCAAAATTAAATTAGGTAATTATTGCTGCATTTTCAACACTACTTGCCTCATGAATGGTTCTTTTTGTTTATTATTTCTACCTTCATTTGAATGGTTACAATTACTAAAAGAGCTAAAAACATTTACCATCTCCATTCACATCATTGAAGACCTAATGGTTAAACTTCTAGACACATTTAGATATTATCATGTTTACGAATTGATTAAATGAATTTTGTTTCGGTTCTAGGTTTTTCTTTAGTCATTATACCCATTTTTTAATTGTTGCTACAAGGGTCTCAAAATGGGATTTTTCCCTTTGAGTTTTTGCGTTCTTTCTTGATATGGGTAATTCTACTAGTCTAGTTTGACTAAAAACCCTCTGTTTTTTTCTCTCCTCTACATTTATGGGAGAAATACTATATTTATGATACAAGTTACTTCATGTCCCCTAGCTACTTCTAGTTCTAGGTTATTAGATAGGGTTTATACCAGTTCATGTGATGGTTAATTTTACTCTTCTCTTCTCATTCTAATTTTTTAGATTATTATGGAAACTGTTATTGTATTGATATTTCTTAAATCATGGTTTTAATTTGGTTTCCTAATTTCATATGCTAAGTAGTAGAGTTTCTCTAACAATCTACCATGGCATCTATTTTTTTTCTGAAAAACTTATCCGCTAATAAATTTACTGTTTAGTTGCAAGATTATTATTGGTATTTATATATATACTCAAGTTTTTTTGAATCTTTTTAACTGAATTCCCTGGTTATTCTTTGAAGTTTTATATGCTTATCAATTAACTTGCCATTTCTATTCTAGGTATTATACATTATTTTTGTTTCAAGTGAGTTGACTCTCAAATGTCTTCTAGAAAAAGAGCATTTTTTTAGCATTAATTTTATAATCAAATTGTTCTTTTTGTAGGTTGCATGATTCTCTTCTAACCCTTTGGCTCTACTTGTGCAAGTGTGAAGCAAGTGAAATGAAAATAAACCATTCTCTCGACTACTTCAATTATAACCTTTTCTGTCAATTAGTTTCTAGGAATTTTTAAAATATATTAAGTTTTTGTAAGAACTAAAGATATCCCTTTCGGTAGAAAGCCTAGCTTGTTCATATTTTTGTATTGTATTTTAACAGAAATTTAAATATTTTTTATATTCAGTTAATTAAAGGGTTTCGTAACCTAGTTTATGATTGTATGTGCATTATATTTCTATAATTTAATTAAGGAGTCTCAAAACTATATTTTAAATGCTAACCCGTATGTTCATTTTTCTTTTGTTAATATGTTCCTAAAATTTAGAATATTTTTTGTAATTAATTTTACTTTTCCAATTTGTTTCTTATTTCTATGATAATTGCTTGTAATGTAGTAATAATATGGATACACGTTTGACTAGAACTCTTATATAGATACTAATAAATGTTTATAAATTTAAAAGGTACCTATAAATATATGTGTATATATCATGCCTTTCTACTGCATTTATATTTTGAATTATTTCCACTATTACACTTCTCTAAACACACACACACACACACATATATAGTATAGATTTTCCTTTCATGTATGTCAATGTATGTAACTGTGGCTTCATAGAAGTCATACTTTTCTTAAAACCATCAGTATTTATATTTTCCAAATATCTTTAGTTTATTATTTTCAAACATCAATCCATCCTTGTATGTCAATTTATTATCGTAATTATCCATTTGACAATGATAAAAATCTCTATTCTTTGTATAGACTCTCCAAATTTCTAATATAACAATGTAATATTCCTTTCTCTTACAAAACCATTTTGAAAAGATGGCCATAAATAAAACACAAGATTATCATGTTTGTAATTCAAATAACTCACATTTTTTTTGCTTTTATATTTCTCTTCTTGATCTGAATGATGCATACTATTAAATAAATAAGGATAAAAAAAAGAAGTGTTTCTATAAAAAAAAAGTATAAAGTAAGAGACACCGACTTGAACAAATTTCCCAGGAAATCAAGGGATCACTACTTGAATCTTCCCAGTCTTGACACAAAAATCTACTTGTACCCCCAAGAAAATAGGTCCGCAACCTTTTTGTCTCTTACTTTTACTTCTCTTTAGTGTCTTTTCAATTCTTCTCTTCAAAAATTGTACAACAAAATCAAGTAAAAATAATAGAGATAATATCCGTCTACCACTCTTTGGGTGGCTTTTAACGTCCTCCACTTCTGAAGACAACTCCTTGTCTTCTAGGAAAAATTTAATTGGCCAATATCATAATTTGAAAATAAAATCTAATCACATGGATTTTATGTCTAGGACTTGTCGATGGATAATAATAAATTCCAAAATAAACTTGCATACTTTTTCTCTTTCAACCATCTGTACTCATCCATTAATTTCCAAGTTTGTTTTTATTTAAAAAATAAAAACATAATTACAACCTTTATAAACAACAACTTTACAAAGAGTTATTATCAGAAAAATTACTGATGATTAAATGTCTACTTGTCTTTTGATGTATCATACCTAACCAAAACTAAATTTATGCACATTTAATTACAATGAAATGATTAAGATGAGGGATATCACATCCTCCCTCGCTTAAATTTGACACTTTCTCAGTGTCCAATCAACATTTTATTCCTATAAACCCATTCCAATTTTTCATTAAAATAAAGAAGGATAAGGTTCCTTAAAATCAACCTCTAACTCCCAAGTTGATTCTTCTGGAGTTAAACATTTCCATTGAACCTTTAATTGCGCTACACCTATATTTCAGAGTGTAACCATCCTCGAGTCTAGAATACACAATGGTTCTGTTAGGAAATCTCCCTATGGTTCCACCTATACAACATACCAATAAATCACATGATATGGATCATGTACATACTTCTTCAATAATGAAACATGAAATAAATTATGAATCTTAATATTGGTTGGTAGGGCTAGTTGTTAGGCAACAGGTCCAACTCTGGCTAACACCTCAAAGGGACCACAATATTTAGGAGATAACTTAGCACAACTACCAAGTCTAAGTGTACTCTTCTTAGGCTTGGTCATCAAGTACACATGATCTCCCAAATTGAATTCCTTTTGAGTTCTTTTCAGGTATGCATAGATGTTTTGGCGAAATTGGGCTATTTTTAATTTTTTTTTAAACTTGCTTGACTATCTCTTCCATTTCCTTTAACATGTTTGGTCTTAATACCAATATATCTTCATGATGATCCTAGCCTAATGGTACTTTGCATATTACCCCATACATGACTATGAAGAAATTGAATTTTAGAGAGGTTTGATATCCATTGTTATAGGAAAATTCAGCTAAATTAAAATAGTCATCCCATTTAGTTTGCTTATCTTTCACATACATCCTTAACATGTCCTCTAATATTAGACTGGTCCTTTCTATTTGGCCATTAGTTTGAGGATGATAGGATGTACTGTATTTTAACTTGGTTCCCATATTTTCAAATAATCCCTTCCAAAACATGGAGGTGAACCTTGCATCTCTATCTGAAATCATAACCTTAGGTACCCCATGAAGTCTAAATATTTCCCTCATGGAAATCTCTCCAATATTTATGGCCTTAAAAGTAGATTTAACTAGAATCAAATGTGTTACTTTGCTTAGATTTTCAATCAAAACCTTTATGGAATCATGTTGTTTCCTTGCTTTTGGTAGCTGTTATCACTCAGGTTGTCCTTCTTGTCGGCATCAAAAGGATACGGCCGAGGTAACCAGAGACCAATCTTTGGATTGCGGGTTCTAGCCCACCTGCAATCAGAGAGGGCTCCTCTGTTTTTTTATTTAGCTTTGTTGATAATGTTTTAGGCTAGTTATTGAGTTCAAGGGTTTTTTTTTTGTTTTTGTGGGAAGGATGATGCTTTCAAGTAAAGAGGTAGGGATAGCATGAAAGTTCTAGAACCATTGGGCATGGAGTCAAAGAGTAGGACTGCTGGTGCGTTTTCTTGGTCACAAGAGGGAATATGGAGCAAGCTAGCTGTGTATGAAACAACCATTTAAGGTAAAAGGGATGGATTAAAGGCTAAGGAATGAGGGGCAATTTAAGAATCTCTCATTCAAATTAGCAGAAAGAAGACAAATGAGCCCTATCTAGGAGCAGTTAAGAATTCCTAGATAACAGTCATTTATATATGAAAATAGGTCAAACATGAGCCATAACAGAATTCATATTTATGCCTAATTCAAGAGGAAAACATTAAGAAGCCACAGAAACTGAGCATAGAGTGCAACCAAGCAAGTTCTGAGCCAATCCTTTGTTCTGTGACTTGAGCATATGTGAAATAGAAATAACAGAGATAAGGAAAAATTATTGATTCATATAGCAGCACAAGAATTCCACATTCAATTCTTCAAACCATTAGACATAGAGCAGACAGTCGTTCCTCCAAAGCTTTTCAACAATCTTTGATTAAGTAAAACATCTCTGATATCTAGTGCGAGTCTCTAATGAGGATTATCAACCAACCAACCCTTTAAACAATATAGAGGGTCGGTATATATAGGGAAAATTATCAAAAACTAACTTATTACAGCCGACCTAAGTAGGTCTGAAAGAAACTGATTACTTTAACCTAATCTTATCCAAAAATAATTACATGAAAATATCTTTGGGCTGCGGTGAGGGCAGCTGTCTCAAAATTGAGTTAATGTTTGTCCTGGGTAGCCTGGTGCAGTCCTTCTGTAATAACTGCGATTTGTCCTTTATATCCACCTCTAACTTGGTTTTGCTGTTGTTTTGTTGGCATTAATGTGCACTAATCCTGACCAGATAGGATTTTAAATGGCCTTAACTACTTTGCTGACTTTGATGAAGGTTTTTAACTTTCACCTGATTTGATGTTGCTGAACTGATACTCTCTGCCACTTCCTGATACTCTTTGGCGTTGATCCTGGAGTCTTTAAAATCTCCTGAATGGTTTAGACTATCCCATCGACCCTTCATGGCAGTTGCTCGGCCTTCTGTTGCTTTAAAAGGTGTGTTTGCCCCTTTTTGAATGCTTTCGCGAAGAAAACCAGGTCATTCTGCGCCTTTCGAGCTTGTTGGGGGCTGCGCGATGAGGGGCTTTCCATTTTGGCCCATTTCCCATAGCCATGCGCGATTAGCGCTAGGCGCTAATCGCGCATGAAAAAATGCCTCAGAATCTGAATCTGGGCTTCCTAAGCATGATTTTCTCCTTTCATGCCTTTTTGAGTGATGACGTCAGCATTGCGTCAGCATGACATCAGCGGGTGGGACCCAATACGGCAGGTGACGTGGTAGGATGACGTCAGCAGTACGGCGGGTGATGTGGCAGTACACAGTGGTGGTGAGGTGGCAAGGTGACTTGGAAGTGCAGTGGTAGGAGGCCGACGCAGGTTGATGACGTCAGCGATGACATCACTGGGCGGAGGACGTGGCACTAACGTCACCAGGGGAGGGCATTTTGGCGGTTTCGGGCTCACCGCTTTAGCACCTGGGTGGTTTGGGAGGAGGGGGCTCCGCCACACCCAAGAGGGTGATGCGTGGTGAGAGTACGGTGGGAAAACTGTCGAACTCCCGGACACTAACCCTCGGTGTGTTGGCGTATGAAAAATCCCCGCCCACCGTAGATCTTAGGTGGGCCAGATCTAACGGATGGCGGGACGGTTAAAGCGGGGGACGGTTAGTGACGGGGCCCGCGCGTTATTGTGCTTGTTTATTCATACGGCGGGGGGCGGGGGGTTTAAACATTAATAAAGTGGGTTTTGGGTTTATATCGAGCGGGGGTAAAATAAAAGTTTAACGTTTAACATAACATTTAAACATTTAACTTTTGCAAATGATTGTGAAGGGTTTAAATGGCTATCAGTTCAACCAGGGGTTTACTGATTCCGAGGGACAAACAAAGAAAGGTTAAATATAAGTCCCATATGGACTTAATATTTCCCCAGTTTTTTAGAACATATGGCTATAGTGCCAAGGGGGGGGGGGTTATTTAATATTTTTTGGGATTTTATATAGTTTTAGTAGTAAATGGGGATGGGGAACAGTTAGGGAGCTATATAGTAGAATTAGGAGTTAATATGATTTGGTAGAGTGGAAATGAAAGGGACCAATGATAAGTCTGTGAAGTGGTGACAAACATAGAGATTGTGCAGAAGATGAAAACATGACTTTTACACAAGAAATGTGGCTTCTTTTCATGAAGAAAGTCAAAACTTTGACTTAATGTTTCACAAAAATGAAGTAAGACTAGGACTTGTTGGGCAGATCCCCAAGGTCCTTTAGGCGAATTTTAGTAAAATACTTTTAGGGGGAGTGAAGGGAAGTTAGACATGCTTCTAGAATTCTGCCACCAAAACACTGCTTTGCTACCTCTACCACTGATGAGATGAGCTTTCCTTGTCGTGGTCAACACTGAAGGAGATCTTTCTTCTACAACCCCAGGCTACCTACCCAGCCTAGTACATCTAGCATTTTTTGTTACTTCACGAAGGGTGCACTTAGACTTGCAGACCATGCTTTACAGTTTTTCTTTTTGACTGCCCTCCTATCTAAATCTATCCTTATTTCTTCCAAGGGCCCAGATTAAGCAGTTAGAGTCCTTTGTTTCTCTACCTGTCTACAAATCTACCAAGATTAAGCTGTTTGGACAGATATCAATTCTCTATATTCTAAAACAAGAAATTGAAACCTAGGGAAGCCAAGATTAAGTTGTCTGGAGTTCCCTTAACCGAACATTCTTCAAAAATGGTTAAGTCATCAAAATTGGAATACAGCATTGGCATTTGGACTGGCACACTTTCATGGCCTCTTCTTTGGCCTTTTTCTGGAAATATGGAGCATGATGCAAAGTATGACATATTTGGTATGTAAAACTGTCAATCATGAAAGATGAACACCTGTTGCAACAGGAGGCTAACAGTGGCTCCACTCGGGGATGGCTTTTTCTTGGTGAAAGCCAAGAACAGCAGGTCAGATTGCCTTGATCTTCTATTGTTGCTGTGGATTGGAAAACTTCTTTATGTTGGTTGTTTATAGTGTGAAACTTTGAAATATGAACAACTACCTCCTCAATTGAATCACTGTAAACTGCATAGCATTGCCTGCTTTCTTCTGCGTGCTTGGTGTTGTGTACAGTATTGCTTGAGCATTGTGCCTTCGCAAAATAGAGGTCAAAACCGATGTGTTTCCTTTAGCTCTCGTTTAGAAACTGTTGCTGATGTGAAATTTAAAGAATGCTCCTCTCTTATTGATACTGTTTGACTGAAGACTGCAAGCTGCCCACTGTTTGCTTTCACCATAAATTTTTGTGGTATGACAGTGCTACTATTGTTGTTTTTACCGAGTTAAATGTAGAGACAGAGCTTTACAGAATGGAATATTGGCAATTGGCTGTGTCTTCACAAACATTATTGCTGCTCTTCGAACACTCAGATTGCCTACACATAAACTAAAAAACAGAGCGGTGATATATAAAAATATCAATGTACAAAGGATATATACAGAGTTGGAATGTATCCCTTTAAAAGGGATCATGGTAATGTTTCAGCATTCGGCCATTCACAGGGCCTTCTTCAGCTGTGCTTCCCTCTACAGATTTGAGAAAATATGTGTTATTTCCCTGAACAACAGAAATAATGAACGATCCTTTCCATAAAAAATCAAATTTTGCATGTTTTCCCTTGTCTTCTCTTCATGAATCCCACCTTAGAAATTTGCCACCCATATAGAAATCCTCAGCCTTAGCTCTCTTATCAAACATCCTTTTCAACTTTTCTTGCAAAATCTGAGCTCTGTCATAAACTTGCTCTCTGGTTTGTTGAAGGTGAATGGTTTGGTTGATTCTTCGTTGAATGTCGTTTGGTTTAGCCTTAATCTCCTGTAACAGTCTGATAGTAGGGATGCCCAAGGATGAAGGAAACCTGGCTTCCGTGCCATATACTAGCTCATAAGGGCTCATCCCAATGGATTTCTTTGTTGAAAGTTTGTCTTCCCATAGGGCATTTGTGAGCTTTCTATGCCAGTTCTTCTTGTTGTCTTCTAGCACTTTCTTTATGATATTAATCAGGCTCTTATTAGATGACTGAGCCAGGCCATTACATTGGGGGTAATAGGTTGTAGAATGCCCCAAGGTGATGTGAAATTTGTGGCAAAAATTGATCATTTTTTTGGATTTAAAAGCAGCGGCGTTATCAGTAATGATCTTCTCAGGGCAGCCAAATCTAGAAAGGATGTTGCACTCAAGGAATTGGATAATGATGGTGTCATTAGCTTGTCTGCATGGAATGGCCTCAACCCACTTGGTGAAATAGTCGGTGGCTGTTAAAATCCATTTGCGTTGGCCTGAGGAAGAGGGATGGATTTCTCCAACGGAGTCAAGACCCCATTGTTGAAAAGGCTTTTTAGTTGAGATGGGTCTAAGGGGCATGGGCAACAACTTTCTTTTGCCTTCAAAGATTTGGCATTTGTGACATGAAATGGCAAACTTCTTTACATCTGCAAAAAGAGAGGGCCAACAAAAACCAGCCCTTAGAATTTTATCAGCAGTGGATTTCCAATACAGATGCCCTCCACAGTCACCTGCATGGAAATCCTTCATGACATTGTTAGTTTCATTCATGATTAAAAAATTAAGAAATATACCTTCATGATTTTTCCAAAATAATGCACCATCTATGACACAAAATTTTGAAGCCTTCATTCTTAAAAATCTTTTCTTAGTTTTGGACAACCCTGGGGGAGCAAATAGGTTTAACAAAACAAAGCATATATCAGCATACCATGAGGATTGCAAAAAGGTTTCACTGATATGTGGAGTCGCCAGCTCCTGTTCATTGTCCAGTTGGTTAATGTCTAAGGCTTGAAAGTTTGTTTCGGACATCAGTTTGGCTAAACCTTGTCCCTTTATGAGCTTGGTTGCTTTTATTTCTATGTCATACTCAAGGATGTTTGCAATCCATTTGCCTCTTTTGCCCTCTAATCCCTCTTGGGTTAATATGTCTTTTATAACAGCATTCAGGACATAGGTAATTACATGTGAATACAAAATGTACACTCGGAAATCCTTGATTGCTTTGACCAGGGCATAGGCCTGCTTCTCCATGATTGGGTATTTCAAAGGGGCATCTCTTAAGGCTCGGCTGAAAAATGCAATTGGCTTTTCAGCTCCCTGATCATCCTTTTGCAGAAGAACAACAGCTATGGTGTGATCAGATGCAAAAGAAAATGTGATAAAGTCCCTATCAAATTGTGGGCTTGTAAGGACAGGGGCTTCGGTTAAGGCAGATTTTATGCCCTCAAAGGCTTGTTTGGTTTCAAGAGAACATATTACCTTGGCATCCTTTTTTAACATGTTGCTTAATAGTCTTATCAACTTAGCTAGATTTGGAATGAATCTCCTTAGTAAATTGATCTTTCCCAAGAATGCTTGCAACTCTTTTATGTTTCTTGGGTATGGGATTTGGAGGATGGCTTGGATTCTTTCAGGATCAATTCTAATCCCATTCTTTGATATGATATGGCCAAGGAGTTTTCCTTCTTCAAGGCCAAAGAGGGATTTTTTGGGGTTCAAGGAAATCCATATTTCCCGCATGTCATGAATATTTGTCTTAAATGTTTCAGGTGCTCTTGATCAAATTTAGAGAAAGGGGTTAGATCATCAAGGTAGACAACTAGGAAATCATGTATTTCTTTAGCAAATGCAATATCCATTGCCCTTTGAAAGGTAGCACCGGCGTTTTTAAGTCTTAATGGCATCTTTACATACTTAAATGTTCCCCACGGTGTGGTAAAGGCTGTCTTGTCTTGGTCATCCGGGTGAACCAGTATTTGATTGAAACCTGAAAAGCCATCTAGCAAAGAAATTCTAGATGATCCCACTACTCTCTGCAGAATATGATCCATTTTGGGCAATGGGTAGTGGTCTTTTAGGGATACTTAGTTTAAATTTCTTAGGTCTACGCATAGCCTAATCTCTCCTGTCTTTTTTCTTGTAGGAACAAGATTTGATACCCACTCAGAAAATCTGATGGGTGCTATGATACCTGCTTCAAACATTCTTTTCACTTCCTTTTCAATCAAAGGGAGAAGCATGGGATTGATTCTCCTCAGATTCTGTTTGAAGGGATTTTGGTTTGGTTTTAAGGGATGGTGTGTTGGATTACTGAGGTGTCATAGGATTTCAAGTCCTCATAACTCCAAGCAAATACATCTTGGAATTCTTTGAATAAATCAATATATTTGGGCTTGTGATTACATGGCAGATTTTTGGATAATTTGATCATTTTGGGATTCTCTTCTGTCCCAATGTTGTGTTCCTCTATAGCAGCATTCAGGGGTTTCATTTTTGGTTTCTTGGGAACATCATTAGCATCAAACATGTCTTCTGATGAGCCCCAATTTTTGGTACAATTTGGGCTCATTTGGCCTACTTGCTCTGCTCAAACCATTCATTTTTTATTGCTTATGCGTTCATTTCTTGGTTTATTCGTGTTGTTTGTAGGAAGAAGGGTAGGCATTCTATCTACGTGACTAATGCATGATGCTTTCAGTTTTTTGGCATTAAAAGGGAGAAAAGACCACGAGAAAGGAGACAAGGAGACAGTAAGGTGGCACTGCTGGTTTTTAGGAGAGGATGTCCACAGTCTTGGGGACCTTCCTCGTGCTTCCCACCATAGCTCCGAGCTCCAACCAATCTCCCCACCGAGCTTAGAGGCAGCCAACCATTCTACAGGAACCGCAGTTACAGTTGTTCTACAGGCACAACAGTTATAACTGTTCTACAAGATCAGCAGTTTAACCTTCAGTTGGACAGCCGAGCTCCACAAATCAAGGACACCTGTTGGATGATCATTTTGCATAAATACTGAGGCCGTAGCCTTGGATAGGGGCTTTTTGAACTTTTGTATTGCTCTTGTAATTTGGAAGTACGAGCTACAGCTCGGTGTTTGTTCCTTTTGTAAGCCAGTTTTGGCATGACATCTGATTTTTGGTTATGAATAAAGGCAGGCAGATTTTGATCTCATTCTGAGTTTCTAAGGGAGCTATAGCTCTCAGGTTAGGGCCCAACCTGAGAGCAATAGATCTCCTCGGTGTTGTAATGTTATTTGCATTTCGTTCCAGCACTTTGAGTCTTTACTGTGACATGCAATTTGAATTTACAGTCTGTTAATTTAGTCTTTTTCATGAGGTTGAATAGGATTAGTTTATGGTGAATTTGCTTTCAGTTGCTTAGATTCGATAGGAGGATAGTTATAATTTATTGGAGCTCCAGAAAAAGGTTGTTAAGGCTCACTGCCATCTCTCTTAGGGATTGGGGTGCAGTCCATAACCAACCACCAAAAAGAAACGCAGTTCTTCTCACTTCCATGCAAGCTGCAACATAGACATTTTCGTTGAAGATCCATCCATGCACTTTTGATATTGAACCATACTCCTACATTCCACTTCCATGCACGAGTTTCATTTCTTGGTTTTCCATTGCTGTTCATAGGTTTCATGGCACAGTTATCATAGGTTAATGAATTCTCGTTTTTGGTGCATAAGTCATTTGTTTCATTTACATTGCTCCATATCATTCCACTTCCTTCTTATTCTTCTTGATCTCTCCTCAAGCCCTACTCGGCCTCTGTCCAGCTCATTTACCCTCCAACTCATCCATTGCCACGTAGCTTCATTTACTTAACCTTTCGTGATCCCATCCTTCCAGCCATCAACCCACTGCATGCACTCTTCCTCCATCTGATTTCTCTGCTCCTGAGCCATCACCAGCTCCATCTCCATCTCACCTATCCTCCCACACCACTCCAACACTTCACCATCTTCCAAAACTTCCACGGTCAAACATCCTGTAGAATTGCACAGACTTCCTGTAGAATCCCTGAGTTTCCTGTAGGATCCCCTGCAGACTTCTTGTAGAAGCCTGCAAACTCGGTTGCTGAGCATCCGAACGTGGTAGACTTTTGTGGACTGATGCTAGAGACCCTCTGGGACCTCCCCTAGCGATCCTGACCTTGCCCATGCTTTCCTTCCATTTAAACCGCTCCTGCACAACCAAACCCTAATCAAAAGCATCATCACAATAAATCCAACCACTTAATGAAAAAATACAAAAACATGTCTTTTCAGATGCAAGTAGCTTAGATGCATGTATTTCATTTCACTGCAAGTAATGGCATCATTGGTAGAAGTTTCATTCACAGTTTTGCATTGTAAGGGTCTAGCTAGTCAAATTAGGGTTTACTAGGGTTTTCATGCTTTGTTGGCTTTCAGTTTCTTTTTGCAAATAGACTAGTCTCCTTTGAGTTAGCTTTCATCCATCATTCATAAAGCTTCTTCTGTGAGCATATAGAAGTTGGCTTGAGCCCTAGCGGACTTGTGCCAGCTGACCAAGTGACAGCTGCGACAAGAGCTATTACTTGTGCATACAGCACCGTCGCTTCCAAGTTTGTACGAACTACCAGGTTGATAAAATTAGAGATAGGAAGCTCCAGGAGTTGTAGCATTATTGCTACAATACAGGATCCCACCATCTTTTTGGCGCCGTTGTCGGGGAAGCGTCAGAGTATTAGTAATTGTTGCTTTTCTTCTACTTTCTTACTCTTGCCTTCTGCTAAGTAGTTTACTTCATTTCCATTCTGCAAAAGTAGCATAGACATTTCCTGCTTTCATAGATTAGCATTTCCTGCTTTCATAGATTAGCATTTCCTTTCTGCAAGCGTAGACTAGCATTTCCTTTCTGCAATTTCATTTGAGTAAAGTAGATTAGTTCTTTCCTGCTTTCAGTTTAATTCTGCATCTTTCATAGTTAGTTGTAGATCAATCTGTCTCAGTTTTGCAGGTACCAAAAGAAAAGCAAAGCAAAAACAATCAAAATAAAAAGAAAGTCTTTTCCATTTCATGCCTCGTAGGAACCGAGATAGATCAGGAAAATTCCTACCAAACACCCCCACCACATCACTGAGTCACCCTTCTCTCTTCTTTGGTGACAGTGACCCAGAAGAACCTATAGGTGAACATCCTGAGATATACAAAGATCCTATAGTAGAAGAAGAGTTAGAGACCACTCCATCTGAAGCTATGGCTGACAATAGAAGAGAAGATGAGAGAATAGAAGGTGCCTTCCCCATCCGAGAGACCAATGGAGAGATGAAAATGAAGAACATTAGCCCCTCCGCCTTACCTCACTTCCATGGGCTGACCACTGAAGATCCGGATACCTTCCTGTTTGAGTTTGTTGTCCCTTGTAGAACCTATGACTATACTGAAGATGAGCAAAAGCTGAAACTTTTCCCTTCCACTCTTAAGGATGCAGCACTATGCTGGTTCATGGGCTTACCTGGGAATAGTATCACCACTTGGGCTCAGATGCAGCAAGCTTTCAATACCAAGTACCGGGATTACTATAGGTCCAAGGAAACAAAGGGGGAAATCTTTCGGATGACCATGGGAAATGATGAGTCCTTAGAGGACTATGAGGAGAGGTTCCAACTAAGCTATAAGCGAGCCAGGTGCACACTTGACCCTGAATCCCTCAAGTTGGTCCTGTTCCGAGGAGTCCCTGAAGACCTCTTAGATACCCTTCACATGTTAGCTAGGGGGGACATTTACCAACTGCCTTATGAGGACATCAAGACTGTGTTTAGAAACCACTCCAGGGCAGCTCGGAAACGAGGTAGAGGAAACCACCTCTCAACTAGTGTCCCTTTCTCCAAACATGAGCTTGCAAATCAATTAGAAGATCTTAAGAGTGAGGTGAGACAGACCATTGCCATGCAGCTTGACACATTCAGGATTCAGCAAAAGAAAGAAGAAGCTGAGAGAGCCTTGGCTGTCTTCTGCCCTAGGTGCACAAGGAGACACCCTAAGAACGAATGTCCATTGCATTCGGTTGAAGTGTGTTTCGTTTGTGAGGAGGACCATCCCACAAATCAATGTCCAACCTTACCTGGGTTTAAAGCCATGTACCAAGGGACAGAAGCTCCCACTGAACCTCTCTATTACCTCAACCAAAGGAGGCCAGAAGGATCTAGACCTTATCAGCAGGGGATGCAAGGGGCATCTCAAACTTATTACAGCCCCAACCAATCGACTCCTATGCCTTCCTGGGGTCCCCTTGCTCATCCTTCATGGTCCATGCCTCCTCCATGGTCTTATCCACCTCAGTACCCCACTCAACCTACTTCTCATTAATATCACTCACATGCCCAGCCACAACCTCAATGGAATGCACCTCAGTTAGGGTGGAGGCCCCAATACAACACTCCTCCTGCCATCTTGCCTCCACCACCAGTTCAACCTCAGCCATTACCTCCTGCTCCTCCAAGGCAACCTCAAATGCCTGCTCAACTGAACCCGAACCCCAACAATAGACAGGCCCAGTAGGTATACACTGGGGAGACCTCATGTCCTACCTATGCTGTGGAGATCCAGGAGATCAATCTTCGATCTGGAAAGACTCTACCAGATCGCCAACCTCCTCCCCCAGAGGATGAGGAAGATAAACAGGAAAGTGAACCAAAGGCTATTCCACCCTTTCCTGAGAGACTAACAGACACCACACAACCCAACCCAGAGGAGGATGAGCTTCTGGGTGAGCTCAAGCAGTTGTGTGTAAAAATTCCACTTCTCCAAGCCATCAAGGATGTGCCAATATACAACAAACTGGTTAAGGAGAAGTGTTTCAAACACCCAGGCAGACGGAAGAAAGATGCTTCAACTATCAATGTCATAGGACAACTGTCTGACCTTATGTTAGGACAAGTCATCTGCCCAAAGTACCTAGATCTTGGAAGTCCTGTAGTAGATGTTCACATCAATGGCACCATTATACCTCACACCTTGATTGATCTGCGGGCTGCCATTAATGTGATGACCAGGGATACCATGCTTAAGCTTAATCTTCAGGGTTCCTTGAGGAAGACCTCGACAGTACTGCAATTAGCAGATCGCTCCACCGTGACTCCCGAAGGGATTGTGGAGGATGTCTTGGTCTCTATTGACTCTTGGGAATACCCTGCAGACTTCCTGGTTCTGCAACCAAAGGCAAAGCTTACTGGATATCCTCTCATTTTGGGAAGGCCTTGGTTAGCTACTGCAGATGCTTACATAAGTTGTCGTGCAGGAAACATGACCATCAAAAATGGACCCATGTCCAAGCAGCTAGTCCTATACCCTCCTGCCCAACCCTCCTTAGAGCATGACTTACCACTCTGGTTGGAAGAAGGAGAGGAAGACGAGGTGTACTCAGCACCTCTGTGCACTTTAGATACCACTAGAAGAGATCCCCCAACCGAGGATGACTTGATCGAGACCTTGATCCAGAATCCACCTTCCAGTGCACTACCATTAGAGAAATTGGTGGAGGATGCCCAAGCCAGCACCTTAGTGGATATTTGTACAACCAACCCTGTTACTCCCAGAGTCAAGAATGTGGAGTTCGGCCCTGAGAAAGCATTGAAGATCAGCTCCTCCCTATCTCCTTCCCAGGAAAAGGAGCTGTGTAGTCTGTTGGCCAATCACTTAGATGCTTTTGCTTGGAGCTATAAGGAAATGAAAGGGGTCCATCCTTCGGTCTGTACCCATCATATATACATCAAAGAGGATTGTAAACCGGTTAGGCAACCTCAGAGGAGAATGAATCCAGCCCTTAAGGACATTGTCAAGGAAGAATTGCAAAAACTGTTGGATGCCAGGTTCATCTACCCCATCTCAGATAGTGAATGGGTGTCCCCTCTAGTGTTGGTTCCCAAGAAAAATGGGAAATGGAGAATCTGTGTGGACTACCGAGAACTGAACAAAGCTACCAAGAAGGACCATTTCCCTCTACCTTTCATAGATCAAGTGTTGGATGGACTGGCAGGAAAGAATTTCTTCTCTTTCCTGGATGGGTTTAGCGGGTACAACCAAATCGAAATCAGCCCAGAAGACCAAGATAAGACCACCTTCACTTGTCCTTGGGGTACCTTTGCCTACCGAGTCCTTCCCTTTGGGCTATGCAATGCTCCTGCTACCTTCCAGAGAGTTGTCTTGAGCATCTTCTCGGAGCTGGTCCATGATGCAGTAGAAATCTATATGGATGACTTTACTCCTTATGGGGCCAACTTCCAGGAAGCATTGTCCAACTTGGGAAAAGTCCTAACCAAATGCACCGAGATGAACTTGTCCCTTAGTCCTGAAAAATGTGAATTCCTAATGACTGAAGGGACCGTGCTAGGCCATACCATTTCTTGCCAAGGGTTGCAGGTGGATCCTAACAAAATTGCTCTCATCAAGAGGGTTCCACCTCCTCAAAAGGTAAGAGATGTCTGGAGTTTCTTGGGATTAGCAGGATACTACCGGAGATTCATTAAAGATTTCAGCAAGCTAGCCTCGCCATTGTTTGGCCTATTGGCAAAAGATGTGGAGTTTAATTGGACTGACGATTGTCAGAGGGCTTTAAATGAATTGAAGGACAAGTTGGTGTCAGCCCCAATCCTGAGAGGTCCAAACTGGGCCCTACCTTTCCACATCCACACTGATGCCTCAAACAAAGCCATAGGTGCAGCTTTAGGACAAGTTGAGCAAAAACTTCCATATGCCATTTACTTTTTTAGCAAAAACTTGTCCAAAGCTGAGCTGAATTACACTGTAACTGACAAAGAATTCTTGGCTGTGGTCCATGCACTGAACAAGTTCCGACACTATATTACTGGCTACCAAACCTTTGTACATACTGACCATGCTGCAATCAGATATTTAATGAATAAACCAGATGTGAATGCTCGTATTATTAGATGGTTACTTTTATTGCAGCAGTTTGATTTGACCATTGTTGACAAACCAGGTAGAGAAAATGTTGTTGCTGACTTTTTATCTAGATTGGATTTGTCTGCAGATGAGGATGGAACAGTGGATGACCAGATGCCCGATGAACATCTGTTTGCTATTTCAGTACTCTCTCCATGGTTTGCTGATATAGGAAACTATCTTGTTTCAGCACAGTTCCCTCCACACCTATCTTCCAGAGAGAAGAGCAGAATCATCAGAAAAAGTGCCTCATTTACTTGGATCGGGGGCAATCTGTTCAAACTTGGCCCCGATCAGATATTAAGGCATTGTGTAAGGGAGGAGGAAGTCTTTGATATCCTCCTCACTTGTCATGATGGGCCTTGTGGAGGACATTTTGCAGCGAAGAGAACTGTCTTCAAAATCCTGCAGGCAGGCTACTATTGGCCCACACTTCATCAAGATGTCAGAAGATATGTCAGTCAGTGTGACCAATGCCAAAGAATGGGGAAACCAACCCAAAGGGATGAGATGCCTCTCCAACCTCAAGTGACTCTTGAGCCATTTGAGAAGTGGGGCATGGACTTTGTGGACCCAATCAACCCCTCTTCGAGGCAAAGGACCTACATCATTGTGTGTACTGACTATTTGACAAAATGGGCAGAGACCAAAGCAATCAAAGCAGCAACAGAAGAAAAGGTGGCCGAGTTCCTAAGAGAAAACATCTTCTATAAGTTTGGCTATCCAAGAGAGCTGGTCACCGATCAAGGGAGCCAGTTCACCTCCAACCTGGTTGAAGATCTACTAGCTCATCACAAGATCAAGCATAGGACTTCCACCCCTTATCACCCTCAAGAAAATGGGCAGGTGGAAGTCACCAATAGAGCATTAGAAGGGATCTTGACTAAGGTGGTGAGCAGCAGCAGAAAGGACTGGGCAGATCGCCTGGTTGAAGCCACATGGGCTTACAACACCACTTGGAAGACCACCACCGGCTTCACACCGTATGAGCTGGTCTATGGGAAGAAAGCTTTGTTGTCCATTGAGTTTGAATACAACACTTTGAGGATGGAAGCTCAGCTGGACCTAGATCTCAGCGATGCACAACAAGAAAGGCTACTGCAGTTGAATGGCCTGGATGAGCACCGAATGCAAGCCCTCCTTCACTCAGAAGTGGTTCAACTTCAGAGAAAGGTGTGGCATGAATAACATCTCCATGACAAGCAATTTCAGCTGGGAGATTGGGCTTTGTTGTATGACTCCAGATACAAAGATTTCAAGGGGAAGCTGAGAACCAGATGGCTAGGACCATATGCAGTGGAGAAATGCCATGACAATGGATCTGTCCTCATTCGAACCATTGATGAGGAAGCCATTCCCATGCTTGTCAATGGGCATCGATTGAAGATCTACAGGAGACCTCTCTCAAGACAAGAGTTCATCAAAACTATGGAGAAATCTGTATTGGTCATAGAGAAGGGTTATGCCTCTGCTTTTGGCATACCCTGAAGGATAAAAAAATTAAAAAAAAAAAGGAAAAAAAAAAAAAAAAAAAAAAAAAGAAAAAAAAAGGAAAAAAGGAAAAATAAAAAATAAATAAAGATCCTTGGGTGAAAACCTCTCTGAGGCGCCCAAGGCAGGTAGTAGGGGTGAAAACCTCATTGAGGTGCCCCTATTGTCTTTCAAAAAAAAAGAAGAAAAGGTTTGAAAAAGATCCTTGAGTGAAAACCTCTCTGAGGCGCTCAGGGCAGATGGCACGGGTGAAAACCTCTTTGAGGCGCCCCTGTTATCTTTCAAAAAAAAAAAAGAAAAAAAAGAAAAAAACAATAAGCAAAATATGGTAAAATTGCATGCAGGTTGAAGATGTTCTATGGAGGAGAGGAAGCCCTTCAACTCAAAGCCAAGGGTCCTTATCATGCTGTCAAGGGACCTCACCAGCACCTCCTCCAAGGGTACCCATGTTTTTTCAAGGTATGTGCAATTTTATCATGGTTTGAGTCTTCTACAGGAAGATGCAGTCTTTCTACAGGAAGATGCAGTCTTTCTACAGGAAGGCGCGGATTTTCTACAGGAAAGAGCAGACTTTCTACAGGAAACCCGAACTTTCTACAGGAAGCTCTGTGTTCTACAGGAAACTTCCTGTAGGAGTTTGGGACGGCCCAGAATTAATCTTGAAAGGAGATTTAGCGACTATGGATTGATTTGGATGCATGCAAGCCTCTGTTGGCACCCTTGCACATTGCTGTCACCTTGCTCCACCATCCTTGTCGACATGCAACCAAGTTCCCTGCACCAACAAAGAAGATCGATGAGTTCTCATGGGAAAAGCCATTTTCGAAGATAAACAAATGTTGAGATCTCATACCACAGGCATCAGAAGCTCCGGGAACGTGATTGAAAGGCCAGATCCTCCGTCGTGGAGCATGCACCCAAGGAGGAAGAACTGTTACGAGACACCTCGCGTGAATCATGTAACAGTTCAACCTGCTCGAGTGGATACCATTCACAGCACCGCCATCTACAATAAAACGCGGGCGCATGCAACCAAAGTATCCACTCCATCGTCGATAGCCTGTAACCACGAGCCTTCGGGTCTGTGTAAGTTCGCATGCAGCAGGTAGATCCACTCACCATCGTCCAAAGACTGGAAAAATCGTGTGCAGCCACACAGGTAAGTGTCTCGACCCTTCCTTCCATCAAATCGCATGAATTTTACTTTGAATTGTTTGTATGGCGTAAATGTGAATGGTTGAGCGGCCGTATGGCCAGTCGACTGGCCACGTCGGCTAGTTATGGTGTAATTGGATGTTTGGGTGGCGGCCACGACAAAGAGAATGAGCGGCACGCACGTGAGAACACTCCCGTCGGAAACAATGAGTTTAGCAGAAAAAGGCGGCGGCAGATCTGTGGGAATGGATGCGGCAGCAAGTGAATACGCAGGCGAATGATGGATGACGTCGCCCAACGGTCCGGCGGGGACAGCTCACCCCCCACGCCACGGATTGCGCCGATTCAAAATCTAATCGGCTAGATCATGCGCATGCATTTATCAACCACCACTTCAAACTCGGGTGGCTATTCTGATCTCCTCTGCACTTTGATACGCCGAGCTGCTGGCTACCAGAACACCGGTGAAGCACACCTCGTGCGCAGGCCAACTACAGTCCTCCCCGAAAATTGCGCACTGCTCCTACAGGAACACAGTTTCTACAGGAACGCAGTTCTACAGGAACGCAGTCTTCTACAGGGAAGCGGGTGCCTCACGAAAAAAGGTGGCCAATTAAAGAGGTAACCCTGAACTCTTCATGCAACTGGTTAGTAAGAGTGGAAAGACCATCGTCCTGTAGGTTTTAAACCTATACAGAAATTACCTGCATACGAATTCTTAAACAAAGAAAATAAACAATGCGAGAGCATAACCCATAAAACACATATGCACAGAGATTTTTCCCTGGATCCCAAAACCGGGACTACCAGCTTGATTTTTCATTATTTTCCTTTCAATGTTACAATACATATTTATACATGCCGAAGCATCCAATACCATGAACCGAAAAACCATCGCGTCCAATACCATGTGCGAAAATCATGCACAAAACCATAGGTAGGTTCGCCCAACCTAATATAGGGTCCAAGAATATAACACAATCCAACAATCTCCCACTTGTTGTTTTCTTTCCACAGGGGGCCACAGGAGAGCTTAGTCATTTTTCTAGACTTGAAACACCCATTGTTTCTCTACACCAAGAGAACTTCTCAGAGCTCACAGATTTTGTCAATGCATCTGCAGTATTCTTCAAAGTGTCCACCTTTACCAGCAACACCTTTTTGTCTTCTATCATATCCCTCACAAAGTGATACTGAACATCAATGTGCTTTGTCTTTGAATGATACGCAGGGTTCTTTGCCAAGAAAATTGCACTTTGGCTGTCACAGTCTATTCTTATAGCTCCCTGTACTAACCCCATACTTGAACACAATCTCTGCAGCCAAACTGCTTCCTTGCTTGCATGAGTGGCTGCCATGTATTCTGCCTCTGTAGTTGATAGTGCCACTACAGATTGTTTCTTACTCATCCAACTGACTGCACCTCCAAATAGGTTAAACACATACCCACTTGTAGATCTTCTCTGATCCAGATCTCCAGCCCAGTCTGCATCAACAAAACCATGAATATCCAACACTCTGTCCAATCCTGGTCTTCCTTGGTAGCACAAACCATAATCACTAGTGCCACGCAAATACCTGAAAACCCGCTTCACTGTTGTCCAGTGCCCCTTCCCAGGTTTTGACATAAACCTGCTCAATACTCCCACTGCATGTGCAATGTCTGGTCTAGTACAGACCATTGCATACATCAGGCTACCGACTGCACTTGCATATGGAACACGGGACATGTCCTCTTCCTCTTCTTGTGTCTTGGGACACTGTTCAGCAGATAACCTCACACCTACAGGAATAGGAACCTTCACGGTTTACTATCCTGCATATTAAACCTCTGCAGTATTGTCTCGACATACTTCCTCTGGTTTAACCAGAGCTTCCTCTTTTCCCGATCTCTTTTAATTTCCATGCCCAAAATATAGTTTGCAGCACCAAGATCTTTCATGTCAAATTTGGAGGACAATTGGGTCTTCAAATCCTGGATAATTTCTTTGTCATTTCCAACCAGCAACATATCATCCACATACAAGACCAGATAAATAACACGGTCACCAATTAATTTAAAATACACACAATGATCTGCTTTGCTTCTGGTGAAGCCAAGTCCCCGTATAAATGTATCAAATTTCTGATACCACATCCTTGGTGACTGTTTTAACCCATACAGAGACTTCTTTAACTTGCATACCAGTTCTTTCTTACCCTTCACCGCAAAGCCTTCAGGTTGCCTCATGTAGATTTCCTCTTCTAAATCCCCGTGAAGAAATGTTGTCTTCACATCCATCTGTTCTACCTCAAAATCAAAAGCAGCAGCAACAGATAAAAGTAATATAATAGAAGCTACCTTGGCAACAGGAGAAAAAATATCACCAAAATCAATTCCCGGCACTTGGGAATAACCTTTTGCTACCAACCGAGCTTTTTATTTCTCCACCTTTCCTTCTGCATTAGTCTTCTTCTTGAACACCCATTTGCTGCCAATGGGTTTCCTTCCAGCCGGCAACTCTACCAGATCCCAAGCCTCATTTTTGTGCAAAGATGCCATTTCATCAACCATGGCCTCTTTCCAGAGTTTTCCATCCTCTGAATCCACTGCTTCCTTCACAGTTCTGGGATCATCATCAGTAACAGACAAAGCAAAATTTGAACTGAAAGCAGATGGACTATACCTTTCTAGCTGCCTTCTTTCTCGACCTGATCTTCTCACAGCCGGAGTTTGTGGCTCTTCATCTTCTGATTCCTCCTCTGCTGCAGAGTCTGATTCTTCCTCCTTTGGCTCAAACTCTATCTTCTCAGGTTCCTTTGGCTGGACTTCAGATTGAATAACATCTTTTACCTCTCTGAACACCACATCTCGGTTGTACACAACCTTCCGTGTGACTGGGTTCCAAAGCTTATAACCCTTTAAACCATCCTTATACCCAATAAAGATGCACTTTTCAGATTTACTATCCAACTTGGTTCGTTTCTCCTTTGGAACATGTACATATGCATCACATCCAAATACCCTCAGATGTGAAAGAGAGGGTTTCTTACCAGTCCATACTTCTTGTGGAGTCTTATCCTCCAACGCTGATGAGGGTGATCTGTTGATCAGGTAACGTGCAGTATCCACCGCCTCTGCCCAGAATTCCTGTCCTAACCCGGCACCACTGAGCATGCTTCTTGCCCTTTCCATCAACGTCTTATTCATTCTTTCTGCGACTCCATTTTGCTGAGGTGTATATGGAGTAGTCTTCTGCCGTGCTATACCACACTTCTTACAAAATTCTTCAAATTCCTTGCTGCAAAATTCTCCACCATTATCTGTCCTCAGCACCTTTATCTTCTTCTCTGTCTAATTTTCCACCAGAGCCTTAAATTCTTTAAACCTGTCAAAGACTTCAGATTTCTTCTTAAGGAAATATATCCATGTATTCCTTGAGAAGTCATCTATGAATGATACATAGTACACAGACTTACCCAGTGATGGAACCTTCACAGGTCCAAACACATCACTGTGCACAAGCTCTAATATCTGTTTCATCCTCTTACCACCAGAGGGGAAACTCACTCGATTCTGCTTTCCATACACACAATTTTCACAGAAATCGAAATCCAGAGAGCTATCATTCATACCTTCTACCATACCTTTACCATGAAGTATTCGAAGGCCCTTCTCTCCAATATGTCCAAGCCTTTGATGCCACAACATGGTCTTCTCTCCAGAGACCACTAGATTTTCTACTCCATTTTCAGGAACCATAGAACTATTGCACCCATCAACAACAGTGCTACCTTGCAGCTTGTACAGAGTCCCAGTCCGAACTCCCCGCATCAATATCCGTGCTCCTCGAACCATCTTGCAGGTATCTTTCTCGAACACCGTCTTTACACCTGCATCATCCAACTTGCTTACAGAAATCAGATTTCTGGCCAATGCAGGAATATGTAGAACACCCGGAAGTGTTCTAACCCTTCCACCTTGCAACTTCAACTTTACTTTTCCCCGACCAATGATTCTAGCCTTCCTATCATCTCCTAAGAAGACATCACCACCATCGTATTTCTCATACTCGCAGAACCACTCTCTATGGGGAGTGAAGTGAAAGGATGCACCTGAGTCAATCAACCATGCCTCATGATCTACATGTGTACTTGAAGAAGCCAAGTACACATCCCCACCTTCATCTGAGGTGGTTTTCGCCTCTGCAGAAGGAGCATCATCAGATCCCTTTCCTTTATTAGGAGCTTTAGATTTACAATCCCTTCTGAAGTGCCCTTCCTTTCCGCATTTCCAGCACACCACCTTTGTAGGTTTTCCTGGAGATTTAGATCTCCCTCTAGATTTAGATCTCCCACTCGATGACTTATTTTTGTTCCTGTTCTGGGACCGTCCTCGTACAGACAAGGCATCACCATTCTGGTTGTCCATATTCTTCCGTCTCATCTCCTCCGTCAGCAAGGCTGAGACTATTTCATCAAACTGCAAAGCAGTTGCATTGCTACCTATTGCAATAACCAGACTATCCCACGAATCTGGTAGAGAACACAATAGACTGATGCACTTATCTTCATCTGAAATTTTAATATCAACAGATAATAATTGACTTACCACAGTATTAAACGCATTCAGATGCTCTGTCACCGAGTCTCCATCTTTCATCCTCAGGTTATACAGCTTTTTCCGCAGGAACAGTTTATTCACCAGAGACTTAGATTGGTACAAAGTCCCTAACTTGACCCACAAAGCCTTTGCCGTAGCTTCCCCTGATACATTCAGCAATACTGAATCTGAGACACACAATCGTATTGTGCTCTTTGCCTTCCGATCCAACTTCTTCCATTCTTCATCGGTCACTCCCGATGGTTTAGTACCCGGATCTACCGCGATCCACTGATCTTTATCGACCAACAGATCCTCCATCTTGAGTTTCCACAACTCAAAACTCTGACCATTGAACTTCTCAATCTCGATCTTTCCACTGCTCGCCATCTTCTTTCACCACCAGAATCGATCTCGCAGATCTCCCACTGAACAGGGTCTACCACAGGCCCGAGCGAAACCCCTCAGCAACAAAGGCGTCCCCTTGAAGCCAAAACAGCTCTGATACCAAATGTAGGTTTTAACCCTATACAAAAATTACCTGCATACGAATTCTTAAACAAAGAAAATAAACAATGCGAGAGCATAACCCATAAAACACATATGCACAGAGATTTTTCCCTGGATCCCAAAACCGGGACTACCAGCTTGATTTTTCATTATTTTCCTTTCAATGTTACAATACATATTTATACATGCCGAAGCATCCAATACCATGAACCGAAAAACCATCGCGTCCAATACCATGTGCGAAAATCATGCACAAAACCATAGGTAGGTTCGCCCAACCTAATATAGGGTCCAAAAAAAAATTTCCCGGGGCGCTGCCCCGGACCCCGTAGAGGGGGCTACTTGCCCCCCGGACAAGGGGGGCTGCCGCCCCCCCTGTGACCCCCCCGCTGCACAATCGGTGCAACGAAGGGGGGCTACCACCGCCCTCTAACCCCCCGTTTAACTACGTGGGTTAGTCGTGGAAAGAATATAACACAACCCAACACGTCCACAGTCTGGTCATAAAGATATTGGTGAAATTTTTTGCTATGCCTATGCTGTCATTCTACAGGATGTCAGTATAAGTAGACTGTGTTGAATTTTGTGGAATATGTGCATGCTATGTCTTAATAGACCAAATCTCTTTTGCATTTGCCACCTTTAATTAAAACAACCGTGTTCATCATGCCGGGTGGATTTATAAGACGGGAACCCACTGATTCAACCAAATTAAGGGAAAACCCGGCAGTGGTAGAGCTCTTTACACGAGCATAGTGGATGTCTTTTTGTGATAAGCTGCAGGGCTACGATGATGAAGTGGCCGAAGAATTCTTGCAGGTTCTGAAGCCGAAATCCCAGACACTGGCCACAGTAAACTTCAGAGGTCTAAGCCTCAAGCTCACCCCAGAGCATATCAGTCGGATCACAGAACTTCCTATGGGTTTTCCGTGGGATAAGGAAGAAAGAAAGCTAAGCTAGCAGGCAAAGAAATAATTCTTCCCACCTGAGGAAGAATTCTCAGAGGACAAAAATGGGGTGCAAAGAACGAGCCTGTTGCCACCTTGGAATGAAGTCAGTTTGCAAATCATGAAATATATCACTTGTGAAGGTCATTTCAGCATCGTGTATGCATATCATTTTCGGCTACTCACTGAATTGAGGCACCAGATTGATCTTCCTGTAGAACAAAAACTGAGCATCCCTTATTTCCTATTGCAGTCTCTAATGGAGTGCGCCACAAAGCTAAAAGATGGCATACCAGATCAGATAGCCCACCATGGGTTGATCAAGCTTCTTGTGGAGGATGCGCTGCACTCATATAAGGTCCCCCTCTCATGGGAATCCTTCCGGAATTTAACAAAAGATGGAGACATTAAAATTTTGATCGAAGAAACGGGTTCCTCCAGCGATTAGGAACAAGAAGCAGTGGCCGAGGGATAGAGAGAAGAAGGCTAGAAGACCCCGACCACAGTACAAAAGAAAGAACAAAGGAGGAAGCATGAGGAAAAGGAGGACAAAGAAAAAGGTGGCACACCTATCTTGTCAGCAAGAGAAAAGAGGATGAAGAGCAGAATGGACAAAGCTGAGGTGGTCCACATCAGCCCAAGTACCTCAACAGCACCTGCAACCAAAGCAAAAAGCAAAACTCAAGCAGGCAAGCAAGCAGAGGTGGAGACACCTGTGTCTACAGGAAAGCAGAAACAGGCTTCTATAGGAAGCCCGAAAACAAAAACAAAGGCTTCTACAGGAAGCCCGAAAATCGTTGAGAAACAGGCTTCTACAGGAAGCCCAAAAACAGAGACAACGGCTTCTACAGGAAGCCCGAAATTGGAAAAAGGGGCTTCTACAGGAAGCCTGAAAGTCATCGAGAAATAGGCTCCTACAGGAAGCCTGAAGACAGAGAAAGGCCCTTCTACAAGAAGCCCGAAGATTACCAAAGCAGGGGCTTCTACAGGAAGCTCGGGAGTGGCTAAAGCCGGGTCTTCTACAGGAAGCCCAAAATCAGGAAAGAAAGAATCTTCTATAGGAGGCCCCGAAGTGGGCAAGCAAGGTCTTCTACAGGAAGCCCGAAATCTGAAAAGGAGGGACCCTCTACAAGGAGCTCTGAGAGAGCAAAACAAAAGAAAGAGAAGGCTGGTATTCTAGAAAAGGAGGCAGCAGCGGCGCTGGCCGCCCTCAGTACACCTCCAAAGCCGAAGGAGAAGAGAGAGAAGGAGACCCCTCTACCATCCGAAGCCAGAAGAAGCAAGAGGATAAACACGGGCAAGCCACAGCCTCCACCCAGCAGCCAAACCATTTTAGGTGATGTCCCTACTTCACCCAGTGCAAGAACCCCCTCGAAAACATTAGCCAGCCCTGAGAAGGGAAGCCCAAAAGTAACTTCTTGGACACAAAAAATAGGCCAATCGCCTTCCGAAGCCCGGCTCAAGGAAATAGGAAAGGGGGAAGAAGCACCACCTTCGTCACCACCAGGAGCAGCAAAGGCAGGGTCTCCAAAAACAGGAAAGGAAGAAGCGCCACCCTCGGCAGAAAAGGCAGGGCAACCAAAAACAGGAAAGGAAAAGCATGCTCCGGGCTCTAGTTCTTGGCCAAAGACGAGGAGCCAGAGCAAAGTTGCTCAAGGATGAGCAAATAGTTTAGCTGGGGGGTGATGATGAGCCCCAATTTTTGGTACAATTTGGGCTCATTTGGCCTACTTGCTCTGCTCAAACCATTCATTTTTTATTGCTTATGCATTCATTTCTTGGTTTATTCGTGTTTTTTGTAGGAAGAAGGGTAGGAATTCTATCTACGTGACTAATGCATGATGCTTTCAGGTTTTTGGCATTAAAAGGGAGAAAAGACCACGAGAAAGGAGACAAGGACACAGTAAGGTGGCACTGCTGTTTTTTAGGAGAGGATGTCCACAGTCTTGGGGACCTTCCTCGTGATTCCCACCATAGCTCTGAGCTCCAACCAATCTCCCCACCGAGCTTAGAGGCAGCCAACCGTTCTACAGGAATCGCAGTTACAATTGTTCTACAGGCACAACAGTTATAACTGTTCTACAGGATCAGCAGTTTAACCTTCAGTTGGACAGCCGAGCTCCACAAATCAAGGACACCTGTTGGATGATCATTTTGCATAAATACTGAGGTCGTAGCCTTGGATAGGGGCTTTTTGAACTTTTGTATTGCTCTTGTAATTTGGAAGTACGAGCTACAGCTCGGTGTTTGTTCTTTTTGTAAGCCAGTTTTGGCATGACATCTGATTTTTGGTTATGAATAAAGGCAGGCAGATTTTGATCTCATTCTGAGTTTCTAAGGGAGCTATAGCTCTCAGGTTAGGGCCCAACTTGAGAGCAATAGATCTCCTCGGTGTTGTAATGTTCTTTGCATTTCGTTCCAGCACTTTGAGTCTTTACTGTGACATGCAATTTGAATTTACAGTCTGTTAATTTAGTCTTTTTCATGAGGTTGAATACGATTAGTTTATGGTGAATTTGCTTTCAGTTGCTTAGATTCGATAGGAGGATTTTTATAATTTATTGGAGCTCCAGAAAAAGGTTGTTAAGGCTCACTGCCATCTCTCTTAGGGATTGGGGTGCAGTCCATAACCAACCACCAAAAAGAAACGCAGTTCTTCTCACTTCCATGCAAGCTGCAACATAGACATTTTCGTTGAAGATCCATCCATGCACTTTTGATATTGAACCATACTCCTACATTCCACTTCCATGCACGAGTTTCATTTCTTGGTTTTCCATTGCTGTTCATAGGTTTCATGGCACAGTTATCATAGGTTAATGAATTCTCGTTTTTGGTGCATAAGTCATTTGTTTCATTTACGCTGCTCCATATCATTCCACTTCCTTCTTCTTCTTCTTGATCTCTCCTCAAGCCCTACTCGGCCTCTGTCCAGCTCATTTACCCTCCAACTCATCCATTTCCACGTAGCTTCATTTACTTAACCTTTCGTGATCCCATCCTTCCAGCCATCAACCCACTGCATGCACTCTTCCTCCATCTGATTTCTCTGCTCCTGAGCCATCACCAGCTCCATCTCCATCTCACCTATCCTCCCACACCACTCCAACACTTCACCATCTTCCAAAACTTCCACGATCAAACATCCTGTAGAATTGCACAGACTTCCTGTAGAATCCCTGAGTTTCCTGTAGGATCCCCTGCAGACTTCCTGTAGAAGCCTGCAAAATCGGTTGCTGAGCATCCGAACGTGGTAGACTTCTGTGGACTGATGCTAGAGACCCTCTGGGACCTTCCCTAGCCATCCTGACCTTGCCCATGCTTTCCTTCCATTCAAACCGCTCCTACCTAACCAAACCCTAATCAAAAGCATCATCACAATAAATCCAACCACTTAATGAAAAAATACAAAAACATGTCTTTTCAGATGCAAGTAGCTTAGATGCATGTATTTCAGTTCACTGCAAGTAATGGCATCATTGGTAGAAGTTTCATTCACAGTTTTGCATTGTAAGGGTCTAGCTAGTCAAATTAGGGTTTACTAGGGTTTTCATGCTTTGTTGGCTTTCAGTTTCTTTTTGCAAATAGACTAGTCTCCTTTGAGTTAACTTTCGTCCATCATTCATAAAGCTTCTTCTGTGAGCATATAGAAGTTGGCTTGAGCCCTAGCGGACTTGTTCCAGCTGACCAAGTGACAGCTGCGACAAGAGCTAGTACTTGTGCATACAGCACCGTCGCTTCCAAGTTTGTACGAACTACCGGGTTGATAAAATTAGAGATAGGAAGCTCCAGGAGTTGTAGCATTATTGCAACAATACTGGAGCCCACCATCTTCCAACGAAGTGAGGCCAGCAAGGAGTAAGTTGTCCTTCAGATCAACGATCTAGGCCTCTGTTTCAGCTATTTCCTCCAAATGCATCATTTTCAGTTCTTCTATACTTGTTTTAACAAAAAAAATTGGGTTCAGCATTCGTTTGGCCGTTATAGGCGTTACAGCCTGCTGATTTTCATTGGTTTGTTGTTGTTCATCTGTCATAGCATGCATGTCAATGTTAATATTTGAAAACTCATGCTCAAGGGTGAGGAAATTACTAATCTGGGCATCGTTCTCGAACACTTGCCAATCTTTAACATTATTTGGGACAGCAGGTCTATGTTTTATTTCAGCACTGAAGTGATGATTTGGTTTAAAAGGAAGCTTGCATGTACTAGCAAAAGTGGCCAGGCTGTGTGCATGAATGTTATGCTCTCTTGAAATCTTGGCAAGCTTGGATTCAGTGAATGTGTTGATTATACTAGTGGCAGCAGTCCTATAGGCCCTCATTCTATTGTCATTGGTAACAAAATTACCTTTCATCTGTTGTATGATTAAATCAGAGTCACCTAAAATGGATACTTTTGCAGCTCCTAGAGCTTTGAGCAGTTTAAGGCCTAAGAGGAGAGCCTCATACTCTGCCATGTTATTAGTGCATTTGAAGTTTAGTCTATAGGCATGGCCTTCTGCATGGTTGTTATGTGTATTGTGAACCCAGACACCTACCCCTGCTCCTAACTTGTTGAAAGAGCCATCAAACTCTAAATACCATACGATTTCTTGCTCATATTTAGTGTCAAGAGTTTCAGTCATTCTTGCAGCAGACAAATTTGAATTTCTGTTTGGGGAGGTTCTTTTTGTAAGCTGTTTTCCTTGATTGTTTTGACAGTTATATTAGTACACGCAACTGATTCTTCGTTGATGGGTGTGTTCATTCCTAAAGCCAACGGCTTGTCATCAGTTGGAGGACTTTTTTCATCATTAAATAAAATAAAATAATCCAGATCATAATGGATTGAGTAAATGGGAAAATTTTCAGGTTGGCTCTCACTAATTACCACATATTTCATCAGTGTTTCTCTATACAGTCTCTTTGGTTGCCCAAAGACAGATATAGTGGCATAAGAGAGATCTAATTGGAGGGATCCTTGGAGTTTTGCCCCCCAAGATCTTGACAGTAACATGGCATACTTTGGTGGAATGTCAGCAACCACCACATCCATGAGGATTGTCTTGTTACAAAATTGGACTAAGGAGACACACAGGTCTTTGACGAGGCCTAAACACTTGACTTGACTTGAGTCAAAGGAGAATAGCTATTTGTAGGGTCTTGTAACATCAAGGTTCAGCTTTTCCATTACGGCTTTAGGCATAAGGTTGTGTGAGGCACCTGAGTCAAACATGGTATTGTGCAGGACTTTGTCATGTATATGTAAACTGACATAAAAGGGCAAGACAGATCCATATGTTGATTTTCCATTAACTTCTGGACCAAACAACAGCTCAGGTTGATCATCAAGAACATTCACATCATCCTTTACCTCCGGCATTTGAAGTGACCTTTGAATTTGTTGCCTATACACATCATGTTTGGCCAGTTCGGATAAGGGGATGGATATCTTCAATTTACCTATTTCTGCCTCTAAGTCAAATGATTTTTCAGATTGGGTTTTAGTAATGTGAGAAGCAGGTTTCCCTTTTTCTATTGGAGTATCAGCAACTTGGTCTTATTTATCAGTGTTATGGGAAGTGTTTGATTGCGGCTTTTCTGTTTTAGGAGGGCTTTTTGGAATGATGTCCACATTTTCTTTCGAGGAAGAAGGTGGTCGAGGCTGGTCAATAGAAGGTTGCATTTGTGTTATGTCCTCTACAATCACTTGATGCGGGTTTGGGACAGGTATATCAACTGGTTCTGTTATGACAACCTTGCCTTTAGTTTTGTTGGGCTGTTTGCCATCCTTTGGTTTGTTAGGTTGAGGAATGTCAATGGTCCTAGTTCTCAACTTATATTGTTTGTGGACCTCATACACAGTAGTATCATAGCCCTGTTTAAAGTCAAAAGACTCACCAGACTTAGTCTGAAATTGATTAAAGTCATGCTCATCTTGGTCTTGTTGAGTTAGGAAAATTTTTTGCTCAAGCCTCGAATCCACCAGATTCATGTGAGTGTCCTCTTGGGGTTCACTAGATGTAGATGCTTCTGCATAATTTTCATGAAAATGTGGTCTTATATCATGGTATGGACTAGACCTACCAACATTTGTGTTCTGCGTTTTCCTGAACTTTGGGTTCCTTATTGTATTGGGCTGTTGTCCTTCCCATGATGATTTCCTATCAACACTTTCTACTCTGTCTCCCAGCCTTTGCATGCCATTGATAATAGCATCGGGTTTTTGATCTAAGGCTATGGGTTCTTCTTTGAAAGTGGTTCTTCTCTCCATTCTAGCTCTATTTCTTTTGGCAATCAGATTGGCCTCTATGCTGACATCAACATTCTGCATGTCTGCAAGGGTTTGAGGGGCTCTTTCTTTTAACTAGTAGGCCATATCTGGGTCGAATCCATCAAGGATTTTACACAAGGCGAGGTCAGGTGGAGGTCGTAGGTTCTATGGTATTGCATTATAGACATTATTGAATCTAGCACAGTAATCTAGGACAGACTCTTGAGGGCCTATTTTTATTGTATCGTACTCAGCAAGTATGTGCAAGGGGTCTTTCTTTTTCTCCCATCTATTGGTAAATGATTGGTAAAGCTCATCCGGGGTGGTTATGGACTTTGCAACAAGTGATCTGAACCAAGTTCTTACATCACCTATTAGACTTTGAACAAAAATTTTCATTCTCACACTATCATCATCTATTTCGTAGTTCTCAAAGTAGTCTTGCATTTTATTTGTATGCTGAAGGGTTGTGCAAGTGCCAGTTCCATCAAAATATGTGATTTTAGTTTGATAATCCTAAGGCATAGCCCCAGGTTTCTCAGGTAATTGCAGGGGTGCATATCTATTGGCCATGTTTACAGGGACGACCGGAACAACAGGGATAAGTGGAACAACTAGGACAATTGGTACAACAGTAGTGGTAACGAGAGTATGTGTAGTGAATGGAGGTGTGGAAGGAGTGCTTTGGGAGGTAGATGATGAACAAGGGGAAGTAGGGGTTGAACGAAATAGACTTTGACAGGGGTTGGGACGCTGCTTGGGCAAACTGCTTGAGGACTATTATCAGCAAAATCGTCTCTTTGCTCTTTCTTCCTAAGGATTTTTGGGATAAAGTTCAGATTTTCAAAAGCAGCTAGCGGATTTGGGTCTGGATTTGACCTAGTATAAAGAGAATTCTTTTTGGGAGCCAGATTATGAATTTGTTTTGGCAAGGAACTAATTAAATTTCGGGGAAAACTATATGTAGTTCAAAACTAGCATGAAGATTGGCTGAAGCAACATTTATATACTCCTGTAACTGCAAAGAAAGAACAGTTTCAAAGGCTTGCTGGCCGACATTTAGACCTCATCTGTAGTCTTAAGGGACAGAGAGCATTGATTTTTGCTCTTCCGGAGTTTTCCAACTTGATTTATGAAAATAATTGAGGATTTCCCCAGTGGAGTCGCCATTATGTTATCACTCAGGTTGTCCTTCTGGTCGGCATCAAAAGGATACGGCCGAGGTAACCACAGACCAATCTTTGGATTGCAGGTTCTAGCCCACCTGCAATCAGAGAGGGCTCTCACTTTTTTGATTTATCTTTGTTGATAATGTTTTAGGCTAGTTATTGAGTTCAAGGGGTTTTGTTTTGTTTTTGGTGGGAAGGATGATGCTTTCAAGTAAAGAGGCGGGGACAGCATGAAAGTTCTAGAACCATTGGGCGTGGAGTCAAAGAGTAGGACTTCTAGTGCATTTTCTTAGTCACAAGAGGGAATATGGAGCAAGCTAGCTGCATATGAAACAACCATTCAAGGTAAAAGGGATGGATTAAAGGCTAAGGAATGAGGGGCAATTTAAGAATCTCTCATTCAGATTAGCAGAAAGAAGATAGATGACCCCTATCTAGGAGCAGTTAAGAATTCCTAGATAACAGTCATTTATATATGAAAATAGGTCAAACATGAGCCATAACAGAATTCATATTTATGCCTAATTCAATAGGAAAACATTAAGAAGCCACAGAAATTGAGCATAGAGTGCAACCAAGCAAGTTCTGAGCCAATCCTTTGTTCTGTGACTTGAGCATATGTGAAATCGAAATAACAGAGATAAGGAAAACTTACTGATTCATATAGTAGCACAATAATTCCACATTCAATTCTTCAAACCATTAGACACAGAGCAGACAGTCGTTCCTCCAAATCTTTTCAGCAATCTTTGATTAAGTAAAACATCTTTGATATCCAGTGCGAGTCTCTAATGAGGATTATCAACCAACCAACCCTTTAAACAATATATAGGGTCGGTATATATAGGGAAAATTATCAAAAACTAACTTATTACAGCCGACCTAAGCAGGTCTGAAAGAAAATGATTACTTTAAACTAATCTTATCCAGAAATAAATGCATGAAAATATTTTTGGGTTGCACTGAGGGCAACTATCTCAAAATTGAGTTAATGTCTATCCTGGGTAGCCTGGTGCAGTCCTTCTGTAATAACTGTGATTTGTCCTTTATCTCCACCTCTAACTTGGTTTTGCTGCTATTTTGTTGGCATTAATGTGTACTAATCTCAACCAGATAGGCTTTTAAATGGCCTTAACTAATTTGCTGACTTTGATGAAGGTTTTTAACTTTCACCTGATTTGATATTGTTGCACTGATACTCTCTGCCACTTCCTGATAGTCTTTGGCGCTGATCCTGGAATCTTTAAAATCTCCTGAATGGTTTAGATTGTCCCATCGACCCTTCATGACAGTTGCTCGGCCTTCTATTGCTTTAAAAGCTGTGTTTTCCCCTTTCTGAATGCTTTCGCGAAGAAAAACGGGTAATTCTGCGCCTTTCGGGCTTGCTGGGGGCTGCACGAAGAGGGGCTTTCCATTTTGGCCCATTTCCCATAGCCATGCACGATTAGCGCTAGGCCCTAATCGCACATGAAAAACTGCCTCAGAATCTGAATCTGGGCTTCCTAAGCACGTTTTTCGCCTTTCGCGCCTTTTTGAGTGATGAAATCAGCATGATATCAGCGAGTGGGACCTAGTATGGCGGGTGACGTGGCGGGATGACGTCAGCTGATGACATCAACAGTACGGTGGGTGACGTGGCAGTACACAGTGGCGGTGAGGTGGCAGGGTGACTTGGCAGTGTGGTGGCAGGAGGCCGATGCAAGTTGATGACGTCAGCGATGATGTCACTGGGTGGAGGACGTGGTGCTGACATCACTAGGGGAGGGCATTTTGGCAGTTTTGGGCACACTGCTTTAGCGCCTGGGTGGTTTGGGAGGAGGGGGCTCCGCCACACCCGGGAGGGCGACGCATGGCGGAGCCCCCTCGTCGAGCGGGGGTAAAATAAAAGTTTAACGTTTAACATAACATTTCAACATTTAAATTTTGGGAATGATTGTGAAGGGTTTAAATGGCTATCAATTCAACTAGGGGTTTAACTGATTCCGAGGGACAAATGAGGAAAGGTTAAATATAAGTCCTAGATGGACTTAATATTTCCCCAGTTTTTTAGAACATATGGCTATAGTGCCAAGGGGGGGGGGGGGGTTATTTAATATTTTTTGGGGTTTTATATAGTTTTAGTAGTAAATGGAGATGGGGAACAGTTAAGGAGCTATATAGTAGAATCAAGAGTTAATATGATCTGGTAGAGTGGAAATGAAAGGGACCAATGATAAGTCTATGAAGTGGTGACAGACATAGATATTGTGCAGAAGATGAAAACATGACTTTTACACAAGAAATGTGGCTTCTTTTCATGAAGAAAGTCAAAACTTTGACTTAATGTTTCACATAAATGAAGTAAGACTAGGACTTGTTGGGCAGATCCCAAGGTCCTTTAGGGGGATGTTAGTAAAATACTTTTAGGGGGAGTGAAGGGAAGTTAGACATGCTTCTAGAATTCTGCCACCAAAACATTGCTTTGCTACCTCTACCACTGATGAGATGAGCTTTCCTTGTCGAGGCCAACACTGAAGGAGATCTTGCTTCTGCAACCCCAGGCTACCTACCCAGCCTAATACATCTAGCATTTTTTGTTACTTCAGGAAGGGTGCACTTAGACTTGCAGACCCTGCTTTACAATTTTTCTTTTTGACTGCCCTCCTATCTAAATCTATCCTTATTTCTTCCAAGGGCCCAGATTAAGCAGTTGGAGTCCTTCGTTTCTCTACTTGTCTACAAATCTGTCAAGATTAAGCTATTTGGACAGATATCAATTCTCTATATTTTAAAACAAGAAATTGAAACCTAGGGAAGCCAAGATTAAGCTGTCTAGACTTCCCTTAACCGAACATTCTTCAAAAATGGTTAAGTCATCAAAATTGGAATACAGCAGTGGCATTTGGACTGGCACACTTTCATGGCCTTTTTCTAGAAATATGGAGCATTGCAGGATGCAAAGTATGACATATTTGGTATGTAAAACTGTCAATCATGAAAGATGAACACCTGTTGCAACAGGAGGCTAATAGTAGCCTCATGATGAAATCCATTGAAATGGTCTCCCATTTCCACTCTGGAATTGGTAGTGGTTGTAACAAACCAACAAGGCATTGATGAGATGTCTTAATGTGCTATCATTCAAGACATCTTGATACATATACAACTATATCATTTTTCATATTTGGCAAATAAAATTATTTTCTTAATAATGATCAGTTTTTTGCAACCAGGATGACTAGTGGTTGGTGTTTTATGCAACTCATCTAAGACACAATTTTTCATATTTATGTCATTAGGTATGTAAATTCCGCCTTTAAACAAAAATACATCTTGGATGTTAACTGAAAAATCATCCTTCTCTTCATCCAATTTATCAACTTTCTGCACTTTTTCTTTAATTTTAAAGTATTCTAAATCATAATTTGAAGTTGTTTTGAATTTTTCTACCAAATCCATTGACCGATTGGTTGTCAAAGTAGCACAAATCTGATTAAGTTTTATTCTTAAGGCATCAATTATTTTATTTTATTTTCCTTTGATGTGTGTAATATCAAAATCATACTCAGTAATAAATGTTAGCCATCTTGCTTGTCTAGAATTTAAATTATCGAATAGATATTTGAGACTAACATTATTTGTCCTTAGTTGAAATATTCTCCCTATTAAATAATGTCTCCACATTTTGAATGCATGGATAATTTCTACTAGTTCTATATCGTGAATAAAATAATTATTTTCGTGCTCTTTCACTTTTCTAGACTTGTAGCAAATAACATGACCACCCAGCATCAAAACTCCACCTAGAATTTCTTGCTTGCATCTAAAAATACCATAAATTCCTTATTGGCATCATCTAATTTTAGAATTGGAGTTGTAAAACTATCTTGATACTTTTGACTCCACTCAAATTTGATTCCCTTCTTTTGTAAATTAGTGATTGGATAAGCAATTTTGGAGAATCCCTCTATAAATCTCATATAATAGCTTGTGATGCCCATAAAGGATCTAACTTCTTCCACATTCTTGGGTGTTGGCCATTCCATAATTGCTTTTATTTTCTCAGGGTCTATAACAATTCCTTACATGTCCTAGATAATGAATTTGTAGTTGGTAAAATGAACATTTACTAAATTTAGCATAGAGTTCATTCTCTCTTAGAATTTGGAGGACCATCTTCAAATATTGGCCATGCTCTTCCTTACTCTTTGAGTATACCAAAATATCATCTATAAAGACAATTACAAACTTATCTAGGAATGGAATTAGTACTTGTTCATGAGGCACATGAATGTAGTAGGTGCATTAGTCAACCCAAATGGAAGTACTACAAATTCATAATTCCCATAGAGTGTGTGGAAGACTATATTATGTATATGTTCATATTTAATCCTGATTTGATGATATACCAACCTTAGACCAATTATAGAGAATATGGAATCTCCTCTAACTTGATCAAATAAGTCATATATTCCTGGCAAGGGGTATTTATTTTTTATAGTCATATTATTCCATTGCCTATAATCTATGCAGAGTCTCAATGTTCCATATTTATTTTTAACAAATAACATAAGTGCTCCTCAAGGCCACACACTTTGTATTATCTTCCTTTTTTTTTTCCAATAACTCCTAAAATTGAATCTTCAACTCCATTAGTTCAGGAACACTCATTCTGTATGGGGCCTTGCAAGCTGGAACATCACCAATTATAAGATTAATCGTAAATTCAATATCCCTCCTTTGAGGAAGTCTAGCTATTTCTTCTAGAAATACATCCTTCAACTATTATAATATGGGATATTATTCTAATTATGGTTTTTGTTTATTTTCAAACAATTCTTGTACTTGAACTGTAAAAAAACAACACCCTTTTTGGCATATTTCTTCATTTGTATAGAAAAAAATTTCAAACAAAAATTTATCTTTGATCCCTTGAACCATACAATCATTTCCTTCATCATCAACACATGTAAAGGAATTTTTCAAGTAGTTTAATGCCAAATTAAGATCCTAATGGTAAAATATTCAGATTGAGGATAGTTCACTTTCCATTCAGATTTATTGTGCAATTCATACTGGTTTCAATCACTTTTCTCTTAGTGTTATAGCATCATTCCACACTCTTGTAATTTTGATGCTCTGATATCGCCTTATGAATCCCTTTCCCATTTATACTTGATCATTTATTAAAAAGTAATATTTTCAATTGCATATGTGATTATCCACTTTCAAAAACACGTAGACATGCGGGTACCATAATGCAGAACCCACGTAAATAATTTAAAATATGAAAAAACAAAATTATTTCCTATTTCTTGGGTGGTATTTATGGGTTTCACCGAATCCCACCTACAAGATCCCATGGTCTAACTAAATCAACTAATTTATGGTGGTATTTATACACCTCATGGGAAGGCCTAAATCATAGAGGAGATAGGATATCGACATTATAGTCTTTTTTTTCACCATATCAAGTATGAATTTCCTTGTTCCTTCTCCACTCCTAGACATAGGATACCCTTGTTTCCTTGCATAAATGTTCATCCTCCATTTTATGACATCCTTTTTCACATGCTTGAGAGGTGATATTTGAGGCTTATGCTAGATGTTGTTGACACCTAATCCTTGTGATTGGGTGAATTTATGTAAATAGATAAATAGGAAATATGAACCGTCATCGGGAGAGGAACTGAACAGTCTCTCCCTCATGTATATAATGAAGACCTACCTGATGGAATAGATGATTCAAATAATTTTTTCCTTATGGAGTTACTGCCTGGCCTGACATGGTATCAGAGCCAGCTCATTTTTAGCTCTTATGTCCCTTGTAACTCCCTTGTTTTCTCTCCATATAGCTGAGTTGCTCCTCCATATAATTAGATGCCCCCTCCGTTGTCGCTGCGAGGTCTAAACGTTGCTTTACCAGCACTATCCATAAACGTTTCACAAAAAAAAAGGCATTGTCCACACTATCCATACTACCCCACTGTCCAGTGCTTTCCATGTTGTCCTGACATGGTTTCATAAACGTTTCATAAAAGAAGTGTCATGCATTAAAAATTTTTGAAGCGCCTGTGACTCTACTCTCCAGTGATTTTGTTTCTCCATTTTCCTTGCTATGGGGGTCTATACTGATTCACATCGAGAATTTCAAAACCCATTCAAACCACAACCTTCCATTGCCTCTCAGTCCTATCTCCTAGTTGCCTCACTAATTCTGATTTTTGACAGCTCCATGCTGTAGAGAAAGTTCTTTTTTCTGTTGGGTATCTGTTAAATTTAGAATTTTGGAATAAAACCGTGCATTCAGAGTTGAGTTTTGTGAAAAGACCAAATCCATTGAGGCGCAGGAATGGAGCTGGTGAGCCGGTGAAAACATATGAAGCTCGGCCCCTTGCGTGACCGCCAAGGGAATTCGATCAGCAGTGACGATGCTAACTTTGAAGACACTGGCCATTGAAAGTGGCCTTCTACCATGGTGATGAGCTAAGGTGTAGATTCTGTGTGAAATGGAGCACAACAATCTATCCAACGGAGCTTGCTGGATCCAATAGCGACAACAAAGGCATAAGTTTTCGGAAGGTTGGGAGCATTGGTTCCTAATGCGGGACGTCCAGATGATTGTGGGAATTCTATAACAGAACAACCATCATTGTAGAAGCTCATCACCTTGTCCTCAGTAGAAAAGGAGGCAACGGTTCGAATGCTTTTGACAACATCGCGGGCATCAGAGTGGCGCAACTAGTGCAGTGAGCCATTGACTGTTTGAATAATGCTGCATTGAACTATTGTTTTTCCATATAAAATAATTCAAGTTCTCGCGAGCGTGGACGACTCTGTGATGTGGGCGCATTTTTTTTGTTAAAAGTTTTGTGGCATGGGAGGAGGTCAAGAGTGAAAATCTAAGGAATTGGTAAAAGGAAAAACAATATATATATTTATGTGCCATGGTGTTTCATTTTATTGTAATTGAGAATTTGTATAAACTTCTAATACTATGCTCCACTGGTGCACTGGCTTTGAAAATTAAGGTCTATGGTTTGTTCTAGTTGAATCATTTTGTAAATATCTCGGAGCAACTTCTTCTGTTGTATTGTGCTTCTTAAAGTTCTGAAAAATATTGCATCTATTCTGCTATAAACAAAAATTTTAAAAAATTTACCACCAGAAGTACAATTTTACAATATATTTGCAGAAGTATTTTTCTATCAGCAGAAGTAATTTTTTTTATAGAATGCATTCAATCATATCCATGGTGGGAATAGTTCTCACTGGCAAGGAGAACTATCATGAATGGTCCCAAATGATAAAACACACCCTCATTTTGAATGAGTTGTGGAAAGGAGTGCGTGTCGGAGACAGAGACAATGAACCAGTACAGCCTACCTCAAACAAAGAGCTCATCATTTGGGAAAACAAGAACAGCAAAGCTTATGAATTAATCACAACATCTATAAATGAAGAGGTGAGTCGCCATATTTCGTCATATTCAACTAGCTTTGAAGCCTTACAAAATCTGAAAGAACTCTATGACTCACATTCTGCACTTGAATTTGTTCAACTCATGATTAAACTCTTCACTCTTGAACTGCAAAATAATGATCCTCTTACTCTTGCTTCTGAAGTAACGTCTATAATGCATGATATCAAATCCACTAAGGTTTAATTGGATATTACTCTTATTTCTTTTCTCAAGGCACTTTATCCTACTTACTCCAATTATCTTGAGTCATTGCAAGCAAATGGAAATCTCAAAGATATAACCTTTGACTCTCTTGTGAAAAAGTTTGTTGAAAGAGAGAAGGCTTTTGGAAAGAAGATAGCCCCTAAATCTTCTAAAGAGGTTGTGTGCCTTGCTCACAAAGAAAGACATCCTACTCAAGATTCTTCAAGAGGACGAGGTGGTCGAAGTGGAAGAGGAAGATATTTCAGAGGCAGGGGGGGACAACATTCTCAAGGAGAAAAGGCAGATTTGCACTAAATTCACTGCAAAAGAAATGGATCACACGATGCCTCTACATGCAAGCTACCATGGGACAAAATTGAGTAGAAAGCAAACCAACGGAAAGGTAAAACTGATGATACAGAAAAAGGTAAAGCACCTGAATCCGCTCACTATGTTGTGGCACAATGTAACATTAGAGTAAATGAAGATTTATTTAATGCTTCACTTGATTCTTGGAAAAATGATTGTTTGCTTGATTCAGGAGCAACCTACCACATGACTCATAGAAAATATTTTTTTGAATATTTCACTGACAATGTTGATGGAGCAATATACTTTGCAGATCAATCAAAAATCAAGCCATCAGGGCTTGGCACAATCAAGCTTAAACTGCCTTGTATTCTAGACTTTCTTCTGCATCATGTTCTATATCTCCCACAGCTCAAGAGAAACTTTCTTTCCTTGGTCCACATCCGTAGATAAAAATCAAACGTGAATTGAAAAAGAAGGAGTTACAACTCACAGGTGATTACCACACCTGGAGACTACACTCAAAACAAAGAGAACTCTCTCCGTACACTCTACACTCATCAAATGAGAAATTACATCATTAATTACAATACTAGAGATCAGGAAGTTGCAACCAAACTCCTAAAATGTAGGAACAAATCCTAAACTAAGGAGATACGTTACAACTTGTGTAACCATTTCTCCATTAATACAAAATAATATTAATTATTTTCAACTCCCCCCTTTAATGGAGAAAGGATTATCCTGAACTCCTAGCATCCCTCTAAACAATTCAAACTTTACATGCCCAAGAGGCTTAGTAAAAATATCAGCCATGTTATCACAACTTTTACAATATTCAACACATATCTCTTTTGATTGTTGTTTCTCTCGATGAAGCAGAGCTACAGTGCTCTACTTTTTACTGCTCCATGCTATGACCCCAAATCCAATGATGAATGCATAACTTGTGATAGATCTTTGATCATCCAAGTTACCTGCCCAATTGGAATCTGAAAAACCTACTAGAATAACATCAGAAGTGTCAGTGTACAAAATGTCATAATTACTAGTACCACTAAGAAACCTCAACACACTTTTTGTTGTGATCCAGTGACTTTCGAGTGGTTTTGACATGAACTGGCTTAACACACTAACAGAATATGCTAAATCTAGTCTAGTTGTAGTCAGATATATCAAACTGCCAACTAGTTGTCTGTACATGGTAGCATCCACCTCTTTAGTACCATCGTCACTGCTCAACTTTAAGTTCTGCTGTAATGGTGTTGCTGCTAATCTACACTGCTCCATTTTGAACCTTTCCAACAAGCTTCTGGCATACTTCCCTTGAGTGAGAAAAGTTTGTCCAGAGTCTTTCCATACCTCCAATCCCAAGCAATAATGAAGATTTCCGAGATCTTTCCATCTCATACACTTGTGACATCCGATTTCTTTGATCAGATTGTTAGCATTACATGTTATGATCATATCATCTATATACAAAGAAATCAAAATAATTTGCCTCTATTTATTAAACTTGGTATACAATTTGGATCATTCAAGCTCTTATGAAAGCCATGCTATACTAAAAAGGAGTCAATTTTCTCATACCACGACTTGGGTGCCTGTTTTAAACCATAAAGTACCTTTTTCAATTTACACACAAGATGTTCCTGCCCCTTTTTCACAAAACCTTCAGGCTGTACTAAATAAATTTCTTCCTTAAAGTCACCATTCAGAAATGCAGATTTAACATCTAGCTAGTGTAGCTGCCATTTGTGTTTTGTTGCTAATGAAATTAGCATTCTAAGGGTGTTTAATTTGGCTACAGGAGTAAAGGTGTCATCGAAATCTATTCCCTCTTGCTGTGAGTAACCCTTTGCTACCAGTCTAGCTTTAAGTTTCTCTATACTCCCATCTGCATTTATTTTTGGTTTATACAGCCATTTGCATCCTATGGGGGTTTTACCTTCAAACAATTCAACCAAATCCCAAGTATGGTATCTGTTTATTGATTCTATTTCCTCATACATTGCAGCCCTCCATGCATCAGATTTACTTGCTTCCTCATAATTTGCAGGTTCTACAATGTTTAAAAACTTTGACATTAATGCATAGTCTTTCAACTTAGAAGGTAATCAAGTATTCCTACTTGATCTCCTTGGTAGGGGACTTACCTCAAATCTGTCTATTTCAGCCTTTTCTGGGCTTGCATTATTGATTACATTTCTTGTTACTACTTCTTCTTGTTTCTGCTCTTGCTCTTCATCTTCCTTATTGTTTTCTTCCATTAGAAATGGAATGTTCCAATCACTGTTAGAGTCATCCTTTCCTTCTTCAACCTGTTCTAGTTCTAACATTGTAAATTCCCCGGGATTCCCAAGATTGAAAGGACTGACATGTTCGCCCTCCATAAGTCGCAAAAGGCCTTCAACCAGATCAGAAACAAACTGGAAGCTCCGTGTCTGTTCCCCATTTCCATACCTGTGAAAATCCATAGTCAGAGTTTCGGTTGTTCTCTTACCCTCATCATAGCAACATTGGACTCCGACGGGATTAACATTGCCCCAGTAAGCTTCAGTTTGAGGATGTTCAAGAGGATCTCCATAAACCTCACTAGTAATTTTAAGCAGAAAACATGCCCCAACACGCTTGGCAAGTCTGAGTATGTTCAAGATTCCCACATCATTAGTTTTGATAGTCTTCACAGCTCCACCCATCACGAAAACTCGCAGGGACTTTCTCTTCAAACCTAGGGGAAATTTAGCCCTCGAATTCACCATCGAACCCGAATGATACTGAGCAAACCGAGAAACAGGAGTCTCATAAACAACCCGATGAGGTTTGTCGGGCACAAACCTTCCATTTTCATTAACATTAGAAGCCAAAAAACCAGGCTGAAGGATAAAGAAAGTCAACGCGATGGCGATTCCTATCAAAATAAACAGCAGCCGCTGCTCCCTGAGAAAATAATCTACTGGCCTGATAATAGACCACATCTTTTCTGGCTTAAGAGAGTACTAATCATTGTTATTCATATTGGACTGATAAAGTTTCTGATCCTCTGATGAATAAGTCTTCAATGAGCACCACCGAGTAAATCCGATATGCTGCCACCGAACAGATCAAGAACTCCAATGCGCCACCACTGGGCAAGTCCGATCTGCTGCCACCAAACAGATCAGGAACTCCAATGCACCACCACCAGGCAAGTCTGATCTGCTGCCACCGAATAGAGCTAGAACTCCAATGTGCCACCACCGGGCAAATCCGATCTGTTGCGATCGAGTAGATCAGGAACTCCATTACGCCACCACTGGGCAAGTCCGATCTGCTGCCACCGAATAGATCCAGAACTCCAATGTGCCACCACCAGGCAACTCGGATCTGCTGCCACTAAACAAATCTGAAATTTCAAAGTGCCACCACCAGGCAAGGCCGATCTGCAAAAAATTGCAGATTTTCCACAGAGAAAGAGGTTGGCGCTTCTCGACAGCGAAATACCCACGGCAGAAAAAGAGTCGACGTGTCTTACGAAATTGGCACGATTAAGGCTTAATTTTCTACGCCAATAGCACTATCTCTCTCAAAACCACGCCAAATGGTGCGACTGTTCCTTAATAAACAGTGCCAATCCTTTCTTCCACTCAAAAATTATGCGATTGTTCGTGACGAAACTAATCCAACCCTATTTTTCGCTCAAAGATGATCAGTCATCTAAGACCTGTCTTTAGGTGTTACTACAGTCCACCTGATTCTACGAATGCTTCTGTACACTCCACTGCCACTATAGTTCTGTAATCAATGATGCATCCTAAAAAAATTAAGGCTATCCCTACTCTGTGCTCTGATACCAAGATAAAAATAAGACTTGAATTGAAAAAGAAGGAGTTACAGCTCACAGGTGAGTACTGCACCTAGAGACTGCACTCAAAACAAAGAGAACTCTCTCTGTACACTCTACACTCATCAAATGAGCAATTACGTCATTAAGTACATTACTAGAGATCAGGAAGTTGCAACGAAACTCCTAAACTCTAGGAACGAGTCCTAAACTAAGGAGATACATTACAACTTCTGTAACCATTTCTCCATTAATACAAAATAATATTAATTATTTTCAACATCCGCCAGCAAGGTCACTCCATTCGTATGTTTGATGGCAAGCTTGAGGTAAGAAAATCATCTAACCACTCACTTGTCATGAGGGGAATAGAAGAAGAAAGGCTTATCAAGCTGCAAGGAACCTCTACTCATGCACAACATTTCTCATACAATTCTCACCATGAAGAAGGTACACTTCCATCAAGTTTATTATGGCATGCTATATTTGGGCATTTGAACTATGACAGTCTCCGCTTGTTGAAGAAAAATAGTGTTGCTAGTTTGCCTACAATTCCTAGGAAACTTAAGCAATGTGATGCTTGCATTCTAGGAAAGCATAGCAAACAATATTTTCATGATTCACATTCAAGAGAACATAGAAAACTTGAACTCATTCAGTCAGATTTATGTGGTCTAATGCCTGTTCCTTCTGCAAATGGAAATAAATATATCATGACATTTACTGATGACTACACCAAAATGTTTTGGGTTTATTTATTGAAGTACAAATCTGATGCTTTTCAAACATTCAAGAATTTTCATAAATGGATTGAAAATGATGCACAATCTCATATTGGGTCTCGCACTGATAATGGAAAAGAAAACACATCAAATGAATTTGAAAACTATCTTTGTCAACATGGGATCAAACATCAAACAATTGTGCCTTATAATCCCCAATAGAATGGTGTAGCTGAAAGAATGTATAGGACAATCTTAAATATGGTACGATCCATGCTCTTCTTCAAAAATGTAAAGATAATGTTTTGGGCTGATGTTGTTCTATGTGCTGCATATATAAAGAATAGATGTCCATATAATGCTATAAGAAACAAGACTCCATATGAAATATGGTATGGACATGTTCCTTCGGTAAAGCAGCTCAGGGTCTTTGGTTCCACCTGTTATGCCTTGGTACCAAAGGTACATAGAAACAAACTTGGTGCTAGAAGTCGTAAGTGTGTCTTTCTAGGATATTCAAACACCTCCAAAGCATATCACCTCTATGATGAAGTAAATAAGAATTTTATTGTATCTAGAGATGTAATTTTCCTTGAATCATCCAAAACTGACAATGTTTTTGAGCGGCAACTTGATCGCCTGGATAGATTCATGAAACCAAAATCATTTCAAGAATTTGATAATCAAATTCCACATCTTGAAGGGGGGATTCCTATACTAGATCAACATGTGGAATCTTCTTCTGAAGAACACTCTCCCCTGCATGAAACTCCAACAACGGATGATGCTTTAAGTGATGTAATTGATAGAATTGGGAGACTCAATCTTGATTCAATCCAAACTCAATCAATGGAGCAGCCTGGACCATCTGAGAAAGGTCCCCCAAAGTGGCTGACAAAGACACTTGAAAGTGTCATCCCAATGAAGTTGGAAAGACAAGAACAAAAAATTCAAACCGACAAAATGGAGGTGATGTAGATGGCTCTAATTCACCTGTTGATATGGATGTTTCTTATGATTGTGAATTTAACTTTTCTATGGATTTTGAACCAACTTCCTTCAAAGAAGCTGCTTCTCATGATGAATGGAAAGAAGCGATGCAAAAGGAGTATGATGCCCTCATAAAGAACGACACTTGGAAGCTGGTTGATCCTCCATTAGGAACCAAACCAATTGGCAGCAAGTGGGTCTACAAGAACAAGTATAAAGCTGATGGCTCACTTGACAAGCACAAAGCTAGGCTTGTGGCAAAAGGTTTTGCACAGAAGGGAGGGGTCGATTATGAGGATAATTTTTTCCCCACAGCAAAATGGGCTACCATTCGGACACTCTTTGCACTAGCAGCTCAGAACGGTTGGAAAGTCCATCAAATGGATGTAAAAATTTCTTTCTTGAATGGAGATCTAAAAGAGAATGTTTTTATGTCCTAGCCTGAAGGATTTCCTATGAAAGGACATGAACATAAAGTATTCCAACTTGTGAAGTCATTGTATGGCCTCAAACAGGCACCGTGAGCCTGGTATGAAAAACTAACTGAGCATCTTCTAAAACTCAATTTCAAACATTTTGATCTTGATGATGCAAATCTATTTGTCAAGAAAGTTGGCAAAATAGTTGTATACCTTGTGGTATATGTATATGATCTTTTGATGACAAGGAACAATGAAATCTACATTGCATCCATAAAGAAGGAATTGGGGAAAAGTTTTGAAATGACTGATTTGGGCTATGTTCATTACTATCTTGGCATTGAAGTAACCCAACATCCAATATCCATATTTCTTTCTCAAAAGAAATACATTGGAGATCTGTTCAACATGTTTGGCATGACAGAGTGCAATCCTCTTACTACTCCAATCGAACAAAAATTAAAGCTCACGTTTATTGAAGGAAAAGAATTTGAGGATGCAACAAAGTATAGACAACTTGTAGGAAGTCTCAACTACCTAACTACTACCAGACCAGACATTTCGTTTGCTGTGGGAATCCTCTCCAGGTTTATGCAAAAGCCTTGTGAGGGACATTGGTCTACTGCAAAAAGAGTTCTAAGGTACTTAAAGGGAACTCAAGACTTTGGAATCAAGTATACACAGGTGGACGACTTCAGTTTGATTGGATACACTGATTCAAACTTCGATGGAGACAAAGAAACTGCGGTATCAACTTCAGGATATGCTATGAGTCTTGGATTAGGAGCTGTCTCCTGGAGATCATACAAACAACCAGTTCCAGCAGACTCCACAATAGAAGTTGAATACGTGGCAGCAACTAAAGCAACAAAAGAAATTGTGTGGCTTAGGAAAATTCTTGAAGATTTGCAGGTAAAACAAGTACAATCAACTCCACTCATGATTGACAATACCTCTATAATAAAGTTGGCCAAGAACCAAAATTTCCATGATTGAACAAAGCACATCAATACTAAATATCATCTGATTTGACATCATGTTGAGGCCAAAACAATCAATCTCCATCATTGTTCCACAAATGAGCAATTGCAGACATCTTCACCAAAGCGCTTGGAAGAGAAAAGCTTGAACGATTCAGAATGATGCTTGGACTCACCAACACCCCTTCAGATTAAGGGGGGGAATGTTGACACCTAATCCTTGTGATTGGGTGAATTTATGTAAGTAGATAAATAGGAAATATGAATAGTCATCAGGAGATGAACTGAATAGTCTCTCCCGCATGTATATAATGAAGACCTACCTGATGGAATAGATGAGTTGAATCATTTTTGCCTTATGGAGTTACTGCATGGCTTGATAGACGTATCCAAAGGAAGCAGAGGGTTTGGACCCTATGGGATCGATATCAAATGTAGGACCTATGAGTACTCCTCTCAAACCCAAATTTAGTAGTTTACGTAGTTTTCTTTCTTGAATGTATACTTCTTGTTGATATTTTTTTTCAATCTATTGAGGTTGTCAACCTTTACCTTAGGGAAGATAGAATTGATGAATCCACTAGGGAATACAGTCTCGTATTTCCTGGAAGGGTTTTTTTCCCTTGATATGGATTTTCCTATATTGTTTCTTGATGTTTCCAGTATTATTGACTCATTTGCAGTATGGGCAATTAGTCTCATCTTGTGGATCATGTCTGTATTTCTTTTATTTTTCCCTATTTTTCTGCATATACATGCTTTTTCTTGTATACAGTAGCATACACACGCGGTTTCCTTGATCCAAGTGGATATTGGTGGCCACCTGCCTATTCCACCTAGACCTGCTAGTTAGTTTCATCTATTTCCTTGTTCATCTCAACATTTACTATTTTTAGTAGTTTTTTGGGTCCTAAACTTCCAAAGCAGTTTTGACCCCCTAAACAATGTTTTTTGGGGTCCGCAGCAGGCTCGTAGCTATAAGGAATGGCATGCAACAAAATTTGGAAGCATAGTTCAGTAGTTTTCTATTAATAAAATGAAGTGTTTTTCTACTGCATCTCTATGTTTATGATTATATCTATAAGTTGTTGCGTTCTTGTTTAAGTTTGGATCAGTGGTATTAGAGCGGTCTGATCTTTCTCTATTTTTCTTTACTTGTCCCCAATGAGGTTAGTGTATAAGGAGTTAGGGCTTGATTTAGTTGAACCATTGCAAGATCAGCCTCACAAAACCTGATGACCTCACATGGCAGAAGAAACGAAAGACGAGGGTTAGGAGATCCTTTCAAAAACTTTCTCGAGGAAGCCCTTGAGCGAAAAATGGATGCGCTGATAGATATCTTTGCCCAAATCCTTCAACGACTACCCCACAGGTGATGCATCTTCATCTAGCAGCCACTGTAGAGGTGCCAGTCATTTTAAGGTACAAGTTAACATCAATATTCCCATATTCGAAGGCTCGATAGATGTAGACGCTGTAGATAAATGGTTAAATATGTTGGAAGTATATTTTTTAGTTCATAACTTTCCCAATTGAGAAAATATTACTTTTACACTTCTCAAAGCCGCCCCACATGTCAAGGACTGATGGGAAACCTACTGTGAACAAAAGGACGAGAGTGAACCCTCTCTATTTTCAGATGCCCCACTTGGAATTCTTTCTAAGTTTCCGTCAAGGAACAATATTACCCTATTGGGAGCTATGAAAAAAATACATAAAGTGGACCATGCTATGGTAGGGAAGGGACCAAGATGTGCCAGAGTTCACAAATAGTTTCCATACCCTTCGCACAAAGCTGGGTATCAAGGATATTGAGTGGCACTTGGTGCTCAAGTACCACGACTGTCTACACAAGTACATCCAGAATGAAACAGAGTTCTTGGAAATTTCCTCACTCGACATGATGTATCGGTACGCTGTCAAGATTTAGAAGAAGTTTAAACATAAGAAGAGGGACTTTGGATCTAAAAATCCAAAGCAAGGAAAAGACACCCCCAAATCAAAGAAAAAAGGACCAAGCCAAGGTGGGTCTACCTAGGACAACCCGTCGAAGCCACAAGGAAATAAAAACACTTTGAAGATGAAGGACATGGGAAAATGGTGTGAGTTCCCTAAGAGTTCCACTCACAATATAACGGGGTGTCGTGACAAGCAGTCACTGATGGCCGATTTCAAGGCTTCCAAATCAGATGCGGGTTCTGACTCTGAATCAGAACCCAATAAGGGAACTGACAAAGGGAAGAAGATCATTGATGCAAATCCCAATGCCACTGTGGCCACCACCAAGATCTAGAAGATTGAGCCTAAAGATATGGAGGAGGGGGAATGCCCCTTCCACTCACAAATGTGGGTGAAGGGCTCTCTGTTGCAGTACATTGTCGATAGTGGGAGCCAAAAGAAACTCATTTTAGTACAGGTCATGAAGTGGATGGGCCTAAAGATTACAACACATCCACAATCGTTCACCATCGAGGGGATTCACCAAGGACGATATCTTCACGTCATCCAGTAGTGTTTCTTTCCGTACATAATCAAGCCCTTCACAGATGAGGTATTGTGTGGCATTGCTCCTCTTGAAGTTTTGATGTATTTTTAGGATAACCATATTTATGGAAGTGAAATATTGTATATGAGTATAGACGTCGCTCTATGATTATTACTTTGGCTAATAAGTTGTACCGGACACCGGAGGTAGCCCTGCCTACCGTCATCTCTTTGATCATTGCAAAGAAATGCAGTAAGATCATTTCCTAGACCAGGAAATTTGTTTTCCTTACGATTCTCCCCTAGGGCAAGAATAAGGTTGTGGCCACGGCTTTGAGGAAGGGCTCCTCTACACAACAACAACAAATGGACAAGGTCGTGGAGGAGTACATGGATAGTTTCGCCTTACTCACCAGGTTTCCTCTGCACTCTCAGGTTAAGCACTCCATTGATCTGACCTCGATGTGTCGTTGCCCAATGGACCGATCTATCGAAACTCCATTCTGGATAACAATGAGATCAAGAGGTAGATTCAGGAACTATTTCAGAAATATCACATCAATCCAAGCTCATCACCTTGTGGGAGCCCGATTGTATTGGTATAAATGAAGGATGGGACCTGGAGGCTCTATATTGACTATCAGATGCTAAACAAGATCACTGTCTAGAATAGGTACCCAATCACATGGATTGATGACCTTCTGGATCACCTCAAAGGGGGCAAATATTTTAGAAAGATTGACTTGAAGTCAGGTTATCACCAGGTGCCTATCGAACCCTCCGATGTGTGGAAGTCTGCCTTCAAATCCAAGGAGGGCCTTTTCAAATGGCTGGTCATGTTGTTCGGATTGACGAATGCCCTTGAAACCTTCATGGGAATGATGGATGACATCTTGCGACCCTTCACCAATGCATTCAAGGTGGTGTATTTAGATGACATCTTGATCTTCGGGTGGAGTTGGGAAGAGAAGCACCAACATGTTTGACAGGTCCTTCAGACCCTGCGACAACACAAGTTGTGTGCTAACTTGGAGAAATGCACCTTTGGCCTGACCGAGTTTCAATTTAATATGCATCATTGATGAGAATGGTGTACATGTGGACCCATCCAAGATACAAGTCATTTGGGATTGTCCAGCCCCAACCACTATAAGAGTTTCACAGCTTTTTGGGTCTTGCAAATTTCTACTGTAGGTTCGTGTTGGGGTTCTCTCATATCACTTGGCCTTTAAGTCAAGTCACCAAGGGTGGAGAGAAAGTAATTTTTTTTTGGTCGGAAACCCAAAAAAAGTGTTCTCCAAGTTGAAGAATCACCTTTTTTCTACATCAGTTCTCACATTACCAGGCCTGCAACAATCATTTGAGATTGATACATATGCCTCTGACTATGCTATTTGTGCAGTTCTTACTTAGCATGGGCATCTAGTGGATTACCAAAGTGAGACACTTTCAAACACATTCCAAAAGTACCCCACGTATAGCAAATAAATGTATGCCATTGTCCAGGCCTACTGTCAATGGAAGAATTACATTCTGGGGAAGGAAACGGTCATCTGACCTCTACAATTCATACAAACACAAGGGAAGTTGTAGAAAGATATCCATCAGAAATGGTTCATCTATCTACAACAATTCCATTTAAAAATTAAGTATAAGAAGGGAAACACCAATATCATTGCTGATTTCCTCAACCGAACACATGTCATGGCAAAGATAAATGTGCTCGACTCCCATGGGCATGAGACATCTGGGTGGGCACATCTTTACAAGAGCAATCCAGAATTTGACATATACCAGACACTCTTGGAAGGGAAGCAAGTTCCAAATTTTCACCTTCAGGATGCACAATTATGCCACCTGGGACACATATGTGTTCCTTCAAGTGAGCGTGCCAAGATGATTTGGGAGGCACATTATAGTCGAGTCACTGGACATTTCGAAGTAGAGAAAACAATGGTGGTATTGCAAAAGTATTTTTATTGGCTGAAACTTCGTCAGGATGTTTAAAAGTACATTAGACACTGCACCACCTATGCCATTTCCAAACCAACCATCAAGAAGCAAGGCATGCATACTCTTCTACCTACTCCTAGTTGATAGGCCTCGGTATTCCAACAAGAATGTTGCAACTCTTGAGGCTACCGACTTTAATTATGAACCCTGGAGTTCGTACAAACTTAATCGACACTATATGTGTGGTATACAATGTGTCCTTCCTTTTTTGTCATGATATAATTGAATGCATGTACTGAAGTCAAATCCTAAACTAATTATATAAAAGGAAATGTTTGAAATGCAACCTTTACCTATTGTAAGAAAGAAAGTACAAGGAAAGAAATTGAAATCAAATGCCAAAACACACCATTTTTCTAACTAACTGCAAAGAAGCTATGCTTTGCAATAATGCTACATTATCATGAACCAAATACTACTATCTATGCATGGAAGTAAGAAGCATCAAACATCACTAATGTGCAAGTAAAGGGACTAAAATAAATCTGTTTTTCTCTTTTCATGCAAAATCAAGTATGCAAACTAATTTCCTTTGGTGATGTGGCAGGTGAATTTAAAGATGTCGAAGGTTGGAGAGTTACGAGATGGTTGGATGGTGTGGGAGACCTTTGGGAGGCTTTTGGTGAATTCCTAGTGGTTTTCCATCAATTCGGCCTCAAAACAGGCCATTTTAGGAAAACCTATAGGATGTACTAGAAACCTATAAGATGACCAAGAAAATCAAATCCAAATGTAGGTCTTAACCCCGTACAGAAATTACCTGCATACGAATTCTAAAACACAGAAAATAAACAATGTGAGAACATAACACATAAAACACATATACATAGAGATTTTCCCCTGGATCCCAAAACCGGGACTACCAGCTTGATTTTTCATTATGTTCCTTTCAATGTTACAATACATCTTTATACATGTTGAAGCATCCAATACCATGTACCAAAAACAATCGCATCCAAAACCATGTGCGAAAAAATCATGCACAAAACCATAGGTAGGTTCACCCAACCTAATATAGGGTCCAAAACCAAAATTTTCCGGGGCGTTGCCCCTGACCCCATAGAGTGGGGTTACCTGCACCCCTCAAACCCCCTGCGACTCCCCCTATTACGAAATCGGCACAACGAGGGGGGCTCCACCCCCACTCTAACCCACTGGTTAACTACGTGGGCTAGTCGTGGAAAGAATATAACACAACCCAACATTCGCCCACTTATTGTTTTCTTTCCACAAGGGGCCACAGGAGAGCTTAGTCATTTATCTAGCCCTACAACACCCATTGTTTCTCTACACCAAGAGAACTTCTCAGAGCTCATAGATTTTGTCAATGCATCTGCAGTATTCTTCAAAGTGTCCACCTTTACCAGCAACACCTTTTTGTCTTCTATCATATCCCTCACAAAGTGATACTGAACATCAATGTGCTTTGTGTTTGAATGATATGCAGGGTTCTTTGCGAAGAAAATTGCACTTTGGCTATCATGGTCTATCCTTATAGCTCCGGTACTAACCCCATACTTGAACACAATCTCTACAACCAAACTGCTTCCTTGCTCGCATGAGTGCCTACCATGTATTCCGCCTCTATAGTTGATAGTGCCAATATAGATTGTTTCTAACTCATCCAACTGAATGCACCTCCAAATAGGTTAAACACATACCCACTTGTATATCTTCTCTGATCCAGATCTCCAGCCCAGTCTGCATCAACAAAGCCACAAATATCCAACACTCTGTCCAATCTTAGTCTTCCTTGGTAGCAGAAACAATAATCATTAGTGCCACGCAAATACTTGAAAAATCGCTTCACTGCTGTCGAGTGCTCCTTCCCTGGTTTTGACATAAACCTACTCAATACTCCCACTACATGTGAAATGTCTGGTCTAGTATAGACCATTGCATACATCAGGCTACCAGCTGCACTTGCATATGGAACATGGGACATGTCCTCTTCCTCTTCTTGTGTCTTGGGACACTATTCAGGAGATAACTTCACACCTACAGGAATAGGAACCTTCACCGGTTTACAGTCTTACATATTAAACCTCTGCAGTATTGTCTCGACATACTTCCTCTGGTTTAACCAGATCTTCCTCTTTGCCTGATCTCTTTTAATTTCCATGCCCAAAATATAGTTTGCAGCACCATGATCTTTCATGTTGAATTTGGAGGACAATTGGGTCTTCAAATCCTGGATAATTTCTTTGTCATTTCCAACTAGCAACATATCATCCACATACAGGACCAAATAAATAACATGGTCACCAATTAATTTAAAATACGCACAATGATCAGCTTTGCTTCTAGTGAAGCCAAGTTCCTGTATAAATGTATCAAATTTTTGATACCACATCCTTGGTGACTGTTTTAACCCATACAAAGACTTCTTTAACTTAAATACTAGTTCTTTCTTACCCTTCATCGCAAAGCATTCATGTTGCTTCATGTAGATTTCCTCTTCTAGATCCCCATGAATAAATGTTGTCTTCACATCCATATGTTCTACCTCAAAATCAAAAGCAGCAACAACATATAAAAGTAATCTAATAGAATTTTCCTTGGCAATAGGAGAAAAAATATCACCAAAATCAATTCCCAACACCTGAGAATAACCTTTTGCTACCAACTGAGCTTTGTATTTCTCCACCTTTCCTTCTGCATTTGTCTTCTTCTTGAACACCCATTTGCTGCCAATGGGTTTCATTCCAGCTAGCAACTCCACCAGATCCCAAGCCTCATTTCTGTGCAAAGATGCCATTTCATCAACCATGGCCTCTTTCCAGAGTGTGCCATCCTCTAAATCTACTGCTTCCTTCAAAGTTCTAGGATCATCGTCAGTAATAGATAAAGAAAAATTTGAATAGAAAGCAGATTGAATATACTTTTCTGGCTGCCTTCTTTCTCGAACTTATCTTCTCACACCCAGAGTTTGTGGCTCTTCATCTTTTGATTCCTCCTCTATTGTAGATTATGATTCTTCCTCCTTTAGCTCAAGCTCTATCTTCTCAGGTTCCTTTGGTTGGAATCCATGTTTAATAACATCTTTCACCTCTATGAACACCACATATCGGTTGTACACAACCTTCCTTGTTACTAGGTTCCAAATCTTATAACCCTTTAAACCATCCTTATACCCAATAAAGATGAACTTTTTAGATCTACTATCCAATTTGGTTCATTTCTCCTTTGGAAAATGTACATATGCATCACATCGAAATACCCTCTAATGTGAAAGAGAGGGTTTCTTACCAATTGATACCTCTTTTGGAGTCTTATCCTCCAACACTGATGAAGGTGATCTATTGACCAGGTAACATGCAGTCTCGGCAGATTTTAACCTCGTATAGAAATTACCTGCATACAAATTCTAAAACACAGAAAATAAACAGCGCAAGAGCATAAAACATAAAATACATATACACAGAGATTTTCCTGTGAATCCCAAAACCGGGACTACCAGCTTGATTTTTTCATTATGTTCCTTTCAATGTTACAATACATATTTGTACATGGTGAAGCATCTAATGCCATGGACCGAAAACCATCGCGTCCAAAACCATGTGCAATAAATCATGCACAAAACCATACGCAGGTCTGCCCAACCTAATATAGGGTAAAAAACAAAATTTTCTTGGGCGCTGCCTCGGACCACATAGAGATGGGTTACCTGCACCCCTAAAACCCCTTGTGACCCCCCTCACTACGCAATAATTGCAACGAAGGGGGGGCTCCACCCCCCTTCTAACCCCTGGTTAACTACATAGGCTAGTCATGGAAAAAATATAACACAACCCAATAGTTTCCACCACCTCTGCCCAGAATTCTTGTCCTAACCTGACACCACGAAGCATGCTTCTTGCCCTTTCCATCAACGTCTTGTTCATTCCTTCTGCAACTCCATTTTTCTCAACTATGTATGGAGTAGTCTTCTGCTGTGCTATACCACACTTCTTACAAAATTTTTCAAATTCCTTACTGTAAAACTCTCCACCGTTATCTGTCCTCAACACCTTTATCTTCTTCTCTGTCCAATTTTCCACGAGAGCCTTAAATTCTTTAAACCTATCAAAGACTTCAAATTTCTTCTTAAGGAAATATATGCATGTATTCCTTCATAATTCATCTATAAATGATACATAATACACAAACTTACCTAGTGATGGAACCTTCACAGGTCCAAACACATCACCGTGCACAAGTTCTAATATCATTTTTGCCCTCTTACCACAAGAGGGGAAACTCACCGATTTTGCCTCCCATATACACAATTTTTACAGAAATCAAAATCCAGAGAGCTATTACTCATGGCTTCTACCATACCTTTACCATGAAGTATTTGAAGTCCCTTCTCTCCAGTATGTCCAAGCTTTTGATGCCATAGCATGGTCTTCTCTTGAGAGACCACTAGATTTTATGCTCCTCTTTCAAGAACCACATAACTGTTGCACCCATCAACCACAGTGCTACCTTGCAGCTTGTACAATGTTCCAATCCAAACTCCCCGCATCAATACCAGTGCTCCCCGAACCATCTTGCAGGTATCCTTCTTGAACACTGTTTTTACACTTGCATCATCCAGCTTGCTTACGGAAATCATATTTCTGGCAAATGCAAGAATATGCAGAACACTCGGAAGTGTTCTAACCCTTTTACCTTGCAACTTCAACTTTACTTTTCCATGACCAATGATTCTAGCCTTCTTGTCATCCCCTAAGAAGAGATCACCACCATCATATTTCTCATACTCGCATAACCACTCTTTGTGAGGAGTGAAGTGAAAGGATGCACTTGAGTCAATCAACCATGCCTCATGATCTACATGTGTACTTGAAGAAGCCAAGTACACATCCCCACCTTCATCTGAGGTGGTTTTCGCCCCTGTAGAAGGAGCATCATCAGATCCCTTTCCTTTGTCATGAGCTTTATATTTACAATCCCTTTTGTAGTGCCCTTCCTTCTGCATTTCTAGCACACCACCTTTACAGGTTTTCCTGGAGATTTGTATCCCCCACGCGATGACTTATTTTTTTTTCCCAGGAACATCCTTTTACAGACAAGGCATCACCATTTTGGCTCTCCATATTTTTCTGTCTCATCTCCTCCGTCAGCAAGGATGAGACTATTTCATCAAACTACATGGTAGTTGCATTTCTACCTATTGCAATAACCAGAATATCCCATGAATCTGGTAGAGAACATAAAAAACTAATGCACTTATCTTCGTCTAAAATTTTAATATCAACATACAATAACTGACTTACCATAATATTAAATGCATTCAGATGTTCTGTCACCAAGTCTCCATCTTTCATCCTCATGTTATACATCTTTTTCCATAGGAACAACTTACTCACCAGAGACTTATATTGGTACAAAGTCCCTAACTTGTCCCACAAATCCTTCACCATAGCTTCCCCTGATACATTCAGAAATACTGAATCTAAGACACAAAATCAGATTGTGCTCTTATCCTTCTGATCAAACTTATTCCATTCTTCATCAGACTCTCCCGTTGATTTAGTACCTAGACCTACCACGACCCTCTGATCTTTATCCACCAACAGATCCTCCATATTGAGTTACCATAACTCAAAACTCTGACCATTAAATTTCTCAATCTCCATCTTTCCACTACTCGCCATCCTCTTTCACCACCAGAATCAATCCCACAGATGTCCCACTTAACAGGGTCTACCACAGGCCCTAGCGAAACCCCTCAGCAACAAAGGCATCCCCTTGAAGCCAAAACAGCTCTGATACCAAACATAGGTTTTAACCCCATACATAAATTACCTGCATACGAATTCTAAAACACAGAAAATAAACAATGTGAGAGTATAACACATAAAACACATATACACACATATTTTCCCCTGGATCCCAAAACCGAGACAACCAACTTGATTTTTCATTATGTTCCTTTCAATTTTAAAATACATATTTATACATGCCGAAGCATCCAATACCATGGATCGAAAACCATCATGTCCAAAACCATGGACCGAAACCATCGCTTCCAAAACCATGGACCGAAAACCATCACGTCCAAAACCATGGACCGAAAACCATCACGTCCAAAACCATGTGCGAAAAAATCATGCACAAAACCATAGGTAGGTCAGCCCAACATAATATAGGGTCCAAAAACAAAATTTTCTAGGGTGTTTCCCCAGACTCCATAGAGTGGGGTTACCTGCACCCCTCAAATCCCTTGTGACTCCCCCGACTATGCAATCGGCACAACGAAGGGGGGCTTCGCCCCCCTCTAACCCCTCGGTTAACTACATGGGCTAGTTGTGGAAAGAATATAACACAACCCAACACCAAATTGGATGGGACAAATTGATTTATTAACTAGGATTTCTTAGGTCCATATTCCAAGTCGAATCACTTAAAAAGACCTCTGTTAACCCATTCTAAAAAAAATAAAAAATAAAACATTACTAGTCAAAAATCTAGAAATTCGAGAACTAGTGAGCTAGTAAATCTAAAAAAGCCTAACCAAATCAAGTGAAAATGCAATGGGTAATTGTTTTTATGAACTAGAATATTTTTTTGATATAATTCAAGTGGAATAAAGTCGATTGAAGCTTGTTAGCATGCTCTAAAAAATATCAGAAATTTACTGTTATTTGCTAAAAAGGAGATCCAACAGTCTAGATTTGGGAATAAGAAGACTAATCCAAGCAACTCAATTATTTTTATGAACTTCCAAAGCCCTTCCAATGATGAAATAATTCATTTTATCTTGCAAAAGAACTTAGATCAATCATTTAACTCAATCCTACAACAAGAAAACATTAATACTAAATGCAGAAGTAGAAAGAAATAAAAACTAGAGATGCATGTGAATAAGCAATGGAAAGAAAGAAAGAAAATGATACAAAAGGGATCTGAGGCTTCTGGGATGGCCAAGCACAAGGAAATTCAGAGACCTACGGAGGAGAACAAGATTTAGAAGCTGAACATGACACCAATCTTCATTATTTTCATCAAAAGAATTACATCCCTGCAAGAAAATACAATGGAGCTGCAAAAATACAAGCTCTCTCCACAATAACACTAATGAAAATATCCCCTAGAGGAAAATTCAACTTGTTACTTATAAAAAATGATTAGGAATCATTCCCCATGAATGGAGGAAGCTTTCCCCACCAAAATCCCTTGATTAGTGGATCTAGTCCCCAATACTAGGAATTTGCATTAAATGGAAGGGAACACATTCCTAGATTTTCTCAATCATTCCATAGAGGAAAATTCTACTTGGTTATTATAAAAAATGATTAAGAATCATTCCTCATGGATGGAGGAAGCTTTCCCCACTGAAATCCCTTGATTAGTGGATATGCTCCCTTGATTGGTGGATCTGATCCCTTAATTAGTGGAACACATTCCTAGATTTTCCCAATAACTGGAGTTCCACAATTTGTGCCATAATTCCATAATATATTGTTGACCTATTATTTATTATTGATCCCCCAGTAGTAGGGAACAATGTTATAGACAATTTTGTGCCTTACAGCAACAACCATGAATTGTCAATAATCCAAGGGATCCAAAGTTCCCTAAACATGATGTTCCTTCCCCTAGAGGAACAAGGTCAGCAAACCAACAGCTCTCAGATCAGTTCTCCACCTGAAAACACTCAAAAACAAGCAATCCTGAAATCAAAGCAGGTGCTCCACTGGGTTTCTTCACTGAAACACAACTGCTCCATGGTGTACCTGCGTTGCAAAGCAGGCAGAACAAAGCCCACCTGCGTTGGGCGAGTTTGGACATGTGGCAGAGTGAGTCATAGCTTTGGAATCTTCCAAAAATGACACTTGGATCAGGTATTTCGCCTTGTGATGAGTCAGAGGCTTTGTTTCTCCAAGTGGAAGCAAGGTTCACCAAGTGGACTCAAGAACTGAAGATCAACTAAAGATTAACTGAAGAGAGAGAGGACACAAGGCAGCTACACATCAGTTGCAAGCTGACTCATCCTTTCTCAATTCATCTATATATTGAGCTCTCTCCTATGAGCTCAGGAGGCTGGAATTTTGTGCAAAGTAATGATATGCTGTTGGTTTCATTCTTGAGTTATTGGGTGATTGTTTGAGAGAGGTGAAGAAGAGCAATTCTTGCTGATGGGAGGTGTTGCTGGGTTGGAGCCTGCAATGGTTGTAATCCTCTCATAACCTTTATTTCTTCATTAATAAAAGCTATTGAGGTTCTTCTATGTGCTTTTGTTCAATTATATATTGTGATGATTGCATGTTTGGTTTACACTAATCCATGAACCAGTTATGATTGCATGCCTCTTGTAGTTTCCTTCTTTGTCATTGTGCAGGATCTCATTGCAGCTGGGCGAGCAGAAGGACAAAGAGCTAGGAACAAGCGGCCAAAGAGGAGAGTTTGGATTCGACATTAAGCGCAAGGAAACGGTTAGTGCTCTCTCCATCCTCTTTTGCTTTCATAAAGAAGTAAACCTTCAGTAGTTTGTTTTACAGTTGTTGCTAAGGAACTGTCACCCTTAGAGTGGGTTAGGGTCATCCGAGTCGGATACTTTTCCCTGCAACAAACAAGTCCCTAAATTATCTCCTCCAACTCTTCATAATCTGCCCAATATTCTCATAATATTTCACAAAAAATAAATAATATTTGGCACAAATATTCAATTATTCATAAACCTTCCTAATGAATATATTAAAGTTAAAAATAAATTCTCTAATGCAAAAAGAGAGGTTTAATGTGCTGAAGGATGGTCATAGGCCTTAATTTATGTTTTAAATTAGAGGTATGGACACTAATTTATGTCTAATTTATAGGCCCATCATACCCCCCTACTGAAAGTGTTGCTCATCCTATGAGCAACTTAGTGACCTCATTGTGCCTCATCCATGGCTCTGCTGGCCTCTCTCTTGTGCATTAAGAATCTTGGCTATAAGTTTTTCAAGGATAAGCCAAAAAACATATTTGTGCAAACAAAGATCCTTCTTTCTTGAGACCATTAGTTTTCCTTCTTCCGCTTATTCAAGATGGTTCTTGATAATTTATTTTATTTTATTTTTATTTATTTATTTTATTTATTTTTTTTAGTTTGGCAAGGTCTTCCGCACCCTTATCAACTATCTACTACCTTGTTCCACCATTTATTTGCCTTAGGACTACCTCCCGTAGGATTTCTGGGTCACTATAATTTCTACAGGATCATCCTGCAAAAAAAATAGTCCCTTTGTAAACTGAAGTAATGGAGTGGAAAAAATGACATAAATGGCGGAAGAATGAATGGTAATGAGTGGTAAAATAAAAATGTGAGTGACAGAGGTCTCTTTGTGATCCTCCTTTGCTATTTTATCGTCATTCTTGTTGACCTGCAAATGGGAATTTCATGAAAATGGAGAGGATTCTCTCTTTGTCTTTTTTCTTTTTCAAGAATGAAATGGGATGGATGAATGATTAATAGATAGTGAATATGAAGTGGATGGAGGGCTTGGAGTGTTGTGATGACCTTGGCCTTTGCAAAAATTTCTTCTTTTAACTGCTGTCCTCATTCCTTGAAATCATCACCCTTCATAATTTGACTTTTCAACATTGCATGAGTGAAGGAGTGAGTTGCAATCAGCTAGTTGAAGGCGGCTGAGACTATTGACCCATCCTTAGATTATAAAACCTCATCTCTCATGCATTGACAACAAATTTCTAACTATAATATGCTCAAGAGAAGAGGTCAAGAATATTGCATACGTGTACTTACCTGATGGTTGTTGGAGAGACATGAATCTTGCTGCTGAGTTGATGTTGATGTGCAGGTGTTGGATGGTGATGTTGATGATTCTGATGCTGTTGTTAGGCTCTGGAGAACCTTCTTTGACCTCTGGATCTCCTTTAAAGCTGCTCACTGCCAATCCTATAGGTGTTGTTCTGTATCTTGTAGGTTTACAGGGCAATAACTTGTTTTGTCTGTATCTCTCAAACGGTAGACTGGATTGAGGTGAAACGTTTTGATCAGGTTGCCATCATCATTATGCACCTCCCCATAGAAACTTTTTGGTCAATGGATGCACGGATCTCGAGAAAAACTAAAAATGTCTGACATTGATGGAGGCTGATTTCATGGAAATCGTGCATTGGAATTTGTTGAAATTTCTTGGGAATGGTACCATCATCCATATGCATTGCCCCATGAAACAACTTGTTAAATGGATGCACAGATATTAAGAAAATGAAAAAATGGTTGAAGGTGATGGAGGCCAATTTCTTAGAAACCATGCACTGAAATTTGTTGAAATTGCTTAAGCATGTTACCATCATCCATATTCATCTCCCACTGAAACAACCTGGCAAATGGATGCATGGTTTTCAAGTTATGGCAAAAACAAATTTCTTCTCTATGTATTTTTGTATCCTGTAGTAAAACAGAGCATCCTGTAGTTTTTTAGGACAACAAGGAAAATCAGTGGTAGAAGCTTGTGAAAGATGGGTAGATGGTGAAAATAGATGAGGGTGATGGATTGGCATGGCCTTGGCCTTGTTGGAGCATTTGAGCAAAGTAGGAGAAAGTCAAAATTTGACTTCTTTTGACTAGGCTTGACCAATTCTCCTTTTGCTACCAACTTGTTCTTATTGCTTGCAGATGTTGGAGAGTACATGCATGCATGGAGCAAGGATTCTTTTATTTTTTCTCTTTTTTTCTCCTAGGCTTACTAGCTGCCTCAATGAGGTTTTTAGCTTGTAGGTTTGCCTGGGATCCTCAAAGGGGGTTTTCACCTAGGATCTTCTTTTTTCAACCCATTGACCACCTCATGGAGGTTTCCAATCAATGAGCCAATCTAAGGTGCCTCTAAGGAGGTTTTCACCTTAGATTTTTATTTTTCTCTTATTTTTCAATTTTTTTTCTACCCTACCCTACTTGAAAAACAAAATCATTTTCAAGTATAAAAATACTTCCAATGGAGCCAAGTGCACATCAAGATGACAGAAAAAATGATGTGGAGGCTTGAAATGTATGCTTTGACATGTACCTGGATTTCAAAGACCAAATGATTTGACTTTGAAAGGATCAAACATAGTTGAGGAAGAGTGACGCTGCAACTTAGTGACTATCTCGAACCATATTTTAATATAGTTGTGATGTCCTTAGTCCTTTTGCTGATCTGGATCATACTTCATGTCTTCTTCTACCATGACCTTCAAATATTCCTGTTTTTGTCGATTGTTCTCTTGAATACATGGAGGATTTGATGGTAACCATGAGGGAGTTCTCTCGATCACTAATTTTGATGTTTTCTCTCCATCAATCACAGCCCATGTTTCTGTGGTCTTCTTATTTGAAACTTCTTCTTTTGGATGTGGTCCTTCAATGATATCAAGATGATCGCTTTTTTGCAATACTCTTTCTGAGCTATGGTGAATACCATTGATCTCAAAAGGAGATGTTTGGAAGTGTTGTACCTCCACATTGTAAGTGGGTTGAGCTACTTCAATGTGTGGGTTTGGGAATGGTGGTACATGTAGTTGAGTGAGAGTGTATATTTGAGATGGATGTGGATGGGGTTGTGGTTGTGGTGGAGGTGAATGGTAAGGATAACATGGAGTTTGGTATGGACGATATTGAGGAAAATATTGAGGATATTGTGGATGGCTTCCATAAGTTCCTTGCCAACCTTGTTGCCAAGATTGGTTTTGGGGTTGAGATGGCCAATGTTGCCAAGGAAAGGGTGTGTTCCAATTACTTTTGAGGTGGATGTGCATAAGCTTGAAATTGTGAATTAGGCTCTTGCATCATTTTAGGCTGAATGGGCTTCCATGGTCCTCTTGGAGCTACATAATGTTGCTGCATTGGAAATTGAATTGCTCCATTGTTCTCTTGGTGAACTTCCTTCAACCTTGGTAATGATGGACAATGTTTAACATCCTATGATTCTGCAACACAAATATCAGCATTTTCGTTTCCTTCATCTTGCATTATTAACATATCTACTTGTTTTGTTAGATTGCTAATAATTTCTGTTTTAAAATCATCGAACAAATTTCCAAATTTATCTTGACTTATTGATCTTGATGCTGATTTACCTACTCTTTATTTTCCTCTTGATATGTGTTTTCATGTTTCACAAATTTCATCAAATGATAATTGTTATACATCACCTCTATTCATGAGATTAAGGAGATCAATCCATTCATCCTTAATTGTTCTAAGTAAGAGGGTTTTTAGTGTGTCAGATCCTAAATGGTGTAGGTTTTCCCTCTTAACATTATACATGAACCTCTCTATTAGATCCTCTAGACTATCATCTTCTCTTTGATTCATTCTAAATATTTCTTCTTTAAGGTCATGATCTTTATATTTTTCTGTAAATATATTTTGCATATCATACCATGATCTCATTGAATTAGTCCCTAAACTCATGAACCATTTAAGAGCTCTATCCTTTAAAGTTGTCAGAAACAATCTCAGTTTTTGAGTTTTTAATAAGTAACTGTAAGATCTACAAACTATATCAAATTCAAAGAGAAAGATTTATGGATCCTCTGACCTTAGACCATGAAATTTTGAAAGAAAATATGGAGGGATGTTCTTCATGTGCACACTTCCATCAGTACCTTGAATGGGAAATCCGATACCATATTCCTCATTCTCATCATTGCCATCAATTTCTTCTACATTCTTTGTCATATTCTTCTTCTACCTACAAAAGTGAATGGTGATATGGCTCTTACTACACCATGTGATAAAATTGGGGGGTAGGTTGGTGTTGGATAATTTTGCTTTTGTTTTTATGATTGAATGAAAACTATAATGCAATGCAATTTTGTACTTTTGAAATTAAATATGCCTAATGCAATTATTTTTTTGTTTTGTAAAAACTAAAAAGAAATGAATCAACTAGGAAAGAAAACAATACATACTTTGACACCTCCCTGGAAATAGTGGCGAAAATTGATGAGCCATGGTATTGCAACAATAATGCTGCAACTCTTGAGGTTACTGACTTTAATTACCAACCTAGGGGTTCGTACAAAATTAAGAGGTATCGACACTATATGTGCGGCATACAATGTGTCCTTCCATTGTTGTCATGATGTAAGTGAGTGCATGTGCTGAAGTAAAATCCTAAACTAACTGCAAAAAAGGAAATGTTCGAAATGGAACATTAACCTATTGCAAGAAAGAAAGTACAAGGAAAGAAATTGAAATCAAATGCTAAAACATACCATTTTCTAGCTAACTGCCAAGAAACTATGTTTTGCAATAATGTTAAATTATCATGAACCGAATGCTACTATCTAATAATGGAAGTAAGAAGCATCAAACATCACTAATGTGCAAGTAAAGGGATTGAAATAAATCTATTTTTGTCTTTTTGTCTTTTCATGCAAAATCAAGTATGAAAACTAATTTCCTTTGGTGATGTGGCAAGTGAATTTAAGGATGTTGAAGGTTGGATGAAAGGGTTAGGAGATGGTTGGATAGTGTGGGAGGCCATTGGGAGGATTTTTGTGACTTCCTAGAGGTTTTCCATCAATTCGTCTTCAAAATATTTCGTTTTAGGAAAACCTGCACGATGTACTAGAAACCTACAGGATGATCTTGTAGGAATTACAGAAAACCTACAGGATGCAGTCGAGAGAAATATGTGAGGTGTTGGTAGTGATGGGAGGCTTAGAAAAGGTGTGTGATGGGTGGAATGGAGTGGGAAAATTCCTAGGATCACTCAGCACTCAAAACCAAAGTCGAGAGATGGATGGAATCACTCAAAAAGTTTGGAGAAGTTTCCTTGTGAAATGATGAAATTGGTGAGGGTTTAATGACCAATAAAATCAAATCCAAATTGGATGGAACAAATTTTTTTATTAACTAGGATGTCTTAGGTCCCTATTCCAAGTGGAATCTCTCAAAAATACCTCTGTTAACCCATTCTAAATAAAAATAAAGAAAACATTACTAGTCGAAAATCTAAAAATTTGATAACTAGTGAGCTAGTAAATCTAAAAAATGCCTAACCAAATCAAGTGAAAATGAAATGTGGTATTTTTTGTTATGAAATATAATGTCTTTATGATCTAATGCAAGTGAAATCAAGTTGATTGAAGCTCATTAGCATTCTCTAAAAAATAGAAGAAATTTATTGTTCTTTGCTAAAAAAGAGGTCCAACAATCTAGATTTGGGAATAATAAGACTAATCCAAGCAGCTCAATGATTGTTATGAACTTCCAAAGCTTTTCCAAGGATGAAATAATGCTTGTGATCCTGCAAAAGAGCTTACATCAACCATTTAACTCAATCAATCCCTAGAGGAAAATTTTACTTGGTACTTATACAAAATGATTAAGAATCATTCCCCATGGATGGATGAAGCTTTCCCCACTGAAATCCCTTGATTAGTGGATTTTCTCCCTTGATTGGTGGATCTTCTCCCTTGATTAGTGGAACACATTCCTAGATTTTCTCAATCATTGGAGTTCCACAATTTGTGCCATAATTCCATAATATCTTGTTGACTTATTTTTTATTATTGATCCCCCAGTAGCAGGGAACAAGTCCCTAAATTATATCCTCCTCCAACTCTTCATAATCTGCCCAATATTCTCATAATATTCAACAAAAAATAAATATTATTAGACACAAATATTCAATTATTCATAAACCTTCCTAATGAATATATTAAAGTTAAAAATAAATTATCTAATGCAAAAAGAGAGGTTTAATGTGCTGAAGGATGGTCATAGGCCTTAATTTATGTTTTTAATTAGAGGCATGGGCCTTAATTTATGTCTAATTTAGAGGCCCATCACTAGTCAGCCTTGGGAATCTGTGTCCATGAATTACATACTGAGCCTTCCTTCTTCTAAGAATGGAAATGATTGTGTTTTCATGGTCATCGACAGATTATCTAAGATGGTCATCATGGCATCCTACAAGAAGAGTATCACAGCAAAGGCCATTGCTAAGCTCTTGTTTGAGTGAGTGTGGGTACACTTTGGGATCCCACAATCCATTGTCTCAGATCGGGATAGAAGATTTGTGAGTGAATTTTGTTCAAGTCTCTAGTCGATGCTGGATACAGAACTTACTAAGTCCACGACTTTCCATCCCCAAACTGATTTCCAAATAGAGGTTGTCAAGAGGATGATCATACACATTCTGCACATGTACAACTCCAAGCATCTGTGCATGTGGGATGAAAGTATCCCCTATGTCTAACACGGCTACAATAGAGCTCTCCACATCTCAACAGGCCACAATCCCTTTCAGGTAGGGTTGGGATTTCAGCCATTATGCCCCATTGATGTGGCCATACCATTTGCAGCCACTTAGGTAGATTCAACTCATGTTCGGTCCAGAGCTTATTGGGCTAAGAGCTTCATTGAGCACATTAAACATGTCCTCTAATATCTCCATGATATATTGGAAAGCGCCAATGCTAAGTACAAGCAACACCATGATCACCATCAAGTGTCACACAAGTTCTAGGTGGGCAACAATGTTTGGCTACATTTGCAAAAGGAGCACCTTGTTGGACCCCACCACAAGCTTCACCCACTCTGATATGGGCCATACACCATCACCAAGGTTGTTGGTGACAATTCCTTTGAGCTCATCATCCCATCGTTCCTTGGTTTGCACCTAATGTTCAATGTAGTTCTCCTTCGTTCATACTTTCCACCATTGTTGGACACTTCTACCATTGCAAAACAACTCACACGAATAGGGCTCAACCTAGATTGCATGGAATAGGCCAAAAATGATCATATCATGGACACATAAATCAAGAGCACTCGCCAACATAGGATACAGTTATATCAATTTGTCAAAGCAGGCCAACTCCTTCACTAGGGCAAGTGGTTCACAAGGGACTAGGCTCAACATGAATTTCCTCACCTCATGGAGGCTTTGCATGCAATGGGGACCATCGCTTCTTAAGGGGGGAGGAATGATCTAGGTGGATATTGGTGGCCAACCACCTATTCCACCTAGACCCCTCATTTAGTTTCATATATTTCCTTTTTCATTTTAGCATTTACTATTTTTAGCAGTTTTTCGGGTCCTGAACTTCTGGAGCAACTTTGACCCCCTCAATGCCATTTTTTTTGGGTTCCACCCTGCAAAGTTGGATACCCAAATAACCCCACTGAGGCCCAAAAACCCTTGGTGTTACATCTCTTGGGGTTATGGTTTTGGTTGTTTATGGTTTTCTCATGTTTTCAAATAATAAATAGGCCATTGAGCCTCATTATAACATAGTTCAGAGGCATGTAGTTGCCACATCCCTTCTCAAACATAAGCTACCATCGCCCAAGCTATCTTATTTCCATTCTGTTTGTGAGCATAGTTCAGTATTTTTCTATTAATGAAATGAAGTGTTTATTTGTTGCATCTCTGTCTTTATGATTATATTTGTATGTTTTGGTGTTCCTGTTTAAGTTCAGAGCATTCTTCCAAATAAACTTGTGTATATCTTTTGTTCTTCAGAAACAGTCACGTGTACACATGCCTCTACTTATACACAGTCGCATATATTTAGGAAAATTTGATTTTTTTCAAAATTTTACCTCCTGTTGGAGGAGTAGCCTAGTTTTCCTGCTCTTTTAGAGTCATTTGTAGTCTGGAATCGTCTTGTTTCTTGTTGGTGTCGATTTCTTTATCTCTTTTTTGCAAAAATATTTTGTCAACCTAGGGTTTGCAATTCTTAGAAGTTTTTTATTCTTAGTTTGGATTGCAGATCTCTTGGTAAAGTTTTTGACTATTCTATGCTTTTGGAATAGTGATTTGTTTCTCAACTTTCCTTATAATCCAATCTTTTCACTGCTTCGCTTTGCATTCTTGAAGTTGGCTTATTTAGTTTCTTTTTGGTTATTTGATAAAGGTCTTTCCAGTTTTGGTTCAGTGAAGGATTTTGGTTCTCTGAAATATTTTTCGTTTCTTAATATTTTATGTGTCATTTAAGTCAAGTTTTTCAAGTGTTTTTGATCTCTTAGTCACTTTGGTCTTATCATCTTGGTGATTATTTATGGCTTGTGCAGTTTGGAGTCTTTTCTCTTGATTTTGATCTTTGAATGATTGGTTGCTTTGCCTTCTTGAAACTTTTATTTGAAGTCCTTAAAAAGAAAAAGAAAAAACATTTGTTTTTTCCTTTTCTTTCTTTTGGTTTTTGGTTTTTTGTTTTTGATCTTTTGGTTTATCAACAAGTGTGTGAATCCTTGATTGACGTTGAAATTTGCTTCTCTTGGGAGATCTTTTCTTGGATATTTGTTTTTCCTTGTTTGGTTAAATGTTGATGATAGGATATTAAAAGAACACATTTGTTTCTTTAGAACATTCCATAGAATCTTGCATTTAGGCATTTTAGTATGCATTAAAGTAGTTTTCATTTTAGGCATTTTAGTATATTTTGAAAGATGTTGAATGTGTGGGTGTGTTTAAAAGAAAAAGAAAAGATTTTTTTTTCTTTCATAGATTTCTCATAGAACCCTATAGAGATCACTTTTCATTCAAGAAAAAGAAGTTTCCTTTGCATGTAGCCTAGTTTTCTATTGGTTTCTTTTTGCGTCAGAACATCATAATTTTCACTTCCACTATTTGTGGCCTAAATAACAAGTAATAAAATAAAGTGCTTAATCTAAAATGAACTAGATTTTTCTTTTTTTCATAGATACATCAATTAGTATATGGAATTTAGGGCCTTGGAATAGGTGTGTGGAGAGTAAACTATCCAAGGCCACTCAAAATTGAAACATAGAAGTTGATTAAAGAGTGCAAATCTAATCTCATTAAACTGTTTGAGAAATGCCTTTTAACACGTGAGTTAAGCAAGAGGACAAGTGAATACAGGGAAAGAGAGATACCCCCTATCTTACGTGTTGGATCCCGCGCCCAAGAATGTTCTGCTCAGCTTTTGATTACGAACTAGTGACCTTAGTTTCCTATCCTAGGGACCACATATGTGACTATGGGTGGGAGGATGCCCATGGTGCTTGATACAAGCATTGCATCACTTTCATAGTACTTCTAGAGGGTTCCCTTGTGAAGCTTGTGTACTTGCACCAACAACGGCTATTGTCTATAGGCCAGCGTAACTATTTATGATACCTTCACTTGTAGGCTTGGGCCATAATTATCCCAAAAATCTTTGGAAGGTCCTTGTTTGGTTGTATCCTTAGGGACTTTTCAGTGAGTGGTTTTTTCTCTTAGATTTCCATAAGTTTTTTTTTTTATTATTTAAAAGTTCTCTTAATATTTAAAAGTGGTTGACTGACAGGTTCATCATTCTAGGAGGCTTCGTGGGATTTCACCTATGAGTGTCGAGCCTTCATATAAAAGGCATAGGAGTAGTTATACTAGTGACTTTAAACCAGTAGTGGCTGAAGCATCAGAGATTAATCCTTATTTAGGGGCTCTCATTTCATAGGGTGAACCTAGTGCAGTTCATAAGTTGGATGGAAACGCTTTGATCCTTGCTAGGGTGCTCTTCCAATTAGAAGACGAGATTGATATTGAGGACATTTCTGAGTCCCCTGTGACTCCTTCAACACCCCTTCCTTCTCACCTTCGATACATTGTATCATACATAGGTACCCTGACTCACAGGCTGGTAAGCTCTGTTCGGTCTCCTTCTTTTTTCTAGATGGCTAATGTTAGTGGCGTAAGTATGGATACTAATACTTCTGGTGTGCAGAACCCTCCTTTAGTTGCAGGAGGCGGTGCTATTGTTATTTCTATTGTTACACCTAGTAATTTAGTTGTTGACTCTACCTCCATTCTGGGTCTGAGTGGCAGCACCAACCTTCCGCTCATTTCACTGGTGCCTATCCTTTCGGGATGCCATCTAGTGAGATTCCCCTAGTCCCTTCAACCTTCCCATTTGTTGTTTCCACATCTATGACTTCTATGCCAAGTGGTTCAACATCTTTTCATGGTTTTTCTTTTGGAAGTGATCATACCATCCTTGTAATCCATATTTGAACTTAGGATAGGCTCATAATGTTAATCCTTTCCAAGGAGGTCAAGGATATCCAAATACTTTCATTAGTGGTTTAGGGGCTAGGAACTTATCCCATCTGTTTGGTCAATAGGGGATTATTCCTTTCCCTTCCATTAGGACCTCACATATCTTTCCTCCACTATCTAGTGCATGGAATCCTTATCGACAGTTATCCCCTTCTTTCAATTTTCTGCTAGGAGGAAACTATCCTATGTATGGTAACCCTGTGGAAATGGGTGGATACCCTCTAAATACTTCTGGGCCACAAGGGTTTCCTTATGATTCAGGTCTTTCTACGAGTAACTCATGGTAACCTGGTGCCTCTCCAAATCTAGGATACTCTTTTGCTAATGTCAAAAATTCTACTCTTGGTGGGTTAAATTCTCCCACTCCTCCGCGCTTACTATTCCTAGAAACTTTAAATTTTCTAGATATTTCAAAGTTAACAAACAATATGATTTGATACAATCTAACTTGGCCTCCAGTTCCCACCAAACTTCCTTATGATATTCCTAAATTTGAAGGGAAGTCTGGCAAGGATCACAATGACCATATAACCACATTCCATTTGTGGTGCTCATCTAACTCGTTGATTGATGATTTGATAAGGTTGAGATTATTCCAATGCACCCTAAAAAATTGTATATTGAGCTTAGAACTCGCTACTATGTTTTTAAACCATTTTCAGTTGCCTGTCCAATATGATGATGGAACTGAGCTTCTAGCCAGTTTTGAACAAGACAAAGCAACTCATATTTTTGACCACATCCAAGAGTGGCACAGAAGGAAGAGGCTCATTAAGGCCTATATCCCAAATGACTTCCTTCTCGAATGTTCTTTGAAATCTTTACAACAAAAAATTTAGAAGGATGTTTCACTCCCTCTAGTGTCCACTGAAGAACATGCCATATTTAGAGCCCAACAGTCAGAACTCATATATTCTTAGTCTGGAGTCCCTTACAATATTTTTTTTCTGATTCTCCTCGATCAAATATCTATTTAACCAAATCTAACCTAGGACCCCATGCTGACGGAATTGTAGCATCGATCGACAGCAACACGACTAACCTATTGAATCAATTGCAATAGTTGTCTTTACAATCTGCTTCTCCTGTGCAAGCTTCGTCGTTAGTGGATATGCATTCCCTAACTTTAACAGTTAATTTTGTCCAATCCTCAAATACCAAAGAAGACCAAAAATCTAGAGGGAAGGAGAGGGAACATGATAAGAAAAATGATATGGTTGGGAAGGGGAATGTGAATAAGCCCAGTAATGATATTGGAGAGGGAAAGAAGGAATCGAAAAAGAAAGTAAAATTCCCATGCAAGTTATGCAATGGGGATCATCTTACCCATCTTTTCGCTAAGATTTAGGATGCTCAGTGCTTTTTAGCTCAGCGAGGTTCTTCAAGTTCCCAAGCTTTGTTCACTAACCCTTTTCCCTAAGGGCAACAAATTCTTGATGGCACTAATGTTGGTACTAGAATCCCCATAGGGAGAAAATTGGAAGGGGATAAATCTACATCGAATGTCTATATGGTGATTTCTCATGTTGATGTTTCTACAAGATCACATGATTATTGTGAGTTGAAACCTTATAAGGCTAAGGTTGCTTCCGATATCCCATAGCCACTCCATATTGAGAGGCTCATAGTTGAGCTTATACCTTTGATGCCAAAGGCTATAAAAAATGTTCGACTATTAATTCCAACACTAGGGTTGCTTAGAACTATTATTTTATCGAAGATCTGGCCCAAATCCGATGTATGATGTCAGTGTTAGAGGTACCCTAATCGTGTCCTACACAAAGGAGTGAATTTCTAACTGAGGTTGGAGTAGTCTATCCGAAGGGCTCTCTTGTTATTACATTTTATGTGTCGAGTGCTAATAAGATACTCCCTCATTACAATACTTTCTAGATTAAATCTACATATCGGAAAATGAATATATTTCAATCTATAGTTAATGAATGAAATTCCACATGTGTCGTTCTGATGTCATGTTGGAAAGCTATAAGGTTTCTAGAAGCTATTCCTTCCTCTACTCTCCATACTGCATTCGATGGTCATTCTCACAGGCCTCATGGAATTTTTTCAGCCTTTCCTGTCCATGTTGGGGGAAAGGTTGTCAATGTTGAGGTAGAGATAGTTGATGCCAACGTTGATTATAATATTTTTTTGGGTAGAAATTGGGTTTATGCAATGGATTTTATTGTTTCATCATCATTTGACATCTTATGCCCCCTCATGAAGGGAGTATTGTTACAATTGATGAAATGGATTAATCTCTTAATGATCCCAATTTATCTTCTGACTCTACCATCCCCTTGATGAAGAATACCAAGCAACCTGTCGATAATTTGGGAGTTGGAATGTATTCCTCATTGATTGGTACTTTTGATATTCCTTCTCTTATTGCTCATGCGAATTCCATTTCATCCTCAAAAGTCACTCCTCAAAGAGGTTTGTTCATAACTCATTATGTTTTGCATCCTTTGCCATTACCCCCCTTTACTGTCATGTTAGAAGAGGGGAAAGTAGGTGGAATATCATACCTTATATCTATAGCAGAAATCACGTATTGATCTATAGTGGATTCTGCAGATTTTGACCCCATTCCTCTCCCATTAGAGGATTTGGATGGTGATGTGGCTCTGGTCTGGACTCTTGACTCTACTTTGGCTATGGATTGCCTTGACATAGTCTTACCATTTGAAGATGCAATCCTAAAAGCAATGACTGGTACAGAAATACTGAGAGATGATTTGCATCATCAGTCATATTTTCTCCCTGATTTGCATCAAGTTGAGTAAAAGTTGTCCATTCCTTATTCAATTGGAAGTGTTCATAAAATTCTAAATCCTTTGGCCCCAACACAAATTTTTGCCTAAGGTAATATGTCCAATATCTCGAAAACTATTCCGATGAACATTTCTAGGAATCCCAATATTATCGAGAATATCTTCACAAGCGCAGCATGTTCCCCTAAACAAATCAAGATTTATGCCGACATTTTTAAAGAATTTCAAGATGTGCTTGCTTGGTCTTATGAAGAAATTCCTGGAATCAGTCCATCGATAGTTCAACATGAGATCAAGAAATACAAAAATGCTAAGCCTATACAAAAAAATCTCTAACTGGTAAATCTTAGGAAAGAAACTAATATTAAAGCTGAGGTTGAAAATCTGCTTAAGGTGGGTTTCATATACCCCGTTCCTCTAACTGAATGGGTCTCGAATCCAGTCCTTGTTGATAAAAAGTAAGGAACGATCCAGGTATGCATTGAATTTAGGGATTTGAATAAAGCTTGTCCTAAAGATAATTTCCCCACTCCATTTATCAACCGGATCATTGAAGAGTGTACTGGAAATGAGGTTTTATCCTTCATGGATGGTTTTTCAGGATATAATCAAATAACTATGGTCTTGAAGATCAATGCTAAAAAAAAATTATTTTCCCCTAGGGTACATTTTTGTACAACAAGATTCCTTTTGGCCTCAAAATTGCTAGAGCTACTTTTCAACAAGCCATGTCTTATACTTTCCATGACATCAAGCACATAACAAAAGTGTATTTAGATGACTTAGCTACTCATTCTCGAAAGAGAATTGGTCATCCACATCATCTTTGTTTGTTTTTTTAAAGATGTCGTTAATATAATATCTAGTTGAATCCTAGTAAATGCATTTGACAGTCACATCCGATCGATTATTGGGATTCACTATGTCCAATGAAGGGATCCATGTTGATCCCTTCAAGGTTGAGGTAATATTTCAGCTTCCTCCCCCGTCAATGATTCGTCAACTTCAAAGTCTCCAAGGTAAATTGAATTTCTTAAGGATATTTATCGAAAATTACACCGATATTACAAAAGGATTTATGTGATTAATGAAGAAAGAAGTTCCACTTTTTTGGGATGATTTCACTGAACTCTCCTTCAATGCCTTGAAAAAGGAATTGATTTCTACTCCTCTTTGATTCCACCCAATTATAGAAGGGATTTCCTCTTATATCTCATTGTGGCAATATCAACCATTGGTATGGTTCTAGTTCAAGATGACAATTCTCTTAGATAACATGTGATTTATTATCTGAGCCAAAGTTTAGTTGGTCCTGAACTTGGGTAATCTCAGGTAGAGATTTTCCTTGGCAATAGTTCATGTTGTCTAGCAACTTCATCATTATATTCTTCTTAGAAAAACTTTTGTGTTAGCTGATGTCAACCCATTTCAATTTTTGATCAGTAGGCGAGTGATCGGAGGAAAATATAATAAATGGATTGTCATCTTACAGGAATTTGATCTCAAACTTATGTCATCCAAGTCCAAAAAATCTTTAATATTCATGGAATTTATTTTAGATTTTCCTTGTGAAGAGGATGTTGTTTATGAAGAGTCATCTCCAGATGAAAATATCTTCCTAATCTCTTTACATGATCCTTGGTATGGAGACATCATAGTATATCTACAAACTTTGAAGTTTGCTCGAAATTTTTTGAAGGATGAATGTAGAAAAATGTGTCACCTAGCCAGAAATTATATTATTATTGGTGACACTTTGTATCATTGTAGTATTGAATCAATCATTAGGCATTTTTTTATCTTATAAGAAGCTGAGTCTGTTCTTAATGACTACCACAGTGGATCTTGTGGAGGTCCTCTATCTGGTTTTGCTACAAGCCAAACAATCTTGCATGTAGGCAATTTTTGGCCCTTGATTTTTAAAGATTGCATGGAAGCGGTCAAAAAGTTCCATCCTTGTATGGTATATACTTAGAAAATGCATGCTCATCCAGAAATACTTTTCCTCATCATCATTTTCAGTTTGTTCACAAAGTAGCATATTTATTTTATGACTTATAACCTAGCTTCGGTTAAGGGTCACAAGTACATTATCGTAGCAGTGGACTTCTTTACAAAGTGGGCCAAAGCTATGCCTACTTTCAAAAACGATGGTGAGACATAGACTCTTTTCCTATTCAAACAAATCATTTCACGTTCCAGTATTCCAAGGGATATTTTCACTGATCATGGTAGTCATTTTCATAATAACATGATGTTTGAGTTGGCTTTAAAATTGGGATTTTGGTAGGATCATTTGTCTCCATACTGTCCTCAAGCTAATGGCCAAGTTGAAGTCGTGAACTAATCCTTGAAAACTATCCTACAAAGGACAATCAATAAAGCTAAATCCAATTGGAGCATCATTCTATATCTTGTGTTGTCATCATACCATATGTTTGTTAAGACCTCCATGGATTTTACCCCTTTTCAACTAGTTTACAGTTTTGAGTCAATCTTCCCTGTGGAATGTGATATCCCATCTCTTAAATTAGCAGTTGAACTTCATTCAAACACATCTAGTGTTGAAGAACACCTTATTCATTTGGAACATCTCGATGAGAATCATCAGGATGAAGCCACAATGAATGAGGCTCATAAAAAGAGAGTAAAGGCCCAATATGAGAATATTGTGCATCCTAGGGTTTTCTCTAAAGGCAACCTTGTCTTGGTCTATGCCCAAGATAATGACACCTTGAGGGAAGGCAATTTTAAACCCATGTGGTATAGTCCTTTTATAATTAAAAAGGTCTTGAAAAAAGGTGCATATTAGTTGGTTGAATCTGATGGAAATGTGTTGCCAGAGCCCATAAATGGGCTCTATCTTAAGAAGTATTATGCCTAGGTTGTTGCCTAGCATTTTCTTCATTTTGTAAATATTGTACCTAGTTGTTTATTTTTGTCTCTAAGTCTTGTGGTAATGTTGGTATTTTTTATTTGCTTTGGAAGGTTTCAGTGGGTGAGCTAGTGTATCTAGTATTCACTAATGGTGATAGTAGACATACTCAGAATTTAGCTTCCACCGCTTGGGTAATATATTATCCATCTGGTCAGATGTTAGTCTCAAGAGGCATATGTATTGATCTTTCATCCAACAATATGGTTGAATAAGATGTTGCCATTCGTTTACTATCTGAATAAATATATTTTTGTATTGAATCTTTAGTGGTTTATTTGGATTCATAGATTGTGGTGTATCAATTAGATAACATATGTTGTGTGAGAGATCCTTTATAAGATCGCCAATTTCTCAGAGTGATATTATTACAAATATCATTTAATTTTATTACTTTTATTCATATTCCATGATCAAAAAATTCATTCGTTGATTCTATAGCTAATCAAGCATTAGATTGGCACATTAATCATTCATCACAGTAAAATAAAAAATATCATAAAATCATATGTATATATGATCAAACCATCATGAAACTATCTGTATATAGACAGAAATAATATGTCCAAAACATTACAAAATGTGGACAAATGTACTACAAAATTAGGGCTTAAGCCCGATCATGTCCATAAAAGATCAATCATCTAAATCTAAGTTTGTGGGCCCTTCCCTAGATGAGCGTCATGGAAGAAGACGATGGAATTTTCCACCCATCGGAAGAGTTGTACCCACTCTCGTGGTACTCCTACCACTCGCCTTTGTATGGCCTTAGGGAGATCCTCTGTGGCTACCATGGGAGCCCGGTGAGTCAAACTCTCCAAATTCATTTGAACTATATGAAGAACTCTCTCAATCTCAGCTGCTGCTCTCTCCGCATCTCTGCCACAATACCTATGTCTAGGTAAACCCTCAGGTCTTACTAGTCCCGGGTGTGTGGTAGATATCTACATAAACAGAGACATTTAGGCACTCTACTTTGGTAGGCTTCTCACATTCTTGATCAAAATTTTAGACCCGAGCTTGTATGTCCCGAGTGTGTGGTAGATATCTACATAAACAGAGACATTTAGGCCCCCTCGGGCCCTCACGTTCAGATAAACTGCATCCCCTTTTTGGGAAAGCCATGTAATGAACTAAATGTCTTATACATCAACTTGTATAGGCATTTTATCTATCATGAAAACCTCCTACTCTAGATCCCAGTAATGGACAAGCATATCAAGCAACCGAGTTTTGGTTTTCATATTTGACATCATGAAAATTTTGAGGAATCAACATATTCTTAATGCATCCAATGCCATTGGATCCTCTAAAACCTCATTGTCAACTTCACTATGCCCCCTCTCCTTCCAAACAATTTCCATCGTGCAAATTTAAGAAGATTCATCCATTAAAAATCAAAATTTTCAATTTTTGTTTTTGCACATAACTGACTTCTTTAAATGACAGTTGCATGTACACGTGACTTTGCTTTCGAAAACAAATTCAAAAATAAAATTAATACGGTGAAAAATCGATTGAATCTACTAAAAATGCATAAATTAGATGACATTATGGATTTATAATTACTTGGAAGCCTTCGGTTGATGAATTGGTTGAGGAAATCGTGAAATGGAGTTGCCAAAATTTTCCTCCCAAGCTTTCAAGCTCTCACCACTTGCAAGTTAAAATTAATTTTGGTGAGTTGAAATACCTTTTTATATTAAAATATTAAAAACCCACTTTTATAAAGTTCATAATTTTTAAATTTTATTATTTCATGAACTTTTTAACTTTTGGCTTGAAGTGTCGGGGAAAGTAGTTTTGTAGGGTAAATGAAGACTTTGTGACTTTTTTTTTCAACACTTCGACTCCATGATCACAAACCTATCATGGAAAGTATCGTTTTTGTCACTGGCATATAGGTTAGGACATATCACTTTTTCCACTACATTATGCATCCTAACCTCATACTGAGATATTTTTCAGTAGGGTGGACCCCATTTTGTTGCAATTTTCAAGCCACTTCCACTGGCTTCTAATAAAATCGTAACATAATGGTAGAGCCATTTCTTACATGGGCTTCCTAGTTAGATCCTCACTAGTATATGTTTCCCATTGATCCAAATTTAAACAGGAACACAAAAAATTACAGATATAACCATAAATACAGAGATGAAACATAAATAACACTTCCTTTGATTAATAACAAATAATGAAATATTCTTACAAACAATATGGATATGAGACTAGCTCGACGATGGTAGCTTATCTCTGAGAAGCGATGTGGTGGCTACATGCCTTTGAATTGCATTACAATGAGGCTCAAGGGCCTTTTTATTATTGAAAAACAAGAGAAAACCCTAAAAAACCAAAACCCTAACCCGAGGAGATGTAACACCAAGCATTTATGGGCCCCATTGGGGTTAGTTCGGTAGCCAACTTCCTAGGGTTGTGACTTGGTCATATTATCTTCATTTGACGCACATGATATCCCATTGAAAAGATCTCTCCAAGGACTATGAAAAAATGACTCAACAAAAGTCATTGGCAATAGATTGCCAAAAAACGTAGTTTAGGGCCTCAAAATGGATTTGGAAGATTAAGACCCGAAAAAATAATAAAAATAGTAAACTGTGCTACAATTAAGGAAACTAAAAAACTAAAAGAAACAATGGTGGTGGTCCAAGTGGAATTTATGGGTGGCCTCCAATATCCACCTGGATTATTCCTCCCCGCTTAGAAAGCAATGGTCCCCATTGCATTGAGTTCCTCCATGAGATGAGGAAAATTCTGTTGAACTTGGTCCTTGGTGAGCCGCTTGCCCTGGTGAAAGAGTTTGCCTGCTTTGACAACTCAATATAGTTGGATCTTCTGCTGGAGAGTATTCTTGATCTATGTGTTCATGATCTAATCAGTTGCATCTTGTTCCATGAAATATGAATTTTAATTTTTTTGGTGTGAGTTGTTCTACAATGTCGGATGTGTCTAGTAATGGCTGAAAGTATGGCCAATGGTGATCCACATTAAACACTGGGTATAGGCCAAGAAATGGGTCAATTCTGAGCTCAAAATGATTATCTCCCATAGCCTTGGTGATGGTGTATGGCCCATATCAAAGCGGGAAAATCTTGTGGTGGGGCCCATCAAGGTGCTCCTTCTGCAAATGTAGCCAAACATTGTCGCCCACCTGGAACTTGTCTAGAACCTGATGCTGATCACGTCACTGATTGTACTTGGCATTGGTTTTGTCCAATATGTCATGGACCTATTGGCGTATGTGTTTAATACACTTAATGAAGCTATTTCTCTTGTTGGCTTTGGACTGGACATGAGTCGAATCTCCCTGAGTCGCTACAACTGGTATGGCCACATCAATGGAACATAGTGGCTGGAACCCCAGGCCCAGCTAAATAGGGATGTGGCCATTTGAGCTGTGGAGAGTCCGGTTGTAGCCATGTTGGACATAGGGGAGGCTCTCATTCCATGTGCATGGATGCTTTGAGTTGTACATGCACAGAATGTGTACGATCATCATGTTGACAACCTCTTTCTGGCCATCAGTTTGGGGATGGAAAGATGTGGACTTAGGGAGCTTGGTGTCCAGCATCGACTAAAGACTGGATCAAAATTTACTAAGGAACTTGTTGTCCCAATCTGAGATGATAGACTGTGGGATCCCAAAGTGTACCCACACTCATTCAAGGAGGAGTTTAGCAGTGGCTTCTTATGTCATATTGTTCTTGTAGGCCGCCATAATGGCCATATTCGATAATTGGTCGACGACCACAAAAACACAGTCGTTTCCATGCTTAGTATAAGGTGGGCTTGACATGTAATCCATGGATATGGATTCATTAGGTCGACTAGGGGTAGGCAATGGACTATATAGACCTTTCTTCTTAATGGTAAATTTGGAAATGGCACAGGTAGTGCAGGATCTGATGTACTTCCCAACATCCTATCAAAGACTCGGCCAATAGAAATACTTCTGTAGTACTAACACTATTTTCTCTACCCCGAAATTCCCAGTAGCCTAACTGTATTGTGCTTCCAAAATCATCTTCGCACGCTCGCTTGAAGGAACACAAAGGTGTCCACATGGCATAAAAAAGCATCTTGGAGGTGAAAACCTGGAAGTTGTTGACCCTAAAAAGCATAAGGCATGTGTGGTCAAATTCTGGGTCACTTTTGTAGATAAGTGGCCAATTATAGATCTTGTGCCCCGAAGAGTTGAGCACGGTAGTTAATGAGATGATCGGTGGTTAGCTGAGGTAGTCTCCAACATTATTTGTGTTTCCCTTCTTGTACTCGATATTGAAATGGAAATATAGTAGGTATGTGGACCACTTCTGATGGCGATCATTCTGCAACTTCCCTTACGTCTATATGAATTTCAGGGGTCGGTGTTTTGTGTGGATGACCGTTTTCTTCCCCAAAATGTAATGCTTCCATTGTTGGTAGGCTTGCAAAATGGAATACATCTCTTTATCATAAGTGGGATAATTTCAGACCTTGTCTAAAAGTGTCTCTCTGTGATATGCCACTGGATGCCCCTATTGAGTAAGGACTGCCGCAATAACATAGTCAGAGGCATCTGTCTCAATCTCAAATGGTTTTTGCGAGTCGGGTAATGTGAGCAATGGTGCAGAGCAGAGTGTTGGAAATAATACTTAGAGGGGGGGGGGGGTGAATCAGTATTATCAGATCAATAAAACTTTTTCAATGCTCAGAAACATATACGCTACTTCAGTTAAGTGAACCAGCGTGTACACGCCACTGTGTCTAAAGAAACCAGCGTATAACCATAAATCTTATAATTCAGTTAGTTTATCTTCAGTTAAATGCATTAGGACATTATTCACCATATTAAGAGTAAACAGATGCAGTATAACATAACAGATCATCACACAAAAGCCACACACATGAACACCATGATATAAGGTGGAAACCCAATGTGGGTGAAAACCACCTGCTGCAAGTTGTCTCTATCTTTCAGTTTACAATCTTTTGTACTGGTGCAACCTTATACTAGTACGCAGGCTACAACCTGCAGAAGGCTTCAACCTTCTCTCGTTCTCCAAACTTCCTTGGAAGGGAGCTCCAACCCCCTTTGCTCTTGTACTAGCTAGGATACTAGTACGTAGGTGTAGGCCTACAATCTTCTTTCCTTCAGGTACCACTTTTCAGACTGGATATTCCTGAAGCACAACATTACAATCTGAAAACCACAATTCATTCAACTTTCATAGCAGATTACAAAACAACCAATACTCGCATCAACAATCTTTAAATCACTGAACCACTGAAACCTTGTCAAACCCAGTCACCAGAACACAGAGCAGACTACAAAACTCAGCAATAACAGTCAGACCCAACTGCAACCCAAAAATCAAGCTCCAAAAGATATACGCTACTTCAGTGAAGGCAACCCACGTATACACGTGGTTTTACCGAAGACAACCTGCGTACAGATCTAAAAATAATTTTTCATAACTTGCAGCTGTACCAGATATCAGTTATACCCAGAACATAGCATTGCGTCAGTATGCAAATCTAGAAATACGCATAATCAACCATATAAAGATAGTTCATTTCAAACCATTTGATCCCGATCTCTCCTTAGATCTTGTTCTCCATCAACCGATGAGATCTCTCCTTAGCTCAGATCAAGCAATACATCATCAACCAATAACCTGCATACTGGATCTAATACTTCATCAGATATTCAAGCCTTTTCAGATACATTTGCCTAATGATCTTCTTCTCCTTATATAGCCTTAGGCCTTGCTCAATACCTCGGGCCAAAACCATAGTAACACAATACCATCAACTTCAAAACTAGGGATCAACACGTCCGTCGAGACACCATGGTCCAAAACCATAGGCACAACTTCCAAGGAATAACCGCCATGGACCAAAGATAAGTTTTCCACATACACGCTCTTTTACTGAAGCCAACCTGCGTGTACACGCGACTTGGTATATAGCGAACCTGCGTATACGCGACTTGGTATATAGTGAACCTGCTTGTATACGCGACTTGGTATATAGTGAACCAGCGTGTATATATTTTTCTTCATACTTGTAGACTAATCATCAATTCCTTGCTTCTATCCTTCTGCACTATGATTTGTCATCAGTGTGATTTGCCATCAAGGACAACACTTGTCTCATAATGCCAACAATCTCCCCCTTTGGACTTGATGGCAACAACACCAAATCAAATCACTCTCCCCCTTTGTCATCAAGGGTAAAGGGCTATGCTCCCCCTGAGTACATGCTGATATCTTTGCTTGGCTGTGCTGAAACATGCTCCCTTTGACTGTAGGCAAGATCTGCAAAAGATGTTCTTCAAAAGAACCTAAACTTATACACCATAAGGGACCTTCCTATAACCAAAAGACTCAATACAAACATCCATACTCCCAACCAAGAGGGGATACATCAGAACCAACCAATTATATTACATCATTCATCCCAGGCATAGTGGGGAAACCAACATAGGCCGTTACATGACCTTGACACCATAAAAGAGATATCACAGAAGAGATACATGACATAGAGACAACAAATATAGACCAAGACTTATGAAAGTCACAAGCAGCATCTGATACGCATCTTTTTAGATCAGCAACCAATATTTCCTTCTGAGCTCCTTCTCCTGAAACCAACAATAGTTGTGTACTAGAACCAAAAGCATCTAAATGCCAACAATGCTTTATGAGACTTTAAGCTGCTCCCCCTGAACCTGTGCCTACTGCACCCCCTGAAACTGTGCCTGAAGAATTCTGGCATACCCATCTCAGACCTTCTCCAACCGGAGTCTGCCCTTGCTGTTTAGAACTCCATATACACGACTTCTCCTGCATAAAACGACGTATGCACGCGGATATGCTTTCTACAACACGCGTACACCATACACGTGACTTTCCCAATATAAATCGGCATATATACGCGGATATCCCTTACGTAACTTGCGTATACCAACTTTTCTGTAGAACAGACAAGCTTCAACATGAGGATGAAGCATCAACTACTCCCAGCTTTTTTCTGAGATATTAAAAAGTTTCCCTGGGCAGTGGTTTTGTGAGAATATCAGCAACTTGTTCCTTAGAAGGAACATACTCCAGCTTGACCTTCTGCTCAAGCACTTGTTCCCGAAGAAAATGGTATTTGATTGGTATGTGCTTGGTCTTTGAGTGCATGACTGGATTCTTTGAAATGCTGATTGCACTTGTATTATCACATAAGATAGAGACTGGTGGAGTGCAAGTGATTTGAAAATCCTGCAAGTTCTGCATCATCCAAAGAAGTTGTGTGCAACAAGATGCCGCAGCCACATATTCTGCTTCAGCTGTAGATAAGGCAATCGAACTCTGTTTCTTGCTGAACCAAGATACTAATCTTGAACCCATGAAGAAATCACCACCACTTGTGCTTTTCCTATCATCCACACTTCCGGCCCAATCTACATCTGTGTAAGCATGAAGAGTGAGATCTGTATCTCTAGGATACCATAAGCCATAGTTTTGGGTCCCTTGAAGATACTTGAAGATTCTTTTGACTGCCTGAAGATGAGTTTCCTTTGGGTTGGCTTGAAATCTTCCAAAAATTCCTACTGCATGCATAATATCTGGTCGGGTACCTGTCAAATAAAGCAAACTCCCAATCATGGATCTATAAGTGGGTTGGTGAACTGCTGCTGATTCGTCATTTGCACTGAGGCTGCATCCTGTAACCATGGGGGTACAAACTGGCTTTGAATCTTCCATGCCATACTTCTTCAAGATCTACTTGAGGTACTTGGTTTGAGACAAGAAAATACCTCCTTCATTTTGTTGGATTTGCAATCCAAGAAAGTATGTCAATTCTCCAAGTAATGACATTTCAAATTCTTTCTGCATAACGAAGGCAAAGTTCTGACTCATAGCCTCTTCATTGCTACCAAAGATAATATCATCTACATACACAACAATTATTAGCAATTTGTTATTTTCAACTTTCATATAGAGATTGCTATCTGCTGATCCTTTTGAAAAACCTTGTTTGTGAAGATATTTGTCCAAACGATAGTACCAAGCCCTTGGAGCTTGTTTGAGACCATAGAGAGCCTTTTTCAATCTGCATACAAGGTTTGGATCATTCCCAAGAATGAAACCATCTGGCTGCTCAATATATACTTCTTCTTCCAAGTCTCCATTCAGAAAGGCTGATTTCACGTCCATTTGGAATACCTTGAAGTTTTGAAAGCTTGAGAGAGCAAGGAACATTCGGATGGCCTCAAGTCTTGCAACAGGAGCAAAGGTCTCTTCAAAATCTATTCCTTCTTGCTGTGCATACCCTTTACAAACAAGTCTGGCCTTGTTTGTAATTACTTCTCCATTTTCATTCAATTTATTTTTGAAGACCCATTTAGTCCCTATGACATTTTTATCTTTTGGTCTACGAACCAATTCCCAAGTATTGTTCTTTTCGATCTCCTCAAGTTCTTCATCCATTGCTTTGACCCAACATTCATCTTTGCATGCCTCTTTCACATTTTGTAGTTCAGTGGAAGAGAGTGATGCCAAATAGCTTGAAGCTTCTGCAATTCTTCTTCTTGTTTATATTCCTGCTTCTTTCTGCCCCACAATCTGAGATTCTGGATGATTCTTTTGAGCATATCTGGATGGAGTCTTCTCTTCTATTCTTGTTTGCTCCTCTGGTTCTTCTTGAGGTTCTTCTTCTTCTTGAGGTTCTTCTTCTTCATCATTCTTCCTTTGAGGGTAGCCTTCATCTTCTTCAATGTCTTCATGATGAACTTTCCTAGGAATATATCCCTTCTCATCAACCACTACATCAATGCTGTCAACAATTCTGCCAAGTCTTTTGTTGTAGCACTTGTATGCTTTGCTATGTGGAGAATAACCAAGAAGAATGCCTTCATCTTCTCTTGGTTCAAGTTTTCCAAGTTGCTCATCAGTATTCTTAATATAACATTTGCTCCCAAAGATTTTGAAATGCTTCACCGAAGGAGTCTCACCACTCCAGAGCTCATGAGGTGTTTGAGTGTTGTTTAATCGGACATTTGTTTTGTTAAGAATAATAACCGCAGCATGTGCAGCCCCACCCCAGAAAGTTGCGGGAGTACCTGATTCATCAAGCATAGCATGAGCCATTTGTTGGATTGTTCTGTTCATTCTTTCCACAACCCCATTTTGCTGAGGAGTTCTAGCTGTAGAGAATTCTCTTCTTATCCCATGTTCTTCACAGAAATCGAAAAATTCGTTTGAGGTAAATTCCCCACCTCTGTCAGATCTGAGGCACTTAATTTTATGTCCTGATTCATTTTCAACCAAAGCTTTAAAGGATTTGAATTTTTCGAATGCTTCATCTTTGTGCTTCATAAGCCCTAACCAGACAAACCTGGAGAAATCGTCAATGAATAATATCAAATATTCTTCTCCTCGAGGTGTCCTTTTCCTAAATGGACCACATACATCTGTATGGACTAGCTCAAGAGGTATGTTGGCTGATCCTTCCTTCTCTAGAAAGTTAGTTCTGGTTTGTTTTCCAAACTGACAAGATTTGCATATAGTGTTGTCTGGAATTTTGATATTTGGAAGACCATGAACTGCCTGATATTTGCATGTTTTCCTTAATTGTGAAAAGCTTAGATGCCCCAACCTCCGATGCCATAGCCAGTGTTCATAATCCTTGCTCAAATAGCATTGTTGTGGTCCTTCTTCAAATATGTATAGATTATTTGGAGTCCTTCATCCTTTGATCACTATTTTACCTGTATCAAGGTCACGAACACAACATCCATTTGATCTAAATATTACCTCTGTTCCTTGATCGCACATCTGACTGACACTTAGAAGATTATGCTTCAATCCATCAACATACAAAACATTTCCAGCTTTGACCTTCTCTTTCAATGGAGCAACACCTTTTCCTTTTATGGCTGCAGAGATATCGTTTCCAGAAGAAACTTTCTTCCCCTTTTCTAATGCGGTATATGACTCAAGCTTTTCTTTGTCCCCTATCATATGCTTTGAACATCCGCTGTCAATGTACCATAGCCTTTCTTGACCTTCTGCATAAAAGGCTATCCCACATCTTTCTGGTTGCGGTTCCTTTATTCTCCATGTTCTGACATTTGAGGTTTGTTCCTTCTGAGTTGTCTTCCGGAACCTGCTCCTGCATTCAAAGTCTTCATGACCAAAGTTATTACAAATAGAGCATTCAACTTCATTTTCAAGAACCGAAAAGTTGTTATAAGTCCTTTTCATGGTTCCAGTCATTCTCCCTTGCTTTTGAGCTTCTCTAGTCATGATTGTCTTGTAGGCAACACATTGAGCTGCTTTGTGACCAAAGTTATGGCAAGAAAAGTATTGGCCATTAAAGAAACTTCTGCGATAATCAGAACTATCATCCAACCGATTGTAGCTTCTATTCACATCCATTCTTGGAGCAAATTGGGAAGATTTTACCTGAGGCTGATTGTAGCTTTTATTTGTCCTTAAGGCAGTTTGTCCCCGAATTTCTTGATGGTCTTTATTTGTTCTTGAGGTAAACTATCCCTGATTCACTTGATGACTTTTATTTGGCCTTTGCTCGCTTCTCCTTGCTGCATCAAGATAGCTTTTAGAGGTAGATGCTTGAGATGTTTCTCCATTATATCCAAGACCTGTCTTGATCAGAGGAGATCGCTGCACATTGATAATCTCATCCAAGGTTTCAGATCCTTTAACAAATTTAAGATTAATCGCTTTTGTTTTCTCAATCTCCTTTCTAAGACAAACAATCTCACATTCCAATTTTTCAATATGTTTTTCCTTTTCAGCTAGTTGACATTGTAGAGAATTAATAATAGCACTCTTCTCTTCTAAACAAACTTTGAGATCTTTCATTTCTTCACAAAAACCTTCTACATCTATAGCATCCATATAGTCATCATCTTCAAAATCCATTAAAAGTTTATATCTATTACCTTGTTCATCTTCATCACTATTTGAAAGACCATCACTATCTTCATGAGTGTAATAGATTTTCTTCTTTTCATTTTGTTTCTTGTTCCATTTAACAGGTTCCTTTCCCTTGTTATTCTTATCTTTGTGAGGACATCTGGCAGCATAATGACCTACTCTTCCACAAGCAAAGCATTTAAAAGGTAACTTACCTCTGAACCGTCCAGAACCCCTTTGAAGATTTCTGGCAAAATTTGATTCCTCTTCTTCATCTTCTGGCACGTGACTTGCTTCATAATAATCTTCTTTGCGTGAAGCCTTGAAGGCAACTTCTCTTCTGTCTGATGGACCTCCCTTTCTCATTTCATAAGCGGTTAGAATTCCGTGAAGCTGAGACAGTGAGAATTTGCAGATTTTCCTTTTCTTCTATGGCAGACACTTTAGATTCAAACTTGGGGGACAAAGATCTTAGAACCTTTTCAACCACAATAGCCTCTTTTATTTCTTCACCCAAGTTTTTCATGCAATTAACAATCTCATCTACCCTAAGGAAATAGTTAGCCACACTTTCATCATTATACATTCTGAGAGTCTCATACTTAATCCTGAGAGTTTGAAGTTTAGCACGCTTTACCTGTTCGTCTCCTTCATAGCTCGTGAAAATTTTGTCCCATATTTCTTTTGCAGATTTATAGTGCATTACCTTCATGAATTCTGATTGAGATATACATCCCAATAGAGTATTGACTACTTTCGCATTTGTTTCATATTTCTTTTTCTAGGCTGCATCTGTAGGAGTAGCTGAAGGAAAAGTGTAGCCTGTCTCTACGATGTCCCAAACTTCTGTACCAAGAGATTGAAGATAGGAATTAACTCTTACCTTCCAATAATTGAAGTTTGTCCAATCAAAAACAGCATGATTGATGCTTCTCTCTCGTAGTTGCTCATGATGACTGATCTACCTTCAAGCGATGAAGCTTCTCTGAAGGTCCTGCTCTGATACCAATTGTTGGAAATAATACTGAGAGGCGGGGGGGTGAATCAGTATTATCAGATCAATAAAACTTTTTCAATGCTCAGAAACATATACGCTACTTCAGTTAAGTGAACCAGCGTGTACACGCCACTGTGTCTAAAGAAACTAGCGTATAACCATAAATATTATAATTCAGTTAGTTTATCTTCAGTTAAATGCATTAGGACATTATTCACCATATTAAGAGTAAACAGATGCAGTATAACAGAACAGATCATCACACAAAAGCCACACACATGAACACCATGATATAAGGTGGAAACCCAATGTGGGTGAAAACCACCTGCTGCAAGTCGTCTCTATCTTTCAGTTTACAATCTTTTGTACTGGCGCAGCCTTATACCAGTACGCAGGCTACAACCTTCTCTCGTTCTCCAAACTTCCTTGGAAGGGAGCTCCAACCCCCTTTTCTCTTGTACTAGCTAAGATACTAGTACGTAGGTGCAGGCCTACAATATTCTTTCCTTCAGGTACCACTTTTCAGACTGGATATTCCTGAAGCACAACATTACAATCTGAAAACCACAATTCATTCAAATTTCATAGCAGATTACAAAACAACCAATACTCACATCAACAATATTTGAATCATTGAACCATTGAAACCCTGTCAAACCCAATCACCAGAACACAGAGCAGACTACAAAAATCTGCAATAACAGTCAGACCCAACTGCAACCCAAAAATCAAGCTCCAAAAGATATACGCTACTTCAATGAAGGCAACCCGCGTATACACGCGGTTTTACCGAAGACAACCTGTGTACAGATCTAAAAATAATTTTTCATAACTTGTAGCTGTACCAGATATCAGTTATACCTAGAACATAACATTGCGTCAGTATGCAGATCTAGAAATACGCATAATCAACCATATAAAGATAGTTCATTTCAAACCATTTGATCCCGATCTCTCCTTAGATCTTGTTCTCCATCAACCGATGAGATCTCTCCTTAGCTCAGATCAAGCAATACATCATCAACCAATAACCTGCATACTGGATCTAATACTTCATCAAATATTCAAGCCTTTTCAGATACATTTGCCTAATGATCTTCTTCTCCTTATATAGCCTTAGGCCTTGCTCAATACCTCGGGCCAAAACCATAGTAACACAATACCATCAACTTCAAAACTACAGATCAACACGTCCGTCGAGACACCATGGTCCAAAACCATAGGAACAACTTCCAAGGAATAACCGCCATGGACCAAAGATAAGTTTTCCACATACACGCTCTTTTACTGAAGCCAACCTGCGTGTACATGCGACTTGGTATATAGCGAACCTACGTATACGCGACTTGGTATATAGTGAACCTGCTTGTATACGCGACTTGGTATATAGTGAACCAGCGTGTATATATTTTTCTTCATACTTGTAGACTGATCATGAATTCCTTGCTGCTATCCTTCTGCACTATGATTTGTCATCAGTGTGATTTGCCATCAAGGACAACAATTGTCTCATAATGCCAACACAGAGGTGATGTTTCAACTCTGTGAATGTCTTCCATTGAGATTTAGACCAAAGTAGTTTCTCTTTCACTCCTCCTTTGGTGACTTGACTCAAGGGCCAAGTGATATAAGAGAACCCCAACATGAATCTGAGGTTGAAATTAGCAAGATCGAGAGAGTTGTAGAGCTCTGTCAGAGTGGTTAGGGTTGGCCAATCCCGAATGACTTGGTTCTTGGCTGGATCCACAGGCACCCCCCGTTCATCAATAATGTATCCCAGATACTAAACCTCGATAATGCCAAAAGTACATTTCTCCAAATTGGCACACAATTTGTGTTTCCACAATGTGTGGAGAACTTGTCAGATATGGTGGAGGTGCTCTTCCCAACTCTGGCTGAAGATCAGGATGTCATCCAAGTATACCCCTACAAATGAGTTGGTGAATGGCTATAAGATGTCATCCATGAGCCTCATGAAGGTTACAGGAGCATTCGTCAACCCGAAAGGTGTAACCAACCATTCGAAAAGGCCGTCCTTCACTTTGAATGCAATAAATCCACACATCAGAGAGTTCGATTGGTACCTGGTGATTTCTGAACTTCAAGTTGATCTTGCTAAAAAAAGTTTCTCTCTTGATTTGGTCCAAAAGGTCATTAATCTATGGGATTGGGTACCTATTCTAGATAGTGATATTTTTCAACACCCTATAGTCAATACAGAATCTCCAAGTCTGATCCTTCTTCTGTACCAACATGATCGGGCTCCCATAGGGCGATGAACTCGGTTGAATGTGACCTTTCTGCAACAGTTCCTGAATTTTCCTGTTGATTTCATCATTCTCTAGAATGAAGCATTGATAGATTGGTCCATTGGGTAATGACGCACCTAGGGTCAAATCGATGGAGTGCTTGACCTGACAATGTAGAGGCTCCCCTACAGGGGAGGTGAAGATGTCCTCCTACTCCTCCACGACTTTGTCCATCTATTGTTGTCGTGTGGAGGGGTCTTGTCTGGAGGTCGTGGCCACTTTTTTGTTCTTTCCTTTGAGGGCATATCATCATGAAAACAAATTTCCCTTTTTTTGAAATTATCTTACTGCATTATTTTGTAGTAACCAGAGAGATGGCGGTAGGGGGGGCTACCTCTATTATCCTGTACAACTTATTTCCTAATGTAATAATGTGAGGCCTTGACTCATACATAGCATGTCACTTCCACAAGTATGGTTGGCCTAATAATACATCAAAAACATCAAGGGGAGAAATGTTGGCATTATGAGACAAGTGTTGGCCTTGATGGCAAATCACACTGATGACAAATCATAGTGCAGAAGGATAGCAACAAGGAATTGATGATCAGACTACAAGTATGAAGAGAAAATATATACACGCTGGTTCACTATATACCAAGTCACGTATACAAGCAGGTTCACTATATACCAAGTCGCGTATACGCAGGTTCGCTATATACCAAGTCGCGTGTACACGCAAGTTGGCTTCAGTAAAAGAGCGTGTATGTGGAAAACTTATCTTTGGTCCGTGGCAGTTATTCCTTGGAAGTTGTGCCTATGGTTTTGGACCATGGTGTCTCGACGTACGTGTTGATCCCTAGTTTTGAAGTTGATGGTATTGGATTTCTATGGTTTTGGCCCTTGGTATTGAGCAAGGCCTAAGGCTATATAAGGAGAAGAAGATCATTAGGCAAAGACAATTGAAAAGTCTTGAATATCTGAAAAAGAAAGAGATCTGGTATGCAGGTTCTGGGTTGCTTGATCTAAGCTAAGGAGAGATCACACCGGTTGATGGAAGACTAGATCTAAGGACAGTTCGGGATCTAATGGTTTGAAATGCACTATTATGATATGGTTGATTATGCCTATTTCTAAATCTGCATACTGACGCAATGTTATGTTCTGGGTCTAACTGATGTCTGGTACAGATGCAAGTTAAGAGAATTTATTTTTAGATCTGTACGCAGGTTGTCTTTGGTAAAAGCGCGTGTATACGCGGGTTTCTCTCATTGAAGTAGCGTATATGTTTCTGAGCATAAAAGGAAAAAGTTTTTCTGATAATACTGATTCACCCCCCCTCTCAGTATTATTTTCAACAATTGGTATCAGAGCCAGGTTCTTCAGAGAAGCTTGATCGCTTGAAGGTAGATCGTTCATCATGAGAAACTATGAGAGAGAAGCATCAATGAGGCCACCGGTTTTTGATGGGACAAACTTCAATTATTGGAAGGTAAGAGTTACTGCCTATCTTCAATCTCTTGGTACAGAAGTTTGGGACATCGTAGAGACAGGCTACACTTTTCCTTCAGCTACTCCTACAGATGCAGACGATAAAAAGAAATATGAAACAAATGTGAAAGCAGTCAGTACTCTATTGGGATGTATATCCCTATCGGAATTCATGAAGGTAATGCATTATAAATATGCAAAAGAAATATGGGACAAGATTGTCACGAGCTATGAAGGAGACGAACAGGTAAAGCGTGCTAAACTTCAAACTCTTAGGATTAAGTATGAGACTCTCAGAATGTATAATGATGAAAGTGTGGCTAACTATTTCCTTAGAGTTGATGAGATTGTTAATTGCATGAAAAACTTGGGTGAAGAAATAAAATAGGCTATTGTGATTGAAAAGGTTCTAAGGTCATTGTCCCCCAAATTTGAATCTAAAGTGTCTGCACTAGAAGAAAAGGAAAATCTACGAATTGTTACTATGTCTCAGCTTCATGGAATTCTAACTGCTTATGAAATGAGAAAGGGAGGTCCATCAGACAGAAGAGAAGCTGCTTTCAAGGCTTCAGTCAAAGGAGATTATGATGAAGCAAGTCACATGCCAGAAGATGAAGAAGAAGAATCAAATTTTGTCAGAAATCTTCAAAGGGGTTCTGGAAGGTTCAGAGGTAAGTTACCTTTTAAATGCTTTGCTTGTGGAAGAGTAGGTCATTATGCTGCCAGATGTCCTCACAAAGATAAGAATGACAAGGGAAAGGAACCTGTTAAATGGAACAAGAAACAAAATGAAAAGAAGAAAAGCTATTACACTCATGAAGATAGTGATGGTCTTTCAAATAGTGATGAAGATGAACAAGGTAATAGATATAAACTTTTAATGGCTTTTGAAGATGATGACTACGTGGATGCTATAGATGTAGAAGGCTTTTGTGAAGAAATGAAAGATCTCAAAGTTTGCTTAGAAGAGAAGAGTGCTATTATTGATTCTCTACAATGTCAACTAGCTGAAAAGGAAAAACATCTTGAAAAATTGGAATGTGAGATTGTTTGTCTTAGAAAGGAGATTGAGAAAAAAAAAGCGATTAATCTTAAATTTGTTAAAGGATCTGAAACCTTGGATGAGATTATCAATATGCAGCGATCTCCTCTGATCAAGACAGGTCTTGGATATAATGGAGAAACATCTCAAGCCTCTACCTCTAAAAGTTATCTTGATGAAGCAAGGAGAAGCGAGCAAAAGCCAAATAAAAGTCATCAAGTGAATCAAGGACAGTTTACCTCAAGAACAAATAAATACCATCAAGAAATTCAGGGAAAAATTGCCTTAAGGACAAATAGAAGCTACAATCAGCCATAGGTAAAATCTTCCCAATTTACTCCAAGAATGAATGTGAATAGAAGCTACAGTCGGTTGGATGATAGATCTGATTATCGCAGAAGTTTCTTTAATGGCCAATGCTTTTCTTGCCATAACTTCGGTCACAAAGCATCTCAATGTGTTGCCTACAAGACAATCATGAGTAGAGAAGCTCAAAAGCAATGGAGAATGACTGGAACCATGAAAAGGACTTATAACAACTTTTCGGTTCTTGAAAATGAAATTGAATGCTCTATTTGTAATAACTTTGGTCATGAAGACTCTGAACGTAGGAGCAAGTTCTGGAAGACGACTCAGAACGAAAAAACCTCAAATGTCAGAACATGGAGAATAAAGGAACCGCAACCAGAAAGATGTGGGATAGCCTTTTATGCAGAAGGTCAAGAAAGTCTATGGTACATTGACAATGGATGTTCGAAGCATATGACAGGGGACAAAGAAAAGCTTGAGTCATATACCGCATTAGAAAAGGGGAAGAAAGTTTCTTTTGGAAACGATATCTCTGCAGCCATAAAAGGAAAAGGTGTTGCTCCATTGAAAGAGAAGGTCAAAGCTGGAAATGTTTTGTATGTTGATGGATTGAAGCATAATCTTCTGAGTGTCAGTCAGATGTGCGATCAAGGAACAGAGGTAATATTTAGATCAAATGGATGTTGTGTTCGTGATCTTGATACAGGTAAAACAATGATCAAAGGAAGAAGGACTCCAAATAATCTATACATATTTGAAGAAGGACCACAACAATGCTATTTGAGCAAGGATGATGAACACTGGCTATGGCATCGGAGGTTGGGGCATCTAAGCTTTTCACAAATAAGGAAAGCATGCAAATATCAGGCGGTTCGTGGTCTTCCAGATATCAAAATTCCAGACAACAATATATGCAAATCTTGTCAGTTTGGGAAGCAAACCAGAACTAACTTTCCAGAGAAGGAAGGATCAGCCATCATACCTCTTGAGCTAGTCCATACAGATGTATGTGGTCCATTTAGGGAAAGGACACCTCGAGGAGAAGAATATTTGATATTATTCATTGACGATTTCTCCAGGTTTGTCTGGTTAGGGCTTATGAAGCACAAAGATGAAGCATTCGAAAAATTCAAATCCTTCAAAGCCTTGGTTGAAAATGAATCAGGACACAAAATTAAGTGCCTCAGATCTGACAGAGGTGGGGAGTTTACCTCAAACGAATTTTTCGATTTCTGTGAAGAACATGGGATAAGAAGAGAATTCTCTACAGCTAGAACTCCTCAGCAAAATGGGGTGGTGGAAAGAATGAACAGAACAATCCAAAAAATGGCTCATGCTATGCTTGATGAATCAGGTACTCCCGCAACTTTCTGGGGTGAATCTGCACATGCTGCGGTTATTATTCTTAACAAAACAAATATCCGAGTAAACAACACTCAAACCCCTCATCAGCTCTGGAGTGGTGAGACTCCTTCGGTGAAGCACTTCAAAATATTTGGGAGCAAATGTTATATTAAGAATACTGATGAGCAACTTGGAAAACTTGAACCAAGAGTAGATGAAGGCATTCTTCTTGGTTATTCTCCACATAGCAAAGCATACAAGTGCTACAATAAAAGACTTGGCAGAATTGTTGACATCATTGATGTAGTGGTTGATGAGAAGGGATATATTCCTAGGCAAGTTCATCATGAAGACATTGAAGAAGATGAAGGCTACCCTCGAAGGCAGAATGATGAAGAAGAAGAACCTCAAGAAGAACCAGAGGAGTAGGAAAGAATAGAAGAGAAGACTCCATCCAGATATGTTCAAAAGAATCATCCAGAATCTCAGATTGTGGGGCAGAAAGTAGGAGTACAAACAAGAAGAAGAATTGCAGAAGCTTCAAGCTATTTGGCACTCTCTTCCACTGAACCACAAAGTGTGAAAGAGGCATGCAAAGATGAATGCTGGGTCAAAGTAATGGATGAAGAACTTGAGAAGATCGAAAAGAACAATACTTGGGAATTGGTTCCTAGACCAAAAGATAAAAATGTCATAGGGACTAAATGGGTCTTCAAAAATAAATTGAATGAAAATGGAGAAGTAATTAGAAACAAGGCCAGACTTGTTTGTAAAGGGTATGCGCAGCAAGAAGGAATAGATTTTGAAGATACCTTTGCTCCTGTTGCAAGACTTGAGGCCATCCGAATGTTCCTTGCTCTCCCAAGCTTTCAAAACTTCAAGGTATTTCAAATGGACGTGAAATCAGCCTTTCTGAATGGAGACTTAGAAGAAGAAGTATATATTGAGCAGCCAGATGGTTTCATTCTTGGGAATGATCCAAACCTTGTATGAAAATTGAAAAAGGCTCTCTATGGTCTCAAACAAGCTCCAAGGGCTTGGTACTATCGATTGGACAAATATCTTCACCAACAAGGCTTTTCAAAAGGATCAGCAGATAGCAATCTCTATATAAAAGTTGAAAATAACAAATTGCTAATACTTGTTGTTTATGTAGATGATATTATCTTTGGCAGCAATGAAGAGACTATGAGTCAAAACTTTGCCTTGGTTATGCAGAAAGAATTCGAAATGTCACTACTTGGAGAATTGACATAGTTTCTTGGATTGCAAATCCAACAAAATGAAGGAGGCATCTTCTTGTCTCAAACCAAGTACCTCAAGCAGATCTTGAAGAAGTATGGCATGGAAGATTCAAAGCCAGTATGTACACCCATGGTTACAGGATGAAGCCTCAGTGCAAATGATGAATCAACAGCAGTTCATCAACCAACTTATAGATCCATGATTGGGAGTTTACTTTATTTGACAGGTACCCGACCAGACATCATGCATGCAGTCGGAATAGTTGGGAGATTTCAGGCAAATCCAAAGGAGACTCATCTTCAGGCAGTGAAGAGAATTTTCAAATATCTTCAAGGGACACAAAATTATGGATTATGGTATCCTAGAGATACAGATCTCACACTTCATGCTTATAGAGATGCAGATTGGGTCGGAAGCGTGGATGACAGGAAGAGCACAAGTGGTGGTGCATTCTTTATGGGCTCCAGATTAGTATCTTGGTTCAACAAGAAACAGAGTTTGATTGCCTTATCTACAGCTGAAGCAAAATATGTGGCTGCGGCATCTTGTTGCACACAACTTCTTTGGATGATGCAGACCTTGCAAGATTTTCAAATCACTTGCACTTCACCAGTCTCTATCTTATGTGATAATACAAGTGCAATCAGCATTTCAAAGAATCCAGTCATGCACTCAAATACCAAGCACATACCAATCAAGTACCATTTTCTTCGGGAACAAGTGCTTGAGCAGAAGGTCAAGTTGGAGTATGTTCCTTCTAAGGAACAAGTTGTTGATATTCTCACAAAACCACTGCCCAGGGAAACTTTTTAATATCTCAGACAAAAGCTGGGAGTAGTTGATGCTTCATCCTGTTGTTGAAGCTTGTCTGTTCTACAGAAAAGTTGGTATACGCAAGTTACGTAAGGGATATCCGCGTATATACGCAGATTTATGTTGGGAAAGTCGCGTGTATGACGTGCGCGTGTTGTAGAAAGCATATCCACGTACATACGATGTTTTATGGAGGAGAAGTCGCGTATATGGAGTTCTGAACAGCAAGGGCAGACTCTGGTTGGAGAAGGTATGAGATGGGTATGCCAGAATTCTTCAGGCACAGTTTCAGGGGGTGCAACAGGCACATGTTCAGGGGGAACAGCTTAAAGTCTCATAAAGCATTGTTGGCATTTAGATGCTTTTGGTTCTAGTACACAACTGTTGTTGATTTTAGGAGAAGGAGCTCAGAAGGAAATCTTGATGCTGCTTGTGACTTTCATAAGTCTTGGTCTAGATTTGTTGTCTCTATGTGATGGTGTCAAGGTCATGTAACAACCTATGTTGGTTTCCCCACTATGCCTGGGATGAATGATGTAATATAATTGGTTGTTATATGTAACTTTCTGATGTATCCCCTCTTGGAGTATGGATGTATGTATTGAGTCTTTTGGTGATAGGAAGGTCTTGGTTCTTTTGAAGAACATCTTTTGCAGATATTGCCTACTGTCAGGGGGAGCATCTTTCAGCACAGCCAAGCAGAGATATCAGCATGTACTCAGGGGGAGCACAGCCATTTTCCCTTGATGACAAAGGGGGAGAATGGTTCTAAGGATCTTGGGGTTGCCATCAAGTCCAAAGGGGGAGATTGTTGGCATTATGAGACAAGTGTTGGCCTTGATGGAAAATCACACTGATGACAAATCATAGTGCAGAAGGATAGCAGCAAGGAATTAATGATCAGACTACAAGTATGAAGAGAAAATATATACATGTTGGTTCACTATATACCAAGTCGCGTATACAAGCAGGTTCACTATATACCAAGTCGCATATATGCTGGTTCGCTATATACCAAGTCGCGTGTACACGCAGGTTGGCTTCAGTAAAAGAGCGTGTATGTGGAAAACTTATCTTTGGTCCGTGGTAGTTATTCCTTGGAAGTTGTGCCTATGGTTTTGGACCATGGTGTCTCGACGGATGTGTTGATCCCTAGTCTTGAAGTTGATGGTATTGGATTTCTATGGTTTTGGCCCTTGGTATTGAGCAAGGCCTAAGGCTATATAAGGAGAATAAGATCATTAGGCAAAGACAATTGAAAAGTCTTGAATATCTGAAAAAGAAAGAGATTTGGTATGCAGGTTCTGGGTTTCTTGATCTAAGCTAAGGAGAGATCACACCGGTTGATGGAAGACTAGATCTAAGGACAGATCGGGATCTAATGGTTTGAAATGCACTATTATGATATGGTTGATTATGCCTATTTCTAGATCTGCATACTGACACAATGTTATGTTCTGGGTCTAACTGATGTCTGGTACAGCTGCAAGTTAAGAGAATTTATTTTTAGATCTGTACGCAGGTTGTCTTTGGTAAAAGCGCGTGTATACGCGGGTTTCTCTCATTGAAGTAGCGTATATGTTTCTGAGCATAAAAGGAAAATGTTTTTCTGATAATACTGATTCACCCCCCCTCTCAGTATTATTTCCAACAAGAAACATCACAAAATACCTCATCTGTGAATGGCTTGACGATGTATGGAAGGTAGCATTGTTGGCTCACATGCAGATCCAATCCTTGGTTAAGCCACTCGATGGTGTACAATTGTGGGTGTGTTGTGGTTGGTAATCTCAGCCACTTCATGAACTCTACTGGAATGAGGTTCTTTTGGCTCTCGCTATCGATATTGAACTATAGCGTGGAACCCTTCACCCACATCTGGGAATGGAAGAGACGCTCCTCCTCCTTTGGATCTTCAGGTTCCTCCTTCTGGATATTTATGGTGGCGATGATGGAATTGGGATCCACATCAATAATCTAATTCTCTTTGTCATTCCGCTTGTCAGGTTCTAACTTAGAGTCGGAACATGCATCTGATTCTGAAGCCTTCAACTCGACCATCAGTGATTGCTTGGCTCGACACTCACTTGTGTTGTCGGTGGAACTCTTATGGAACTCAGACCACTTTCACATGTCCTTCTTTGGCTTTGCAGTGCTATCCTTTGCTTGTCGCCTTGGCAGGTTGTCTTAGCCTCTCCTGCCTTGGCCTTTTCCTTTGTTTTGTAGTTTGGGGCACCTTTCCCTTGCTTCAGATTCACAGATCCAAAGTCTCGCTTCTTCTATTTAAAATTATGCTCGATCTTGACAGCATATCAGTACTCCATGCCGAGCGACGAGATGTCCAGGAACTCAATCTCGTACCGGATGTATCTATGTCGGTAGCGCGGTACTTGAGTACCAAATGTTTCTTAGAATCCTTGATTCCCAACTTCATGCGCAGGGTATGAAAAACATTGGTAAACTCCAACACATCTTCATCCCTTCCCTGTCGCAGTGTGGTCCACTATATGTATTTGTCCTCATAGCTCCCAACAGGGTAGTAATGCTCATTGATGGTATCCTAGAATGAATTCCAAGTGGAAGCGACTAAAAACAGTGAGTTCGTAATTTCATCCTTCTACTCACAATAGTTTTCCCACCAGTGCTTGACACGGGGGGCGGCTTTGAGAAGCACAAAGGTAATATTTTCTCGGTTGGAAAAATAATGAACAAAAAAATATCCTTCTAATAGGTTCAACCATTTTTCTATGGTGTCTGCATCTATTTTTCCCTCAAATATGGGAATGTCAAAGTTTACTTGTACCTTAAAATGTGTGGAGCCTCAAGAGTGGCTCTTGGATGTGCATGCGTAGCCGGTGGGAAACCGTTGAAGGATCTTGCCAAAGTTATCCATCATCATGTTCCTTTGTTTCTCGAGGGCCTCCTTGAGCAATATTTTGATAGGATCTCCTCATCCCTCATCTTTATTTTCTTCCTCCATGGGAGGTTGTTGGGATTAACGAGGTTGGTCTTGCAAAGGTTCGATGAGTTTGATCCCTAACTCCTTATATCCCAACCTTGTTGGGGACATGCAAAGAAAAACATAGAAAGAGAAGACCGCTCTGATACCATTGATCCAAGTTTAAGTAGGAACGCAAAAAATTAAAAATATAACCATAAATACAAATATACAACAGAAATAACACTTCCTTTGATTAATATCAAATAATAAAATATGCTTACAAACAATATGGAAATGAGACTAGCTTGGCGATCGTAGCTTATCTCTAAGAAGAGATGTGGTCGCTACATGCCTCTGAACTACGTTACAATGAGGCTTAAGGTACTTTTTGTTATTTAACAATAAGATAAAACACTAAACAACTAAAACCCTAAGCCAAGGAGATGTCACACCAGGAGTTTATGGGCCCCATTGGGGTTAGTAGGGTAGCCAACTTCCCGGGGTCATGACTTGGTCATCTTGTCTCTGTTTGACGTGCATGATACCCCATTGGAAAGATCTCTCCAAGGAATACGATGAACAAAATGACTTATATAAAGTCACTATCAGTATATTTCCAAACAAACTTCGTTTAGGGTCTCAAAACGACTCTGGAAGTTTAGGACCCGCAAAACTGCTAAAAATAGTAAACTGTGCTACAATTAAGGAAACTAAAATACTAAAATAAACAATGGTGGTTTTCAAAGTGGAATTGGTCGGTGGCCACCAATATCCACTTGGATATCTGATGGTGGAAGAATTGCTTACGCTCGGGAGTCCACTTTAGTCTCACCATGAATTTGCGATGAACCCTCATTTCTCTCCTTCTTCTCTATTGTTATGACTTTATAGCCTTGAGGCTCCCATATGTTAAGTTGTACTACTGCATTGCATATTGACTTCTTCTACCTTTTTAGCCTTAGGCCGACTTCATTTGGACTCATGTATAAGCCACTTTTGACCATGAAATTTCATCAAGTTCAAACCATGCATTCATTAGCCTCTACAACTTGAAACCTTTTATCTATGGAAATAACATTCCTTTGAGTGTTGATGACCAATTTTTGCCACCTTCAGCATAGGAATGTTCCAGTCCTAATAAATAGTGAACCTCCCTTTAATGCTCATTATTTCCACTATAGTATAGACATTATTTTACTCTTTTTCAAGCTTTAAATGTAAAAAAGACAAAAAAATATTATATGTTCCAAACAAGAGCAGGAACAAGAAATTTACTTCCATATTTGATGGAAGCAGGAGTCAGTTATGTCACCCTTAAGAAAGGCACTCAAAATAAGTCTTTCCTACACTAGGATGGGACTTAGTTCAACTTTAGCAGAGCCATAAAATTGTTCTTGAGTCAGTCCTCCTCAAGCTGGTTATCTATTCCAACCATATGGAGAGTTTTTTAATGCCTCCTACATTTCAAACTTATACAAAGTTATTTTTTGTTGCCATAGAGTCACATATGAGTCGTTTCCTTTTTCAAGGGAATTTAACCTGTGTTGGCCATTCTACGGTGTCTCTTGATTCATTTTCATTTGATCATACCTGGTCTGTCAAGATATCTTCAATACCACATCATTTAGTTGGTCCTTTTCTCGTGTTGGTTAAGAAGGTCTCGATTAAATTCTTGCTGGAGGGTATTCTCTTATTGACTGCAACAAATTTCTCTGAGATTAGGCCTAGAGGCACCGTAGCCCTATATACATCATTGATAGGTGACCTTATGCTAAACATCAATTAGTATTAGGGTCTACGTGGTTTCCCTTTTGTTCTATGTCAACTTAAATTGTCAAACATTGGGATTTGTGTAGTACCTTGGTTTCCATTTGACCCTATTGGTGGATTCCTCACCTCTATGTCAGCTCTCATTATTGGTTGGTTCAAAGGGTTTTTTTCATGCACTAACCAGTCATAAACATACCTCAAAATTGTTACTTCATCTCTTTTCATCCAAGTTCTTCCAAATTATTGGCCTGTGAGTTACAGTTGCACTGGTTGATTTGGGATGCCTTAATGCCTTCCTTCCAGCAGATATTTTCCCATAACCTCAAACTCATTTCTTTGGGGAAAAGGTCTAAAGTCCCTTTATCAATACCTTAGGGTTTGCAGTCATGAATGATAGACCCCTTCTGTATCGACAATGAGAATAAATCAATGTCTCCTAATCAATATATTCTCTCAAGTGGTCAACTTCAACACATTTATTTGCACTTGTTAGATTGTACTGGGGTACCTTAACTCTCATCATCATTACCGATGATTTGTCTCACATTTTTTAATGGTATACATCAATAATAGGTAATCAAACGATTTCTCACATGATCTAATTCAGCTCATTTATCCCCATAATGTAGAAATGTACCATCTACGATCGGTGAAGACCTCGGGTTGTGTCAGCATCTTCATTCACTTGTAAGCCCCTTCAGTTTTCTTCCAGTGCTAACAACCACCCTTATATGTTGCATTTCATCTCAACAAAATTCTATCTTGACACCCAAGTTTATGCAGTACCACTATTCCACCTATATGACATGGTACTATTGAGTATCGATTATGCAGCATCAGTGATCACACATTCTTCTAGCATCATTGATCATATTTTCTTCTATATGTGATATTGTGACATAGATTCGTTGTGTTCCTTTATGGCTATGATCACATGATCCACTATGTATTTTCTAGTCTTTTTTTTGCACTTATGTATACATGTTGGATCCACTTTGTACTTGACCAGCAGACATGATTTACTATCTTTGAGCATGGGTATGCCCACCTCATACATGAGTCTTATTTCTGATTTCTTCTATAGGTATTCAGTAGTTTGGAATCTGGTGATCTCCTCTCATGTACTCAAATGATCTCTCTTGGTATTTAATACATTTTGTCAATCATGTACACCTTCTAGCATCATATATTAAGGGGAATTTTTTATAGCATCATTCAACAATCCTGTAGTTTTGATACTCTGATATGGCCTTGAGCAACCCTTTCCCATTCAGACTTAATTATTTATTAAAACTAATTTTTTCAATTCCATATGCGAGTTGGCCATTTCAAAACCACATACACAAGTGGGTACCATAATATAGAACCTATGTACATAATTTAAAATATAAAAAAATAAAAATATTTCCTATTTCTTCGGCGGGGTTTACAGGTTTCACTGAAATCAAACCTACAAGAACCTGTGGCCTAATTGAATCAACTAATTTCTGGTGGTATTTGTACACCTCATGGGAAGGCTTAAATCATAGAAGGAGATAGGATATCAAAATTATAGTCCTTTTTGTCCCCAGTTCTAGTCTAATTTTCCCTATGCCTCTCGCACTCCTAGTCATAGAAACCCTTGCTTCCTTGCATATATGTTCTTCCTCCATTATATGACATCCTTTTGCACATGCTTTAGAGGTGATATTTGAGTCTTGGACTGGATGGATCTAGAGGAAGCCTTTCATTGGTGTTGTAGTCAGATCAGGTTTTATTCTTCCGCTACTATTTCTTGATATCATTAAAGAAGCTCTATCTTGTTCCTTGTATTTTATGATATCATGATTTATATGTTTATGCTTGATGACCTAACATGTTTATTATGCACACGCTTTGAACTACTTTCTATGTATATTATTCTCTGAGTTTTGTTGTGGGTCTGATCAATTTGGAGGAAGCAAAGCGTTTGGACCCTACGGGGTTGACATCAACCATAGGACCTACGGGTATTCCTCTCAAACCCAGCTTTAGTAGTTTACATAGTTTTATTGCTTGGATGTATTCTTCTCGTTGATAGTTTTATTTTGATCTATTGAGGTTGTCAACCCTTACCTTAGGGAAGTTTTTCCTGCCAACACTTAGTTCTTGTGGCCAACTGTACTAACCAAGGTTTATATTTTTTTTATCTATTAATTTTACACCTTTCAACTACAGTAGGGGAAAAATAACTTAATGTATATGCTAGATCTATGAGTACAAACACAACTTTATCAGAAAATTTACCTTGTACTTCAACCATGGTTGACTTATTATCTATTTGCCTCCCATCCATTGCAACACTAATTTTGGGTATGCTACAGGAAACATCATTTACATTGGATGCTTCTTGAACATTATCAAATGTTAGATTCTTATTTAATAGGTTTTTTGGACAACCTCTCCACATGTAGCTGTCACCACAATGCCAACATTTGATATGTTGTTTTACTGAATCACTAAAATATTTGTTTCATGTGACAAATCCGCCTATTTGCCCAACACCTTTTTGCTGATTAAAAAATCTATTATAGTTCCCTTCTTACAAAAATTTCTTAAAAGTTGGATTTTTAAACCACTTTCTCTTGCTATTAAATTTATCATATCTCTTTTTCACCCATCATTTATAATTCTCCCCCTTTTGTTTTCTCTAATTAGAACATAGTTTAGCTTTTCTAATGGTTTCATCCATTGTTTTTTTTTTTATCAAACTCAATTTTTTCTCTATAAGAGAAAGAGAGACAACTGAAAAATATGTGGATTTTTACCTTCTCCTCCTTCAAGTAAGGAACATACCTTAACAGACTCATGAATTTGTTAACAAACTCATCCATTGTGAGTGTTAATCTAGGTTGTCATTGATGTCAAAATGGCAGTGGCCGGGATGGCAAATATTCTTGAAGATCCAAGAGAAAGACTATAACTCTTGCTCAATCATGTATAATACAAGGAGTGTCAATCATGCCCCTGATAATCTAAAAGCCCTTGATGACATATGTTGACCACATTTGATGAAGGACTAGATGATGTCCTTACCTTTGATGGTCTTGATGATGGTGTGAAGCCATAACCTTAAATGTCCTTACCTCCAATGATCTTGATGATGGAAGACTACATGATGACATGATGTTGCATATGATTGATGACACATCACTATCTTGGGGACATGATGATATTTATGAGCCTAGGAGCCTTGATGAAGAAACTAAAAAAAAGTAAGCTCATCCATGAGAATCCCATCCATGAAAAATGTTGTTGTCCTTTATTTATGTAGTAAATAATGGCCAACAACATTAAAAAGTATTTGTCACCACCTTAGAGGAAGGACTTATCTATGAGACTTTCACCACCCTCTAGAGAATATTTTTATCTTTCCAATGAGCTATTACTTGGCCTGAAACTCCAGCTATTTTGGGAGATATTAATTTTTTAAGTTATGAATATTAATCTAGTCCTTGAGCCAACCTATGTTAGGCCTGTCATGTCAGCCGCTCTCCATAAGACACTTCCATTCATACTAAACGTTAAACCAGTATTAATATGAGTTCAGACACCTCATTTTAGCAAGTAATTTGGTGAATATTTCAGAGATAAGACACAGAAAGGGACAAGACAACATGGAGACCGAGGAGATCCTTTGTAGAAATATTTGCTTGGGTTAAAATATAAATTAATAATCTATACAGCTCGAATTGTAGCTGTCTCAGACCTGTGATAGGAAGTCTGCTTGGTTATGCACCATTGATAACCACCTGTAACCTCAAATTGCAAAACCATCTATAGGATAAACTCAGACAATAGATTTCAAACTTGTGGTCAATAGACTAGTGCAATCCTCGAACTAGTTTTGGAGGACAGCTACCTGTTGAAGAAGCTCAAACTCGAATTAGTGACTGTGGATAACTTCCACACCTCAGGACTGTGATAAGTGTGGAATATAGGAGCTTGGTTGATCTACACTTCATTCTATGGAGGAGTTGAAATTCAAGGGCAGTGACATTAGTTTGTAACCCAGATTACCTTCAAATTGTCAGCAAATTGAGGCTAGAAACAATGGCTCGGGCCTATGGTAAGCACACTTGTATTGTAGATTTGTGGTGGCATTTAAGCTGCAAACTTGGTGGATAAAACCTATTGAAAGTTATGAATTAGAGGCCTGAACTATGAGCTCGAATCACAAGACTAATATACTTCAGACCTTTTTGAAACCAAGTATGGGCTATCCTTTGTGACACCTTTGGAGCATAATTTTGGAACGGTTTTTGAAGGAAGCTATTAGCATAATTTTGGAACAGTATTTTGAAATATTTATGAAGGTGTTTAGATTATACCAAGAGTCAATTTAATAGTAGCTTTAAAGACATTTTTGGAAGGCCTCCTGAAGTGGAGTTTTTGGAACATAATTTAAGTAGTGCTTGAGCCTTTTTTGGACACTACTGAAGGACACTTAAGAAGATTCTGAAGACCGCTGTGTAGATAAAACTAAGACTTGTGATCATACCTCTAGTGTTATGGATAGGTGACGCTTGAGGGAGTTTGGGCATCTCTTGATAATAAGTTCATTGAGCATTTTTTAGATCAACCTTGACAATCATTTGCAGCCCTTGAACCCTTGAAGTTTTAGAGACACCTTTGGAGACCATGATGCATTGAAGCCATCATGAGGTGACCTTGAAGATTTTGTTTGGGTGACATGAAGAGCAGTGGTGATATCTTCTAAGAAGGTAAGGTTGTGATTGATGATGTAGCATGAAGACTACAATGACGTTGAAGATTGAAAAGACTTGTTCAAAAAGACCTTGGGAGCCATGAAGTACAACAAAACATACCTTGACAAAGTGAAGCTATAGGATTGGAGACCTTGGGGTTGGTGCCTCAGAATTGATGAGGATGGTGCCTTGGAAAGTCCAAGTTGGTGCTTGGAAAATATAATATTTGTATCCTTGGAGTTGGTGCTCCTAAACTCAAGGTTGGTGCCTTGGATAAGATAGGGTTCTAGCCCTAGAGGATCAGAGAAACCCGATTAGAGCTTGTATCAAAGAAGGCTTGGTGCCCTAGCATTTGGAGCCTCTAAACTCAAGGTTGGTGCCTTGGATAAGATAGGGTCCTCACTAAAGTCCAAGTTGGTGCTTGGCAATAGGTTGGAGCTTGGTAGATTGAAGATCGATGTCTTCATCAAGGGTTGGAGCCCTATATACATTGTACTTGATTCATTGTAAATATTATATTAATAAAAGCATTTATTCCCATTGTTCATTTTTTGTTCTAAATATAAGTGATCTAACTGGTAAAAATAACAATTGAAAATAAATATTGATTCACCCCCCTCTCAGTATTTTCAACAATTGGTATTAGAGCTAGTACCTTCACTCAAAGCCTAACATCTTGAAGGTTGATCATTAGAATGCAAATGGCGAAGCCAAGGGAGAATGTCTCAAATCCTTCTAAAGATGTGTCTCCCTCAACCACAGAAATTGAAGTCAATCAATTTTGAGGCTCCATTATTCAATGGAAACTTTGATATATGGGAGGAAAGAATGAGAAATTTCTTAAAGACTCAAGGCATTGAAGTCTGGAAATCTGTGATTGCTGATAGCATGATGGATGGAGAATCCAAGGAACATAATACAAGAGTAATGAAAGAAATCTTGAATGGGCTACCTGATTCTATGAAGGCCAATTTTGAAAAATGCTCGTCAAAAAAAGGCATATGGGATAAACTTCATGATCTTCACTCAAAGGAGTGTTGACAATAATCTCTAGTCAAGAAAATGATGGAAAACAAGAAGGAAATCCAAATCCTATCAAGGAAGGTGAAGATAAGAGTGATAACATCAAGGCTAAAGAAGACCTAGAAGATGAAGGCAATGAAAAAGATTTTGAAAAATATCTCTTCACTAAACTTATGGATACCATGGAAGATATTAACAATTTGAAAAGGTAAAATGAGGAACTTGAGAAGAAAGTGCAAGTTAGTGACTAGGACAAAACAAGGAAGGAAGTTGAACTTGTCAAGCTTCAAGTACAAGAAAGAGATGAGGAGCTCACCAAGATTAAGGAAGAATTTCATCAAAACAGGAGAAAGCATCATGAAGAAGTCATATCCATGAAAAATCAATTGGATAAGGCAAAGAAATGGGAAGATACCTTGTCAAGGCACCTTGAACAAAGGCACAAAAGCTTGAACAAACTTGAAGCAGAGATTGGTCAATAGAAGGAAAATGTCTCCTCCCTTACATCTCAATTAAAAGAAACAAGGAAACAAGCACAAGGAGTTGAGAAGGTGATGGAAGCTTTGACATTCATAGAAGGACAAGTTGATGAAGCAGAAAAGGAGAGAAACACCATGATATGCCAACCAGAAGAAAAGGATGATGACATCACCAAGTTAAAATAAAAAATCACTTCTCTTAAGGCCCAATCATGTGACGCAATCAAGATTAAGGAAGAAATGGAGATAATTCTATCAAAGAAGGATGAGGATTGCAAGAAAATGAAGGAAGAAATTGTCTTTCTTCAAAAGGAAGCTGACTTGCTGAATAAGAACTTGAAAAGTTCTCAAACCCTAGATGACATCCTAAGTCATCAAAGGTATCCCTTCGATAAATCAAGTCTTGGCTATGCAGGTGAATCCTAAAGAAAGAATGATGCAAACCCTAATGCTTCAAATAATAATGATTTGAGAAATCTTGGAAGAAATGTTGATGCTCCTACTTCTAGCAAAGGAAAGGAGAAGAGTGAAGACAACTATGGAAGAAACCCTCCTCCAAGAATAAATGTAGATGGTATCAAGGATGCAAGAAGAAATGGTTATCATCAAAGGATCCCAAGGCAAAAAGAACTCATAAGTACATCAAGGAAACCTTCTTCTCCAAGGTACCAAAGTATATTTCTTGGTTATTTCTATTCTTGTACAATCTTTGGGCACATGGAAAAATATTGTAGGGCATGTGACAAAAATAATTATAACGGTCCCCGCCAATCTCCTTGAAACAATTTTGCAAGAAGAAGTCTTGGCTTCTCATTCACGAAAAACATAGAGTGCTTCAAGTGTCATAACATTAGACATATGGAACATGATTGTAACTTGACTTGGGCACCTACACAAGCTAGAATCGTGCCAGAGAAGAAAGTTACACAAGTATGGAGAAGGAAGGAAATTGAATCTAGAAGTCTCTTCAACACTCCAGCCAACAACACATGTTGTTGATGTGATGAATTTATCCTTGATATTCCAAGTATTTGATGGTGAGAATATGAAAAAAGGAAGACCATGCATACAATTAAGGGGAGTTAATGGTGATTAAGCATTCTTGCAAAAGCTATCCATGAATGGGCCCTACGAAATCCTTGATGAGCCACATGGACAATCATCCATTGATAGATCATCTCTCGTGAGTGGCTCCATTGAATAACATGATATCTTATCTATCAAATGGATTGTTGTTAATATTTCTTCCACTTTATCAACTAAGCATGTAATCTTTCCTGACCCAGAGGAGGTTGTGCACGCAAGAGCAACTAGTTCACCACATCAAGAAATGCAAACATATCATGGACCACATTGCTAGAAAGAAGAGCACCATAATAGGGGGAGTAACATACCTATGAAGAACTAATAGTCATGAAGAAAAGGAGAATCTTGATAGGGGGAGTTCTTGGGCACCCTGTTTGCCATTGATGTCAAAGGGGGAGAAAATGTTTGAAAGTGAAACAATATTGTCATCAATGACAAAGGGGAGATTGTTAATCTAGGCTGTCATTGATGTCAAAATGGAAGTGGTCAGGATGGCAAATATTCTTGAAGATGCTAGAGGATGACTATATCTCTTGCTCAATCATGTATAAGAAAAGAGGTTTCAATAATGCCCCTGATGATCTAGAAGCCCTTGATGACCTTGATGACATATGTTGACCACAATTGATGAAGGACTAGATGATGTCCTTACCTTTCATGGTCTTGATGATGGTGTGATGCCATAACCTTACATGTCCTTACCTTTGGTGATCTTGATGATGGAATGATGCTGCATATGACTAATGACACATCACTATCTTGGGGACATGATGACATTTATGAGCCTCGGTGCCTTGATGAAGAAACCAAAACAAAAGTAAGCTCATCCATGAGAATCCCATCCATGAAAAATGTTGTTGTCCTTTATTTCTGCACTAAATAACGACCAGTCACATTAAAACTTGTATTTCACCTCCTTAGAGGAAGAATTTCTCTATGAGACTTTCACCACCCTTTAGAGCGTATTTTTAGCTTTCCAATGAGTGATTAATTGGCCTGAAACTCCAAATATTTTGGGAGATATTAATTTTTTAAGTTATGAATATTAATCTGGTCCTTCAGATGACCTATGCTAGGCATGTCATATCGGCCTCCCTCTATAAGACACGTACATTCATCTTAATTGTCAAGCTAGTATTAATATGAGTTTAGACACCTCATTTTAGCAAGTAATTCGGTGAAGATTTTAGAGATAAGACACAGAAAAAGACAAGACAACAAGGAGACCAAGCAGATCTTTTGGAGAAATATTTGCTTGGGTTAAAATCTGAATTAATTATCTATATAGCTTAGAATTATAGTTGTTTCAGACCTGTGATAAGAAGTCTACTCGATTATGAACCCTTGAGAGCCACCTATAACCTTAGATTGTAGAACCATATGTAGGACAAACTCAGACAACAGATTTCAGGCTTCTGGTCAATAGACTAGTGCAATCCTCAGACTAGTTTTGGAAGACAACTAGCTATTGAAGAATCTAAAACTCGGATTAGTGCCTGTGGATAATTTCTTGACCTCAGGCATGTGAAAAGTGTGGACTATAGGAGCTCGGTTGATCTACACTTCATTTTTTGGAGGAGCTGAAATTCAAGGGCAGTCACATTAGTTTGTAGCTCGGATTACCTTTAGACTGTCAGCAAATTGAGGCTAGAAATAAAGGTTCGAACACTGGACAACAAACCTATGGTAAGCACACTTGTATTGCAGATTTGAGGTGCCATTTAAACTTAAAACTTGGTGGATAAAACTTATTGAAACTCCTCAATTAGAGGCTTGAACTGTGAGCTTGAATCACAAGACTAATATACTTCACACCTTTTTGAAACCAAGTTTGGGCTATCCTTTATGAAACCTTTGGAGAAGAATTTTGGAACAATTTTTGAAGGAAACTATTAGCAAAATTTTGGAACAGTCTTTTGAGATATTATTGAAGGTGTTTAGATCAGACTAAGAGTCAATTTCATAGCAAATTTAAAGACATTTTTCGAAGACCTTCTGAAGTGGAGTTTTTGGAACATGTTTGAAGTAGTGCATGAGCATTTTTGAAAGACTATTGAAGGACACTTAAGAAGATTTTGAAGACCATTGTGCAGGCAGTGCTTAGACTTGTGAGCAAACTTCTAGTGTTATGGAAGGGTGACATATGAGGAAGTTTGTGCATCTCTTGAGAATAAGTTCATTGAGCATTGTTTAGACAAACCTTGCATTTTTTAGACAAACCTTGACAATCCTTTGTAGCCCTTGAACCCTTGAAGTTTGGAGACACCCTTGGATATAATGATGCATTGAAGCCATCATGAGGTGACCTTGGAGATTTTGTTTGAGTGACATGAAGAGTAGTGGAGATATCTTCTAAGAAGATAAGGTTGTCATTGATGATGTAGCATGAATACTATAGTGAAGTTGAAGATTGACAAGGCTTGTTGAAGAAGACCTTGGGAGGCGTGAACTCTAACCAAGCATACCTTAACAAAGTAAGGAAGGCCCTAGATCGCAACCTCAGGGGAAACCTGCTCAAATGTCAATCCAGAACAAATTTCAGGTATTACAGGATGGCAATGAGGATTATGAAATAAATTTAGAGGATGATGAGGATCCTGGGAACATCCCACTAGAAATTGTAAGGGAAGGTAAAGGAAAGGAAATAGACCCAGGAAAAATCGATGGAGAACAAACGGAAGAGCAGCTGGAAGATACCGCAATGCAATCACAAATGGAGGTGGAGAACCAGGTAGAAAATGAGGTTGAGGAGGAGAGAATAATGAAAAGGCTTCTTCAAGAATGGAAATACCTTGACAGCAGATTCATACCTGAAAAACAGAAACAACTGTATAAGGAAGTATTCCAGAAATATAAGGAGAAAAAAGGGGAGAATATAGTCAAGCAGGTGATGACCAGAAATGATCAGGGGACAGGACTGATGGGAATGGACAGCTCTGGCAAGAACAGTAGAAAGAGGGGTCGTAAGACAATGAGCGAAACACGTACATTCATCTTAAATGTCAAGCTAGTATTAATATGAGTTTAGACACCTCATTTTAGCAAGTAATTCGGTGAAGATTTTAGGGATAAGACACAGAAAAAGACAAGACAACAAGGAGACCAAGCAGATCTTTTGGAGAAATATTTGCTTGGGTTAAAATCTGAATTAATTATCTATATAGATTAGAATTATAGTTCTCTCAGACCTGTGATAAGAAGTCTACTCGATTATGAACCCTTGAGAGCCACCTATAACCTTAGATTGTAGAACCATATGTAGGACAAACTCAGACAACAGATTTTAGACTTCTGGTCAATAGACTAGTGCAATCCTCAGACTAGTTTTGGAAGACAACTAGCTATTGAAGAATCTAAAACTCGAATTAGTGACTGTGGATAATTTCTTGACCTCAGGCATGTGACAAGTGTGGACTATAGGAGCTCGGTTTATCTACACTTCATTTTGTGGAGGAGTTGAAATTCAAGGGCAGTCAAATTAGTTTGTAGCTCGGATTACCTTTAGACTGTCAGCAAATTGAGGCTAGAAATAAAGGTTCGAACACTGGACAACAAACCTATGGTAAGCACACTTGTATTGCAGATTTGAGGTGGCATTTAAACTTCAAACTTGGTGGATAAAACTTATTGAAAGTCCTCAATTAGAGGCTTGAACTGTGAGCTTGAATCACAAGACTAATATACTTCACACCTTTTTGAAACCAAGTTTGGGCTATCCTTTATGACACCTTTGGAGAAGAATTTTGGAACAATTTTTGAAGGCAACTATTAGCAAAATTTTGGAACAGTCTTTTGAGATATTATTGAAGGTGTTTAGATCAGACTAAGAGTCAATTTCATAGCAAATTTAAAGACATTTTTCGAAGACCTTCTGAAGTGGAGTTTTTGGAACATGTTTGAAGTAGTGCATGAGCATTTTTGAAAGACTATTGAAGGACACTTAAGAAGATTTTGAAGACCATTGTGTAGGCAGTGCTTAGACTTGTGAGCAAACTTCTAGTGTTATGGAAGGGTGACACATGAGGAAGTTTGTGCATCTCTTGAGAATAAGTTCATTGAGCATTATTTAGACAAACCTTGCATTTTTTAGACAAACCTTGACAATCCTTTGTAGCCCTTGAACCCTTGATGTTTGGAGACACCCTTGGATATAATGATGCATTGAAGCCATCATGAGGTGACCTTGGAGATTTTGTTTGAGTGACATGAAGAGTAGTGGCGATATCTTCTAAGAAGATAAGGTTGTCATTGATGATGTAGCATGAATACTATAGTGAAGTTGAAGATTGACAAGGCTTGTTGAAGAAGACCTTGGGAGCCGTGAAGTCCAACCAAGCATACCTTAACAAAGTGAAGTTATAGGGTTAGAGCCTTTGGGGTTGGTGCCTTTGAATTGACAAGGTTTGTGCCCTGGAAAGTCCAAGTTGGTGCTTGGAAAATATCATATTGGTGTCCTTGGAGTTGGTGCTCCTAAATTCAAGGTTGGTGCCTTAGATAAGATAGGGTTGGAGCCCTAAAGGATCAGAGAAACTAGGTTGGAGCCTATATCAAAGAAGGGTTGGTTCCCTAGGGGTTGGAGCCTCTAAACTCAAGGTTGGTGCCTTGGAAAAGATAAGGTCAAAGCCCTAGAGGTCAGAGCCTCACTAAAGTCAAATTTGGTGCTTGGCAATAGGTTGGAGCCTAGGAGATTGAAGATCGATGTCTTCATCAAGGTTTGGAAAAATCGATGGAGAACGAACGGAAGAGCAGCTGGAAGATACCGCAATGCAATCACAAATGGAGGTGGAGAACCAGGTAGAAAATGAGGTTGAGGAGGAGAGAATAATGAAAAGGCTTCTTCAAGAATGGAAATACCTTGACAGCAGATTCATACCTGAAAAACAGAAACAGCTGTATAAGGAAGTATTCCAGAAATATAAGGAGAAAAAAGGGGAGAATATAGTCAAGCAGGTGATGACCGTAAATGATCAGGGGACAGGACTGATGGGAATGGACAGCTCTGGCAAGAACAGTAGAAAGAGGGGTCGTAAGACAATGAGCGAAACCATCCAGACGGTGGGAGAAGAGTTGATAAATTCAGGTAAGGTGATACCTCTGTCAGAGGTTTTTTTCCCCTCCTATCAAAAGTTTTAAATGATTGTCATCAGTTGGAATATCAGGGGTTTAAACAGTAAGGGTAAACAAAGGTACATGAAAGACAAGTTGAAAAAAGAGAAACCTAGCATTATGATTTTGGAGGAGACTAAAATATCGGTTCAACAGCTTGAGGGTATTATAGGAAAAAATAATCTTCATTACAAAGTGATGGGGTTGGATGATATTGGATCTGCAGGAGGTATAGCAATTTTGTGGAACCCTGACGATATCATCCTGGATAGATGGACTAGTATGAGTAGAATCCTTACTGGTCAGGGTAGGATAGTGGGAACCAAGGAGCAGGTTGTTGTTTCAGGGGTTTATGGCCCCCCCTCCTTAGGGGAAAATGAAAACTTCATAACAAGCATGAAAGTTATCCGTAGATTGTATCCTGAAGCTGCCTGGATCATAGGGGGTGATTTTAACTTAATCAGGTCCTTGGATGAGAAAAAAGGAGGGGTGAGGAAGGTGGACCAAATCATGGATAGATTCAATGAGACGATAGAGTATTTAAGACTAGTTGACATGCAAACTATCAATGGGATATTTACCTGGAATAACAGGAGAGGAGGAAAAAACCAAATCGCTTCTAGGCTGGACAGATTCCTAGTTTCAGAAGCTATTATGATTAAAGACATTTTTGTAGAGGCAAAGATTATACCTTCCTTGGGGCCTGATCACTGGCCGATTAGATTAGAGATTGATATCAAAAAGAATCGTGGGAGGAGACCTTTTCGGTTTGAATCTTTCTGGTTGAGAGACCCAGAATTCATCAAGAGAATCGAGGAATGGTGGCGACAATCTTCTGTGCAGGGTAAAGGAAAAATGCAAACGTTCCAATTAAAACTGAAAGAGCTGAAGGGCAAAATTAAAAAGTGGAACAAAGAAGAGTTTGGAAACATCTTTGAGGATAAACAAAAATTAGAAGGAGAAATGGAAAGCATTCAGCAAAAGATGATAGTGGAAGGCAGGACAGAGGATAGCATCAACAAAGAAGGGGTCATCCTTGGGAAATTAGAAGAAAGGCGAAAGCAGGAGGAGGTTCTATGGCGTCAGAAATCTCGAATAAATGGTTAAGAGAGGGAGAACGAAATACTAAATTCTTCCATCAGGCAATGATTAAACATAGACAGAGGAACACAATCCTATCCATCAAGGATAGGAATGGAAATAGAGCTGTGGAGCAAGAGGAGATTGAACAGGTTCTTGTGGATCACCACAAAGAAATCTTATCTGAACCACAGGTTGATAGATCTAGAGCTATTCAGGAAATCTGCTCGGCCATTCCCAACCTAGTCACTGAAGACCAAAATAAGGCTCTGATGAGAGTTGCGACCCTCGAGGAGGTAGAAGAGACGGTGAAAGCAATGAAGAAGGGTACTGCCCCGGGACCAGATGGCTTCACAGTAGACTTTTACCAGGCGGGATGGCATTTCTTGGGGGGAGAGATCCTTGATCTGGTTGAAGAATCAAGAAGGAATCAAAAGGTATGGCCGGCTCTCAACTCTACCTTTTTTGCTTTAATTCCTAAAGGTGAAAATTTAGAGGATGCAAATGGCTTTAGACCAATAGCATTGTGCAATCTTATTTACAAGATTGTAACGTCCCTGATAGATAAGAGATTAAAACCCCTTCTAGACCAGTTAATATCTACAGAACAAACTGGTTTTGTTGAAGGAAGACAGATCCTTGATGGTCTTGTTGTAACTCTGGAAGTTTTGCACTCTCTTAAGGTTAAAAAAGAAAAGGGCATGCTGATTAAGCTGGACTTGTCTAAGGCTTACGACAAATTAAATTGGAATTATCTGGGAAAAGTCCTAGAGAGCTTTTGGTTTAATAAGAGGTGGATTGCTTGGATCCATAGTCTGCTCTCCTCTCCAAATTTTTCTATCCTGGTCAATGGAACTCCAACGAAAACTTTTAATGCTTCCCGAGGAATTAGACAAGGAGATCCTTTATCCCCTTTTCTGTTCATCCTTGTAGCTGAAGGTTTGGGTCGCTTTATTAAACAAGAAAGAGAGGCAAACAGGTTGAAGGGTCTCAAGCTATGGGGGAATAATTTTCCCTTAACCCACCAACAATTCGTGGATGACATTATGCTTTTTGGAGAACCAACCGTCAAAGAAGTCAGACATATCAGAAGAATTCTGGATTTATTCGCGGAGGCATCTGGCCTGGAAATCAATAGAGACAAATCTTGTATTTTCATATTCAACACGGTAGATCTGGTAAGAACCCATCTCACCAGACTATTGGGTTTTAGAAGAGGGGAATTACCTACGAGGTATTTAGGTAATCTTCTAGACCTCACCTCTAAAAAGATTAAAAACTGGCAGGGTGTCTTGGATAAATTGAATGCAAAGATAGCAAACTGGGCCTTCAGAGCTTTAAACATTGCAGGTAGAATAGTCTTGGTGAAATCTGTCTTGCAAGCTATCCCAATTTATTCTCTCTCGATAATGGCCGCTCCTTTAGGGGTTTGTGCTAAAATCAGAGAAATCATAAGGAACTTCATCTGGAGAGGGTCTGACCAAAAAAAGAAGTGGGCTCTTGTATCTTGGGAACAGTTAACGGAGAGAAAGGAGAAAGGTGGTTTGGGGCTGAGAGACCCTAAAACTCTCAACAGGGTCCTGGGAGCCAAGTTGTGGTGGAGGTGGCTCAGAGGGGGCAATGATCTGTGGAAGAACATATGGAAGACTAAATATAACATGCCTGATTCAACGTTAGAGATCCTAAGGCATCAGGAAACGCCTAAAGGTTCTTCTACTTGGGACTTGGCTCGCCAAAACCGGGATCTGGTGGAAAAACATGCTTTCTGGGAGATCTGTCGGGGACCAGAGGCAAACTTTTGGGAAGATAGGTGGCAACAGAGAGAAAGACTGAGTAGAATCCAAGATCTTAATCAAATCCGAGCCAGAATAGAAGGAAACAAGACTTGTGTTAAAGACTATTGGAAAGTTCATACTACGGAAGAAGGGTGGAGAGTTTGGATTGATCCAGTGGAATGGGACAGGGAGATCAAACAAGACCTGCAAGACATATACAAAAAAGAAGTTGGATCTAGGAAAATGAGAGCTCGTGATGGCCAAGATATCCTTAGGTGGGGGAATTCCATGAAAGGCCTGTTTACCACCAAAGAAGCTTATTACTTATTTGATCCTCAGAATGGGGATGTTGGAAACCTGGATTGGAAAGTTGTATGGGAAAATAATTGGTGGCCAAAAGTCTCCATATTCATATGGTTGGCTACAAAAAATAAGATCCTAACCTGGGATAGAATCTAGAAAAAGGGCTTCAATGGGCCATCGATATGCTGTCTCTACAATAAGGAGGGGGAGACCAGAGATCATCTTCTGATTAAATGTCCGTATTCTAAGAATCTGTGGGTGAACATTAAGCGGACCTTCAATAAACCAGGATTTGTCATCAGTGATTTTAATGAATTGGTCTTCAAATGGAATAAGGAAGTCTTCCAATGCAAGGTCCTTAAAAGAGTCTGGAATCTTATTCCGGGGTTTGTTATGTGGATGATCTGGACGGAGAGAAACCGGAGGATCTTCCAAAATTTGTCAAAGGATCCGGAGACAATCTGGGTAAAACCTGTAGAGCTCATGCGGAAACAGTTCTGGTGGAAAGATGGTAAGAGGATGATTGGAAGACAAATCAGGAGGAACAAGAAATTTTGATTAAGTTAAACTTAAAACTGGAGATGGTCCATCACAAGCTCTCCGTCCCTCAGGACATGAGGAGCCCGAGCCCTGACAAATTCAGTTATCCCAGGGATACCTTTGTTAAGTTAAATTTCGATGGGGTTTCGAAAGGAAACCCAGGAGAAGCAGGCTTCGGAGGTATCTTCAGAGATAGTAATAAACAGGTCAGATGGATATTCGCAGAAGGGGGAGGAGAGATGACTAATAATGAAGCTGAATTCTAGGCCCTCCATCAAGGATTAAGGATTGCAGTTAGAAATGATTATTCTAACCTGGAAATCACGGGAGATTCTCAGATTGCAGTGGACATGGTGAGGAAATTAAATAATGGCAAGAGCTGGGAAAAAGCCACCAGTAGTTGGCGTACTGCGGGTATCGTTCAGGATATTGCAGTTCTCTTAAAAAAGATTGAGTATAAGGTAGTAAATCATGTCCGCAGGAAAGGTAACCAGGTGGCTGATTACCTGGCCAATTGGGGCAGCAGAGGGAGGGGTAACAGGATTGACCAACAATGGAAGGCTGTGTGTGGAAACAGCCAGTGGAAAGAGTTGGCTGGGATCATTAACTCGGATTATGACCAAGCCACATAAGCACCTTGTCGGATCATTGAGCTGGCATGAACAAAGGACGTGGAGATCCCGGTTTTTGATCAATGATCAATCGGGGAAGATTAATGAAATGATGGTTGAGTGCAGAGCTGTACTGTGGCAGTGTGCGAAGGTAATGGCACTCGATCTTGCTGAGGCTGAGATCATTAATTTATGTATTTTCAGTGGAGGGGATGGTGGGATGTCAGAAGCCTCGATAACAAACATTAACCAAGGAATAATTACCATTAATATTGCCAACCGAGCTAGCAACTGGCGGCATTCGTTCGCCGGTGATAAACGGTATGATGAGGTTAAAAATCCTACTTATATCAAGATCGGGGAAGGTGATCGGACATCTGGTTGTTTCCAAATTGGGAGAGGAGTTCTTAGGGTGTTGGAGAGCCGTCTGGCCTGGATTGAGCACGTGGAATATCAGAGACCTCCCAGTAAAGGAAGCGAGCGAATTATGGAGACTAGGCAGCGGACCAAGGAGACTGAGGAACATCAAAGGGTGGCAACGGAGACGCAGGAACAGAAAGGGAAGGGCATAGCCCAGGACAACCCCCCGACGGAGATTTGGGAAATTGAAGATGAGTCGGAGGAGGAACTTCCGCTGGGTGGTGAAGGAGGGTGGTCGGTCCCGCAGAAAAGGGCTGCTGCTGAGGGACAGCACCAGCAGCGTGAAGGGTTCTCTGAGTCGAGGGGGAAGAAGGAGCGAAGCCCAGGGCTGAGGAACCGTGCGAGAAACCCTGTCGAGGAAACGGAGGCGAGCAGAAAAAGAGGACGGGGCCAGAGGAAGAGGACGCAGGGGGAAGGTGAGAGTTCGGGGCGGAAGTTGAATCCTGAAAAAGACAAGGCAAACAGTGAATTATAGACTCAGACGGGCGGAAAGAGCGTTCCAGAGGGAGTCCAATCTCGTTGTTCGAAGAGTTATGCAGTTTATGGAGGAGGAGTCCCTCCAGAACCAGTCCGCTGACGAGATGGAAGAATGGGAGTCTCTGCTCCACGACCCTGGTCATACTAGGGGGCGAAGGACGCTCTTTAAACAGTCACTGCACATTTACTGGGTGATGAAGGGGTTACTGGCGAAGGCGCTCGAGCAGGTGGCAAAAGAGATGGTGGAGCTGGTCAAGGGAGACCCGGACCTGCGCAGAGAGCTTAGCTTCATTCGTGTTGCTATGGAGCGACAAGAGGAAAAGATGGAGGCTATGCATTAACTGCTGAAGAGCATGCAACGAGATGATGCGGGAGGAACAAGTCAACAACCTGACATGGATACTGCCTGATCTAAGATATGCTGGAAAATCTTCACTGCTTTTTTAGCTGTAGGTTTTTGAGATTCTTAGAGAAAGATACTTGTTTTTTGCAGATCAATAGCATTAGGAGCTCTAATGACTGTTTAGTAATTTTGGCTAAGATTCTGAGACTGTGGGCCTTTTATTTTTGGGCGGCTACCAGAAACTATAGGTGGTTTATCACCCGGTTTCCCCAAGTGGGCGGGTTCTCTATAATTTCCTGATGATATGTAAAGTTTTAATTTCTATCGAGTAATAAATGGGTTCTACCTTAGCTTACAAAAAAAAAAAAAAAAACAATTTGAAAAGGGAAAATGAGGAACTTGAGAAGAAGCTGCAAGTTAGTGACTAGGACAAAACAAGGAAGGAAGTTGAACTTGTCAATCTTCAAGTACAAGAAAGAGATGAGGAGCTCACCAAGATTAAGGAAGAATTTCATCAAAACAGGAGAAAGCATCATGAAGAAGTCATATCCATGAAAAATCAATTGGATAAGGCAAAGAAATGGGAAGATACCTTGTCAAGGCACCTGGAACAAAGGCACAAAAGCTTGAACAAACTTGAAGCAGAGATTGGTCAATAGAAGGAAAATGTCTCCTCCCTTACATCTCAACTAAAAGAAACAAGGAAACAAGCACAAGGAGTTGCGAAGGTGATGGAAGCTTTGACATTCATAGAAGGACAAGTTGATGAAGCAGAAAAGGAGAGAAACACCATGATATGCCAACCAGAAGAAAAGGATGATGACATCACCAAGTTAAAATAAAAAATCACTTCTCTTAAGGCCCAATCATGTGACGCAATCAAGATTAAGGAAGAAATGGAGATAATTCTATCAAAGAAGGATGAGGATTGCAAGAAAATGAAGGAAGAAATTGTCTTTCTTCAAAAGGAAGCTGACTTGCTGAATAAGAACTTGAAAAGTTCTCAAACCCTAGATGACATCCTAAGTCATCAAAGGTATCCCTTCGATAAATCAGGTCTTGGCTATGCAGGTGAATCCTAAAGAACGAATGATGCAAACCCTAATGCTTCAAATAATATTGATTTGAGAAACCTTGGAAGAAATGTTGATGCTCCTACTTCTAGAAAAGGAAAGGAGAAGAGTGAAGACAACTATGGAAGAAACCCTCCTCCAAGAATAAATGTAGATGGTATCAAGGATGCAAGAAGAAATGGTTATCATCAAAGGATCCCAAGGCAAAAAGAATTCATAAGTACATCAAGGAAACCTTCTTCTCCAAGGTACCAAAGTATATTTCTTGGTTATTTCTATTCTTTTACAATCTTTGGGCACATGGAAAAATATTGTAGGGCGTATGACAAAAATAATTATAACGGTCCCCGCCAATCTCCTTGAAAAAATTTTGCAAGAAGAAGTCTTGGCTTCTCATTCACGGACAACATAGAGTGCTTGAAGTGTCATAACATTAGACATATGGCACATGATTGTAACTTGACTTGGGCACCTACAAAAGCTAGAATCGTGCCAGAGAAGAAAGTTACACAAGTATGGAGAAGGAAGGAAATTGAATCTAGAAGTCTCTTCAAAACTCCAGCCAACAACACACGTTGTTGATGTGATGAATTTATCCTTGATATTCCAAGTATTTTATGGTGAGAATATGAAAAAAGGAAGACCATGCATACAATTAAGGGGAGTTAATGGTGATTAAGCATTCTTGCAAAAGCTATCCATGAATGGGCCCTACGAAATCCTTGATGAGCCACATGCACAGTCATCCATTGATAGATCATCTCTCGTGAGTGGCTCCATTGAATAACATGATATCTTATCTATCAAATGGATTGTTGTTAAGATTTCTTCCACTTTATCAACTAAGCATGTAATCTTTCCTGAGCCAGAGGAGGTTGTGCACGCAAGAGCAACTAGTTCACCACATCAAGAAATGCAAACATATCATGGACCACATTGCTAGAAAGAAGAACACCATAATAGGGGGAGTAACATACCTATGAAGAACTAATAGTCATGAAGAAAAGGAGAATCTTGATAGGGGGAGTTCTTGGGCACCCTGTTTGCCATTGATGTCAAAGGGGGAGAAAATGTTTGAAAGTGAAAGAATATTGTCATCAATGACAAAGGGGATATTGTTAATCTAGGCTGTCATTGATGTCAAAATGGAAGTGGTCGGGATGGCAAATATTCTTGAAGATGCTAGAGGATGACTATATCTCTTGCTCAATCATGTATAAGAAAAGAGGTTTCAATAATGCCCCTGATGATCTAGAAGCCCTTGATGACCTTGATGACATATGTTGACCACAATTGATGAAGGACTAGATGATGTCCTTACCTTTCATGGTCTTGATGATGGTGTGATGCCATAACCTTACATGTCCTTACCTTTGGTGATCTTGATGATGGAATGATGCTGCATATGACTAATGACACATCACTATCTTGGGGACATGATGACATTTATGAGCCTCGGTGCCTTGATGAAGAAACCAAAACAAAAGTAAGCTCATCCATGAGAATCCCATCCATGAAAAATGTTGTTGTCCTTTATTTCTGCACTAAATAACGACCAGTCACATTAAAACTTGTATTTCACCTCCTTAGAGGAAGAATTTCTCTATGAGACTTTCACCACCCTTTAGAGCGTATTTTTAGCTTTCCAATGAGTGATTAATTGGCCTGAAACTCCAAATATTTTGGGAGATATTAATTTTTTAAGTTATGAATATTAATCTGGTCCTTCAGATGACCTATGCTAGGCATGTCATATCGGCCTCCCTCTATAAGACACGTACATTCATCTTAAATGTCAAGCTAGTATTAATATGAGTTTAGACACCTCATTTTAGCAAGTAATTCGGTGAAGATTTTAGAGATAAGACACAGAAAAAGACAAGACAACAAGGAGACCAAGCAGATCTTTTGGAGAAATATTTGCTTGGGTTAAAATCTGAATTAATTATCTATATAGCTTAGAATTATAGTTGTTTCAGACCTGTGATAAGAAGTCTACTCGATTATGAACCCTTGAGAGCCACCTATAACCTTAGATTGTAGAACCATATGTAGGACAAACTCAGACAACAGATTTCAAACTTTTGGTCAATAGACTAGTGCAATCCTCAGACTAGTTTTGGAAGACAACTAGCTATTGAAGAATCTAAAACTCGGATTAGTGACTGTGGATAATTTCTTGACCTCAGGCATGTGAAAAGTGTGGACTATAGGAGCTCGGTTGATCTACACTTCATTTTTTGGAGGAGCTGAAATTCAAGGGCAGTCACATTAGTTTGTAGCTCGGATTACCTTTAGACTGTCAGCAAATTGAGGCTAGAAATAAAGGTTCGAACACTGGACAACAAACCTATGGTAAGCACACTTGTATTGCAGATTTGAGGTGGCATTTAAACTTAAAACTTGGTGGATAAAACTTATTGAAACTCCTCAATTAGAGGCTTGAACTGTGAGCTTGAATCACAAGACTAATATACTTCACACCTTTTTGAAACCAAGTTTGGGCTATCCTTTATGACACCTTTGGAGAAGAATTTTGGAACAATTTTTGAAGGCAACTATTAGCAAAATTTTGGAACAGTCTTTTGAGATATTATTGAAGGTGTTTAGATCAGACTAAGAGTCAATTTCATAGCAAATTTAAAGACATTTTTCGAAGACCTTCTGAAGTGGAGTTTTTGGAACATGTTTGAAGTAGTGCATGAGCATTTTTGAAAGACTATTGAAGGACACTTAAGAAGATTTTGAAGACCATTGTGCAGGCAGTGCTTAGACTTGTGAGCAAACTTCTAGTGTTATGGAAGGGTGACACATGAGGAAGTTTGTGCATCTCTTGAGAATAAGTTCATTGAGCATTGTTTAGACAAACCTTGCATTTTTTAGACAAACCTTGACAATCCTTTGTAGCCCTTGAACCCTTGAAGTTTGGAGACACCCTTGGATATAATGATGCATTGAAGCCATCATGAGGTGACCTTGGAGATTTTGTTTGAGTGACATGAAGAGTAGTGGAGATATCTTCTAAGAAGATAAGGTTGTCATTGATGATGTAGCATGAATACTATAGTGAAGTTGAAGATTGACAAGGCTTGTTGAAGAAGACCTTGGGAGCCGTGAAGTCTAAGCAAGCATACCTTAACAAAGTAAGGAAGGCCCTAGATCGCAACCTCAGGGGAAACCTGCTCAAATGTCAATCTAGAACAAATTTCAGGTATTACAGGATGGCAATGAGGATTATGAAATAAATTTAGAGGATGATGAGGATCCTGGGAACATCCCACTGGAAATTGTAAGGGAAGGTAAAGGAAAGGAAATAGACCCAGGAAAAATCGATGGAGAACGAACGGAAGAGCAGCTGGAAGATACCGCAATGCAATCACAAATGGAGGTGGAGAACCAGGTAGAAAATGAGGTTGAGGAGGAGAGAATAATGAAAAGGCTTCTTCAAGAATGGAAATACCTTGACAGCAGATTCATACCTGAAAAACAGAAACTGCTGTATAAGGAAGTATTCCAGAAATATAAGGAGAAAAAAGGGGAGAATATAGTCAAGCAGGTGATGACCAGAAATGATCAGGGGACAGGACTGATGGGAATGGACAACTCTGGCAAGAACAGTAGAAAGAGGGGTCGTAAGACAATGAGCGAAACACGTACATTCATCTTAAATGTCAAGCTAGTATTAATATGAGTTTAGACACCTCATTTTAGCAAGTAATTCGGTGAAGATTTTAGGGATAAGACACAGAAAAAGACAAGACAACAAGGAGACCAAGCAGATCTTTTGGAGAAATATTTGCTTGGGTTAAAATCTGAATTAATTATCTATATAGCTTAGAATTATAGTTCTCTCAGACCTGTGATAAGAAGTCTACTCGATTATGAACCCTTGAGAGCCACCTATAACCTTAGATTGTAGAACCATATGTAGGACAAACTGAGACAACAGATTTTAGACTTCTGGTCAATAGACTAGTGCAATCCTCAGACTAGTTTTGGAAGACAACTAGCTATTGAAGAATCTAAAACTCGGATTACCGACTGTGGATAATTTCTTGACCTCAGGCATGTGACAAGTGTGGACTATAGGAGCTCAGTTGATCTACACTTCATTTTGTGGAGGAGCTGAAATTCAAGGGCAGTCACATTAGTTTGTAGCTCGGATTACCTTTAGACTGTCAGCAAATTGAGGCTAGAAATAAAGGTTCGAACACTGGACAACAAACCTATGGTAAGCACACTTGTATTGCAGATTTGAGGTGGCATTTAAACTTCAAACTTGGTGGATAAAACTTATTGAAAGTCCTCAATTAGAGGCTTGAACTGTGAGCTTGAATCACAAGACTAATATACTTCACACCTTTTTGAAACCAAGTTTGGGCTATCCTTTATGACACCTTTGGAGAAGAATTTTGGAACAATTTTTGAAGGCAACTATTAGCAAAATTTTGGAACAGTCTTTTGAGATATTATTGAAGGTGTTTAGATCAGACTAAGAGTCAATTTCATAGCAAATTTAAAGACATTTTTCGAAGACCTTCTGAAGTGGAGTTTTTGGAACATGTTTGAAGTAGTGCATGAGCATTTTTGAAAGACTATTGAAGGACACTTAAGAAGATTTTGAAGACCATTGTGCAGGCAGTGCTTAGACTTGTGAGCAAACTTCTAGTGTTATGGAAGGGTGACACATGAGGAAGTTTGTGCATCTCTTGAGAATAAGTTCATTGAGCATTTTTTAGACAAACCTTGCATTTTTTAGACAAACCTTGACAATCCTTTGTAGCCCTTGAACCCTTGAAGTTTGGAGACACCCTTGGATATAATGATGCATTGAAGCCATCATGAGGTGACCTTGGAGATTTTGTTTGAGTGACATGAAGAGTAGTGGCGATATCTTCTAAGAAGATAAGGTTGTCATTGATGATGTAGCATGAATACTATAGTGAAGTTGAAGATTGACAAGGCTTGTTGAAGAAGACCTTGGGAGCCGTGAAGTCCAACCAAGCATACCTTAACAAAGTGAAGCTATAGGGTTAGAGCCTTTGGGGTTGGTGCCTTTGAATTGACAAGGTTGGTGCCCTGGAAAGTCCAAGTTGGTGCTTGGAAAATATCAGATTGGTGTCCTTGGAGTTGGTGCTCCTAAATTCAAGGTTGGTGCCTTAGATAAGATAGGGTTGGAGCCCTAAAGGATCGGAGAAACTAGGTTGGAGCCTATATCAAAGAAGGGTTGGTTCCCTAGGGGTTGGAGCCTCTAAACTCAAGGTTGGTGCCTTGGAAAAGATAGGGTCAAAGCCCTAGAGGTCATAGCCTCACTAAAGTCAAAGTTGGTGCTTGGCAATAGGTTGGAGCCTAGGAGATTGAAGATCGATGTCTTCATCAAGGTTTGGAACCCTATATACATTATACTTAATTCATTGTAAATATTATATTAATAAAAGTATTTATTCCCATTGTTCATTTTGTTGTCTAAATATAAGTGATCTAACTGGTAAAAATAACAACTGAAAAGAAATACTGATTCACCCCCCTCTCAATATTTCCAACAGTGAGTTGTCCCAAATTCAACAAATTAAACTCCCTTTCCTTCTCATCAAAATATCTCTCACTCAAATATTTATTTTAAATTCCTTCTTCAACAACTTCCTAGTTAAATTCTTACATTTGATTTTTCTGAAAACCATATTTTCTTCCAACCATAAGGCTACCTTACCATTCAACTGGTAAGTTTATAGTCTTGCCTTAAGATTACTTGGATAATTGTATACTTCAAGGTATTTAGTCATATTGAGGAGCAATGCCTCTTCTCCTTATTTAGATTCACATTAAAATTGGGAGGTATGATTTTCTTAAACTCTCCTTGTAACTGAGTGGATGATCTCCTTTTTTTGGGAAAATGTTGCTACTCGATTTCTATTCTTCTTGATCACTAGACTCATTTGTTGATTGTCACTAGAATTTATTGAGTTTCTTCTACTTTTGGTGGTAACAAATTGTTGTAGCAACTCCAACCACCCTCCAAAATTTTGACCTGCACACAATTTCAAAGCCTCCCTTGAGATTTTCATTTGATGATTGTACACACTTAGGTTCATTCCGTCAGGCCGTGTGAGTCCTTGAATCCACCTTGCTTGTTCATTTCATCCAATTTTTTGCATTTTGATGTCAATGTCATACTTGTAGCCATGTTCTGGTCATGCTCAAGTTATTTTCTTTGTGTTTACATGTTGTGTTCAATATGAAAACATCTGTCAAACTCACACATGGAGTCACATTCACTATCGTGTAAGCATAATCACAGTCGATCAACGATTAATCACAAGTGTTACACTTGTCGCTTGCACCATCAGTCAGTCATGTTGAACATGTGTGTCTAGATGGTTTGAGTCATTGAGTCATCAAGTCATGTAAGTGTGTGTTTGCAAGATCACATATGCATCTTTTGCTCGTTTACACACTGAGTCATCTTGTTGAAGTTATGACGACCTAACTCCCCTCTGACAACTGGACCATCACCCTGCCATAGACTCAATCGAATGTCACCCAGAACAACGCAAAAGCAACAAGAAAGTCATTTCAAGTTGCGCTGCCCACAATCAAATCAATTAGTTTCCATGCTAGTCAAGCAAAGAGTTTGACCCAACTACCACCCTGCGGTTGACTCCCCTTAAAAGTTATGCAGAGGCTGCAAGCATTACCCGCTCTTGTGTATGAGAAAATTGTGCAGACAGGCTGGAATGACTCCCAGTTCCCATCCCTGTGTCTCTTAGGAAATTGCGCAATTTTTCCAACCAACCCTTGAGACAGTCGAATGACTACTCGTCCAGAAAATTGTGCAGTTTTCATGAGCAAGCCCTCTACTATCCAGCAATCCTCTCAACCCAAAAATTATGCAGAGATGATCAGCAAGTTGGCCTCTAAGCATCAGTTCAGTTTCTCTCACCAACATCTCCTAGCAGCAGACTGCCAGTTCCCTCCAAGAATTGCGCAACTTCTATTGCCAAGCTCCCAATAGCTGACTGCCAGTTCCCCTCAGGGATTGTGTAGTTTCTACTCATAGTGACCTAGTAGCCAGCTGCCATTTCCCTCCATTAATTGCACAGTTTTTTCTACCAAGATCCAAATCCGTTCCTCCAAAAAACTACAAAAATCAACAATGTAAACTTTGAAACGGGAACTATAAACTCAAAACGGGAACTCTGGCCCAAAAACCCCAAAAAAACATAAAAAACAGTGCTAAAAACGAAAAGTGTGTATACTAGAACGATGTTTTTTTTTAGGTGCCAATTTTGAACGTGTTTTAAAAATGGCGGTGACTACGAAATTTACTACAAAATTTTCGTGCAAAATATAGCTTCAAAACGAAAGTGATGCTACTGGAATAACATTTTTTTTTAGGGTCAATTTTCAAACTTTTTAAAAAATGCTAATAAAACCAATTTTTTATGTCTCAAACAAAGTTAATTTTTAAGGAAAAAACACATTAATGTTTCTGGTAGAATATCATTTTTCTTTCCTAAGTATAAATTTAACATGCTTTCAACCACACCATGCTAGATAGAAAAGAAATTGAAATTTTTTCAACTATAAAATTAAAAAACCATGACATTACGAACAAAGTATATCACTCAATGAAATCAAAAGTCTTTATTTGTATACTGGATAAAACAGACATTATATCTCTAATTTGATATTGCATTGTAGATATTTAAACAATAAAATTTATCATACTTAAGACATAATCCAACAACATAAAAATGCTTCCTAACTTCTCATTTAACAACATATGGAAAACATTAATTTTATTTGAAGATATGATGCATACATCAGTTATATAATCTGTCTTAAACAATTATTCAAAATCACTCATATTTTCCTGCACACCATCACAATTCACATCTTCAGATGAGTGACTGGATGCTGACGAAGATGTTCCATATTCTTCTCTTTCATCAACTAGTGACCCATCTGAGTCCACATGCATGCGCAACATTCCATGTTTCAAAAGTCTTCTAGATCTATGACTGGTTTCAGCAGACTCCCATGTCAACACTATTCCTTCTGGTAACAACCTTTTCAGAATCTCTATCATCTTGAAGCGAAGAGTTCCTCTCTTTGTTAAATTGAAGTCATAAACAAGTATGTCAACATCCTCCAATTGTAATATGTTTGTGCGGCGGCGATTTATATTTGTACCCTTTCTTTTTCTTTTTCCACCATTTTTTTTGTCAACTACCATCTCTGGCTTATACACACCATTGAATGGGTGTGTATTTGTGGCATACCAATGTACTTCAACACTTGTAACATCCTCATTTTCTGTAAAGACCTTTATAACTTTAGCAACCCAAAATGGATAGCCTTTGGGATCTCCATCTGCTAGCCCTGCAATCATGCAACCCTCCTTAATATCATGTACTGAACCCCTATAAAGGTCTTCCATGGCTTCACGTTGTGCACGAGATCTTCTGGAACCAATATACATCTCTCTTTCCATTGCCTGTGAAGAATTAATAATACCTTGAGTTTATTGTTGTTCAACAATTTTTACTTCCTCTTGTTCATTCGACACATTTTGTGGCCAAATAAATTGATTTTTCAAAGGTATATCTTCATTTGTTGTTGTTGAAATGATATCACTTTGATTATTGAAAAATGACTCCCACCAAACTGAATCAGCAATGTCAAAGTACTCATATGTATATCTAATACATTTTTTAATTTCTTCTAGGCAATCAGAATAATTTATATGTCTATTCTGTCTGCATGCATTCTGAACTTCACCAACTGATTGTAATAACAATATTTTTTATGCAAATATTGGACGATCTGGAATGAACTTCAAAAATTGCAAACCTGATGACGGTGCCCATTCTGTAGTAGTTGAAAACTTCTTGCCCCATATTAGTGTTTTCCCATCAATTTTTTTTATACGAAATTGATGTTGGAAGCTAATATCATTAAGTTGTTTAATGCATTTCCCCTCACCATATGATCCTAGAATAAACCTTCGCATGCCAACAGTTTCTTCCAACACTTCAAAAGCAGGCTATGGCATGTATGATTTCTTAATACATTCAATTAGTGACGGCAAGCTCCCAACTTCCTTCCTCCTCAATGTGACTGAAAAACGACTGAACATATGATCAATATGGTCATGAGTGTGCCCAACAAGAAGGAAACCAACCTTTACCTTTTGAAAAATTCTCAATTCAACAAGCATGTTCAGATACCCAAAAACAACCTAATTTTTGTTTTCACGGCAAGTGTTGTCCAATTGTAGATACAAAACTTTAGGAAGATTACCAGACCAATGAGAAATCACATCATGAATTATGGTTATGGTCAGATTTGCATCATTATGAATATTTGGAGCTGTGAAGTACACCCTTGGCAACATTTTCCCATTGAAGACCATACAACCGACCAAGTGAAACTGAATAAAATTTTCCTCTTGTAGATTTTTGGGTGTGCGAACAAAATGTGGTAAAAGTGTTTTCTTCTGGTCCATACCATCAATTATCAAACCCAAATATTTGTTTGGATTATCATAACACTTCTTTCGATGCTTGTACAACTTCTTCCTTTCATTTGTTTGTTGTTCGCGATGCTCCTGAAGTTCTTTGACAATTAAATCTACACAACATAAAAGAAATTCATTAAGAAATATGTTTTCATAGTTGATGACTATACAATTTTGAAAGTAAAAGTTATGAACACTTACCTCTTTCTGAGCCTTCACATTTATCCCTTTTTGATTTAAGAGAAGCACATGTACTACAAATCCCCATCCTTGTCTTCTTAGGAATACGAACATTATTGAATTCTTTCTTCCATATCTTCACAAATTATTGATATGTAATAAATTGGCCCTGTCCCTCAGCACTTTATGCATATTCTTTGTATAAGTTGTAGATTTCTCGTCTTGAAAAATTATCTGGAATATGTATTGTCTCTCTATTTGGCATACACTCTCCATGCTTTGAAAAGAAATCTTTCATCCATGACATTGCAGTATTTGATAATGGCCCAAACTGTCTTTTATAACGTACTTCTGAATAAAATGTGGGATCCTTTTCCAAATTTTCTTGAATTATCGAGAGACGAAAATTCCCAATTGAATGAAACATTTTGAAAGCTTTTCTACACAATAATAAATTCCTAATATGATAATCATAACCTGACAATGTAGATTGCATGCAGCCAACTAAATATGAGTTTTGCATGCTTTTATTCATTGACAAATACCTCTTCCTGCTTTCTAATGCAAATGTGAAATCCATACATTTCAAGCAATTTTTTTGGCAACATTCACTTGAAATGAGAGCGCTGATAGAGCTTCTTCTCGTCAGATATTCTGCTCTACCCCTTGTATAACTAGAATAGTTTGCATTGATACGAAAAGGTCTGCTCCTACTCCTCGATACAATATTTCTTGGCAACATCTCCATCATTGGATCATCACTGTTGCTCTCATCCTGTTCTTCATCATTGTTGCTCTCATAGTCCTTAGAATCAGGACTAAGAGGAGATTGTGATACTCCAATCTTTTGAAAATCATCATCCCGCGCTTCATCATTGGAGCTCTCATATTCCTTAGAATCAGGACTAAGAGGACATTGTGATACTCCAATCTTTTGAAAATCATCATCCCGCGCTTCATCACTGTTTCTCTCATAGTCCTTAGAATCAGGACTAAGAGGACATTGTGATACTCCAATCTTTTAAAAATCATCATCCCGCGCTTCTTCACTGTTGCTCTGACAATCCTTAGAATCAGGACTAAGAGGACATTGTGATACTCCAATCTTTTGAAAATCATCATCCCGCGCTTCATCACTGCTGCTCTCATAGTCCTTAGAATCAGGACTAAGAAGACATTGTGATACTCCAATATTTTGAAAATCATCATCCTGCGCTTCATCACTACTGCTCTCATAGTCCTTAGAATCAGGACTAACTGGACACTTTGACACTCCATTCTTCTAAAAATCATCATCCCGCGCTTCATCATCGCTGCTCTCATAGTCCTTAGAATTAGGACTAACTGGACACTTTGACACTCCATTCTTTTGAAATTCATTATCACACTCATCATCACTGCTGCTCTCATAGTCCTTAGAATCAGGACTAAATGGACACTTTGACACTCCATTCTTTTGAAAATCATCATCCCGCGCTTCATCACCGCTGCTCTCATAGTCCTTAGAATTAGGACTAAGTGGACACCATGACACTCCATTATTTTGAAATTCGCCATCATGCACGTCAAAAATGTTGCTCTCATAGTCTTCAGAATTAGGACTGAGTGGACACTGTGACCCTCCATTCTTTTGAACTTCACCATCACGCTCTTCAAAACTGCTACTCTCATAGTCCTCAGAATTAGGACTAAGTGGACATCGTGACACTCCATTCTTTTGAAATTCACCATCATGCTCTTCATCACCGTTGCTTTCATAGTCCTTAGAATCAGGATTAAGTGGAAGAATTGACTTTCTATTCATAGTGGAAGAATTCCCGCTATATTCATCAATATGAATAGAGTTGTTACGCGATGAAGATGTTAATGGTGTATAAACCGAAACTTCACCATCAGAACAATCCATCCCTTTCAAACAGAAGATGTTGAATGATACAAATGGAGTCTCCTAAGAATATTATATAGCTTAAAGAATGAAATATTCCCTCCAAAATTATTCCCTCCAAAAATTTTCGCGAAAATATTTCCCTCCAAAAGTTTGTTAGATTTATTTACCTTTATTATTTTATTCTACAATTCACTGAAAAACATAAACTAAATTTTTTTATGAAATCAATCACTGAAATTCAAATTCTAAACTACAACTTCTATATTAATTATTCTAATAGTTAAAGTATATAATATTTACTAAAAAACTAATTTTTTTTTTAATTTTTATAATATATTCTAAAATAAACTAATCCCACATTCAATCCATTGTAAAATAACTCTACATTATTCACTCTATAATAATTTAAAACAAATTATCCCACATTAATCGTACAGAAAAACATCATCGTATTTTCACTTATATATTAAATTTCGTTATCACTATTACTTACCTCACATCCAGGTTTTCTGAAGTTCGTTGAAAGACGTGAATTTGTGGAGCAGCTACATTTCTATCAACAACATATTCAACGAAGAATTATCACAATTGAAAAGTAAGTTCAATTTTTTTTTCAAAATTTTCATATTAAATTAATTTAACGTCGAAGAAGAATTTTTTTTTTTAAATTAATAATTTTTCCATGCCAAAATAACAATTATGTCAATCGTGAGCCCTACCTTCATTCCCTACCACACAACTCTCCTCCCCATAAGCCCACCCCCTAACTCCCATTCCCCTCCAATCTCAACTCCTCACCCCCTTCCTTAACGTCGGCCCCATGGTCCCCACCCCTTAACTCCTTCCCCGTGCCCCCTCTCCCTAAACCCCCTTCTGCCCCTACCCCTACCCCCCACCTACCCTTACCCCCGCCCCTCTTCTGCCCCTACCCCTACCCCCCACCTACCCTTAACCCCCCCCCTTCTACCCCTAGCCCTCCTGCCCCCCCCACCCATCCCCCCACCCCCCCCTTCCCCCCCTATCCTACCCCCCCCGGTCCCCCCCTACCATACCCCCCCCATCCCCCCACCCTACCCCTACCCCCCCCATTCACCGCCTATCCTACCACTACACCCCCCCCCCCCCCCCCCCCCCCCCCCCCCCCACGCCCCCTATCCTACCCCCCCCATCCCCCCACCCTACCCCTACCCCACTCCCCCTACCCAACCCCCCCCCTCCCCCGCCGCTCCCCGACCCCTCCGTCGCCCCTCCCCCTCCCCCTCCCCCTCCGCCACCCCTCCCCCTCCCCGACCCTCTCCACCGCCCCTCCCCATCCCCCTTCACCGCCCCTCCCCAGCTCCCTCCGCCGCCCCTCCCCGGCCCCCTCCACCCACGCAGGGCCACCCCCGGGCCGCCCCGCCCTGCCCGACTGGCGGCGGGTCGATTCCCGGAATCGATCCGCCGCTGGTCAGACGGGGCGGGGCAGCCCAGGGGTGGCGCTGCGCGCGGCAGCGCCACCCCCGAGCCGCCCCGTCCCGCCCGACCGGCGGCGGGTCGATTCTCAGAATCGACCCGCCGCCCAGCCGGGGGTGGCCCTGCGCGGGCGGAGGGGGAGGCAGAGGGGTGGGCGGAGGGGGCCGGGGAGGGGCGGCGGAGGGGGCCGGGGAGGGGTGGGGGAGGGGGAGGCGGAAGGGGAGGGGCGGCGGAGGGGGCGGGGAGGGGTGGGGGGGGGGAGGCGGAAGGGGAGGGGCGGCGGAGGGGCGGGGAGGGGCGGCGGAGGGGGAGGCGGGGGGAGAGGGGCGACGGGTGGGCGGGGTCGGGCGGGTGGGCCGGGTGGGTGGGCAGGGTAGGGGGGGTAGGGCGGGTGGGCGGGGTCGGGCGGGTGGGCTGGGTGGGCGGGTGGGCGGGGTAGGGCGGGTGGGTGGGCCGGGTGGGCGGGGTCGGGTGGGTGGGCCTTGTGGACCGAGTGGGCGGGTGGGCAGGGTAGGGGGGGTAGGGCGGGTGGGCCGGGTGGGCGAGGTAGGGGGGGTAGGGCGGGTGGGCCGGGTGGGCAGGGTCGGGCGGGGTAGGGCGGGTGGGCGGGGTGGGGATGGGGTAGGATAGGGGGCGGGGGTGGAGGGAATGGGGTAGGGCGGGGGGGGGGGGGTAGTGGTAGGGGGGGGGATGGGGGGGTAGGATAGGGGGCGTTGGGGGGGTAGGATAGGGGGCATGGGGGGGGAATGGGGGGGGTAGGGTGGGGGGAATGGGGGGGATGAGGGGGGTTGGGTAGGGGGCGGAGGGGGGGGGGAATGGGGTGGGGGAGGGTGGGGGTGGGGTAATAGGGGGGGTGGGGGGGGGGTAAGGGTAGGGGGGGGTAGGGTGGAGGGGGGGGGATAGGGGGGGGGGGGGGGGGGGGGGGTGGGGTGGGGGGGGGGATGGGGTGGGGGGGGGGGGGGGGGGGGGGGGGGGGTGGTGGGCGGAGTGGGAAGGGGCGGCAGCCGAGGTGTTGGGGGGTGGAGGGGATTTGGGGGCAGGGGATGGGGGGGAGGGGGGGGGGGGGGGGGGGGTGTGGGGGGACGGTAGGGGGTGGGGGGCGGGGAGGGGGGGAAGCTTAGGGGGTTGTGGGGGGCGCGTGGGTAGGGGCTTGCCCATACTTGCCTAAATGTCTACTTAGCCTCATTATCCCTCACCTGACCTCCCACTCGCCCATCGACCCGCCTGCCTGTTAGAGGTGGCTAGGCAATTATGATTATACAAATAAAAAATTTATGGTATATTTTTGTTATTAATTTAAGTTAATATGTTTTTTTATTTACTAATTTATGTGTTTTTTTTAGGAAAATGGCATCAAGGAAAATTTCTGTGAATCTTTCTAGACCAAAGAGTCTTAAAGGTGTATCTTCAAAAAACATTGGTGAACGAACTCCACCTGAGCTCATGCCTACAAATATTTCAAGTGCTTCAAGTGATAAGAAGTTAATCTCAGATTGGAAAAGTTCAAAAGAGTTGAAATTTCCATCAAGAGTCTGGTATGTGAAAGAAAGAGAGAGCACAACTATGAATATATATATATACATTGATATACACCAAAATAATGAAAATTTGGAGGTGATGGGAAGAGTCATAGATATGTGTTCGGTACCAAACACTGAAGTTGTTTACGTACTTACAAAAGCTCCCAAGTCACATGAAAGGATTAAATACCGACTATCATATTCATTATATGACACGAGAGAGGTATCTACAAAGTTGTGTAAACAAATCGTAAATGAGATGACACAAAACATCGTAAGTATTGTTATTTGTATTTTTATTTTGCGTTTTGAAAGTGTCTCGCTATATTTTTTTAACTTCGTTTATATTAACATATGATATTTTGTTTGGAAGAATTTTTTTGAAAGCTGTTTAATTATGTTGGGAGGAATTCATTTCATAGAGCATGATATCATGAAAGTTGTCAGCCATTTTTACTGTGTCAGAAGAAGATATGGAAAACATGGAAAATGTAGTAATTCATGATGCTACAAAACTACATCCAAAGAATCAGAAAAAAAGGCCTCTGGTGGATAAATCTAGCAAGGGTAAACAAGTTACTTTTTAAGACGATGAAGTTGAAATTGAAAATGAAGCATATGTTGCCATTGCTGAAGATGACATTGGAACTGAAGAAGGTCGTAAAAGACCAAAAGTAACAATGCCCAAGAATAGATCTCTTGAGAATGTTATGATGAGAAAAAGTAGAGTTGAAGATCTTGAAGTAGTCATTACCAGCAGTCAAGAACCTAGTGAAACTTCAAAAGAAAGCAGAGAAATCATTACACCAGGAGCTGATTGAGATGATGGCATAATCAAAACAAAACAAAATGCCATTCGATAGAATTTGACAAAGAGAAACTTAATTGATGGTGGTCGTACATTTCAGTTAAATGTCAGACAAACCTATAAGGCAAGTGAAGGACAATGCCAATATCAAATCAGAAAGCCACATCATCTGCATGTTCACAACTTGAAGACATTGATGAGGTACAATCCATATGATCATGTGGTTAGTTATGTGCTTCTTGTTGATCCACTTCAAGTTGCCAAAAAAGAAGCATTTGATAAGTCAAAATGTTTTGAATACAATTATTATGTGCTTGGGGGGAACCATTCTGTTGAAGCTCAAAGACAATTGATGGAGGAATATCCTAATAACCCACGTTTTGAAACAATGAAATGTGTCATTTATGTTGGTTTAAATGAAACAGAAGCAAAGTTAGTGGCATTGGATCATAATTTAGATAATGAATATAGGATGTCTATGACTTTGATCCAAAAGGTTAGATTTATTCATAGTGAATTCCTAGAAAAATGTGGTGGGGATAAGATAAATATTACTGCAGATTTCCGAAAGGAATGTTGTATGGAAATAGGCTATCAAATTGAAGAGAAAACCAATTCAAAAGGTGGAAAAGACAGCAGATATAGCGATTTATTCAGAGGTATTGATAATATTTTCCAATTGGAATTTAGAACTGGAGATATTTGGAATTTGATGGATGACATTTTTAGCATGTGGAAAGACATTGGCATTAAAAACCAGAGGGTCAAAAAGTCTAAGCCATTGATATGTAGCAACAATAAATCAGCTCCTGAACTGAAGCAACTTCCAGACGATATGACCACGCCTTGGAGGGTGATGCAAGGAGTGAAAGATGAAAAAATTGTCAAAACAATATTATCTCGTGTGAGGTCAGGGGAATTATCATTGGAAGAAATGTCTGAAGAATTTCAAAAGTAAGTTTGCTGAATTATTTTTACTTGTTTCCAGGATTATAGTTATCTTTTAAATAAAACATGTTGTTATTGGTAGTATTTGTTATACATATCATTATATTAACTTTTTCTTACTTTATCTATGCAGTCACAAAGTTTACATGAAAATTCAGGAACAAATGGTTAAACTGTTGAATGAAGATAGTTGGGATGGTGTTGTACGCAACTATCCAGATTCAAGTTCTACATCAACATTAAAATCTTTTTATCTTGCATTTAAAAAGGTAAATTGATTTATACATTCAATTTTAATCATCTGTGTACTATTTTTAATTTAAAACTTACACATACATTTGTTTGTTTGGTAAAAGATGAAGAAAGAAGATAATGGAGCACCAGACAGTTTCAAGACTTTTATTGAAAAAATAAAGATTGAAAGACTGAGAAAGCAACGTATTAAGAATGTTGTACTTGATCCAACTCTTAATCATTTCATTTGGAATGGGCTAAACACTATTCAATATCAAGTAATACAAGGCGACTGTGAAGACATTGCTAAACTCGTACCAAAAAGGGATTATGCCCTGGTTATTGCAGATATTCCCCATGGTTTCAATATTCGAAACATTTACTATCATAGTGACCCTTATACTTATCAAGCTTTTAATAAAGTGGTGGCGGGATTTATGGAAGTGACGTCATCACCATTATGGAGATTTGTGACATTTCATTCAGACACACAATTCACAATGGTATTGTCAAGCTTCAAGAGGAAAACAAATTCAAGGATGCAGCTTACATGGTAAGATGTTTAAAGGTATATTTGATTAATGTTGAAAAGTTCATTTATGTACAAGTTAATTGAACTTTTACTATTTTATGTTACAGGCAAAAGTCAAATCTTCTTAACAATGAAGATCAACAATTTATAAATGACTGTGAGTTCATTCATATTGATAGTTGGGCAAAAGATGATAGCCATATGTCTATGATTTTTAATCGGGTGGAGAGAAAGAGTCATAGCCAAATACTGACTTATGATGCTGTTGTGAGAAAACTGACATATGAAGACAGAGAAGCGAAAGGAGAGATAGTTAACATTTATCAGAAACCATAATTATTGATTAACTATCTTATAGACATATGCTCAAATGAAGGAGATTGGGTTCTGGATTTATTTTCTGGCTCAGGTAGGTTTTGCCACATGGAACTGAATTCCAATATGTTATTTTTTTTAATTAATATGTCATTGTACTAATTTACTTCATTATTTTTTGTGCTTGATAATTAGGTACAACACTAGCATGCTGCCTTCAAAAAGGAAGAAATTTCATTGCAATTGAGAAAGATCCATTACAATGCAATTTCATTCAGCAAAGAATTAATGCTCTTCAATTTCTTCCAGATGAAATGCAAGAAATTGGGTTGAGGAAAGGGGACTTTAGTGAATCACGTGTGGCAAAAAAGGCAAAGGAACCCCAACCACCATTACATGGAATGTTTGGAAAGACATATATTGGGAGATTTTCAGACATCAAAGACGCATTAGAAGAGGAAATTGTGCAAAAGGAAGCAGAAAATATTGTGGAAGATGACAATGATGAAACTCTAGAGGACGAAGAGTTTGGATTACGTGACATTGTTGATTAAATTTAAGTTATACCTGGAAATCAAACTTTGCAATGTTTTGACTCTGACATTTCATGAAAAGAATAGTCAATGAATTAAAGTTGTTATGTGTTCAATATTTGTAATTTGTGATTTTCGCATTGATTTTTAAGTTAATTATTATTTTTTGAAAAAAAAGTTATTATTATTTTTTTGACATGAAATTCATAAAAAAAACTATTATTTGACCATTTTTAGTTAATATTTTTGTATAAAAATTGTGATTTTGACATGTTAATTCTAGCAAAAAATTATCAAAACGTTTAGTTTTTTTGTTATATTTATGTTAAAAATGGTTATTTTTATGTCCATTGTTAAAAAATGTTGTTTTTTAGAAACAATTATTTCAGTGGATTGAAAAATTAATTAAGGATGTATAAATATGTAGATTATCTAAAATTCAAACTATCGACTTTCTAATTTAAAAATGAAAAACAATAAAAACCCCCCTAAAAAAAAAAAATTAAGATAGAGAACAAGAAAATATGAATAAAATGACGACTTAAAAAACTATCAAATTTAGAAAAAAAAAATTCACATTTCACACACTAGAAAATTAAAAGTCAAAAAATAGGTCTTTTAAAAAAAGGGTGTGATGCAGAATACTCACTTTTTAAAATCAGCATGAAAATCACTGCCATTCTAAAAATTGATTTCATCCTAGAACATGAAAAAAAATTAAAGTTCCAAAAACCATGTCCTAAAAAAAACGTGTATTGTGCATCACCACTTTTGAAAATCGGGTCATTTGTTTGCTATCTCTACGAAACGGGTAACAGTATCAGTTCCCGTTTCAACGTTTACATTGTTAATCCTGTATTCCAATCCTCTCTATAGCCCAGCCTGTTCCTCCAATAAATTTCACAAATTTGGCTGTCAAGCCCCTGTTTCCCGCTCGTTCCGGAAAATGTGCAGATTTTGTCTGCCTTGCCTTCCCGCAGCCCAGATTTTTCCTCCTGAAATTGCATAATTTTGTTAGAGCCAAACCTCTCAGGCAGTCACTGTTGATCCGGATCGCTCGTCTTCATCACCTAATGACTCTTGCATAGTTTTCATCAATAGTGCCCGGAGCCTCCATCTCACCTCATAGCCTTGTTACCTCTCCTGGTCACCTGCATCTGAAATGATCATGTATCATGGTAGACTAGGAGATTTTTTTTGGATTTGATGTCGTCTTGTCATGATTGACTGTACGTACAGGTACACCAACAAACATGACGCGACGACGAATGGGATGAATGAAGGGAGCATATGCAGAAGGACGGGTCCACCAATGGACGAATGAATGATGCATGCGAAGAGATGTTCTTGCAAACGAATGATCATGCAAAGTTGTGTTCACAGATGGATAGATGAGAAAACATGCAAGATGTGGTCATGGATGGATGAATGGACGAACATGCACCCTTCACGAACAGATGATCCTATCAAGCCTTCCAACATATAAGCAAGGATAAATGTGCCAAAGCAACATCAAGAGAACCAACGACCATCAAAGACTCCGTGCACTTTTCCATTCGCGGGTGAAGCTATGACAGACCATGAAGACATCCATCACCTAGTAATACTGGAGCTTGACATGCACTCCAGCAATAGCACAAATGTACTAGCACTGTCATGTTGAGTTGTGTCATGGGTCATGTTGTCCACATCTCTACTATGGGTCATGTTTTCAATCAATGCAATGTAACATGGAAGTCCTACAGACCCACTTGTTGTACAAATAGTTATGTAAGGTTGAAAATTCATGGAAGTCAAATAGTCATGAGGGTAGTCGAACAGCTAGAAGGGTCAGTTTCACCCTTGGTTGTAAATACCCCCTCATTTGTACATGCAAAGGAATTTTCACCTCAACTCCTCCCACATAGCCAAGAGAGTTTGTAATATTTTCTTTGAGGAGTAAGTAGTGGCTCCAATGTCCCATCCACAGGGTTAGTGATGTATGTTGTAACGATGTGTCTTGGAACTCGTTCTTAATTTAGAAGCCTACTAGTAGGCCAACACATTTTCAAACATGTATTGCAATTGTTGCAAGACTAATATTGAACACTTCTAATGCATGTTGCTTTAACCTATCTTGAACACTTGAACTTATCTCACTTGTTGTATTATATAATATGTTAATGAAAATTTGTTGAATATACCGTTAATTTTTTCTCTCTCGTGGTGGCTACCTCCCTAGACACTAGACAAACCTTTCACATAAAACTTGTTGTAAGAACCGTTGCACTCATGGGGACTCATCTGATCTTCAAGTGTGTGTTGGTAGTCATGCACATCAACTTGCTGAAGTACCAGTTCAATTCGAGTTGGACTTGCTTCTTGTCTTCACCTTGGTGAGTGTGTTGAATGGGCTGGATTGCATGCATGCGCACAATGACATGCATGCTGCTGAATCCCTTGCATGCGATCAACCACACTTCTCACCATGTCTGCTCTATGTTAGTTGTGGGGATGGACCTTTAACTTGTCCGAGCGCAGTTTCATCCATGAGCGCATGTTGCACCCACTCCTGTTCCTGGTCCTACTGCAACTCATTCACATGTCCGCATAGCTTCATGTTCTTCCAAAGTAACTGCTTCAACTCCTTCTTTTTTACACCTTCTTCCTTCGTGCGATCTTCATGTTGCATCGTCACTCCATAACTGACGTCTCCAAAGTTTCTTTCATCATCAATGGACCTACTTGAGCTTGAAACCTTGTTCCACCTCCATGTTGTCAACAACCCTCCTCTTACATTCATTGCATTTGTATGTTTCCTTCAACTACTTTTCATGATGCTACTCACTGTGATGCTACCGCTTGATGTCCTTTTCTATGAATAACTTGATGTATTCATGGGTAGGAAATCTCATAAACACTTGATTGATTGCATCCCCAAGTGTGCTCTCAATGATGTCCTTGTCTTTGCTCTCTTGGAAACAATTGTATGTGTACTACTAAGAGGAACATGAACACCTGCGATACCTAGAGACATGGAAACACTCATAGCAAGTAGTCTGTCAGTCGAAAAGCAAAATGAGCATGAGATTTGACTTCCAAAATACCTGGGTGAATGATCATGAAGGCTGCACAATTTCAGCTGTGAGGTCAGGAGACCAACTGCCAAGACGAATCAAGGCATAGTCTGGGCTATTGGGAGATTGACTGACTAATGGAACTACGCAATGCATAGTCCAGTTTGGCAACTGACTGCTGGCCTAGGGATAGATCTTAGCAATTTCTTGGGCCAAGAAACCATTGTCCTCTAGAAATGTGCAAAATAGTCCTAGGGGCCAGTGCCAGGTAGGAATTCACAAATCTAGAGAGGAAGGTGATCCTTCCTCTCCCAGATTATGCAATGCAGCCTTGGTGAAGGTAGAGCTTAGGCCAAGGTTGGTCCAACTCGCCGATGGGTTACATAAAGAAAGTAAGTTAGTGAGTGCATGGTGACACTAAGTGATAGCATAATGATTAATAGTGCATGTAAAACATTAATGAAAGATTCAACAAACATATCAACATGCATGTGGATGAGGAAGTTCGCTGGTTGGGCGAACATTCGTGTATACTAGTTTCATGCATGCGACAGTAGTGAGATAGCAATGAAAACTGAAACAAATCTAGGAAAAGCTAGTATATGTGTAAATGACAGCAAGCGTTCAAAGAAATCAAGCAAATAGTACTCCTACGAGCGAAAACACAAAATGCAACAGAAATGCAACACAAGGCATGGGAAGCGGGCTTACCCCAAAATAGCTAAGCTGGATGTGACAACTGCTCCTAGACATGATGTGGGATGTTATATTTGCAAGGTTGATGTGAGGAATGAGCTCTGCAGCACTTTGTTGATGAGATTTGATAACATTGAGGTTGTGACGCACATGCCATGAATCTAGGGGAAGTGAAACTTGGTGGGAGGTTTCAGAATTGATCCTTGCATGTAACCTCCAGCTGCTAAACATAAATCCTTGAAACAAGGAATGCCTTTACATGCTGCCTTGGGAGAGGCATCCCATACATGCAAGTCTGTTTCGCTCAGTCCCAGAGGGAACTGGTCAACTCAGCTGCACATGCAAGAGACTACTCGACTGTTGGAGAAAAATGCGCATTTCTCGCTTGGAGCTAGGTTGGTTGCCCAGGAGATTTGTGCAATTTCTGGGCAAAGTAGCTGATTGCTGCCTAGATTTGCACAAATCCTAGGCTAAACAACCCGCTGTTGGGAAAATTTTCACAAATCCTGCAGGGAGGGTTGGCTGGCAGGATTGCACAATCCTGGAGCCTAGCAGGCTGTCTGAGAGGATTGCACAATTCCTGGAGGGAAGTCTAGTTTCCCTCCAGAAATGCACAATTTCAAAGGGGAAGTTACTTAGCCTACAACTGGACCAAGTCTAGGTGATCATCCTGTGAGGGGAATTGATCAACTGTGATCAACAGGGTGCCTTTGTGCGAGGAAAACACTTGAAGCTTGAGTACTTAACGAAGAAAGACAAAGTTCTATGTAAGGTTGGTAGGGAGGCTCCAAAATAGGCTAAGGAAAAATTTTGGTGGGTGGTTGTAGTTGCTACAACACTTTGCGACACACTGGTAGAACTCCAGCTCTCTGAATGGACCTTGTTCGTGAAAAGCATGTCTAACACCTCCGGAAGTATTCTTCAGCTCTTAGCTCATCTTGGCTTCACACTGTTTTGATTGTAAGATGTAGCATCTACTAGACTCTTGGTCAATTGTCACACATTCCAAGCCAAGGCAACACATTTTTTTTAATTGGGGTTGAGGGGTATATAGGTGCACAAGCAGCATAGTCATGAGAGTCTTAGTTTCATCTGTGGTGTTTCTCCTCTGCTAGTAGGCCTAGATAGTACCCCAGTGGAGTCACATAGGAGCACAAGCATGGCTCCACTTACAGGGAGCCTTGTCAGTATCTCGGTATAGTTACTTGCATCACCTCCCTACAAGGGAATCCTTTCTCTTCTTTCACCTTATTCCTTTTTTTTTGACTTTTCATTTTTTTCATTTTCACTGTGCATAACACTTATTCATTTCAAAGGCGGAATAGGGATCCCGACTTACTGAGAGCAAAAGAGGTTGTTCCAGTAGAGAAGTAGTTTATTATATCTCTGACATGCCTATTAAGGTTTTCCCCCTCACCTTACTCTACTTGATTGAGATGACATGGGTTAACCCAAAAAAAATCGACTAGAGAAGGTGACACTAGTTAGCGCACAAGAGTTTTGTTTACACCAAGGTTCACTTATAACAATACTTATTTTCCTTCATCGTATCACGGACTAAAAGTAACAAGCTTATCATATATAGGAAAGATGACAGATAACCAAGTAGTGATAGTTCTACAAGCCCTCTTGTACTTTACCCAACTCGCTTCAAGAGTCATACATGGTTTCATACAAAACTAACCTATGAACAAAACAAGCGAATGAACTGACAATCAACAAAGAAAAGCAAGAGAAGAAGAAAAATGAAAGCGAAGCAAGTAAACACACAAGCAAGAAAACAAACAAGAAAATAAAGCACGTAAGTGATCAAGCAAGCAAACAAACAACTGAAAGCAAACACTACCCCTACTCCTACACTAATGGTACATGGGCCTAATCACATGAAGTGATACTTCCAATGTAGCCACCGGTGCATTGGTAGACCCATGTTGGTGAAGGCTTCGTCCATGAGCAACCGAGTTGTGCGAACCAGTAAGAAAGAAAGATATAATAGTGAAGACAACAACACTTCGTGATTCAAAGTGCCCACGGACATAAGTGAGTGCATATGCATGAGGGGCAGTACGCAGAATTATCATGGGGCTCCGTGACACTACATGCAACTTTGAAGAATAATCACACTCTTGACTATGACATGAAATCAAACAAAAGAAACAAAGATAACTTGCGTCGCACCTGACATAATCATCAGCTTGGGTTGAAGTGCCTCGACAGTCCATGGGGTTTCAACTTCGTTGATAGATGGATCTTTGTAGACTAGTGGCTTAGACAGATTAATAATGAGTGAATCAACATTGTCATTAGGTAATTAGGTGAATAGATCATTACAACCAAGATTAGAAAATTCAGGATGTTGGTTAGTATCCTCATGGTTGGATGAATCACACAGAGGGGTAGATGAAAAGTGAACAAATTCATCCTTTGTGTTTCCAAACACGATATAGGAAGGATCAAGTGGATTTTCAATGAGTAACTTATCCTCTCCATTATCTAATGATGGACTAACATCCGATGTGTTATAGCCTAAATCTACCTTAGGCTGAAGGAAGGCAGGTCTAGGGTAACATCAAACCACGCTTGACCTGGTAGCTAGCCCTACTAGGTCAGGAGAGGGCTCTCTCCTTGTCAATCTCAATTAGAATATGGAAACTAGGGCTTGAGATGACTGATATGAATACTAATTTTAGGCTAGGTATATGCTCAGAGTATTTTGTTTGATTTTAATGGTTGGTTGTTGGATCAGATGAGGAAGGCATCTTTGGGTCCAGGAAATCGACTCAGATTTGCAGAGGTTTCTATGGGGCGAGGTAGGAAAGTGTTTTAGCACTTTGAAATGAATGTGATGGTGAGTCTAAAGATTGGTGAGGATTTGGAGAGGGCATGCAAGTTTCATGAGTCCTCTTCAAATAGTAGAAACCTTTCAAAGCTAAATAAACCCCAAGGTAGAGCACTGAACCTCAATGGATTCCATCTTTTAATATTGATTCATTTAGTTATGCAGAAAAAGATATATGATGGCACATATACAGATAAGATAAACCAAATAATAGAGGAGAAAACAATGATAATTCACATTACCACAAGAATCCCACGAAATGCTGCAAAACCCTGGTTCATTTCCTTGCCAAACTGCAAAAGTGATGTACAAAGTAGCTCAATGCATCCACAAGAGTCCAACCTTGACAAATGACTAAGAAAGTACAAGATATAGGCATCAAACCACCTATGCTAGCCATTAGGGGTCGAACCCATGAGTCAAGGAGCTGTTTCAACAAGATCTAAACTAGGAACTGAAAAATAGGCAGTGGAATAGCTTGCCTCTAAAACTATGGAAACTGATTCATTCATCCTCAAACCAACTCTAACTCATGTATCTAGCTCATCAAGTCACTTTTCATAATATTGTACATCATAGTATATCAAGTTACATCATATTACATCATTAATTGACCAAGAGAGAAGAAAACGTCAAACTGACAGCAAACTGGGCGAAATTATGAACAAACAAGAAAAACTGGCAAATTTTCCTCCTATGCACAGCGCCACTAATCCTATGTGTAGCGTTTTTTCCAAGCTAGGTTTCAAAGGCTTCCTAAAGTCCAAATCAGGTGCAGAATATCTCATTGGAAATCTTGGTGAGTCTACTTTTTGGTACAACTTTAATTTTTTGGTTTGGAGTCCATTTTCCCATCCAAAAATGAAATCTCCAAAGACTTCTTCCTGTGTGGCAAAAAAGTGGCAAAGAGGGCACTTTGCAGGTGTTTTTGGCCCTTTTGGAGGTCCAGAACTTGTTAAATTTTCTCAGCCATTTCTGAGCATGCATAAATTTTCGTGCTTATTCCAAAAATGTAAAATTTTTGGCAAATGAAGGCCCCCATCAAAAGCATAGCGTCGATGGCGCTACGCACCTGTTGGAAAAGCCTGTGTTGAAAATTTCTATGCACAGTGCCACCACTGATTCTATGCGTAGTGCCGCTTTTAGATCAATTTTTTGAGGTTTTACTACTGTCTAAATTGGGTGAAAAATAACTCTTTAGAAGTATTATTGAGTCTAATTTCCAAAACAAGTTGAATTTTGTAATTTGGAGTTCATTTGCCCTATCAAAAGTCAAATCTCCCAAGACTGGTCAAAAAGTGAAAAATGAGGCTGCCTAAATGCAAAGTTCTGTTGCAGTCAACTTTTGAAGGTCTTCCTCAACTCCAAATTGATCTCATGATAGATAATTGGAAATATATCTCTATGTAGATATCATTTCATTCATCAAGAAAGTCATTTTACCAACCAAGCTAGGAGAAATATTGATTTTCCCAAGGCCACTCCCGAGGCGCAGCAATCCTCCTGAGGCAACTTTATTTTTGACATTTCTCTACAACCATGACACCTATGTAAAAATTGAAGGAGGTTTTTCTTCCTTGGCCTATTGTGGACAAAATCTCTCTCACGTTTTCCAAATTCATTTTTCCTTGCTCAGAAACAACATTTGAGTAAAACCTATCCCGATGTGTGGAATAGGGGTTTTTTCGAAATGAAGTGAAATGAAGGGGATAAAGGGCTTCTAAATTCTTGAGAAAATTTTTGGAAGTAGGGAGGGATGTTAGGAAATAGGGGAAAGTATAATTTCAAATATTGAGTGAGGGGAAGGGGTCCAAAAGGGAAAAACATAGGCCTAGCCTAGAAAATTGTCAAAGTGTAGCAAGAAACTAGGGTTTGTGGGAAAATGGGGAATTTGATGGATATGAGTGATGGGAAGTATTTAATAAGGTACATTAAGGATATGGGAAGGGTGTATGAAAATTAGGACACAAGTTTTGTTGATGATTTGACCATCCAAGAGAAATTACCTTCAAAACCTTAGGAGAGGGAAATGAGCCTTACCCAAATACAACTGAAGCATGAACAAGGTGTAAAATGACCCATTGGAACCTGAAATGATGATGACAACTCTTTGAATGATGGTACAATCATCTGAATGGTGACATGGACTGACATTTTGAAAACTTTGGAAGGAGTGAAAACAAACCCTAGACCTAATTTGACTGAAATGACAAAATTTGACTTTCACTCCCTAAGACCACTTTGTAAGAGCATATATGATCACTGGTGGAAGGTTTCAAAGACTGACACTAACATTAGCTCCAATGGGGATGGTAGCTCCTTGGAGGTGCCAAGAACCGCAGATCTTTGGGAGAGCAGACTAGTGCCTTATCCATTGGGCAATATGGAATCAATATCTTGGCAACAAAAACATCAAAGATCAAGACTCAAGACTCAAGACTCATAATTGAAATGACTAGGAACTAAGACTAACTCAAAACTAAAACAAGACACTCAAAAGCTGAAACTAGACACTCAAGTGAAACAAGTACTTACAAAGCTTTTTAATGGCATCAGACCATCGAGATTTGACGGCTTCAAATCATGATGACAACTACTTGCCTACTGATGAAATATGTACAATCATGTGAAGTGAAGCTTCCAATGTAACCAATCCAATAGATGGTTACTCAATGAAATTTTTCTCTCACTTTCCCCGAGCAGGTAGAACGATGTACATGTAGGAAACTCACAATAAAAACTAAAACCAAGGCTTATGCTAATGAACCAGGAAACATCCATCTTCTCTAATGCTTGCAAAAGAATGCCGAAAGGATCTTGAAAGTCCTAAAGCACTAGCTTGTCTTGAGATCTAGCAGCAAAAGTACAAGTACTCCCTTCATTATGATTTGAAAGAAGAGTTGACTGCTGATTGATAGGAAGGCATAGAGCAGTGTAAGCTTCTGCTATCTGAGTGCTAGTTGTGAATTCCTCGACCATGAGAAACTCTAAATTGAATTCTGACATACTGTCTCTATCAGGCTCATACTCCTCAATCTCATAATCTAAGCCTTTCTTAAACAAAAAAAAATCTTCAAGATTATCAAACATGATAACCATATCATCTTCATGAAGGAAAACATTATCTGTTCGTTGACCTATAAATCTAATTTCAAGACTATCGTTATTTTCAAAAGTGGAAGAAGCTTCACCACCACCTTCTCGGCCATGTGCACACTGAAAACTTGCATTAGCTTGGGCTGTAACATGACCTTTCAGGAATTGATCTATCTCATCTTCAGACAAAGGAGATAATACTTTTTGTTTTCTTTTTCTCAAACAATGATTGTATTCTTTCCCTCTAAAAGATTCACAAGGTTGTTTAATATCCCCATTAATTTCAAATAAAGGAGTATACAAATTTTCCTCATACTGCTGATTCATTTTATATGATTCCTGTTGACTATCAAGATGCAAAATTCATTCATATTCAAGCAAATAAGAAGCTACTATATTCTGATTATGATCTTCTGTAACAAAGTGACTGGTTTTAATGATTTCCTCATCATCGGGATCTAAATCTTCTTCAACATCATGATCTGAATCTAGATCTGAATTAGCCAACTTGAATTGATCACAATTTGAGATTGAAACTTGATTTCCCTACATATTGTGTTTTTCTATGAGCAGATCTGAAATAAGACCTTCTCTTTCATCATTTTACATTGTACTAGGATCTTTAACCTGCTGCAAATTTTCCTGAGCATCTTGATAAGTGTCGTCTAAGCTCTCTTTATGCTGCTGAAATGGATTTTCATATAGGGCTTCCATGATCTCATTTTCCATGAAGTCATCATCTTCATAAACTTTCTCAAGGTTTTCAATAAAACTATAAACATGTTTGCAACAGTTCTGAACTAAATTTAATGATGGATAAGATTCTTTATACCTTTCAAAGAACATGGCATGAAAATCCTTCAAACAGCAAATACTAGTAGGCGGTAAACCTTCATACCAAGATTGGGCTTCACCTTCTAGAGTGGCCATGAATATATACATCAAGCAGTCTTCAGGAAAATCAACCTTTAACTTGTGAATATGCATGTGAAATCTAACCAGATGTAAAGCAACATCATTCCTATCATCATCTTTAAACGTAGGTAAATTCCTTTGCCAATCTACCTTAGAAATTTTATTTGGGAAACATGGAATGTGATCTCGGCTCATGGGAGCATACCTTCGAGCAAAAAAATCCATTTTGATAACAATGAATTCACCAATAAATTCTTCAGCTACTGGTTCTTGCAGAGTGGAGTTCCCATAAAAATTCTAAACCTTGGGATTCTTCGACACTAGAGTTACCAGGTGAATGATTTTAGCCTTCCGGTGTCTAATTGTTGTCCACAATCAACAATCAGATCTAACTTGATACATTTTACTGAGGAACATAACACTATGTTGCCTAGTATGGTCACCACTATGTTATACCCTAAATCTAGCTCAGGCTAAAGGAAGGCAGGTCTAGGGTAACATCAAACCACATTTAACCTGGTAGCTAGACCTACTAGGTCGGGAGAGCGCTCTCTCCTTGTCAATCTCAATTAGAATATGGAAACTAGGGCTTGAGATGACTGATATGAATACTAATTTTAGGCTAGGTATATGCTTAGAGGATTTTGTTTGATTTTAATGGTTGGTTGCTGGATCAGATGAGGAAGCTAGCTTTGGGTCTCGGAAATCAACTCAGATTTGCAAAGGTTTATGTGGGGCGAGGTAGGCAAGTGTTTTAGCACTTTGAAATGAATGTGATGGTGAGTCTAAAGACTGGTGAGGAGTTGGAGAGGGCATGCAAGTTTCATGAGTCCTCTTCAAATAGCAGAAAACATTTAAAACTAAATAAACCCCAAGTTAGAGCACTGAATCTCAATGGATTCCACCTTTTAATCTTGATTCATTTAGTTATGCAGACAAAGATACATGATGGCACATATACACATAATTTAAACCAAATACCAGAGGAGAAAACAATGCTAATTCAAATTACCATAAGAATCCCACAAAATGTTGCAAAACCCTGGTTCATTTCCTTGCCAAACTCTAGAAGTGATGTACTAAGTAGCTCAATACATCCACAAGATTTCAACCCTGACAAATGACTAAGAAAGTACAAGATATAGGCATAAAACCACCTATGATAGCCATTAGGGGTCGAATCCATGAGTCAAGGAGTTGTTTCAACAAGATCTAAACTAGGAACTGAAAAATAGGCAGTGGAACAGCTTGCCTCTAAAACTATGGAAACTGATTCATTCATCCTCAAACAAACTCTAACTCATGTATCTACCTACTCAAGTCACTTTTAATCATATTTTAAATTATATTACATCGTTAATTGACCAAGGGAGAAGAAAAAGTCAAACTGACAGCAAACTGGGAGAAATTCTAAACAAACAAGCAAAACTGACAAATTTTCCTCCTATGCACAGCGCCACTGATCCTATGCATAGCGCTTTTTCCAGGCCAATTTTTGAAGGCTTATCGAAGTCCAAATCAGGTGTAGAATAACTCATTGGAAATCTTGGTGAGTCAAATTTCTGGGACAAATTTAATTTTTTGATTTGGAGTCCATTTGCCCCTCCAAAAATGAAATCTCTAAAGACTTCTTCCTATGTGGCAAAAGGGTGGCAGAGAGGGAACTTTTTGGGTGTTTTTGACCCTTTTGGAGGTCCAGAACTCATCAAAATTTCTCAGCCATTTCTGAGCATGCATAACTTTTCATGCTGATTCCAACAATGTAAATTTTTTGGCAAATGAAGGCCCCCATCAAAAGCATAGTGCTGGTGGCGCTACGCGCCACTGATTCTATGCGTGGTGCCACTCTCAGATCAACATTTCGAGGTTTTACCGATGTCTAAATTGGGTGAAAAATATCTCTTTTGAAATATTATTGAGTCTACTTTCCAAAATAACTCGAATTTTTTAATTTAGAGTTCATTTTCCCTGTCAAAAGTCAAATCTCCCAAGACTGGCCAAAACGTGCAAAATGAGGCTGCCTAAATGCAAAGTTATGTTGCAGTCAACTTTTGAAGGTCTTTCTCAACTCTAAATTGAGCTCATGATAGATCATTGGAAATCTATCTCTGTGTAAATATCATTTCACTCATCAAGTAAGTGATTTGACCATCCAAGCTAGGAGAAATCTTTATTTTTGCAAGGCCACTCCAGAGGTGCAACAACCCTCTTGAGGCAACTTTATTTTGAAATTTATCTACAACCATGACACTTGTGTAAGAAGTGAAGGAGGGTTTTATTCCTTGGCCTATTTTGGACAAAACCCTATCTCACTTTTTCTAAATTCATTTTAACTTGCTCAGAAACAACGTTTGAGTAAAACCTATCCCGATGTGTGGAACAAGGGGTTTTGTCGAAATGAAGTGAAATAAAGGGGATAAATGGCTTCTAAATTCTTGAGAAAACTTCGGGAATTAGGAGGGATGTTAGGAAACAAGGGAAATTATAATTTCAAATATTGAATGAGGGGAAGGGGTCCAAAAGGGCAAAACATAGGCCTAGCCTAGAAAATTGTCAAATTGTAGCAAGAAACTAGGGTTTGTGGGGAAATGAGGAATTTGAGAGATATCAGTGATGGGAACTGTTTAATAAGGTACATTAAGGATAGGGAATGTGTATGAACATCAGGACACAAGTTTTGTTGATGATTTGACCATCCAAGAGAAATTACCTTCAAAAGGGAAATGAGCCTTACCCAAATACAACTGAAGCATGAACAAGGTGTAAAATGACCCATTGGAACCTGAAATGATGATGAAAATTCTTTGAATGGTGGTACACTTAGCTGAATGTTGACATGGACTGACATTTGGAAAACTTTGGAAGGAGTGAAAACAAACCCTAGACCTAATAGCTAGTGACCAAATTTTACTTGAAAACTCACTAAAATGACAAAATTTGACTTTCACACCCTAAGACTACTTTGTAAGAGCATATTTGATCACTGGTGGAGGTTTCAAAGACTGACATTAACACGGTGAGTCCTACGAGTGATCAATAATGGGTGCATTCGTGGATGAAGATACACATGCAAAATCATTAAGGAAAGAACAGAGGGAACTCAGATAGAAGGGAGTCATCCTTCACCGAGTGTTGATGTTGAAGCTCCCACTCATACTCTTCATGAATGACAACACATGTTAGTTGTGCAACACTAACTCTGTTAGTGGGTTGTTCCTCGTTCACAACAAATGGAGAGTTCAGAATGGACAAACACAAGACAACATCATCTGGAGGACAATTGAGTGCGAAGATGGAGGTCGAAGAAAATAATGCATATCATAACTCAAAGGAATCACAACCAAATCTGCATGAAAATCGAGTCAAGTGATGTTGGGAGAGTGCAAAGGATGAACAAGTGTGTGAGCATGATCCTCAACATCACTAGGGAGTGGTGGAGTTGTTGAATGAGAGGGAGGCGGATAGTCAGTTGAGATAGTGCTCACTCCCACATGAGATTGTGCAGTTCCATCAATGAAGAATGTTGAGCGAGGCTTGATATCAAGATTCCTCTTGGGACGAGCATATTTCTTAAGGAAATAATTGAACCGATCCCAAAGATGAGAAAATTTCATCTGGCTCTTTGGAGTTTGAAACGAAAAGTCATGGAAGTGTTGCCAAAAATCAATAACAGATTCATGCGGAGCCCTCCGTTGCTGTAACAGTTTCCGGTCAAGATAATCTGGGTCAAAATCATAGAACATGTCTTCAATGATATCATAGAAGTGCTCAAATGAGTGCACAACGTCAACTAGTAGGCTGAACACCCAACGGAATGGATATACTTGAAGTCTGTATGCAAGCAGCAAACCGACCTATTCGTCAGAAAACTCATCTTCGTCATAAATCATGAAAAGAAAGTTAGATAAGTGCTTAGGCCAGGCCACTTCACCTTCACCATCATATGTGTGATTGGAAAAGAGATTGAAAAGCTTCCCCGAGATGGAGACATCTTCATGATTCGAAAAACACCTCGGGGGAAGAAGAGTGCAAGACTCCATAAAAGATATGCAGATGTTCAAAACTGGATGAGAGGACACTTCTTGTGATCAGGCCCTCCTTATAGCACCAAAAATGTTGACGGTGCTGGACTTTCCAACATGTCAAGGGGATCTCCATGGTAAGAAGTCCCAATTATACCTCATACCATTTGGTGTAGGAGTCCCAACAGTGGGTCGTAAGGTAATTCCTTGACTGTGATGAGGCATAGATGCGGCAAGTAGGATAACTTTGTCAACAACAAGGGTGTCATTGATGCAATGAGTCAAGGAACGTGTATGAAAGGTTCCAACCCTTCGAAAGGTGAAGGAGGTGAAGGTGAGTTCCAAGTTGAAAGCGATCGGTCCCAACTTAGCTAAGAACACACAACACTAAGGACATGCACAACTTCCAGCGAAGCAATCCACTCGGATGCGGCAGTCACATCATAAAAGGTAAGATAACATGTAAAACACTCACAGATCAGTCCAAGATGAGTGTGGTGGTTGTTATAACAAGGTTCAAGTGAAAGGTTTGTCTAATGTCTGGCAGAGCAGTCAACATGGATGGTGACAACATTATCAACATATGCAACAGATTAACAACAAGATTCATATAATTGCATGTGAATCAGTTCATGTAGAAGTACGTAAGTTGAACAACACATATCATTAAAGCAACACGAGTATTCCAACTACAATAAAAATATATGCATGAGAATGTGCTGGCTCTTATTATATAAAGAAGTGTAAGTCAAAATCATACAATACATCCATGTAAACCTGCTAGCCCCAACAGTGGAACATTATAGCCACATCCACCTACTCTTCTAAAAATATGTACTAGATGCATGTAGTGGAGAAGCCAAGTCGCATTACAATACTATCCAAGCCTTCTTCAAAATAGTCTTAGTAGAAGCTTGGCTAACCAAAAGCCTATACAATGAGTTATGAGGGACTATTTATAGAAAATGGTAGGGTGACCCTTGACATTCCCTTTTGTGATAGTTCAACTACCCTCATGACTCTTCACCTACTCTATGACTATTACCTCCATCTGTTGACACTTGACTTACACTTGACATGACTTAACATTGCAATGCACATGTACTCATGTGAGACAACATGGCTTGAGAAAGCCTTGCAAGACATCACTGACACTCGGTCCACTATGGCAAGACCAACTCTTTGACGTACTTGTGATGGTGAAGCTAGTGAGATGATGCCAAGCTTGGTCGTCCATGATGGTGTGCATGCACCTCATGGTGACATCTTGTTGAAGTGAACTCTTGCTTTCATTGCAACCGGTGCATTGGTTCGACCCCTTCATCCAACTCGTCTGCTAACATGCTCATGGTCTTCTTGGGTGTGGCTAAACTAGCAGCACACTGATGCATAGTGTCCGTTTTGATCTTCAAGTGTGTGTTGGTGGTCATGCACATCAACTTACCGAAGTACCTGTTCGGCTCCAATTGGACTTGCTACTTGTCTTTGCCTTGGTGAGTGTGTTGAATGGGTTGGATTGTATGTGTGTGCACAATGACATGCATGCTGTTGAATCCCTTGTATGTGGTCAACCTCACTGTTCACCATATCTTCTCCATATTATCTATTGCGATGGATGTTTAATTTGTCCTAGCACAATTTCATCTATGAGCGCATGTTACACCCATTGTTGTTCCTAATCCTACTGCAACTCATTCATCTGCCTGCCCAACTTCATGCTCTTCTTGAGTTGTTGCTTCACCACATGCAATTCCATTTTTGTTACATCTTTTGCCCTCGCGTGATCTTCATGTTGTGTCGTCAGTCCATAGTCGGAGTCTCCAAAGTTTCTTTAATCATCAATGGATCTTGTTGTTAATGTGTTGCATATGTTGTTAATGTTGTCATTGTATGTGTCGACTGCTCTGTTGGACATCAGACAAACCTTTCACTTGAACCTTTCTATAAAAATCATCGCACTCATCTCAAACTGATCCATGAGTGCTATACATGTTATCTTACCTTGTATGATGTGACTATCACATCCAAGTGGGCTATTGCACTGAAAGCTGCGCATGTCCTTTGTGTTGTGTGTAACTAGCTGAGTTGGGATTGATCCCTTTCAACCTGGAACTCACCTTCACCTCCTTTTCCTTTTGAAGTGTTAAAACCTCTCGTACACCTTCCTTGACTCACTACATTAGTCACACCCTTGCTGCTAACAGATTTATCATACTTGCCTCTGTGCGACATCGTGGTCAAGGCATTACCTTACGACCCACTGTTGGGACTCCTACACCAAACTGTCTCAAGTCTAATTAGTACTTCTTATTGGAGGGATCCCATTGACATGTTGGTGGTTCCATCACTGTCAACATTTTTGGCACTAGAAGGAGGGCATGATGACAATTTGTGTCCTCTCATCCACTTTTGAACCTTTTCATATCTTTCATGGAGTCTTGCACTCTTCGTCCCTTGAGGTGTTTTCTGAATCACGAATATGTCTCCATCTTGGGTAAGCTTTTCAATCTCTTGTCCACTCACATGTATGATGGTGAAGGCCAAGTGGCCTGCCTTGAGCACTTATATAACGATGGTAAATTTTACGGGTGAATTTTAGCCCAAGGGCGAAATTTAAGGGGTTTTTCATTTTAGAGGGGCGAAATTTTTATAAAACACCCATTTGATATATTTATTCCAACTTTTATTTAAAGAAATAATTACTTTTTCATTTTAGCCAAAAAGAAAAGGGTTGGATAAACTATGAAAAGACTGATTTGACCCAATTCGCTTAGTTTGGGAGGTTATATTCCATTACAATCGCCTGATTTTCTGCGTTGCAATGTTAAATTTGTTTGCAATCTCCCATTTTCTGGTTTGGGGGGTTGTATTTAGTTCCAAACACCTTGATTTCTTTTGTGAATGGCTCCTTGTTTTAAAATCTGGTTTTCATCGATGGAAAGGGTGTAAATAAATAAAAATAAAAATAAAAATAAAAATAAAGTGGAGGTATGGAAAATAAACAAAACCTCTTTTTATGCTTACTCCAAAGGTATGGTAAATGAATAAAAATATAAATAAACTAGAGGTATGGTAAATAAATAAAACCTCTTTTGATTTTTAGTCCATAACATAAGAAGGCTAAAGAAAAAGGTATTATTTAAGTGGATCCTATGGGCCAAATACCATATTTGTAAAAGAGGTATGGTAAATTAATAAAAATATAAATAAACTAGAGGTATGGTAAATAAACAAAACATTTTTTTATATTTACTCCATAAGTCACCTTATATTTACGAACACGCAAGGGTGTAAATAACTAAAAATATAAATAAAGTGGAGGTAGGGTAAATAATTAAAACCTCTTCTTATACTTACTCCAAAGGTATTGTAAATAAATAAAAATATAGATAAACTGGAGGTATGGTAAATAAATAAAACATGTTTTTATATTTAGTCATAACCCTCTTTCTATTTAGGAAGGCTAAAAAAAGAGGTTTTATTTAAGTGAATCCTATGGGCCAAATACCATATTTATAAAAGAGGTATGGTAAACTAATAAAAATATAAATAAACAAGAGGTATGTGTTACAAATCCATTTGGGAAAATCACTCCCATCATTCAAATCAGTACCATTAGTGCTCATCAAACCCTAATTTAGTTGATACATGCCCTAGACATGTCACCTCTTTGAATGCCTCCTTCTCTGAGAGTTCTTTGGCCTGAAACCCTCCACAATTGCCTCCTTGAGGGACCAACACAGCCATGGACATGGGTAAGTGCACTTTTGTGCAAGTAGGTCCATGTCAGGGTTCTCTATAGAGCACCTAGGCCATCTTTGACCTGCGTTGGGTGAGATTGAGCGAAATTCACATAGGGTTCTGGGAATATTATTATCTTCTAGAGCCATCTAGAAGATTGCCACACTTATCATCTCCTATGAGATCAAAACTAGATAGGGATTGAGTTAATTAACCTCCTATCCTCTCATCCCTTCCTCCATGGAAACTAACTTTAATTTTGGAAGGCCATTCAATACCCTCATTTATGACCAAACCTCCTCCATTTGCTTATAAATTGAGCACTCATCTAAGTGATCAGTGGCTAGACTTTGATAATTTCTAAGGAGATACTATTGAAGTGAGAATTGAGATTGTAAGTGAGTAGTGTTATGCTTCCAGAGTGCTATGCTATTGATGTGATGTTGGTTGAAACCCAAGCTAGAAGAGTGACAATGGATTGGACATCATGGTTGTAATTATTCCTTCTACTTAATAAAGTTGTTTACACCTTTTTCCATATGCTTATCTTGATATATGATGTTTATTTGTGTGAATGTATCCGATTCCATTTACTTGTATTCGATAGATCTCTTTATTTGATTGGTTCTCTGTCTTCTGTTTATGCTTGCAGGTACTTTTTAAGTGAGTTAAGTTCGAGAAGGAGTGACGCGAGTCAAACAAAGGAGACAAAATGAAAGCGAAAGAACAAGTCGGTCTTTTGATCCCTTTGTCTTATTTATCACTTATAGAAAAAGGATAAGTGCTTTAAATCTCTTGTTCTAGGTATAGCTACCTACCTAGGGAATTAGTATTTATCTGTAGATACCAAATTCGTCATAACAAATTGGTGACTCTGCTGGGGAGAAGCATCATTCTAGGTCATTTACCTTCATCCTAGTACCCTCTAGTTGACTCTACTTGCTTCCATTGAGTTTCTTTGAGCCTTTTGAAGTGTTTTTTGGTGAAATTTGTGTTTGTAAGCCCCTAGGATGGCCTCTCTGGCACCAGCGTAGGCTTGGTCTAGATACAGAGTGCTACAGAACACCCTTGGCTTGAGGGTAGTACTTTAAAGTGCACTGTCTCCCATTCAAGGCTGCGTTGATCCCTCTTAGGACAAAATTCCCTCCTCTGAGTTTATTTTTTGCCAAATTTCCTTCTATTTCTACTTGCCGAATGATCAATGAATTTTATGTCTCTAAAATCAACATTGTATTTCCTTTGCTAGCCCTACTTTGGCTTTGATTGATTAATGTTTCTTAAATGATTTCTTTTTAATTATCGATTCATTTTCAAAGTTAGATTATATTCAATTAATTTTTGTTCAAAAGAAAGTGTCGTAAAAGTCTTCATTCTTTCAAAAAGGAACTATCATAAAGTCTTCATTCTTGCAAAAATATTGATTGATTGTATGTGCATTAGTTTCCTTTTGTTCATTTCAACATTAAGGGAATTGAAAGAAAAACTTGCATTGTGCATATTGTATTTTGTGAATTCTCGATAGAAATATTTAGGGAAATTGCATTAGATGTGTTATTTGCTCTTTCTCAAAGATTTGATTGCTCTATCCCTTTCTAGCTAAGGTTTTCATTATTCAAATTGAATGAAAAGAATGTTTATCATAATAGTTGCATTCTAGGAATTGAAAACATACATCACATGGTGAACCTTGAAAGGAAAATTCCAATGAAGATCAACTTAAAATTCATATGAATAAACCTAATGGAGCATTGTCACCTAACACAAAACATTTAGAGGTTCTAGGCTAGAGACGTGTTCTGGCGTCATAAAACATACAGTTGTCCCTAACTTGTCTGCGTTATATCTCGAGTGTGATACCTCATTCCATGTATGTGAGTATCTCATAGATCATCCACTTACCTTCGGGTATATAGGGCAGTGTTACAATACATAAAGTATAAAGTAATGTTCTCACTGTGCAGTTTCGCATTAGATAGCGCTAACATGGATTGGGCCTCCATGTACTTTTAGGTATATATGGGAGAACTACATTAGGTTGCTATCCATCCTTAGGTAACCGAGTCGGCCACCTTGTACACCGTGATAAACTGAACATAACATTCAAGGAGATTTCTTGCCCGTACTTCTCCATAAGCTGGGAGGTATTCTGCAGTTCACAGTTACTTGTTAATTCTTTTGCTAGATTATCCCTATTTTGTTTTGTTATGTTATTTTGATTAAAATTAATTAATTGACCACAAATAACATCCTCCACCATCACTCCTTAGTTGATATTAGGTTGAGACATATGGCAACAACTCTAGAGTCCACCGATTAAGGAATTCCTTTTGATGGGAATCCTAGTCCTTTTCCTTCTTTCAGAAATATTGATGCTACTTATATGGCTACATTGTCCCTTCTGGGACTTACCATCTGCTTGCTAGTATGGTTATTTTCAACCTCCTTGGTCCCACAAATGAATATTCCTAAAACTGGACAAAATCAACCTCTAGTTGATCGTAAAGCTGACCCTTTGCCTTCTTCGTTGGTTGTTTCTTCCTCCCCTTCTTCCTCTTCGACTGGTGAAAGTATTGACACTAGTAACCAGGTGGCTAAGAAGAAGAGGAAAGGGAAGAAGAAGAAGAAGAAGCAAATTCAGTAGGGGGTAAACCAAGCAACCATTTCTTTGAATGCAACTTCTAATGAGAAATCATCTGTTAAGGCTCACAAAGTTTGATATCCTTGCAAATTTTGCACGAGAAACCATCTTCTTCGAAATTGTTCTGGTGTTATAGACATATTTGGGTACTACAACCCCAATCTTATATGTTGATAAACCAAGGGATTTTTAACCCCTAAAAGTGTTGTTTCATACCCTAAAGGATCATTGTCAGCTGATTACATCATTTCCCAAAAGTTCCACCTGAAAAACCACTCAGAACTGGCCAAAAGTGGACCATACTGACTGCCCCACTGTCAAGGTACGATGCATACTAACTTCTACACTAGCCAAGTGCAATGCATACTGAAGAGGCCTTCTATGGGGTGCGATGAGCGAGGATGGACAAATGTTTGAGACAGTTTGCTACGTGGATGCTCATAGAATCTTCCAGAAACTTCTCATATGACACTTGCCTCTCTGAATTCGCCCAGGGATGAGTAAGAGATCCAAGAAATCTCCATGTGGAACCAAAAACAAAAAGTGGAATGACAGTAATCAAAAACCTAGAGATGACTCACACCCTTGCAGACATCTACAAATGGATCACTCATCTCAGAGATCTAGAGGCTAAAATTTTGTAATTTTTAAGGAAGTGTTGATAGTTTGTCTTTGAGAAAAGGCATTGTATTGTTGGGTGATCTTGCTTTTCATGAGGTGAGGAGAGCTTTGATGCTGGGAGGATGATGTTGGATCAAAAAACTGGGTTGTAATTCTCCCTTCTACTATTAATAAAGTTCTTTGATTTTTCCTCCATACAATCGTGTATTTGTGAATGTTGTTATTTGTGAATGCCATTGTATGATCAATGTATTTCTGATTCTACATTGTTTATGATATAATAGATCAAGATTCTTTGATGGTGTTTTTTTACTTTACCTCTATAGGGATTCATTGAGTGGGATAAGTAGGAGAAGAGGTGCAAGCTCTATCAAGGGAAAAAGGAATCAAGCAATGAGTCAAGCAGAAGATCCAGGTTGGTCCCTTTGCTCCTCTCTTATCTATCATACATAAAGGAAATCACAAATTTCTTTGATTGTTTGTTTCAAGGATAGCTGCCAATCCTAGTGGGACTAGCAAATAGAAAAGACACTAGTCTTCCCAGAAAAAAAAAATGGCGACTCCATTAGGGATCGAATAGTTTGTTTGTTTATTGTTGATTGTTTGTTTTCTAAACAGTTATAGATGGAGCCTGATGTTAGCCAGATAGCCTTATAACTATTCTTGCTCTGTAATTGCAAAGTAAATGAATGCTGCTTCAGTCTATCTCCAGTTTAGTTTGTGATTTGAACATCTGACTTACAAGCATTCTAGATGCTCTGTCGGTAGCTCAATAACCTCCTAAGATCATACCCCTATACTTTTTTCTTGACTGTTCATGATAGCTTAGCCTAAATCACTGAACTCAACTGCAAATTTGAGTAAAAATCCACCTCAGTTTTGCTCCCTGGCCCATCTCACTGTCTATCACTGGAAGCTAGTATGCATCACACCTCCCATGTGTAGTAGGTGAGATGCATCCCTGTTTCTGTGAAGCATAGGTGCGATGACTGAGTAATACTATTTCTCTCTTTGAAATTTGGGTTTTCCTCGTTGTTTTCAACTCTATTAAGTTGTTTTGCTGCTTATGATCAATATTTCATTGCTAAAGCCTCCTTCCTTTACATAATTCAGCCTCCGTTGATTAGGATTAGTAAAAAAAATTTATGTATTTGTCCATCATTTATGATCCTTTGTCAAAAGTAGCTTAATCAAACTGTCATTTTGATGCAAAAAGTGTCGTAACTGTCATTTTGAGTAAAAAAGAAGAGTTTCGTAAAATTTTCCTCCTATAGATAGTTGAATGTACTTTTTTCATTGTATTTGATTTGAATTGTTAATATTTGAAGTGTCGAAAGCAGTTTTCTATTCGAAATTGAAAAGTGTCGTTAAGTCTTCCTTTCATTTTGAAAAAGAAATTGTTGAAATGTCACTTTGAAGAAGATATTTCAGATATATACTTAGTTTTCCTTTTTGGCATTTCTCATATTAAGGGAACGAAAAACAAATACATGTGTTTGCATTTGCATTTAGACTGTGTGCGAAAAATGATTTAGGAAAACTGCATTTAGTGTCTGCTCTTTTCTCTCTGTTTGAAAGAATCATAATCTTCTTTCCTTAGTAGCTATGATTTTCATTGCTAAAAAATAAACAACGATTTTTTATCACTTTAGATTGCATATTTAGGAATTTTACATATACATCATGCGGTGAACCTTGAAAGGCAAACTTCTAAGCAAGATCAACTCTAAAATAAATTTCAATGAACTTAACAACGCTTTGGAACCTAACGCAACACATCTAAAGGTCTATGCTAGAGACGTGTTTCCTATGCTAGGGATGTGTTCCAGTGTCATAAAATCTAGTAACTTATCGTTTTCATTGAAGTTTGGGTGATTCCTCCTCTTTCATACAACAAGTGCTAGCACGGACTTGTCCTCCCTGTACCATCGAGTATACATTGGGAGACCACAATACGCTTATATCCTTTATCTGTAGGAATCCATGTCTGCTGCCCTATCGATTGCAATGCACTGAACACAACATTTGGGAAGATTGACTGCCATACATAAGTCCTTGGTAATTTCTCTTTAATTTGTCACCATGGTGTATTTTGTAGTTTTGTGATTGGTTTGCTAATCCCCCTGTCTAGATTTCTAGAGTAGTCACTTTCGTTCCTTTTCGACTCCTTAAAAGAAAAGGTCCATCTGAGCACTTGTCACTTCAGGCTCATTAAAAATTGAAGGGGACTATAGTCATATTTAGCTTTTTCTCGACTCTTAAAAATTGAAAAAGCAAAGTTTTGTCAAAGCGTCATTAAAATTTATTAAATTCGGAATAACATCCCTGTTCCTTCATTGATCTTAGGTTGAGTTAATGGAGTCCACTAATCATGGAATCCATCTTGAGGGTATTCATAGCCCTTTTACATCTTGGGGAAATATTGGTGCACCTCATATGGCCACATTGTCTCTACCAGGTCTGACTATTGGCCTACTAGTGTGGCTATTCTCAACCTCTGTGGTTCAAAGTAATGTGATTCCTTAGCAATTGAATCATCATCTAGTTGATACTGAAGTTGAACCTTCACCTTCTTCTTCATTTGTTTCTCCCTCCTGTTCTTCATCTTCGCTTGGTGAAAATAGTGATACTAGTAACCAAGTGCCTGAGAAGAAGAAGAAATGAAAGTAGAAGAAGAAGAAGAAGTCAGTTAAGCAAGGGGGAAACCATGAATCATCTGGTGAAAATACACACACTAAATCTCCAAAATATCCTTGTCTAATTTGCGGAGAAAACCATTTTCATCGAGATTGTCCTTGCATTTCATGGATCTTGAGAGAATGGACTCCCTGTTCGCACTATCCGGTGTCATCAACCTCTGGTGATCATGTTAACAACACTCCATCAAATAGTGAAAATGAAATTCCTAGGTAGGAAGGAAAGATCAAAACTCCATGTGGATTATGTGAAGGGGATCATCGTCTTCCCCGTTGTCCTTTTTTGGATGAGGCCAAGAAATTCTTGCATAACCATCCTACTTCACGAGAACAACTACCACCTGGATACAAGAAACTCTCCCCTAGTCCTTCACTAGTTGAAAATTTGACTGACTTAATTGAACCATTGGTCAAAACACCTATTATTGAAAGTAAATCTTATGAGTCCACATTGGACCAAAGTCAACAGGTTGAGACGGTAGCCAACCTAGTCTTGCCTTCAGAAGATCCACCTTCAGATGATATCACTCCCAAAGAGAGTGAGAATGATACTGTTCAAATTCTTTTTGTCAATTCAGAGTCCGATGAACTTGGGGGAAATCCACCCATTCCTTCACAATAGGAAGAGAATCCCCCAGTTCCTACTACTCAAGGGGTTATTTCACCTGTTTATTCCGTACCCCCTCTAGGCAGTCTAATCGCTTCCTTTGATTGGAATCGACTAGCAAGATATCTCCTTCCTTATAATGTACCATTTCGAATCATAGTACAAGTTTACAAAATGATCGTGTCTAGCACTATCATAGATGAAGGGGCTTCAATGAGTATCATTTCCTTAACTTCTTGGAAAGTGCTTGGTTTGCCATCGCTTATGCTTAGTAAACAAAATTTATCAGGCTTTAACAAAGGAACCAGTCAACCGTTAGGGATCCTTTCTAAGTTGCCAATAACTTTGAGAAGGAAAACCATTCACTTGAACGTGATGGTGGTCCAAGGGCCCTTAGATTACAATCTACTCCTTGGACGTGACTATGTTTATAACATGGAAGCTATTGCTTCCACAGTCTTTTGAGTGATGTGTTTCTCGCATAAAGGAAAAATTGTCAAGCTTACTGACCAGCTTTCATTTCCCGGTTCAAACATAATGCCAAGTCAAACATCATCCCTAAATGGTCTCTTTGAGTCGAGAATGACTCTTCAACCTTCATTCCATCCACTTAATCATCGCGAGTAGTCCGGTGAATGTAACGAAGCTTAAGGGGCATGCACCCTTGTCTATTTTGCGGACAAACCCAGTTATAGAGATAAGTTTCCCTGTAGGTTATGTGATCGATCTGGGTGACCTTTCACCTTTGTCTATTTGGCAGACAAAGTGCAGGAAGTGTTTTGTCTAAGCATTGACAGAGAATCATCTTGCTTAACCACAGTAAGTTTCCATATGGTTACCGAAGACTTTTTTTTCATCATGTTGGGGCCATGCAAACATTTTTATGCAAGCAAGAAATGGCCAATTTCATTTTTTATCTTTTCTTATCTTTCTAGTATTTCAACTTCTTAGGTTAGGTGATTGTTTTGACACACCATTCACCTTCATCTATTCTGCAAGCGAAGCAAAGGAAAGGTTTTGTCTTAACAAGTTGATAAAACCATCCTACCTAACCTCAACAGTTCCTTAGCTTTAATAGTTTTTTATAGCTTTGTAGTTTGGTCGTTTCTAGCGTACATAAAAAGGCAGTGAGCAATGTTATCGTATGGTTCAAGCTTGTTAAAAAATAAACCTACTAATGAGCATAAGTTTCCCCAGAGTTCAAGCTCGTTAAAAAATGTACCTACCTTCAGAGCATAGGTTCCCCCAGAGTTCAAGCTCGTTAACAAATGAACCTACCTTTGGTAAACAACCTTTGTGATTGCCACTACATCAGCCTTTTGAACATTGGTTGTGTTCCTAGCATCACCTCCATTCTTTTGGCCGATCATTACGCTTCCACTTGATTGTTTACCATTTTGAGGAACAACTGTGATGAGTGGTCTTGTTAGCCACCCTCTTCATACCGCCATGTTTTGAGAAGTTCCAAGATTACTCGGAACCAGTTGCTACCCTAGATACCACTCGTTCCTCAAAAAATGAGTCCACTTTAAACCCTTTTCAAACTCGCTAAATATGAAAAGCTTGCCAAGCAATTGGCCTCTATTGCTTGCTAAATTCATTGGAAGAACCATCCCTCCTGTGTATTCTAAAATTTTTAGACCTGAGGGATTATCTCATAAAAAGTTCGAGCGCTTGTCTTTTTCGGCTCGCTAAAGTGATCAAAAGGTCATCCATTTTGTATTATTTTAATCTTTTTTGGACATAAGGGATTATGCTACGAAAAAGAACTATTGGAGTTCTCTTTTTGTCCCTTTTCAAACTCTCTAAGCATGAAAAGGACCGAGTTTTCTTTGTCATTAAACTCGCTAAAACAATAGAAACAAGCTTCTCAAGCCAGACAAGAATGAGTTTCACTATCGCTAGGCTCACTAAAACATAGAAATAGGTTTGCCCCAAGGGAAAATTATAGAACAAGCATATGTTATCCTCCTTAAGCTTGAAAAAAATAAAGAGGTACTGGTCAGCAATGACTGGGGAAAAAGGGAAAAAAATTTGAAGAATTTTATTGGTAGTAGGTCGCTCTTGAACATGATACTTTGACTCCATCACCATGATTGAGTCGGGTTGGGTTATTCCATTCACCGGTTGTATCACCATTGGTCCTCCATACCATCAATATTTTGGGGTTAACGCTAACAGTCCATCTTAGTGTCACCGATATGTTCAAGAGAAGTCATTCAGAGAATTGACCATTCAGCTAATGCCTCATCCACTGCAATATCTTCACCCTCCATTTTTCATGACTGTCCTTCCTAAACTTTGTATCATCAGATCGTTTTCACCTCCAGAAAATCATTTTCTTCGCTTCGTGTCATAGATGTGGGATACATTAAGGCCCTCCTATGACGGGTCACTTCTTGTCGACATCAGCTCATTATCCAAGAAGTTGACTTAGAAACAACCCTTTCAGTACTTTGAAGCTTGCATGCCTCAATGGCAAGTTTCTCACTTCCGGTGATAGGTTTACATCAATGGACTTTGACCAAAAGATTTTACGTGGTGTTCGACATCAGATCATATATTCACATCACATGAATTTTACTGTAGTACCTTGAGGGTCATTATCATTATCGATGATTCCTCTCGCACATGTTAACAGCTTACGGTATTGGCTAGTAATCAGGGGATGTCTTTCCATGTTCGACCTCATAACATCTTTTCACATGGATCGACTTGTACATCAGGCAAAGATTGAACGAGTTTTGAAGACCCTGGATCTAGTTTCATCCATCGATCTGTGATACATTCATGGACATAAAGACATCAAATGTACACAGAAGCTGCACAGATAGTCATCTAAGCCAGGGAAGATGAATCTTCGTAAGAAGAATCAGTCTGCAAGTGCAGAAAATTGTCTGTCCTATGTACATGAAAATGAATTTATAAAGTTGAGCATGGGAATGCCTGCCTCACCTAGATCATGAAAATAATATGATGATGATGTATTGAATTGTATCTTATACAGGTCACCTTCCAATTCGAATACCTCAGATCCTCATGATAAAGCATTTCACTCGACATCAAAATATTTATGACTTCATGCTTTAGGGGGAAACTGTTATAGACATATTTGGGCACTGCAACCCCAATCTTATATATCGATAAACCAAGGGATTTTTAACCCCTAAAAGTGTTGTTTCATACCCTAAAGGATCATGGTCAACTGATTACATCATTCCCCAAAAGTTCCACCTGAAAAACCACTCAGAACTAGCCAAAAATGGACCATATTGACTGCCCCACTGTCAAGGTGCGATGCATACTGACTTCTACACTAGCTAGGTGCGATGCATACTAAAGAGGTCTTCTGTGGGGTGTGATGAGCGAGGATGGACAAATGTCTGAGACAGTTTGCTAAGTGGATGCTCATAGAATCTTCCAGAAAATTCTCATATGACACTTGCCTCTCTGAATTCGCCCAGGGATGAGTAAAGATCCAAGAAATCTCAAAGTGGAACCAAAAACAACAAGTGGAATGACAATAATCAAAACCCCAAAGATGACTCACACCCTTGTAGAAATCTATAAATGGGTCACTCATCTAAGAGATCTGGAGGCTGGAATTTTTTAATTTTTAAGGAAGTGCTCATAGTTTGTCTTTGAGAAAAGGAATTGCATTGTTGGGTGATCTTGCTTTTCATGAGGTGAAGAGGGCTTTGATGCTGGGAGGATGATGCTAGATCACACAACTAGGTTGTAATTCTCCCTTCTACTATTAATAAAGTTCTTTGAGTTTTCCTCCATACAATCGTGTATTTGTGAATGCCATTGTATGACCAATATATTTCTGATTCTACATTGTTTATGATATAATAGATCGAGATGCTTTGATGGTGTTTTGTTATTTTGCCTCTACAGGTATTCATTGAGTGGGATAAGTAGGAGAAGAGGTGAAAGCTCTATCAAGGGAAAGAGGAATCAAGCAAGGATTCAAGCGGAAGATCCAGGTTGGTCCCTTTGCTCCTCTCTTATCTATCATACATAAAGGAAATCACAAATTGATTTGATTGTTTGTTTCTAGGATATCTGCCAATCCTAGTGGGACTAGCAGATCGAAAAGACACTAGTTTTCCCGTAAACATCTGGTATTCCTCATATCTTAGAAGAATGGTCTTCTCTTTCACATCATCGTGTGTCATCAACTTATAGAGATCATGCTAATGACACACAATCAACTAGTGGTAGTAAAGTTCATGGAAAGAACGGTAAAGTTAAGTTTCCCTGTAGGTAATGTGAAGGGAATCACCCCATTCACCTTTTTCCCTATCTGCATGAAGCCCAAAAAGTGTTGGATAACCGTCCTGCTTCTCCGCAGTGACTTCCACATGGTTACATGAGACTCTCCCTTAATCCTACACTAGTTGATAAAATGACTGACCCAAATCAATTGTCAATCAAACCCACTCTCTCTGAATGTGAATCCCATGAGTCTATCTATAATGCAGGAGAATTTGACTTGGAGGGAAAATCTTCAAACGTATTCCGAAAATCCAAAAAAATCTATAGGCAAAGGAGTGGAGTCCTTTAGCCAGCAATTTCCATGCATTTCTAGTTTAAGATTGGTATAGAATTAAGAATAAAAGCATTCTATAATAATCACTTATGGATAAGCGATAATAAGCTTTTATTGCTTTAAATCACTCTATATAAAAGGCATGATTTTGTATGGATAAGGACCGAGAGGGCTTATCTATCAATTATAAAATGAAATAACAGGATGTCGTGAGTTAGAGAGAGCTAGAAGCATTATCATCTAAAAAAAAGACCCTCTCTGTGCATATGTTGTTATAGTTCTCTGTTAACTGTAATTTGTATTTGTATCTGGTTGTGATTCTTGCTTTCTGAACATTGCTAATGGTGATTCGGATCATTTTTTTCTCTTAACAATGGTTTTAAGCTTGTAATTGTTTTTTCCGATATATCGACACATCTATTTCCTCTTACACCCATTGTTGAGCTTCCAAGTGGAAACTCTGTTTTAAATAGAGAATTCGTGAAATTACTTAGTCGCATCAGAGTTCTAGACATAAAATTATATAAGCTCCAGTTCATTCCCATATCGGGTCCGAACCAAGATGGCATCGCATAATTCCAAGCAGACTAGAAAGGGCCTTTGGAGCTGCTGAAGTCTGAAACTCTGATAGTCCAGACCCAAAACAATATAGAGGAGAGTGGAAAGGTTATCGAGTCCGCGATTGTTATTGCATTCCCAGATCAGAACGGAAGGAGCCTAGCATTGGAGTGTTGGCATCACCGATAGCGATTTCCAATAGTCCATGTACTATCACATCGGGGTTATCAGAAACATTGTGTTATTGCTCCATTCCATGTGGAATTTCCAACATCGATATAAAGCGCTGATAGTGTTAATTGCATTCAAATGCATAGTTTGAAATATAAAGAGTCGATAGTGTAATTCTTTCGAATTAACACTATAGTGGTATTAAGGCTCCAATTATGTATTTACATTCCTTTGGGAACAAAGGCCTGTGACTGTGTATTTTGCGTTTTACAATGTATTTCACTCTGTTTACAAGAACGATAGTTTAATTCTATAATTCCTATGGATTATAGGTTGAGGAAGGAAAAAATAGGCCTATTGCATTAAATCGTCGATAACAAGGGTTGGAGTGTATGAGAGGAAAACTCATGAAGTTGTAAATAGATGATGGATACACCTGTTGAAGTGGAGGAAGAGGAATTCATCCAGAAATTGAAGAAATTATATCAGGCTTCAACCGTTTGTCCATATCGCATGCACCCAGGTCACCATTAGTGCTGTCAGAGCAAACTGTTAACACTAAATTGAATCTCAGAAGCAAGAGAAGGAAAGTTAAGATGGCTTTTAGATTTGGAAGAGGGTGAGGACATGGTGGAAGAGGATGGCCTGTTGCAAACAATGAAGTAATGGTAGTTGTGCAATATATGCATGCTAGATTGGATGCATTAACACCAAACATAAATATAGATGATGCAAATGTCAGTGAACTTGAGGTTGAAGCTGCAGAGTAAGAAGTTGTAGCAGTTACTCCTGAGACGTGATTCTTCCAGTCAGTGTTGAGATCCATAGCTAGGCCAAAGACCAATTTTTCAATATAGGAAGGAGGACTGAATCCAAAAGAATTGAAAGATTGGATTAATGGCATGAAGAAATTCTTTGATTATGAAGAAACAGAATATGACAAGAAAGTCAAGTTTGTTGTCACCAAGTTAAAAGGCCATGCAACACTTTGGTGGGATGGTGTGCAGGAAGAAAGAAAGAGACTTCGAAAGCAAACTATCAAGAATTGGAGAAGGATAGTAGCAAAGCTAAGAGGTAAGTTTCTACCAAGTAATTATTAGCAAACCTTGTTCAGACAAATGCATAATATTAGACAAATGTCTTTGACAATGAAAGAATACACAGAGGAATTCTACAGGGTAAGCATAAGAGCTGGAGAAGCCCAAGATACAGATGAGAAGGTGGTCAGATATGTGAATGGTCTTAGGATGGACATTCAAGATGAGATAAGTCTACTGTCTCCTAAAACAGTAGAGGAAGCTTATTAGATAGCATTGAAAGTTGAAGAAAAACTCACGAGGAAGAATTTTGCCAAAGGGAGATGTACTTTCCAAGGAAGGTGTAGAGCCTCTAACTTGCACTTGATTATCCATCATTACCTACAGCTTTTCCTCACTTATCCCTCTCTTTTGCTCTATTTTCCGTATAAACTTGCCCAGATCATTACATTTGATGTCTTTAAGCATAATTAGTTAACTTTGCTTATGTTGTACTGTTGGTTTAGATTTTTGACATATAAACAGAGTTTCCGCAGTTGTTCAGCAATTCCGCAGTTGTTCAGCAATTCCGCAGCTGTTCAGAGATTCCGCAGCCTTTTTGTTGTTTGATATGCTCCACGTGTCTTCTCAAGGAACGAGCCACATGGGCATGTTGGGTTGGATGTACACATGGATCGTATGCTATTGGTTGAGCCAAACCAGTCACATATGCCCTTGGTCAACGTAGGTATTCCCTCGGTCAAACGGTCAAGTTCTAAACGGTGGCACGGGAGCCGTGAGCAGTTGGGACACGAAACTATAGCTGGCACCTCCTCCATGCCACGAAGACAACTAAAGACAGGATCCAAACATAGATTTGTCTCCCATGATGACCGTTTCCCTCAAAAGTGCACGGAGTTGCCTACGTGTTTGCTGCACAAGTTAATTAGCTAAGACTGCGTGTTGCTGCGTAGTTAATAAGTTAGGCTGTAGTTGCTTAGTTCACGCAGAGAGTGGTTGCCTCTGTGCTTATAAATAAAGCGTGTGCCAACGCTTATAGATTAGCTTTTTGAATATTGTAATTGTTGCGCTGACTCTGTTATAAAAACTCTGTTTTAGAAGGTTGTTCCTACAACACTTTTCACTATATTTTGACATGCTGGTTTTATAAAAAGAAGACTGTTCTGTTCACCTTTTCGTAGCTGATCTTTTAAGTTAGTTGCGTGGATGGAGGGCCCCCATCTATGACAGCCCGTGTACATAGTGTTTGGTTTCATTTTCCTGCTTTCAGCAATTTCTATTTCTTTCATCCTGTATAATAGTGTACCATTTGATCTTATGTCATTTCATTTCCAGCCTTTATTTTAAACTGATCAGTATTGTTCTTTTGCAGGTTTTTAACCTGGGATTGTTTTTGTCTTTGTGTATTTTCTTTATATTTGATGGAATTTTCAGTTGACTTATTCAAAGTTGCTGCCTTTACTCTATTTTCATAGCTGATTTCTAGTTTAGTTTCTCAAAGTTGTATGTTAACATATTGATGGTCTCTTTATCATAAGTTGTTCATCTTTCAGAGATCAGAATACTAATAAATTACAGCTGGCTTTGAGTACTTTTTAGACTAATCTTTAACTACTTCCTAATCGTGCTTTACATAATTCCATATGCTGAAAGCAGAGAGTTAGGAAGAGCTGAACATTATAACTAGTCTTTAAAGTAGTTTTTTCTCATTTTTGATCACTTTTTAAACTCATCTCTAACTACTTCCTAATCGTGTTTTACATAGTACCATATGTTGGAAGCAGAGAGTTAGGAAGAGATAAACATTATCATTGGTTTTTAAAGTGGTTTTCTTACCTTTTTATTTGCAACAGCATGAATAGTGTCTAGTGCCATTAGAAAGTGGTTCTTTGCTTTCAGTTCATTTCAAGTTATTTATTTATTTCAATCCATTTCTTTGCAAAGTTTAGAAGGTAGTTAGAAATCACCTGTAACACACACTCACTCATTTAGAAATCACCTTACACACACACTCACTCATCTGTTTATAAAATCTCCATTCCATCTTAGGAAGATAAATTGACCACAAACAACACCCCCAAACGACAAAAAGATCTAAGAGGTTGCTTAAGTACATATAGTACACCTTCACTTCATCAGCTTACGAGCCCCGGGTTGACAATTAATGACATCAATTTAGAAACACTAAATTGACTAAACATTTTGGCGCCGTTGCCAGGGAAGTGAAATTAAGTAGCCATATTCTTAGAAAAAAAAACATAAAAATTTCAAGGAAAGAAGTTGATAACCTATCAAAGTATGCTCTCCTCTTGCACTTCAAGGTGATCTGGAGGATCAGAAAAGAGAAAGTTATTGATTTGGTAGTTTCTTGAGTATGCTCTCTTCTTGCACCTAGAGTGAACTGGAAGATCAGAAAAAGAACTATTAACTTGACTTGAAGAAAAATAATAAAAAATGACATGCATAGAGCTAGAGATTCTAGGGGAAGGTTTTTAGCTAGAGCTCGAAGTTCAATTTTTACAAGTCCATCTGCTTCAAGGGATAGACAAGAGACACCTCCCTTATCTCCAACCGACACTCCTAGTCCTAGAATTCCTGGAATTCAAGAGCCAAGAGTTGACTCTCCTACACCTTCTATTGAATTTGAACCAGGAAGAGACTCTTCTCTTTCTCCTACAGAAAGACCAATTGTAATTGAGGAAGTGGAATCATCTGAAGAAGAAGGAGAAATCTCTTCTCATTCACCTTTTGTAGAGGAACCAGAAGATTTTGAAATCCCTAGGAGAACCATCATGGCAGAGGAAGAAGGAGGTGGTAGAGGTAGAGGTAGAGGTAGAGGAGGAGGAGGAAACAACAATAATAATGGAGGTAGAGGTCCCCTTGGAGGAGGAAATAGAGATGGGGATAATTCATTTGGGTTTTCCATTGTTAATGAGGATTCTCGAGCCACTATGAAAAACATATCACCATCTGTCCTCCCAAATTTCCATGGGTTAAGAACTGAGGACCCTGAAACATTTTTATTTGAGTTTGAACTGGTGTGTCGAACTTATGACTACCTGGATGACTCTCAGAAACTCAAATTGTTCCCTTCAACACTGAAGGATCAAGCCTTGAAATGGTTCATGGGGTTACTCACTCAATCCATTAGGTCTTGGGATGAAATGAAACAGACATTTTTGGATAGGTATTTGGACTATTGTATGCCTACTAATCACAAGGACGAGGTTTTTAAAATGATACAAAGAGAAGATGAGAGCTTAGAAGATTTACTTGAAAGATTTCAATATAACTTGAAAAGAGCAAAAATGAGTAGCTTGGATGAAGAGACCTTAAAAGCCCTCTTATTAAAAGCCATTAGGGATGAATGGATAGATATCTTAAACATGATGGGGAAAGGGGATATTTCTCAACTTTCACTCAATGATATAGCAGAACTTTGTATCCATCTCTCAAGAGGCAAATCAAAAACTCAAAAAGGGCCTAGAGATCCTTCTCTCCTTAGAGCAAATAAATCTGCAACAAGATCAGTAAGTAGGGCTGAAATCGGCAATATGCTTGATGAATTCAAAACTGACATCTTAGGGAGTCTTAGTGAACAACTAGATACCCTTAAGATTCACAATAAACAAAAAGCAGAAGCTGAGGCTTTGGCCATTTTTTGCCCGAAATGTAGAAAGAAACATGCTTTAAGGGAATGTCCCTTAGACACACACGTTGTAGAAACATGTGTAATTTGCTCAGAAACTCATGAGACTAAGGATTGTCCTTCAATACCTGGCCTCAAAGCAGTCTTTCAAGAGGATCCAAATACACTTGAATCTCTCTGTTTTATTGCAAGGAGACCTTGGCAAGGGCAACAAAATCAAGGGTTTAACAACTCTATGAATTCTCAATCCCAACCAAATTGGAATCCTTGGCAACAACCTTGGCCTCAACCTCAAAATGCTTTTCAAGCATGGATGCAAAGCATGCAAAATCCTTATGGGAGATTTGCTCAATTCTATCAATATCCTCCATCATTTCAGAATCAGCAGGCTCCACAACTTCCAAATCAAGGTCAACAACTATCATTGCCATACCCTCAACAACAACAACCTCCTCCACAAAATCAAAATTCTCAACTATCGCTTCAATCCCAGCAGAAATCAAATCAACTTCCCTCTCAGCCATTACCAAATCCAAATAATAGGAACCCTCAAAATGCTTACATGATGGAAGGTCAACCATTCCCTACCTATATGGTTGTTCCTCTCAATGAAGTACAACTCAGATCAGGTAGAATCTTAGATCAACCTTCTACAAGTGTTCAACAACCAAGCATTTCTGAGGAAGAATCTCTCAAAGTCAATAAGGGTTCTGAAGTATCACTTCAAAACCAAAATATCCAAAAAGAAAAAGAAAAAGAATCAACCTCTACAACTCCCATAGTTGAGCAACCTACACCTTTAGCTACACCTCCTTTTCCTGAAAGATTACAAATTGACAAAGGAGTGGAAAAGCAAATATGGGTGCCTGACTATAGTTTTCTAGATGAATTGAAGAATGTCTGTATCAAGATCCCCTTGTTACAAGCCATTAAGGAAATTCCCATTCTAGCGAAGACAATAAAGGAGTTGAGTTTGAAGAAAACAGGAAAGAGAACCAGAGATACCAAAAGGATACATCTAGTTGGAAAAATTGCAGACATTATGATGGGTAAGATTACCATGCAAAAGTATGTGGATCCCGGTAGCCCTATTGTCAAAACTCATATTAATGGGGTTGAAATCCCAAATACTTTGATTGACTTAGGAGCCGCGATCAACATCATGAGTAGACAGACCATGGATCAGTTAAAGCTTCCTAACCTTCTCTTTACACCTACTTTACTGCAGCTTGCAGATAGATCAATCATTAAACCTGATGGTGTATTGGAAGACATTCCAGTCTCCCTAGACTCTTGGGAATATCCAGTTGATTTTATGATTTTAACTCCCAAGAACAATCTAGGAGGACATCCTCTTATCTTAGGAAGACCTTGGTTAGCAACAGCTGATGCTTTTATCAGTTGTAGGTCTGGGGACATGTATATATCAGATGGTAATTCCACCAAGAAATTCAACTTGTATCCTCCAGCAAAGGCAATAACAGAAATAGGAGAAGATGAGTGGGTTGATGATGAGGATACTATTCAACCTGTTCTAACCATCTCTGAGATCAGTGAGGATAGTCAAATTCTAAATACATTAGAAAATTTTGAAATACCTTTAGAATATGACTCTACACAATTTCAGTTAGATGCAGACATTGAATATCTCTCCTCTAGACAGATGTCTCTCTTCTCAATGGAAGAGTTTGGTAGTTCTACAGTTGAAATCCTTCCAGGAAAAACATTGAACATTAACAAAAACTTGGAAAGACCACAACAAGAAGAATTAACTAAACTTTTGCAAAAACATTCCACTGCATTTGCATGGGAATACACTGACATGAAAGGAATCGATCCTAAGACTTGTATTCATCACATCTATATTGAGGAAAACAGTAGACCAATCAGACAACCTCAAAGGAGGATGAATCCAAACCTTAGGGAAATCGTGAAAGAAGAACTCCAGAAATTGCTCAAGGTAAACTTCATTTACCCCATTTCAGATAGCCAATGGGTTTCTCCCTTGGTTATAGTGCCCAAAAAGAATGGGAAATGGAGAGTTTGCATTGATTATCGAGAATTGAACAAGGCAACCTTAAAGGATCATTTCCCTCTACCTTTTATTGATCAGGTACTAGACACTTTAGCAGGTAAAAAGTATTTCTCATTCTTGGATGGTTTTAGTAGGTATAATCAAATTCAGGTAGCACCTGAAGATCAAGACAAAACCACATTTACTTGTCCTTGGGGAACTTTTGCCTACCGAGTACTCCCTTTTGGATTGTGCAATGCACCCGCTACATTTCAAAGGGCTGTACTAGGAATCTTTTCAGATCTGATTCATGATTGTGTAGAGGTATACATGGACGATTTCACAGTTTATGGTAATACATTTGAAGAAGCTTTGGAAAATTTGGAAAAAGTACTGATAAGATGTAAGGAAACAAATCTTTCTTTAAGTCATGAAAAGTGTTTTATGATGTTTACTGAAGGGATTGTTTTAGGACATCATATTTCAGGAGATGGGATTAAGGTTGATAGATCTAAAGTTGAAGTCATCTCTAAGTTACCTGTTCCAAATTGCCAGAAAGATGTTAGAAGTTTTCTTGGGTTTACTGGATATTACAGAAGATTTATTGAAAACTTCACTAAGATAGCATCTCCTCTTTTCAAATTGCTTACCAAAGACTGTGAGTTCAAATGGGATCCTGAGTGTCAATCTGCCTTTGAAGCTTTAAAGACTAGAATATCTGAAGCACCCATCTTAAGGGGGCCAAATTGGAAACTCCCTTTCCACATTTCTATTGATGCTTCAGATACAGCTCTAGGAGCTGTTTTGGGACAAAAGGATTTGATCCCTTATGCCATTTATTACACAAGTAAGAATTTGACTCCCACTGAGTTAAATTATACTGTTACAGAAAAAGAATTCTTAGCTGTGGTGCATGCGATCAATAAGTTTAGACACTACATAACCGGCTATGAAACCTTTGTCCATACTGATCACTCTACCATAAGATATTTAATGAACAAACCTGTTACCAATGGTAGAGTTACAAGATGGCTTTTACTCTTACAAGAATTCAACATTACTGTGTTAGATAGACCTGGAAAACAAAACACAGTAGCTGATTTCTTGTCTAGAATCCAAAACACTAATGAGGATTCTCCAGTAGAAGATAAGTTTCCAGATGAATACTTGTTTGCAGTAACTACCAAGACTCCTTGGTATGCAGATATGGCTAATTATCTAGTTACAGGGAAGCTTCCTCTACACTTATTTCCTAATGAGAAAAGGAAAATCATTCAGGAGAGTTCACATTATTCTTGGATTTCTAATGAATTGTTCAAAACAGGGCCAGATTGTATAATCAGAAGGTGTGTTCGGGAAGATGAAATGCCTGACATCCTTAAGGCATGTCATGATGAACCATGCGGCGGGCACTTTGCTGACAAGAGGACAGCCTATAAAATCCTTTCTCTAGGATATTATTGGCCTTCTCTCTTTAAAGATGCAAAGCAGTATGTTAGAAGGTGTGACAGCTGCCAAAGAGTTGGGAGACCAACTCCTTCAAATGAAATGCCACTACAGCCTCAGGTATGCATCGAACCCTTTGAGAAATGGGCTCTAGATTTCGTTGGACCAATTAATCCACCATCAAAGCAAAAGAAGTATATACTGGTTTGTACTGATTATGTTACTAAGTGGGTAGAAGCCAAGGCATTGCCTTCTGCCACTGAAAATTCAGTTGTTCAATTTCTTTTTGAGGATATTTTCACTCGTTTTGGTGTCCCAAGGGAAATTGTAATAGATCAGGGCAGCCAATTTACATCTAAATTGATGGAGAAGCTGATGGAGGAATATAAGATCAAGCACAGAACATCTACTCCCTACCATCCGCAATCCAATGGCCAAGTGGAATCTACCAATAAAGTTCTTGAAGGCATCATCACCAAGACTGTTCATCTTCATAGAAGAGATTGGGCGGAAAGGCTTCCTGAAGCCTTATGGGCCTATCGAACCACATGGAGGAACACAACAGGACATTCTCCCTATGAACTTGTTTATGGGAAGGAAGTCCCACTTCCCATTGAGTTCCAAATCAAGACCTTCAAGATGGCAGTCCAATTGGGAATGAGCCTCTCAGAAGCCCAAAAACACAGAATGGACCAGCTAAATGAGTTAGATGAAATAAGACAAGATGCAATTCTAAGGACCGATCTAGTTCAACACCAAAGATCTAAATGGCATGATCGACACATCAAAGAAAGAAAGTTTCAGAAAGGAGATTGGGCACTATTGTTTGATTCAAAGTTTAAGGACTTCAAAGGAAAATTTAAAACTCATTGGCTTGGGCCATATGAGGTTGATGAAGTCTTTAGTAATGGAGCAGTTCGAGTGAAAACTATTGATGAATTTCATACTCCTCTTATTGTGAATGGCCATCGCCTGAAAATCTACCAGAGGCCACTCTCAAAAGAGGAATTTGTCAAGTTGTTTAAAGAAGATTCTGCAATCAAGTTGGTGGAGAAGGATTCTTCTCCTCCATCAGCCTAATCTTTGGTTTTTGAAAAAAAAAAAAAAAGGAAAAAAAAAAAGAAAAAAAAAAAAAAAAAAGAGAAAAAAATAAATAAATGTATAAGCCTGAAAACCAATCTCTGATTGGCAGTCTTATGCAGAAAACCTGAGGTGAAAATCAGGGTCACCTGACACCTCATGTTTTCCAAAAAAAAAAAATCTCTCTCTCTCCCATCTCATTTCGCCATTTCATTCACTTCATTCACCATCTTATTCATTCAACCACTCTCACTCCACCTCATTTCTTTCCATTCATCCATCCATTACATTCCATTCCACCAATAAAGTCATTGTCAGATTTATTTTTACACAGCTAAAGTTGTTTTGTGCAGCCAGAAGGGTATTTCTGCAGTTTCTGCAGCTGAGGAGCAATTCCGCAGCCAATATCCTAATTCCGCAGCCAATACACTTTCTGCACCTGCATAAAAAAAAACACAGTCTGTTTAAAGAAGGAATCTGCAGTCCAAAGGTCATCAACAAAAATTGAAAGGTCATGTAGCAGCAACAAACAATGAAAGGTTGATGTCAGATAAGCAAAAGGAATCAAAACGCGGACACCTAAGGTATGATCTAATTTCTAAACCTATGGTTATAACATTTTGCATAGTTTACGGGTTGTGTTTTTTTGCCATTCAATGTAATGATTGCCAATCCTCTCCATTACTCGACCGAAATCCCCGTACCTCTCAGCCTTAACAGCCACCATTCATCACGATTTAAAAGCCCACACACGGCTGTGTTTCCATTTAAATTTTCGTACCTAAGTGACGTAGACAATTGTACTACGACTCTCTGCGTTATGATTCCGTAGCCAAATGTACACTCATGACCGAAGTCTAAGGATTTAAACGTTTCTTCCCATCATTCATAACCCTCCTACGCATGTATTATCTCATTCACGCAGTTGTTTCACTTCCACATTTTCCTTGCTTTCCACTGCTCTGCCTTATTCACCACTCTGTCATCGTAACCATACTCTGTTACGTTTCTCTCCTCTGCTAAACTTTGACCACTGTTGTGAATGTATTACGGCTGTTGTGTTGAAGCCGTAAGTCTACTGTGTGGAAACCACTGTTGAAACCGTATAACCCTTCCTCAAGAGTATTAAAACAGAGCCAGAGAATCAATGGGTAAACTTCTGAGGGCAGAGCCAGAGGGCTCCAAATTTCTGGAAGGATATCCCCAAGTCAAAGACCCTTTGCAAAAGGCAAATTGGCTCCAGTGCATTCAAAAATTCAAGGGTTATCATAGAGAGGTCACAAAGACTTTTGCACGTTCTTTCAAAGAGAAAGACAACCAAGTGGAGATAGGAGATCTGAAATTCACAGTCACCGAGAGCAGTTTGGCACAGGCCACTTCACTACCACAAACTGGGGAGAGATGGTTCAAAAACCGATCAGTACAAGACCAGCAATGGAAGCAAATTCTGAAGAATCCAGGTATGGACACTAGCATCTTTACAAAAGGAATCCCTGTTAATCTTCTCAAAGAAGAATGGACAGCTCTGCTTCTACTAGTACAAAAATTCTTTACATGTGAGGGAAGGTTTGGAGTTCTATATGTTTATCATGCCAAAATTATGATGCATTTCTTAGGAGAGCATGACATTAACCTTCCATACTTTTTACTCTCAAGCCTTAGAAAAATGTGCTCAATAGTCCAAAGAAACCCAAGAAACATTGAGCCACATTTATACCATCACGGGCTTGTCAAAATACTAGTTGAAGAACAGTTAAAGGCCAAAATGGATACCTGGGAAAGATTTCTTGTGAGAAACCACTTCGAAGAGGCAGGAGAAACCTCTGTGCCTAGAAAGAGTAGAAGAAAAAGAGAAGAGGTTACCCCAGAGACTGTTGTCCAAGAAGAAACTGTCCAGGACCTTGTTGAAGAAGAAAATGTTGACCATCATTCTGAACATGAAATTGACCCTGAACATGCTGTAGACATTGATCAAACAGCCCAAGGAATCATTACAGAAACCCTGCAAGAAATTGTACAAGAAGCTGCTCAAAAGAAAAAGGAGAGTAGGAAGAAACAAAAGAAAGATAAAGGAAAAGCCATAGCCCAAGAATCCTACCTTACTCCTGAGAATTCCAGTGAAGAGGACACTCAGCCATTGGCACATAGGTTGGCCCAACTTCATGAGGCTGCCCTTTCCAAGAAGATGCAAAAACAAAAACAGAAGCAACAAAAAGAAAAACAGAGCATCACCACTGTGAGAAGGAGCAGCAGGTTACAAAGCAAAATGGGGGCCACAAAGAACAAAGAGTCATTCTTTATTGACTTGAGCACACCTAAAAAGGTTGCTACAAGACTTGACTTTGAGAAAAGCTCTCCACATGTTGAGCAGGTTGAGACTAGCCCTCCACGTGAGGAAAGTCCTTTTGAGCATGAGCCTGAATTTGAACATGAACCTGAATTTGAGCAAGAGCCTAGTCCAAAGAGGTCACCAGAGATTGACCCAGACCAGCAGAGAGTATATAACTACTTGGAAACATTAGAACAAGCTGTTGCTGGTCCAAGCACTGTTCTACCTCTTGAACAACAAGTTCAATCACTGAAGCAAGAAGTATTTGAGTTAGAGGTACTAAATCGCCACATCAAACAAGAAAATGAAAGACTGAAGGAACAGAGCAATGTGGACAAGATGGTCCAAGATAATACCATGCTTCATATGGGCCTTTGGAAAAAGGAAAACAAAAAGCTCAAGAAGAAATGCAGGAAGTTAAGCAGAGCTTTGATCAATTTAAAATTCAGATGTTTGATGAAAAGACCAAGAGTCAATGTGGCCACACAGAGGAAGAGGAAAAGACTAGATGTCTTAGCAGAGGCATCTCAGCAGATGGATTGAACAATGTTTTCGTTGCATGAGGACATGAAACACCCTCGTAGTGGGGGTATGTAGAGCCTCTAACTTGCACTTGATTATCCATCATTACCTACAACTTTTCCTCACTTATCCCTCTCTTTTGCTCTATTTTCCGCATAAACTTGTCCAGATCATTACATTTGATGTCTTTAAGCATAATTAGTTAACTTTGCTTATGTTGTACTGTTGGTTTAGATTTTTGACATATAAACAGAGTTTCCGCAGCTGTTCAGCAATTCCGCAGCTGTTCAGCAATTCCGCAGCTGTTCAGAGATTCCGCAGCCTTTTTGTTGTTTGATATGCTCCACGTGTCTTCTCAAGGAATGAGCCACATGGGCATGTTGGGTTGGATGTACACATGGATCGTATGCTATTGGTTGAGCCAAACCAGTCACGTATGCCCTTGGTCAACGTAGGTATTCCCTCGGTCAAACGATCAAGTTCTAAACGGTGGCACGGGAGCCGTGAGCAGTTGGGACACGGAACTATAGCTGGCACCTCCTCCATGCCACGAAGACAGCTAAAGACATGATCCAAACATAGATTTGTCTCCCATGATGACCGTTTCCCTCAAAAGTGCACGGAGTTGCCTACGTGTTTGCTGCACAAGTTAATTAGCTAAGACTGCGTGTTGCTGCGTAGTTAATAAGTTAGGCTGTAGTTGCTTAGTTCACGCAGAGAGTAGTTGCCTCTGTGCTTATAAATAAAGCGTGTGCCAACGCTTATAGATTAGCTTTTTGAATATTGTAATTGTTGCGCTGACTCTGTTATAAAAACTCTGTTTTAGAAGGCTGTTCCTACAGCACTTTTCACTGTATTTTGACATGCTGGTTTTATAAAAAGAAGACTGTTCTGTTCACCTTTTCGTATCTGATCTTTTAAGTTGGTTGCGTGTATGGAGGGCCCCCATCTATGACAGCCCGTGTACATAGTGTTTGGTTTCATTTTCCTGCTTTCAGCAATTTCTATTTCTTTCATCCTGTATAATAGTGTACCATTTGATCTTATGTCATTTCATTTCCAGCCTTTATTTTAAACTGATCAGTATTGTTCTTTTGCAGGTTTTTAACCCGAGATTGTTTTTGTCTTTGTGTATTTGCTTTATATCTGATGGCATTTTCAGTTGACTTATTCAAAGTTGCTGCCTTTACTCTATTTTCATAGCTGATTTCTAGTTTAGTTTCTCAAAGTTGTATGTTAACATATTGATGGTCTCTTTATCATAAGTTGTTCATCTTTCAGAGATCAGAATACTAATAAATCACAGCTGGCTTTGAGTACTTTTTAGACTAATCTTTAACTACTTCCTAATCGTGCTTTACATAATTCCATATGCTGAAAGCAGAGAGTTAGGAAGAGCTGAACATTATAACTAGTCTTTAAAGTAGATTTTTCTCATTTTTGATCACTTTTTAAACTCATCTCTAACTACTTCCTAATCGTGTTTTACATAGTACCATATGTTGGAAGCAGAGAGTTAGGAAGAGATAAACATTATCATTGGTTTTTAAAGTGGTTTTCTTACCTTTTTATTTGCAACAGCATGAATAGTGTCTAGTGCCATTAGAAAGTGGTTCTTTGCTTTCAGTTCATTTCAAGTTATTTATTTATTTCAATCCTTTTCTTTGCAAAGTTTTGAAGGTAGTTAGAAATCACCGGTAACAGACACTCACTCATTTAGAAATCACCTTACACACACACTCACTCATCTGTTTATAAAATCTCCATTCCATCTTAGGAAGATAAATTGACCACAAACAACACCCCTAAACGACAAAAAGATCTAAGAGGTTGCTTAAGTACATATAGTACACCTTCACTTCATCAGCTTACGAGCCCCGGGTTGACAATTAATGACATCAATTTAGAAACACTAAATTGACTAAACAGAAGGGGAAGTCAAGGTGGTAGAGGAAGATATACAACACCTAAATATGGAGCTAGCAACACCTCAACCCAGCATGCACCCACAGGACGTGATGCAAGAGGCAGAGGGAGTTTTTCTAGAGGAAGAGGAGGCAGAGGAAGAGGAAGAGAAATAAGATGTTACAAATGTAACAAAATGGGACATAGAGCTTCTGAGTACCCATAGAATGCAGGAACAAGCCAGAGGAATGCAATTGTTTCTCCAGTTGAGGGAGAACCACTAGTAGCAAGAGTGGCAGAAGAATCAAATATACCAGAGAGAGGAGAATATTTGGTAGTTAATAAAGTTTTTCTCAAGCGAGCAAAGGAGATAGCTGAACCATCACAAAGAAATACCTTGTTCATAATAGTGTGTAAAGTTCAAGGGAAATGTTGTCAGATGATCATTCATAGTGGCAGCACTGATAATTTGGTCTCTACAAAAGTAGTGGAGAAATTGAAGCTGAAGACAATGAAACATCCAACACCTTACAAGGTGTCATGGTTACAAAAATGACATCAACTGTTAGTGAAAGAATAGTGTGAAGTGGAATTTCAAGTGGGCAAGTACAAAGATAAAATTGTATGTGATGTGATGCCAATGTGTTAAAATTGGCAACCAGGGTAAAAATTCATGTGGGTCATCTTATTCATGGCTATAATATTTTTATTAGATTCCTCTCGTTGAGAGGTGTAGGATTGATATAAAGATCATCCGATTCCGATAAGTATTCATGGAGATATGAATTTATTTTGATTATGGAATTATTATCAAGTCAACCTACAACTCATGTAGGCTCAGAAGCCCAACAGTCGCATCTATTCACCCACCAATTTGTGTATAAATATAAGAGAACTTTTCCTCATTTGGAATCACTCATCTCATCACATCTCTCTCTCTATACTGCGCAGATATGAGTCTCTTCTCTACTGCGCTGAAATGGGTCTCTCTCTCTCACACATGTGAAGCCGGAAGCTGTTGAATTTGAAGCAACAATTGCAGAAGTAAAGATTGACTTGCGTGGCCTAGAAGATCTCCCCCTTGGAACTGTGCTGTAGGTTCATCTGAACCTCCTTTGAAAACCGCAACTTTTGGTGGTGGAATGAAGTCAATCTGACGAACGGTTTGCAAGATATCAACTGCCCTAGTTTGAAGCCGAAAACTGCTGAAGTTGAAGCTGCAACTGCAGAAGTAAAGATTGACTTGCGTGGCCTAGAAGATCTCCTCATCTAAATTTCACTGTAGGTTCATCTGAACCTACTCTGGAAGATGAAACTTTTGGTGGTGAAATGAAGTCAATCCGACTGTTGGTTTGTGAGATATGGTCTGCCCTAGTTTGATAATGAAGCCGCTAATGCTGATGCTACTGATCTAGGGTTTGCTACTGCTGATATGAATCAGATTTATTGTACTATTTCTCTCTGCTGAATTATTGAAGATAAAAGAAGATTTGATCAAAGGGTTTCCCCACACATTGTGGGGTTTGTCCCTGGCTAGCCGCCACATCTTTTGTCTCTTGTCTTGGCTTGTTTTCTGTCAATCGTTTAATGTTCTATCTGCACTTTACTTTATGTACATGTGATTGCTAATCGGTGGAATACAATAAGAAAAAAAAAAAATTGTTATAAGCATAGAACATACCATAACTTAACATGGTATCAGAGCTAAGGTGAAGACAAAGCCCGAGCAAGAGCAAGAGCAATCATTGAAGAGAAGATTGGCAAGGCTATCCTAAAAGAACTATGGGGTCCTCAACACTCTTTCCTGCCGAAGACAAGCTCCGTGAGAAAGCTAACTATCACGGATGAAAGATGTCTATCGATCTAACCCTTGAAGATCAAGGAGTGCTGGACCATGTAAGAGGCAATATTGTTGAGCCTTCATCAAATGCATCTGCTGCTGCTTGGAACAAATGGAAAAATGGAGAATTCAAAACAAAGAAGATCATCCGGGACTCTATCGACAAGCGCTTGGTGGCCTACATCTCTGATCTAGACACCTCCAAGGAAATCTACGACAGACTGGATTACCATCTGAATGGTATGTGTTCAGGACTACTCTTCTTAACTATAATGTAATTCCTGGTTTCGAGGAATTAATGGCTAGATGCATTTAAGAAGAAACAAGGGAAGAAGTGTAAGAAATGCCTCCTGTTGCCTTTTCTTTTCATGCAAAGAAAAATAATTCCAGGACTAAATCAAAAGGAAAGGCTGGACCTAAGGCTAGAAGAAAATGACGATGTTACATTTGTGATAAAGCAAGTCACTATGTATGAGATCATGAGCATCATGATGAATGAGATCATGGACATAAAGGGCAACATGAGATCATAAACATATAGGATAGCATGATGATGATGCACACTAGTTTGAGTAGCATTATGATGAATAAAGTCATGGACATGGGCAGCATGATGATAATAATGATCAGAGAATCATGGTACAGTATGCAGTGGTGCAACTCGAAATCCCTCTGATGGCAATCAAAGGAATGACAAATTCAACAGCAAAGGTAAGAGGAGAGCTAGGAATCAAGGAAGAGGACAAGCATTAAAGAAGGCCAAAAATTCCAGGATGTATTAAATGCACGTGACCTCAAAAAGAACCTAGTGTCCATCTCGGGAACGGAAGACAAAGGCTACAAGGTAACCTTCAGCGATGGCAAGTTATGTATATGGAAAAATAATGTTAAAGATGCCTTTACTCTTGGGTTTAGTGTTGATTCATTATATCAAGTCGATGGAAATCTGCTAGGTGTCATGTCTTATGACATATCTCTTCAGTCTGAACTTTGGCATTAGAGGTTTTCCCCCCTTCATTATAAAGCTATACTCGGTGTAAGACAAATGGAGATAGGGATGCCCGAATTCTAAATAGAGAATGAAGGTGTATGTCCAGGATGTGCTGAAGGAAAGCTCAAAAGGGGACCATTCCCCTCAAGCCAAAGCAAGTCCTCTGATATATTACAATTGGTTCACTTAGGCATACCTGAGGTTGGCATTAAGAGGGAGACTACTACACCAGATACTCCTGAGCAGAATGGTGTGGTGGGAAGGAAGAACCGCACGATGATGGAAGTTGTATGGGCCATGCTACATGATCAAAGACTTCTGATGTTTCTATGGGCTGAAACTACAATCACCGTCGTATATGTACAAAATCAATGCCCTCATCGAGCATTGGGTTCCAAGACTCCTAAAGAAAAGTTCATCGCAAGGTGAACAATCTTTCAACTTTGAGGAGATCTCAAGAAGCCAACACCAGGGAACCAAAAGAAAAGGATGTCAAATCAATGCCTGATGTAGAAGAACCCATGGAACTGATAGATTCTCATCCACATGAGCCTTCCTCTTCTAGGAAGAGGCCTTCATGGCTCAGGGGGATACTTGATGATGCTAAAGGACATGATGCACCCTGAGGAACCTTCCGTCAAAGTAAGAATCTTAATAGGTATCAAGGATACCTGACCATCATGAGCACGATCATACAAAATGAGCCTTCGTCATTCTCAGATGTCGTCAAGCATCAAGTATGGAAGGATGCTATGACCGTAGAATATGAGTCTATTATGGAGAATGATGTCTGGGAAGTAGTTCCCAGAGCCTGGTCAAGACAATTGTTACTTCAAAATGGCTTTACAAGATAAAGCATGCAGCAGATGGAAGCACGGAAAAGTATAAGGCTCGTTTTGTTGCTCGAGGTTTCTCCCAAAAGGAAGGTATAGACTATGATGAGATTTTTGCACCTGTTGCCAGATATACGACCATCCGCTCGATCATAGCCCTTGCCGCTTCACAAGGATGGAACCTACATCAGGTGGATGTCAAGACTGCATTCTTGCATGGCTCGATCAAAGAAGAGGTCTACGTGGAACAACCCGAAGGATTTGAGACTTATGATCGAAAATCTCATGTATGCAGGTTGAAGAAAGCTCTCTATGGGCTGAAGCAAGCACCCCGAGCATGGTATGAGAGGATCGATAGCTACTTGATAAAGCTGGGATTCACTAGGAGTGAAGCCGATCCTAACCTTTACTTTAAGGTTGAAGATGACAAGCCTCTCATACTGGTATTGTATGTGGATAACCTCTTTCTAACAGGTGCAGACCCTCTCATTCACAAATGTAAGAGAGAGCTGGCCTCTGAATTTGAAATGAAAGACCTAGGACTGATGCACTACTTCCTAGGACTTGAAGTATGGCAGAAGCCAAGGCAAATTTTCCTATCTCAAGGGAAATATGTGGTAAAGATATTGGAAAGATTTGGTATGATGGACTGCAAGCCTGTGACTACCTCGAGGATCTTAACTTTTAGAAGTTATATGGTAGCGATGTCGGACCAGATTTGGGAAATGCCTCTGAGTTTCATAAACTCATTCGCATTGATGTTCTTGGTGAACCTCCATCCGAACATATTTTTTGCAGTTAGCATTGTGAGCTCATATTTGGTTGAGCCTCACTAGATTGATTCCAGGAATCTTCTGAGATGTATTCAGGACACAATCTCTCATGGATTAAGATACACTGCCGGAGATGTGAGACTACTTGGATATACTGATGTTGATTGGGGAGGCAGTGTGGTGGACCGTAAGAGCACTTCTAGGTGCTGTTTCACCTTGGGATCTTCTTCGATATCCTGGATGAGAAGGAATCAGAAGTCGGTGGCTTTGAGCACCACCGAAGCAGGATATATTGTTGCTAGCATAACCTCGTGTGAGGTAGTCTTGTTGCGAAAGCTCTTCAGTGAGCTGTTTGGATTTACATTGGGTACCACTGTGATTCTCTATAACAACCAGTGGTGGGATCCGATTATTGAGGAATCCCGTATTCGTCGATTGATCCAGTAGATAGACATAATCTTGGATATGGTAAGTTGATGAGCAAGGAGACTCCATCACATTAAGATGATGTACAGGTTGATACACCTTGTCAAAGCCCCGAGGAATGATCTAATCTGTGATTTTCCCAAACGACTTGGAGTCAGTAAGAAACCCTTGTACAAGGGTCCTACATGTTGCATACATTGAGCTCTGGGAGCACTGAGGGCTTGCGGTTATTACTGGAGAAACATACGACCACAGGGTGACTCACCCTCCCCTGGTGGTGTGCACTGGAACAAGATGATTCGCTCTCTTTTGGGACAAGATGATTCGCTCTCTTTTGGGACAAGATGATTCGCTCTCTTATGGAACAGGATGATTCACTCTCCTGTGTAGCAAGATGACTAGTTCTCCTGTGAGGCCTGGATTGATGTGTTCTCCATGGCAGCCTAGATTGATGTGTTCTCCATGGCAATTGTAGCAGGAATGATGTGTTCTCTGTGAGGCCTAGATTGATGTGTTCTCCATGGCAATTGTAGCAAGATTGATGTGTTCTCTTGTGAGGCTTGGATTGATGTGTTCTCCATGGCAATTGTAGCAGGATTGATGTGTTCTCCTGTGAGGACAGGATTGATTAGTTCTCCTGTCGAGGCATCCTACCCATGCAATCTGGGACTCATGGGAAGTACCTCTCATCTGATCAATGAGTAGGGAAATGAAGTTAGGGACCATAGTAGTACCGATGGGCGCATCGTTGTAACTACCGCACTCCCTATGCTAGGATGACCTCCATTGATCTGGGATCAATGATACTGGTTTGGGACCAGTGGTAGGAGTGGTACTTACGATGAAGCTGACTTCGGGTCGGCTGAGACTGGTCTGGGACCAGTGGTACGCACTCTGAGACTGACTTTGAGTCAGTGGAGGATGATACTAGTCTAGGACTAGTGGAGTTGTACTCACTATGACGCTGACTTCGGGTTGGTTGAGACTGGTCTGGGACCAGTGGTACATACTCTGAGACTGACTTTGAGTCAGTATGATACATCCTCGATCATTTCTTCTTCTTCATAATTCCGACAAAAGCAGAACATAATAGAACAATGCAAGAGCAGAGCAGAACAGAGCAAAACAGTACAGATCAGTGCAAGGCAGAACAAGACAAAGCAGAACATGCAGAATAAAGTAGAGCAGAATAGAACAATGCAAGAGTAGAGCATAATAGAACAAAATAGTACAGATCAGTGCAGGGCAGAACAAGACAAAGCAGAACAGGAAAAATAGAGCAGAGCAGGGCAAGGGTCAGGCTATACAAGGCAGTGCATTTGATGGATGAATAGTAACAACCGATAGACAGATTGCAGATGAAGTTCTCCATGGTTGAGAGGGAGTGTTAAAATTGGCAACCAGGGAAAAACTTCATGTGGGTCATCTTATTCATGGCTAATAATATTTTTATTATATTCCTCTCATCGAGAGGTGTAGGATTGATATAAAGATCATCCTATTCTGATAAGTATTCATGGAGATATGAATTTATTTTGATTATGGAATTATTATCAAGCCGACCTACAACTCATGTAGGCTCAGAAGCCCAACAGTCACATCTATTCACCCACCAATGTTGTGTATAAATATAAGAGAACTTTTCCTCATTTGGACTCACTCATCTCATCACATCTCTCTCTCTCTACTGCGCAGATATGAGTCTCTTCTCTACTGCACTAAAATGGGTCTCTCTCTCTCACACATGTGAAGCCGGAAGCTATTGAATTTGAAGCAGCAACTGCAGAAGTAAAGATTGACTTGTGTGGCCTAGAATATCTCCTCTTTGGAACTACGCTGTAGGTTCATCTGAACCTCCTTTGAAAGCCGTAACTTTTGGTGGTGGAATGAAGTCAATCCGACGAACGGTTTGCAAGATATCGACTGCCCTAGTTTGAAGCCGGAAACTGCTGAAACTAAAGCTGCAACTGCAGATGTAAAGATTGACTTGCGTGGCCTAGAAGATATCCTCATCTGAACTACGTTATAGGTTCATCTGAACCTACTCTGGAAGCCGAAACTTTTGGTGGTGAAATGAAGTCAATCCGACTGTCGGTTTGTGAGATATGGTCTGCCCTAGTTTGATAATGAAGCCGCTAATGCTGATGCTACTAATCTAGGGTTTGCTACTGCTGATATGAATCAGATTTAGTGTACTATTTCTCTTTGCTAAATTATTAAAGATAAAAGAAGATTTGATGAAAGGGTTTCCCCACACATTGTGGGGTTTGTCCCTGGCTAGCCGCCACATCTTGTGTCTCTTATCTTGGCTTGTTTTCTGTCAATCATTTAATGTTATATCTGTACTTTACTTTATGTACATGTGATTGCTAATGGTGGAATACAATAAGAAAAAAAAAAAAACTATTATAAGCATAGAACATACCATAACTTAACACAATGGATGTGTGTCACATATTTCTTTGAAGACCTTGGCAATATGACAGAGAATCCATGAATGATGGGAAAAGAAACACCTACAAGTTTGGAAAGGATGGTGTCAACCATATGTTGCTGCCTCTGCAAGAAGAAAATGTACTAGGAAAGAAGACTGATCCAAAAACGTTGTTACTAGGAAGAAAGGAACACTTGAATCAGATTGAAGAGAATGAGGTAAATTTTTCTGTAATTTGCAAGCCCAAGGTAATAATGAATTCTACTAAAATTTCTGATTTACCCATTGAAATTCAAGAAATGTTGGAGAAATATTGTGATATTATTGTTGATGATTTTCCAAATGAGTTTCCACCCATTAGAAGAATTAGCCATCATATAGATTTGATTCCTGAAGAAAGTCCACCTAACAAAGTAGCTTACAGAATAATCCTACAGAAAATGAAGAGGTTAGTAAGCAGGTGAAAGAATTTCTTGACAAAGGGCTGATCAGAGAAAGCTTGAGTCCTTGCGCAATACCAACAATTTTGAGTCCAAAGAAATATGGAGGTTGGAGAATGTGTATAGATTCAAGAGACATCAATAAAATCACAATAAGGTACATATTTCCTTTACCTAGAATTGAATATTTAATGGATTTCTTGAGTGGAGCAAAGTATTTTTCACAACTAGATCTTGAAAGTGGGTACCATCAGATAAGGATAAGAGAAGGGATGAGTGGGAAACCACTTTTAAGACAAATGAGGGATTGTAGTGGAGAGTAATGCCTTTTTGGTTTTCAAATGCACCAAGTACGTTTATGAGACTCATGAATGAAGTTTCTAAAGATTTTGTTGGTAAATTTGTAATAGTATAGCTGGATGATATACTAGTTTATAGCAGGTCTAGGGAGGAGCACATGAGGCATCTGAATTATGTCTTACAAAGGCTACAACAGGAGAAATTATTGCTGAATTTGAAGAAGTGTTCATTCATGAAAGAAGAGCTAGTGTACTTGGGTTTTCTAATTTCTATTGAAGGGCTGAAGATGGATCCAAAGAAGATCAAGGAAATCATGGAGTTGCCTTCACCCAAGAGTGCTTTTGAGGTAAGATTGTTTCATGGTCTTGCTAGCTTTTATAGAAAATTCATCAAGAATTTAGTAAGATTAATGCACCTATTATTGAGACCATAAAGAAGAACAAATAACCATTTAGATGGACTGCTGAAGCAGAATAGAGTTTTCAACTGTTAAAGAAGAAAATCACTGAAAAGCCTATTTTCGTTTTACCTGATTTTAGTAAGCCTTTCCAAGTGAAGTGTGATTCCAACGGAGAATAAATTGAAGGTATTTTAAGTCAGGAAGATAGACCAATAGCTTATTTTAGTGAAAAGCTAAATGATTCCAAAAAGAAATATTCTTCTTATGAAAAGGAGTTCTACGCAGTTGTGTAGTCATTAAAAAAATGGAGGCATTATGTAATGTCAAAAGAATTTATCCTTTACTCAGATAATCATGCACTACAATATATTATGCAACAGCCAAAGCTCAGCCAGAAACATGCCAAATGGGTAAAGTATCTTCAAGGTTTTCATTTTTTTTTAAGCATATCAAAGGCCAATCAAACAAAGTTGCAGATGGCTTAAGTAGGAGGAGTGTATTATTTCAAGAGAGTCAAATCCAAGTATTGGGTTTTGATTTTATTAAAGAATTGTATGAAACAAATCCAGATTTTAGAGAGGCATTTGAAGCTTGTAAAAATCCTATTTTGATGGATAGGAGTAAATGGTTGGATTACTTCTTACAAGATGGACTGTTGTTCAAGAAAAATCAGTTGTGCATACCAAACTGTTCAATGAGGGAGAATTTAATCAAAGTAAAACATAGTGGAGGACTTGCAGGACATTTTGGCATAGAGAAGACTTTTGAACGGTTGAGCAGATTTTACTTTTGGCCGAAAATGAAATTTGAAGTAGAGAAGTATGTGAAAACTTGTAAAGCCTATCAATGTACAAAGGGAAGAATCCAAAACACAGGTTTGTATATCCCATTACCAATTCCAGATAGGCCTTGGGATATGGTAAGTATGGATTTTGTTTTGGGCTTACCAAAGGCTAAAAGAGGTAATGATTCAATTTTTGTTGTAGTGGATAGATTTTTAAAAATGGCACACTTTATTCCATGTTATAAGACTAGTGATGCTTCTCACATTGCTAATTTGTTTTTTAAGGAGGTTGTAAGACTGCATGGATTGCCAAAGATTATTGTCTCAGACAAGGATTCTAAATTTGTTGGACATTTCTGGAGGACATTATTGAAGAAATTGGGAACTAAATTAAGTTAAAGCTCTGCCTATCATCCACAAACTAATGGATAGAATGAAGTTGTGAACATGAGTTTGGGTAATCTTTTAAGGAGTCTTACTGTAGAAAATCCAAAGCAATGGGATAAACTGTAGGCACAAGCTGAATATGCATATAATGGCTCACCTAACAAGAGTATAGGATAGATTCCATTCCATATTATTTATGAAATGCATCCAAGAGGAGTATCTCAGTTAAGAAACTTAGGAAAAGAAGACATGAGAAGTGCAGAGGGTGAAGATTTTGCTTCAGAAATGAAAGAAATACATGAACAAGTGAAACAATAGCTGTAGGATAGCAACATAAAGTATAAGACCAGAGTAGACATGAGGAGAAGAGAGGTTAAATTTGAAGTTAGAGATCTGGTTTTAGCACATCTCAGAAAGGAGAGGTTTCTAAAGAGGGAGTATAAGAAATTGAATTTAAAAAAAATTAGACCTTGCAGAGTGTTGAGAAAATTTTCTGCAAATGCCTATGATATTGAGTTACCCCCTGATGTTGGAATATCACCAATTTTTAATGTTGTAGACCTGTACAAGTATGAATGTGAAACTGCAGATGATACAACACAAGATCAAGAGACACAAGAGATTGACTGGGTAAAACAGTTACCCACAACAAAAGAATTGTAGCCAAAAAGACTTTTGGACAAGAAGGTGTTTAAGAAGACAAGGGGATGAGAATACTTCCAGTATTTGGTAAAGTGGAAGGATTAGACAATCGTTGAATCTACTTGGGTTACAGAAGACATGCTACAGAAACTGGGCAGTTCTGTAGATGAAATCATGGACAGGAGCCCATGAATAATTCTGTCCTCAGTAGTCTGATGGAGGAGAATTTGACTTGGAGAGAAAATCTTCAAACTTATTCCAAAAATCCAAAAAAATATACAAGCAAAGGAGTGCGGTCCTTTAGCTAGCAGTTTCCATGCTTTTCTAGTTTAAGATAGGTATAGAATTAAGAATAAAAGCATTCTGTAATAATCGCTTATGGATAAGCGATAATAAGATTTTATTGCTTTAAATCACTCTATGTAAAAGGCATGCTTTTGTATGGATAAGGACCGAGAGGGTTATCTATTAATTATAAAATGAAATAATAGGACACTCTAAGTTAGAGAGAGCTGGAAGCATTATCATTTGAAAAAAAGGACCCTCTTTGTGCATCTGTTGTTATAGTTCTCTGTTAACTGTAATTTGTATTTGTATCTGGTTGTGATTCTTGCTTTCTAAACATTGTTAATGGTGATTTGGATCTATTTTTCCTCTTAACATTGGTTTTAAGCTTGTAATTGTTGTTTCCCACAAATCGTTGCATCTGTTTCCTCTTACACACATTGTTGAGATTCCAAGCAGAAACTCTGTTTTACACAGAGAATTCGTGAAATCACTTAGTCGTAGTAGAGTTATGGGCTTAAAATTATATAATCTCTAGTTCATTCCCATATCGGGTCCAAACCAAGATCACATTGCATAATTCCAAGCGGACTAGAAAGGGCCTTCGGAGCTGCCAAATTCTGAAACTCTGATTGTCTGGACCTGAAACATTATAGAGGAGAGTGGAAAGGTTATTGGGTCTGCGATTGTTATCGCATCGCCAGATCGGAACAGAAGGAGCGTAGCATTGGAGTGTTGGACGTCGATAGCCATTTCCGATAGTCCATGTACTATCGCATCGGGGTTATCAGAACATTTTGTTATTGCTCTGTTCCATGTGGAATTGCCGACAACGATATAAAGCGTCGATAGTGTTAATTGCGTTGAAACAGATAATTTGAAATATAAAGTGCCGATAGTGTAATTCTTTCGAATTAACACTATAGTAGTATTAAGGTGTTGATTGTGTATTTTCGTTCCTTTGGGAAAAAAGGCCTGCGACTATGTATTTTGTGTTTTAAAATGCATTTCCCTCTGTTTACAGGAATAATAGTTTATTTCTATAATTACTATGTAATTATAGGTCAAGGAAGGAAAAAACAGGGTTATTGCATTAAAGCGTCGATAACAAGGGTTGGAGTATATCAGAGCAAACCTCATGAAGCTGAAAATAGATTATGGATACACTTGTTGAAGTGGAGGAAGAGGAATTCAACCAAAAATTAAAGAAATAATATTAGGCTTCGACTGTTTGTCCATATCGCCTGCACCCAAGCCACCAATACCTGACCAATCATAGGTTGAGGAAATAGTTGACCCAATTTCACCTTTAGTTAATTGAACCTTTCCTGAAGAGAGTGAATATGATACCAGTTAGGTTCTTTTCATTTCTTTATATTCCAATGAACTTGGGGGAAATCTTCTTGTTCCATCAAGACAAGAGGAAAATCCTCTCGCTCTCGTAACTCAAGGGGTTAATTCAACCATTTCTACGGTACCCCCTCCAAGTAGTCTGGTCACTTCCTTTGATTGGAATCGACTAGCAAGGTGTCGCCTTCCTTCTTATATGCCTTTCCAGATCATAGTACAAGTTTGTAATATGATTGTACCTGGCACTATTATAGATAAAGGTGCATATGTGAGTATCCTTTCCTCCACAGCTTGGCAAGCACTCGGTTCACCACCACTTGTGCCTGTTGCCCAGAATCTTTTGGCTTTTAATAGAGGAATGAGTCAACCATTAGGGATCCTTCCTCAGTTGCCTATTACTTTGGGAGGAAAAATTGTTTACCTCAATGTGATGGTAGTCCCAGGCCCTTTAGATTAAAATTTACTTCTTGGGCAAAACTATGTTTATGACATAGGAGCTATTGTTTCAATACTATTTTGAGTGATTTGTTTCTCGCATGAAGGCATAATTTTCATTGTTGACTAGCTTTCATTTCCCGATCCAAATATGGCTTATAATCAACCATCTTCCCTAAATGGTCCTTTTATCCCAATGGTATCTTCCCCACCACAGGTTAATTATGTGGCAACCTGTTCCATGCCTACATAACCTAATAATCAATTCATTGATGTTGTGCAGTATGTACTAGGGGAATTGGAACCAGATCTCTCTAATGTTCTCCCATCTAATGAGAACCTGTTAGAAGTCATGACCTCTTATGGGTCATTAAACAAGGAATATGAGGATAGTTCCTAGTCTTGTGTCAACCTTGTTAAAATATGAAACAAGGAATATGAGGATAGTTCCTTGTCTTGTGTCAAACTCATAAAAAAATGAAACAAAGGATATTAGGATAGTTCCTAGTCTTGTGTCAACCTCATTAAAAAAATGAAACAGGTCTCAGAGGATAGTTCCTTGTCTTGTGTCAAGCTCATTAAAAAATGAAACAAGGAATATGAGAAGAGTTCCTTGTCTTATGTCAAGCTCATTTAAAAATGAAACAAGGTACCCTCGAGCAAAGTTCCAAGTCAAGGCTTTGATTAGATCTCGTAAAATCCAAGTCGAGTCTTTCACTTGATCCCATAAATGAACCTTCATTCCATCCACCTCATAGCCATGAGTAGTCTATTTAGGTGAATGCAATAAAGCTTGGGGGTCATGCACGTAGTCTCAATTCATCATGCTGGGGGCATGTAAGATGAATCCAATCATAGTTTTTCGTTTCAAGATTTTGTAAACATGAAACTAAATCCAAGCATAGTTTTTCGTTTCAAGCTTGTGTAAACATGAAACCGAATCCAAGCATAGTTCCCTATGGTTCAAGATTTTGTAAAAATGAACCCATCTTCATTTTAACCCTCTTGATTGTCATTCTATTAGCCTCTTCTGTTAGATGAGCCTTGGTTTTTCTCCTTCCATCATCACTATCTTCTTGGCCAATCATATGCTTCCGCTTGGTTGCTTTACCCTTTTGAGGAACAGTTGCAATGAGTGGTCTTATTAGCTAGCCTCTTCACATAAATCAACATGTTTTGAAAAGTTCCAACATCACCAGAACAATTGCTATCCTAGACACCACTCGTTCCTCATAGTGGAGTTCTCTTTAATCTCTTTTCAGACTCTTGAAATAGGAAAAGATTGTCGAACGCTTGTCCTTTTCAGCTCGTTAACAGATTAGAAATGACATCTACTCAGTATAAGTTTAACCCTTTTCCAGACTAGGATATATTATTTATGAAAAAGGAATACATTCAGCGAACATGGTCAATAGGTTCTCTCTTGTATAGTTTTATGCTTTTTTAGACTTGAGAGACAAATCTATGAAAGATAACTTGTGGAGTTTTCTTTTTGTCCCCTTTCCAACTCTCTAAACATGAAAACTACTGAGTTATCATTGTTGTTAAACTCGTTAAAACATCAAATAGAGACAAACTTTTCCATCATGACAAAACTAAGTTTCACCTTTTCTAGGATCGTTAAAACATCACATAACGATGGATTCACCCGAAAGGTAGAATTATACAACAAGCATATGTTATACTCCTCATGCTTGACAAAAATAAAGAGGTATTGGTCAACAATGACTGGGGAAAATGGGAAAAGGGGTAAACCACTTTATGGCAGCAGGTCACGCTTAAACATGACACTTCACTTCATCATTGTGACTATATGGGTTGGGTTATCTGCTTGATGGTCATCATACCTTGGTCTATCATACCATCCATTACTTTTTGTTTTGGGTCAATGCTGCCAATTCATTTAGTGTCACTGACATGTTCAAGAGAAGTCACTCAGTCAAAATTTTCCCTTTGCAATACCATAAACCTTCATTTTCATGACCACCATTCCTGAACCTTGTGTCTTCAGCAAAATTTCATCTCCAAAATCATTACACATTTCGTGTTGTTGATGTGGGATACATCAAGGCCCTCCTGCGATGAGTCGCTTCTTGTCTACATCATCACATTATCCAAGAAGTTGACTTAGAAACAACCCTTTAGTGCTTTGAGGCTTGCATACATCAATGGAAAGTTTCTCACTTCCAACAATAGGTTGACATCACTGGCCTTCGAACAGAAGACTTTGTATGGTGTTCGACATCAAAACATCCATTCACACCATGCAAAATGTACTGCAGTACCTTGAGGATCATTATCATTATCGGTTATTTCTCTCGCGTCTGTTAACGACTTACATCATTGGCTAGTAATCACATGGTGTCTTCCCATGTTCGACTTTAGATCACATATTCTCACGGTTAGACTCATACTTAAGCGAAAGATTGTACGAGATTGAAGAACCCGGATCTAGTTTCATCCATCCGGACTGCGATTTCAGGAAATGTACTAAATCATCCATACAATGGCTTTACATTGATAGTCATTCCAATCATGGGTCTATATCTGTAGACAAATATCTATGTACTTGTAATGAAAGTTTATATGTTGAACATGGGTATGCCCTCCCTTAGAAATTCATGAGAAAAAATCAAAATATCATGACATTATGTATTGTAATTGATGCAGGTCATCAACCACTTCGGAACCTCCTTATCACATCGTAAAGCATATCACCTGATATTATTATTCTCGAGTTCATGCTTTAGGGGGTAGCTGTTATAGATCCATTTGGGCACATCACTCCCATCATTTAGATCAGTACCATTAGGGCTCATCAAACCCTAATTTAATTGCTACATACCCTAGACAAGCAACCTCTTTGAATGCCTCCTTCCGTGAGAGTTCTTTGGCCTGAAACCCTCCAGAATTGGCTCCTTGAGGGACCAACACAACCTTGGACAGGGGTAAGTGCACTTTAGTGCAGGTAGGTTGGGGTGCTCTGCAGAGCACCTAGGCCCTCTTTGAACTATGCTAGACAAGATTGAGAGAAATTCACATAGCGTTCTAGGAATATTCCTATCTTCTGGAGCCATCTAGAATATTCCCACACTTATCATTTCCTATGAGCTTGAAATTGGATAGGGAATGAGTTAAGTAACCTCCTATCCTCTCATCCCTTCCTCCATGGAAACTAACTCTATGTTTGGAAGGCCATTCAATATCCTCATTTATGACCAAACCTCCTCCATTTGCCTATAAATTGAGCACTCATCTAAGTGATCAGGGGCTAGAATTCGAGAATTTGTAAGGAGATAATGTTGAAGTTAGAATTGAGATTTTTAGTGAGTAGTGTTAAGATGCCAGAGTGTTGTTCTATTGATGTGATGTTGGTTGGAAGCCAAGTTGGAAGAGTGACAATGGATTGGACTTCATGGTTGTAATTCTTCCTTCTACTTAATAAATATGTTTACACCTTTTTCCATATGCCTATATTTATATATGATGTTTATATGTGTGAATGTATCTGATTCCATTTACTTGTATTCGATAGATCTCTTGCTTTGATTGGTTCTTTGTCTTCTATTTATGCTTGCAGGTAATTTTTAACCGAGTTAAGTTCAAGAAGGAGCGATGGGAGTCAAACAAAGGAGAAAAAGGGAAAGTGAAACAACAAGTAGGTATTTTGATCCCTTTGTCCTATTTATCATTTATAGAAAAAGGATAAGTGATTTAAATATGTTGTTCTAGGTATAGCTACCTACCTAGGGAATTAGTATTTATTTGTAGATACCAAATTCCTCATAACACTATGGTAAATAAATAAAACATTTTTTTATATGTACTCCATAAGTCACCTTATATTTAGGAACACTCAAAAAATGCATTATATTTAGGTGAAGCCTATGGGCTAAATACCATGGGCCAAATTGTTATTAATATCATGAAAAAAACATTATTAACCCTAATATCAGTATTAATAAAAATAAATATGGCACATGGTATTGACCTATGGTATTCACGTGGAATATAGCCTACTTAAAGGGGGGAATTAAACCAACATAGATCCAACTTTACTCTGGATCTACTAAGCGCCGAGAGGGATCAAATATCGTGATATTCAAACTAGCATAGAGTGAAAAAATATTTGATCCCTCTCGGTAGATCAAGAGTAAAAATGGATCTTGTAATTTAATGTCACTTAAACATTTTAACTCAGTTAAAATAAAAATCAATTATTAATTTTGTTAATTTTTATAAATTACTAATAGTAGGTTTTAAGCTCCAGGTTTATGATAACCCATGGTATTGACATATGGCAATACCATGGTCTTCATGTGAGCATAGATTACCTAAAGGGGAAATTCTATCAACTTATATCCATCTTAATTTCGGGTCTACCAAGTGCTGAGAGGGATAAATAGATTTCATCCCTCTAAGAGTGGTAGATGTGGAGTTAAGATGGATATAGGTTGGTTTTTCAGATAATGAAGATATTAGATATCATTTTTGGGATTCAACTGCGTTAAGTAAGTCATTCAAACGTATGACCATTTCCATGAGATGTAGTCGTAAATAGACTTAGGAAATTATATTGTAAAAAACATCTTATGTTGAATGGTTAAAGCTGCAATTAGTCACTTCACAAAATTTAGTAAAAAGTACCAATATCTCCATTAATATTGGTATTTTTGATTTAACAAACAAAAAAATTCAGAACAATGAATTCTTATCACTCTTTCCGCATCACCCTCACAGAAGAGAGATAGTGGCTGCCAAGATTTCCCACCATTTTTAAAACGTTCTCAAAATGATATCTTCTTGAAAACGTTAAGGTACTGATGTTGGATTAGTTGTTTGAAAAATATGTTGGTTTGTACAACCTTTCATCTCATCTTTTATTCTTAGTTTGTCGTAATGATCTTTAGGGGTTGGGCCACTGCACCATATTGTGCTAAAAGGTGGAGATTGTGCACCAAAAATGAAATTAATCCACATGTTACAATGATGTTAAAAAATGCAAGACGTATGAAAGTAGTGAATTATGATAATAAGCAATTTAGATTGGGAAAGACGTAATTAAATTTTATTATTTAATTGAGGATTTCCAATTAAAATAATAATAAATCTACATTTATATATTGATTGGAAGGCTTTGACAACGGTCACTTCTTTCCATTAGATCCCCTTCAAGACTTTTGGATACCTACTACTTTCTTATATTATATAGTTTGGGCTTGCTACTTTTTGGCTTGTTGGGGTAAACACACTTGATGTGTTTTCTTTTATCTCGTAGTTGGAGTCTATGAAATAAGAAAGAAATTTGATTTGCATTTTCTCATCCTAATAGGTAAATGTTTGTAGATGAAGATTCCATGTTAGAAACTCTATCACAAGGAAATTTTGTATATTATGTTGTTGCTCGCTAAAAAATCAAGATTTTTTTTTTAAACTTAACATTGGTTCGATTTAGGAGCAAAGAGTTGTCTCCATGTCTTCTTCACACAAGAAATTTGTATGGTCCAACGATCCTGCCATATGACTGTTGACAACTAGCTTGCGGTACAAGGATATCTTTGATGATGAAGTAGTAGTAATAGCTTGGTGGTGGGGAATATTTGGAAAGTTAAATCTTCAATGAAGTCCATGATTTTTATGTGGTTGTCCCTAATGAATAATGTTTTGACATGAGATGTTCTACAAAATAGGGCAACGTAGGGTCCTGGAATTTGTAATCTATGAAAATGTGAAGGGGAAACAACAGACCACATGTTGGTGTTCATTTGTATTTTTGCTCAGGAGATATGGGGTGTTATTCTCCCCTTATTTGAGGATAGAGTACTTGGTAGGAGGCTTCCTTGTTGGACTGTTTGACTATAGAGCACTCAAATAACATAGATCATTGCCCCTGATTTCCTCTAGAGCCATTTGGACAAGAAAGAAGGAATAACAACTTTGTAGACAAGGAGATCCCTCCCTTTCAGGTACATCATCAAATAAAAAACCTATATGAAGGCATAAAAATGACTACAAAGGTTAAAGTTCCAAGGTGGGTTGCAATCTTATGGTTGATAAAAATTATCCATGGCCTTTCCTTTTTTGTGCTCACCAAGATGATATTTTTTTATATATATTATGTGCAATTCGAACCCAAGTCAATTGCTCCTGCATGTGTGATACTCTTGTTCTGTATATTATCTCTTATTCGAACCCAAGTCAACAACATGTAGGAGGAAAATTCAAAATGGTGCTGCTTTTGGTGTCTTTCATGTCTACCTCTGCAAGAGAATTATCCACAATACATCAAGTTCTCGATTCATATGTCTCCCGATATTTGATTATTTTTCACATTTTGAAGTGGGAACAGAGGATAGCTCTTGTTTTAGGTGCAAACATATTCATTGCAGGTCATAATGGGTAGTGGAGCAGTAGGGATGGGCTTGTTGGGTAAATATAAATTGACCTCAACTGCAAATTTGATGCCCAAAACATCACAACTAGTCCTGGGGTTCCCTTGCAACAAAAAAGCAGAAAATTATGAAGTTTGAAACTTTGAGGCTATGGCCATCATGTAAACCTTTTTGTATCACAACAAGATTGACAATGGGAAATCCTTTGGCATTCACGCTAGCGCAACCCTGCAACTTCCTAAATGTGCATGTTGTTCACAATTCATGCTATGCTTTATTTATTTATGTATTTGTTTTCGGTTGAAATTTATACATGTATAGTTAGCCTATGTGACATCCTTGATAAAAATTCTATTTGAAGACCAAGTGAAGAAATCACATATCATAGTTGAATATAGTTTAACTTGGAGGTGTTTAGAAGTTCATTTGTGAATTGAGTTGCTGCAAATAAGCTTCTTATCTTCATTTAAAGAACTATCTCAAATACCCCGGTTTTATTTATATTTTTTTTGAGTTAATGGTTAGTGAATTACTTGATCAAGACTTTGTTCTTAATCTAGATTTCCCTTAGATGCCAGCAAACAAAAATTGTAGACCTCAATCATACAATTACTGCTCCTGTCAAATTGTGCCTTAGTTACCAAGGGTACTAAATTTATTGTGATTTCTTTCTCTACTTTGTAAATTACTCCATGCACAGGGAAATAAGAGCTTTGTAGATCCTCATATGAGTGAGATCAATCATGAAATGAATGTGATAATTGAAAAAGAAAAGCAGTCACAATTCAATGGCTTGGAACGTATTTCTTTTGAAAATTTTACATCTTGGGAAGTTATGGAAGCCGTTGGATCATGTCTAACAAACAAGTATACATAAGGACTCTATGGTAAGAGGTAAGTCGCTGAAGATATAACTTGGAATGTGAAGAATGGCACCATCATGATTGTGATTGTGTCTGAGCTGCTTGGTAGTTTCTTCTTGCCACATGGTATTTTTTTCTTGTTTAACTCAGTTTCTCTTAGCTTTTGGACCTGTACTTTTTAGTTTGAATGTTTGACATGTGTGTAATGGTTTCTTGGTTCAACGATATAGTGTAGAGACCTATAGTTGTTGCATGACTATCTGTTATCACAATGATGGATATAATTGTTTGACACTTTTCTATATTTATTCACTATTGTGTTGGGTTTGGATTTATGCCATGCATATAATATGCTGGCAATGAATTCATTGACAAAAGTGAGAGGCTTTACTAGTAGAGGGCCCTAGAATCATTCCCTCTTGACAATAGTACATGGGGTGTTAAGTTTCAACCATTATCTCGATCCCCAACTATTTTTTATGTTTATACAACTCTCCTCCAACCACATCATCGCATTATGGTGTGTATGTTTTTGAACTACGAACCTCCTTTGATAAGATTATCATTCCTATTTGGGTGTATAACATGTGAAAAATTTCTTTGCAATGTCTAGGGTTTGGACTTACCACATGGAGGGAATTTGTCTCATGGATTCATGATAGAAAAAAGTGCGTATCTGCTACATCAATTTACTTTGAATCAATGCCATATCGTCTAGATGAGTCCACATGTGAGCTCACATTTCCAGTCTAATAATAATTAGGAGGGAAACAATTCCATCATTGACAAATATTGAACCAATCTTTTGGGGAATTGTTCAAAGTGTTAATTGTCGGGTTTGTTTTCTTGGGTTATAGGATTAATTGACTATGAGACGCTTGCGAAGATTGCCACCCTTTTTAGGATCAAGCTTATCATTGTTGGTGCTAGTGCATATCCCCGAGATATTGATTACCCTTGCATGAGGTAGGTATTGAAGCTGGGTATTTCTAGATCTTATAATGGCAGTCCTTTCAAAAATTTCTCTTTCCAACAATGTTTATTCTAGCATATTTTATTAATATGTTCTTATAGTATTTAATGTTGGATTTTTTACAATTTTTAGTACTAAAAAGTTTGTGGTTTGGGAAGATTTCCAATACAGTTGGGGCATACTTAATGATGGACATGGCACACATAAATGGTCTCATCGATGCTTCTATAATGGCCAGTCCATTTGATTTTTGTGATGTAGTAACAACTACAACGCACAAGGTGAGTTGATGCTATTAATTTTCTCTGCACTTCACCCTTTCGATTAAAAATATGAGTATATTAGATGGACCTTTTTTTGGATCTATCTTAATGCTATATATCTGTGCCATTCCCCCCTTGTAGAAGAAAAATAATCCCATTAATGTTCAAGAAATGGCGAAGAACTAAAACAAATATGCCATTCCCATCATAGGAGGAGTGATTATAGAGTTAAGAGGTGTAGATTTTCCTTTTCATTCTCTTACACATTCTTTGATTTAGTTTCTTATTTTCATTTTTTATGTTAATTCTGTTTCTTATCACTACTAGATCAAAGCTTCGATGAAACTCTTTATGTTCCTTGAATTGTTTGTCAATTGTTTCACTTTTTTCCTTTCATTTATATCTTTATGATATTTTTCATTCTGAAATATTTTTGGATTGAAGGGTTGTGATTTTTAGTCTTTACGAGGTCCTTCGGAAGGCGTGATATTATTTAGGAAGGAACCAGTATTGGTGTTAGACCTAGAGACAACCATAAGAAATGTAGTTTTTCCAGAGTCACTGTCAATTTGAGTTCTTCTTCCTTTCCTCCATCATCCATATTTTTCTCCTGCTCACTAATATCATAATATTGGATATATCGATTTTTTGTATAATTTTGTTTCCAAAAGATACATGAAATAAGTTGTGGCTTTCTAGGGAGGACCACATAACCATACCATAGGAGGATTGGTTGTTTGTTTAAAATATGATGTAACTAGAGTGTTGAAGGCTTATCAAGTACAGGTGTAACACTGTCACATGTCTAAGCTTCTGTAAAATCCATGCATGTGAATTGTATTTTAAATGGATTTTGTTTCTTATCAAAGGAAAAATAGTTTTAGTAAGTTGTAGCAAATTGTCGTGTCCTTGCAAATAGCTTAATGGATTTGGGTTACAATTTGGTGTCTAGTGGTAGTGAAAATCACCTAGTTCTAGTTGATTTGAGGCCCTTGGTAAGGATCATTTGTTCATATGCTGGAGTACACAACCTACTTGTATATTTATTTCTATTGGATTTAGTTGGTTGAATGTAACATGGTATATATTAATGGGCTTGGACAAGGAATTGATGGTGCAAGAGTAGAGGACGTTTTGGATGTTGCTTCTATCACACTGAACAAGAATTTTGTACCAAGTTACATGAATTTTTTCTTTGAATATTTAGATGTAAGGGATTCATTGGTTTTCCTTTTTGCATGGGATGATATAGCTTACTTTAATACCTTACATTTTCAGGTGATAAAAGTGTTATGGTTCCTGGTGGTATACGCATAGGGAATCCTGCATTAACCACCTGTGGGATGCTTGAGGATGACTTTATTACGGCTACAGATTTTATCCATGAGGGGGTGTAGATAACCATTAAGGCTAAAATCTCTGTGAAATGTACAAAATTAAAAGAGTTTATAAAATTTATTAAGTCAGATAATTTCGAGCTACGAAATAGCATTGTTGATCTCAAAAATGGGTTGAATCATTTGCTAGCCAATTTCCATTGTCTGGTGTTGGCACTGAAAATCTTAGTTAGATATATGACATGCTCACAACTTCTCCTTACAATGAAGCTGCAAATTTGTAGAAGCAAGAAAGTCCTTTATCACAGTTAGGCTGGGATTTGAGAAATTGGTTTGATATGGAATGAACAAGGTAGTCATGGAAACACTCAAGGAAACAAAAGTTGGGAGAAAAGTAAAACAAAATTTGTACAAACATTAATCTCTCATAGCTTGAAAAAAGTGGTAGAGAAAAGATTAATCTCTCCTTCCTTGACAGAGCTAGTGGTCAAGATCAACACCTACAAGAAATTTGTTGTGGAATATTATCAAAACTAATAGAAGGATATGAAAGAGTGTACAGTAAGAACCTTGACAAACACGGCCACTGAAACTTGCAACATTATTTGTAGGAAGAGAAAATTATGTTTCTTTTCTCCAGACATGTATGTTATTATTACAGTTTAATGAATATGTTTTCCTATTATCATAAATAGTTTCATACTTTAACAAAACATTCACCAAAACTTCACAATGTTTTATTATTCAGTGAAATATTTGTCAAGATCTTACAAGATTTTATAATTCAGTGAAATATTTGCCATGAATTTACAAGATAATATAATATGGTGACATATTCGCCAAAAAAATTATATATACATATTATATTATTGATAAAATCGCCTCCCAATTTTCGTATGTATCATGGGGATTCACCCATTTACTATACGCATAAATCTAGGGTGGTTCTTAAAATTTTCCTTGTATATAACTTTGTTTTCATGATTTATGAGGAAGATGAGTTTTCTGACGAATACGCTGGTTTGTTGCTTGCATACAAACTTCATGAATCTCCATTTCGTTGTGTGCTCAGCCTACCGACTTACATCGTGCACTCATTTGAGCACTTCTATAATCTCATTGAAGACACGTTCTATCATTTTGATCTAGACTATCTTGAATAGAAATTGTTACAGCAGTAGAGGGCTCCACATGAATCCATTATTGATTTTTTTCAGTGCTTCCGTGACTTGCAGTTTCAAGCTCCGAAGAGAAAGATGAAATTCTTTTATCTTTGAGACCGGTTCAAGTATTTCCTTAAGAAATCTGCCTATCCCAAGAGGTAACTTGATATCAAGCCTCACTAAACATTCTTCATTGATGGAATTGCGTAATGTCATGTGCGAACGAGCTTTGTCTCAACTGACAGTCAACCTCCCTCCCATTCAACAACTCCACCATTGCCCAATGACGTTGAGGATCATGGTCACACACCTGTTCATCCTTCACACTCTCCCAACATCATTCCATTTGATTTTCACGTAGATTTGGTTGTGAGTCCTTTGAGTTCTTATATGAATTCTTTTCTTTGACATTCATCTTCACACTCAGGTGTTCCTCTGAATGATGTTGTCTTATGTTCATCCTATTCCGGACTCCTCACTTGTTGTGAATTTGGAACAAACCACTGACAGAGTTGGTGTTGCACAACCAGCATGCGCTGTCGTTCATGAAGAGTATGAGTGGGAGCTTGAGCATTAACACTTGGCAAAGGATGACTCCCTTCCATCCAAGCCACCTCCATTATTTCCTAACATTGTTGGTGAACCTACCATCCATGATTTAGCATGTGTGTCTTCATCCATGGATGCACCCATTGTTGATATTTCTCAGGACACAGTATGTTAGCCCATCATCCAACAACGGAGAGGATCAATCATTCATTGGAAATACACTTGATCTTCCATCTACTTTTTCTAGAAACGTAGAGGGTGAACATCCTTCCTCCTCATCTACCCCTCTGTGTGATTCATCAAACCATGAGGATGCTGACCAACATCCTAAATTTTCTGATCTTAGTTGTCATTATCTCTTCACCTCATCATTCGATCATGATGTTGATTCACTCATTTTTAATCCATCTAAGGCACTGGTCTACGAAGATCCATCTGTCAACGAAGTCGAAACCCCATTGACCGTCGAGGCATTTCAGCCTGCGCTGATGGTTATGTTAGGCCCTCACTGTACTAAGGTTGGTTTCGCTTCTGATTAGGAAATTTTTCAAACACTCAAGGCTCCTCATCACTCATCTGTATGCACTTAAGATCAATCTAACACTCATATTTTACTTCCTCCACTCGAACTACACGATCCCATTTCTCATGCATTGGAGGAGTTTTGCATTGCAAGCACCCGTGCACGACGCAAGTTATCTTTATTTCTTTCGTTTCCTTTCATGTCACAGTGAAGAGTGCGCTTATGTTTTGAAGTTTCATGTAGTGTCATACAACACCATGATAAGTTTGTGGACGGCCCGTCATGCACATGCACACACTTATGTCCCGTGGGCACTTTCAATCATGAAGTGTGGTTGTCTTCATTGGTATATCTTTCTTGCTTGCTAGTTTGCACAACTGCGTTGCTCGCAGACTAAGCCTTCACCAACACTCCATGTGATCAGGCCCATGTACCATTAGTGTAAGAGTAGCAGTAGTGTTTGGTTTAAGTTGTTGGCTTGCATGCTTGTTTTCTTACATGCTTTGTTTGCTTATTTGTTTTCTTTCTTGTTTATTTTCTTGCTTCGCTTTCATTTTTTTACTTTTGCTATTGCTTTTCTTTGTTTATTGTTAGTTCATTTTATTGTTTTGTTCATAGGTTAGTTTTGCATGAAACCATGAATGACTCTTGAAGTGAGCTGGGTAAAGTACAAGAGGGATTGTACAACTATCACTACTTGGTTATCTATCATCTTACCTAAGCCCATATGATCTTCAGAGTTTTACCAGGTTCAATTTCCACTAATTTGCTATTAGCAGCAACAGTTACTAGTATTGTCTGATCATGCGGATCTTTTAAGGTATCTTATTCTAGCTCACTGTCAAATGCTGCCTCTATCATAAGACACTGCATATGTGTTCTAGCTTCAGTTTGACTAATAAAATTGTTAATGGCGTCGTCTTCTGTTTGATCTTTGAAGTCTAACGCCTTCTGTATAGTTAATGGAGATCTGATGTTGTTAGCAAGATATGATACAAGATAAGAGTTAGTTTTAATCATTGGCAGGCTTGGCTGAGCTGGAGGATATAGAATTAAATTTTTAACATCGGGCCCTTTAGCTATAGTCATGTTTCCCTGCCGGCAGCCTATGTAGGCATCGGCAGTAGCAAGCCAGGGTCTGCCTAGGATTAACGGATGTCCTTCTAGTCGGGTTTTAGGATTAATTACTAGGAAATCTGTGGGATACTCCCATGAATCTACGGAAACCATGACATCATTCAGAGTACCTTCTGGTCGAACTACAGATCGATCTGCCAATTCTAACAGAGTAGAGGTAGGTTATACTGATGTTATGCCAAGCTTTTGGCAGGTGGAGGTTGTCAAAATGTTGATTGCAGCTCCCAGGTCGACTAGAGCGTTAGTCAGGGTTTGGCCATAGATTTGGACGGTTACAATTGGGTTCCCGAGATCTTCATATTTGATAGGTGTCTCTTTTCCTGATAATAGGTCGGATAAAGTACCAACTACTTGGACTCTAGGGTTAGTATTTGTATTCCTCCTTGATTTTTTGATGCATAATTCCTTTATGGTTTTCGCATATATAGGAATATCTTGTATGGCTTGGAGGAATGGAATCTTTATATACAAATTTTGTAATTCTCCCAAAATGTCAAAGTCTGGAGGTTGTATAGGTCGAGATATGACTAATCGTTATGGGAAAGGAGGAGAGGATGTACTTGCTTGTTTATTGTTTTGCTCTTTGTTTTCATCCTCCCGTTGTGGGGGTTGTTCTACTGGTAACTGATTTTCAATATGAATTGTTTTGTCTCCCTTTGTTTCTATTATTCATCCAGATCTTAACTGAAGATCATTGCACTCCCTTAGGTCAGACTCAATCTCTGATGTGTCTATGATTTGGATGGATTGGACTGGCCTATTAGTAGGATTGGGATTGGGTTGGGCTGGGAGTTGCGGTCTCAGATTAGACTGGGGATTTTGTTGTAAAGCTGGCAGAGTTGGTTGAGGGAGTGGGATTGATCCTGCTGGCTGATATGTCGATCTTGGCCAGCTTGTCTGCCAGGATGAGCTTTGCGAAGTGGAAGGGGTCCACTGTGGAGGATAGGAACTATTCTTCCAATATGGTGGAGGATAAGGGCAGTTTGGCCAACCAAATTGGGACATCCAAGGATTCGGAGTAGGAAACATTTGAGGTGACCAACTTGAAAACGGGGGCTGAGACTGGTTTTTCCACATGTTCTGTTGCTGAGTACTGAACTGCGGGGGTTGAAAAGAAGAGGAGGAGTCTGAAAACATACCTGGTTGCCTAGGCTGCCATTGACGACGCTGGTTAACAAAATATGCCGGTTCTGATTCCTCTTCTGCTTCTTTGTATACTGCCTTCAAACTCGGAAGTGAAGGGCAGCTTTCGGTCAGGTGGTCCTTGGTGTAGATAGCACATATTTGTACTGTATCCAGCGGGCATTCCTTGTGGCTGTGTTTCTTCCTGCATCGTGGACAAAAAATGGCTAGATTCTGCTCTGCCTCGGCTTGCTTCTGTTTAGCCTGCACAATGTCAAGTTGTGTAGTTAATGTTCCCAGGATATCAGTTTTAAAATTTTCTAGAAAATTTCCAAGTTCCACCCTTGTTACTCCCTCTGTTAATGTTCTGTTATCTCTGGGGAAGCGATCATATTCCGCTGGTTTTACCCTCGTGCTGCCTCTTGAGCTCCTGATACACAGATTAATGATATCAGCAAAATTTTCCTGATAAATGTCTCCTTTCCCCATGATGTTTAACGTTTCGATCCATTGCTCTCTCATACCTCTAATTAATGCAGTTTTCAACACGTTATCAGTCAGAGGTAGTGATGCATAAGGGGATATTTGCAAGTTATATTGGAAACGTTCCACATATTCTTCTAAGGTTTCGTTTGGTCTGGCTGACATTTGAAAGATTTCATCTTTTAGTTCCCTCGACCTACAGTAATCTTGGTATTTCTTTAAAAAGGCTTCTTTCATTTGATCCCAATTGTTAATAACCCCACCACCTAAGCCCATAAACCATCTTAACGCAGCCCCTTTTATTGTAGAGGGGAACAATTTCAGTTTCTGGGGATCGGTGGTGTAATCGTATCCTCTACATAATACATCAAATTCGAACAAGAATGCGTCCGGATCTTCTGATGTGAGGCCATGAAATGTGGTAATATGCTGGAGAGGGATGGATTTCATGGGCGCATTTGCTGCAGAATCTACTATCGGATATTGCAATGTGGAGGTCTGGGTGTTTGGCTGATTCCGCGCCATGGGATCGAATATATGCCAGTAATCTTCAGGAATTTCCAAGAGAGTGTTCCTTGGTTGAGGAGGGGTAGTCTTAACAGGGATTGTCTTGACACCACTCCCTTGATCAGGTATGATAATGGCCCCAACTGTCTGCAGTGAATGAATTCCTTCAACAAGGATTTTCACAGCGCTTCCCTTGTCCGGGCTATTTAAAGGCTGGTTTAATTCAATAGGAGATCTAGGTTCCTGAATTTCCCCTGTTTCTCCTTCCCCTTCACAAAGGTTACTTTGGGTCCCTTCGTGCAATGGTCCAGGAGTCAAATTTTCAATTTCTTGCAAATCCTGCTCCTCTGTTCGATTGTGCACCTCAGCAAAGGCTTCGGATGGTGAACCCGAGGCCTGAAGAGAACTAGTAGGCTGTTTAGAATTAGCTTTCTTATAACCTACTGATGGCTGAGAGTCGGCTTTCTTATAGATTTCGTCTATGAAGGTCGTTCGTCCAAGGGTCACCGGCCCCTTAGCTTTGGATGGAGGTTTTTGATCTTTCTCTAACTTTTTCTGCTTAGTCATGCACTCCAATTAAACTGCTAAATCCTATTTAACCAGCAATTCTACTAAGAGAGCGGACGGTGGAGCAGGGCTTTTACATGCTCCGTACGCAGGTTCTTACCTTCCGTTTTAAAAATCCAACTCCCTCCTAGCAGATTTGCGCACTACTCTATAAAGGACAAATGGCTATTACCCCTTCCCCAGCAACGGCGCCAAAATGTAGAGCTATAACTAGGGTCTCTCAGACCACTAATTATTCCACATTATTAAGTCAATCCGGGATCGTTTTGTTCTTTCAAGGAGTAACTCAATCCGAGGCTGTTCTGTCCAAGTAGTGCTCGGTAGTATAGCGTTATAATGACTTGAAAGGAAACAAACACTAAGCTGTAAGTAAACCAATTCAGAAAATGAAATCACACAAGGCAGATGATCAGTCAAGGATACGGAACCAATAACCCTTCCCTTTAGAAACTGATAAAGAAAGAAAACCAAAGCATGGGCTTATAGGTCAGGGAGCTAGGTAGCGTCTTGCTGGGCTCACGACAGCCTTAGGCCTGCTATCACGCGAAAGCAATAAAGGCAGATTAGCGAAAGTAAAATGGAACAGCAATTCTTAAAATGGAACAGCAATAATCAAATGGAACAGCAGTAATGAAATGGAACAGCAGTAATGAAATGGAACAGCAAACTATCATCAACAGGAAACGTCAATCATATAAAATGGAACAGCAAACCCAAATGGAACAGCAAACCCCAAATGGAACAGCAAACCCAAATGGAACAGCAAACCCCAAAGTATGTACGCGGTCTATACTACTGTGGCGATCCGAGAGTAATGTATGATGTGACTATGTTTCTGAACAAAGTGATATTCTCTTCAAACCTCACAAATACTTATTTCATATGAATCCAATAATGATAACATTCATACCAATATCTTGTTAGGATATTCCGACACATAGGATATAGTTAAGTTCAACTTGGTCTAGTATAGAGTTAGGTTAGAGTTAGGTAAAGTGTGTTTCTTTACCGTTGTACATTTTGTAACTTACAATCCGACGGTCACGATATGTAGTGATCCGACGGTTCACTCTCACCTCGGTATTACCGACACTTGATCCGTGGCTTGACACCCGATTGGTCCATGAGTTCTATTTAAAGCGCATGGAGGGTCATTGTTCGGGTAATCCGTGCATGAGAGAAGCTTATGTAAATTTTCATTCTTTGATTAATAAATTGTCTGTACCCACGTTGGGACAGGCCGTGGACTGTTTCCCTCCTTGCACTCTGAGGGTTTTAACCACGTCAAAAATACTGGTGTATTGATTTGAGATCTGGTTGTGAGCAGTGTCCTCTTGGTATTCTTTCTGAGGAACTTACCCTGTAAATTCCTACATGGTATCAGAGCTATTTGAGGGCCGCGTCCGTTGGTGATCCAAATCTGAAGCCGGTAGAACTGCATGCGGCTGTCGTTTCCTAGATCTGCTGTTTCTGACTGCTTTCGGGCCGAGAGGACTGCTCTGTTGCGTTCAGAGCATCTGTTTCAGTGAGGAACCTCTTTCGTTTCACGCGAAAAGGTTTCCGGTAGCCCTAGCTGCGTCATTTTTCAGATCGGGAGGTATACAGTGTTTTTTTTTTTTGCAGTTTACTGTCATTTTCTCTCTGCTTATTTCGGTTTCGGTTTATTTAGCCTTTTTTTTTCCGGATCTATACCTTTCATTTCTGCGTATGCTCTTTGCCCTGCGACTCTGTGCGATCTGGGCAAATCAGAAACAGAAAGAAAGGATTTTTCTCATGCGTATGCTCTTTTCCCTGCACCTTAGTGTGATCTCGGAAAATCAGAAACATTGAGAAAAATATTTAGTTTTTCGGCTAAAAGCTAACTTTGAGATTTTTTTTAAAATTTCTAGTTTTTTGGCTAAAGCTAACTTCGAGCCGTAAGGTTCGTTTTTCTTTGGATATTCGTGTTGGGTTTTGTGTTTTGTGTTTTGTAGGGGAAAAGAGTCTTCCCAAGGCAAGCACGCAAATCGAGGCCCCCCCCCCCCCCCCCTCTCTCTCTCTCTCTCTCTCTCTCTCTCTCTCTCTCTCTCAAATATTTTGTATAGATCAATTGGTTCAAAGACCTTTTAAGAGAGTAGAGGTCTTGGGTTCAAGTCTCCATTTTGTGGGGGCGGATTTTTTCATTCCCGCACATTCGCGCACTTTGCCCGCAACGTCAACAATTTTTTTTTCAAAAAGCCATAACTTCTTCATCCGGAAGCCTTTTTCAGAGCCGTTTTTTTTAAAACCGCCTATTTTTTCGAGATCTATCCATTGGACCACTTACTTTCAGCATCTTCAGCTTCAGTTGTTTTTCAAAAAATGGAAAGTCCATGCCAAGTCATTCTTGACAGCACTAACTACTTCCAATGGGTAGCCTACATGGGAGATTTACTTAGAAGTAAAGGTCTCTTCAGAATAGCCACAGACCAAGAGAAGAAACCCAAAGATGAAGACAAGGCCGAAAAATGGGAAAATCGACAAGATCAAGCACGTGGTTTGATAGGAATGTCTGTTTCTCCTGATCTTAGATTCCACATTGCAGAAATTGAAACTCCTCATGAAGCATTAGAAAAACTTGCTAAAGTTTTTGGGATTAAAAATGAAATTAGAGCCCATCAACTTGAGAATGAGTTGCTTACTTTGGATCCTAATAATTTTTCTTGCATTGAAGATTTCTTGTCCAAATTCAAGACCCTTAGATATCTCTTGGAAGGTGTTAAAGTTAAGAAAGAAGATGGTAACCTTATTTATTCCATCCTTACTAAGTTGGGACCAGCCTACTCTGTATTTGTTTCCACTTTCCATTCTACCAGGGAAGCTTTCATTTGTCAAGGCAAAGACTACAAGCCCCCTTCCTTTGACTCCTTTTGTGATTCCTTAATAAGAGAACAAGAAAAACTCTTACACCTTGGTCTTCTTAATCTTGGAAACTCTTCCTCGAAAGCGTTAGCCGCCCAGCAGCAACCAAATTCAAAGAATCCTAAGAAGTCTTATCCTCAAAGGAATGGTCCTAAACCAACTCAGCCTCAAGATGAAAGATCATTTCAGCAATATGACAAGACCAATAAAAACAAATGGAAGAAGACTAACAGACATTGTAACTTTTGTAATCGAGATGGCCACTTAGAATCTAAATGCTTTAAGAAGATGGAAGCCTTGGAAGCCGCAATGAAGAAACATAACATCCATCTGGAGCCTACTTCAACTTCAACTTCCGGAACGGCATTTTCTGCATGTCATCGTCAATCATCTCAGTCTGGTTATGCATTAAATGTATCTTCTTCTTCTTCTCATTCTCATGAGTGGCTCATTGATTCTGGAGCCTCTTGTCACATGGCCAAAAACCAAGCCATGTTTTCTTCTTTAAATGATTGTAACACCAAAAATATATATGTTGGTGATGATAGATCTCTTAATGTTGTAGGGACTGGAACTGTTCATCTAGACAATGGTCAGTTCAATGATGTATTATGTGTTCCAAACTTATCCTGCAACCTTCTATCTGTCTATCAGATAACTCATTCAGGTGAAGGTAAAATTGTTGAATTTTCACCTCATGATGTTGTAATCAAGGATCTAAAAGATCCTAAACAGATTCTAGCTACTGGTCTTGCTGATGATTCCAAAAGGTTGTATAAGTTTCACAACTTTGGGTCATCCCATCTTCCCTCAGTATTTGTTGCTCATAATGATGAAGTGAGCAAACTTTGGCATGAGCGGTATGGTCACTTAAACTATCGCTCCCTTCAGCATCTATGTAAAGAAAACATGGTGACAGGTCTTCCTATGGTATCTTGCAAAGATGGTGTTTGTTCCGGATGTGTACTCGGAAAACATCATCGGGACAGTTTTGACAAACGTGCCTCTTGGCACGCCTCAGCCCCTTTACAGCTTGTGCACAGTGATTTATGTGGTCCTCTTCCTGTTGCTTCATTCTCTGGCTGCAAGTACTTCTTAACTTTCATTGATGATTTCTCCAGACGCACTTGGGTATACTTCTTAAAACTCAAGAGCGAAGTATTTACCACCTTTTTGGCCTTCAAAGCATTCGTTGAAAAACAATCTGGACATCAAATTCTTAAGCTAAGAACTGATAATGGTGGAGAATATGTTAAAAATGCATTCATCAACTTTTGCACCGAAAATGGAATTCAAATGCAACATACTGTTCCATACACTCCACAACAAAATGGTGTAGCTGAAAGGAAAAATCGCACCTTAAAGGAAATGGCTAATTGTATGCTGCAATCTAAAGGACTCAGTCTTAGTTTTTGGGCCGAAGCAATTAATTGTGCAAATTATATAATCAATCGCACTCCTACTAAGGTTCTAGAGAATATCACTCCAGAAGAAGCCTGGAGTTCCATTAAACCAGATGTAAGTCACTTTCGTGTGTTTGGAAGTGAAGCATGGGCCCATATTCCAGATGAAAAGCATAAAGCCTTAGAACCTAAGAGTGAGAAATGTACTTTTGTTGGATATTCTGAAGATGTAAAAGGCTATAGACTTATTCCATTTAAGTCCAAAAATGTTATCATTAGAAGAGATGTAAAATTTGATGAAAATAAATCGGCCTGCGAGCCTAGTCCGGCAGATGTGCCACCTCTTCCTATCTCTTCTATCTTTGAAAACATTTCTTCTTCTGATGATGAAAGCGAGGATGATAATCCTTCCCCACCTTCTCAGGATCCTCAACTTCCAAGATGGGTCCGTGCTACTCGGGATGCAGCAGGTGATCTTGCCGGTGATCCTACAGATCAGCGACGTACACGTTCTCAGTTTGAAAGAGCCTCTTCTTTACTGGCTCAAGCTCCAGTAAATCATGATCCTGACACTTTTGCAGAAGCTTCAGGCCATCCACACTGGGAAACAGCTATGAATGAAGAATATCATTCATTGATGACAAATGATACATGGGATCTTGTTCCTCTACCAAAGGGACGCAAACTTGTTAGATGCAAATGGGTTTACAGAACCAAGTATGGACCAGATGGGAAAGTTGATAAACATAAAGCTCGTCTAGTTGCTAAGGGCTTTTCACAGGTTGAAGGCATTGACTACACTGAAACCTTCTCTCCAGTTGCCAAAATGAACTCTATCCGCCTTGTTCTTTCCCTTGCTGCCTCTTTAAAATGGGAAGTCCATCAAATGGATGTTAAATCTGCCTTCTTGCATGGTGACTTGCAGGAAGAAATCTATATGGAACAACCCATTGGCTTCATACAAACAGACTCCAGCCTCGTTTGTCGACTTAAGAAATCCCTTTATGGCCTCAAGCAAGCTCCTCGAGCTTGGTATGCCAAAATGGATAGCTTTCTTTTAGAATCTGGCTTTTCTAGGTGTCATTCTGACAATACTGTCTACACCAAGAAAGTGGGCAACTCTCTCATCATCCTTGTTCTTTATGTTGATGATCTTATTCTTACTGGTAGTGATCCCAACCTTATAAACCATGTGAAGTCCAGCCTTAAAAAGAAATTTGAAATGACAGACTTAGGACACTTACACTATTTTCTCGGTCTTCAAGTCTTGCAATCCCAAGAGGGTATTTTCCTTTCCCAGTCCAAGTATGCTTGTGATATTCTTCGTCATTTTCACATGGAAGACTGTAAGCCAGCCACTTCTCCCTTTCAGTCTGGAGTCAAACTTTCAGTCTCTTGTACTTCTCCTGAAGTTGATGCTACCTTATACCGTCAACTTGTCGGAAAACTCTTGTATTTAACCCATACTCGTCCTGATCTTTCCTTTGCTGTTGGCCTTGTTGCTCGTTTTATGCAAAACCCCCGTGAAAGTCATTGGAAAGCAGCTAAAAGAATACTTCGTTATGTTCGAGGTACAGTACAGTTTGGGATTCATTACAGTGCCAAAGCAGCTCCTCTGTTAGTTGGTTTCACTGATTCTGATTGGGCTGGTGACCTTCATGATCGGAAGTCTACTGCCGGTTATGTCTTCACTCTTGGTTCAGGACCTATTACATGGGCTTGTAAGAAACAGGCTGCCATTTCTCTTTCATCAGCAGAAGCAGAGTATCGTGGTGCCGTGGAAGCTAGTAAGGAAGCCTTGTGGCTTCGTCAGATCCTATCAGAGTTTGGCTTTGAGCAGCAGCATCCAACCACACTTTGGTGTGATAATCAAAGTGCCATTCAGCTATGCAAAGATCCAGTCCAGCATCAGCGCAGCAAACACATTGAACTACACATGCACTTCATCAGAAAGCTCATTCATGACCATGTTCTTGAAGTGCAATATTGTCCAACAGATGATCAGGTTGCAGACATCTTCACAAAGGCTCTCACAAAGGCGAAGTTCACTAAACTTCGATATATGCTTGGAGTTCAGGAAGTTGTCACTAAGGGGGGATAGGCTCTAGTGCCTCCTTCCTTCTCCTATTGTGTCATATTTGTAAATCCTTCAATCCTATCCCAAGTTGTTCTTAAGGGGGGATGTTAGGATATTCCGACACATAGGATATAGTTAAGTTCAACTTGGTCTAGTATAGAGTTAGGTTAGAGTTAGGTAAAGTGTGTTTCTTTACCGTTGTACATTTTGTAACTTACAATCCGACGGTCACGATATGTAGTGATCCGACGGTTCACTCTCACCTCGGTATTACCGACACTTGATCCGTGGCTTGACACCCGATTGGTCCATGAGTTCTATTTAAAGCGCATGGAGGGTCATTGTTCGGGTAATCCGTGCATGAGAGAAGCTTATGTAAATTTTCATTCTTTGATTAATAAATTGTCTGTACCCACGTTGGGACAGGCCGTGGACTGTTTCCCTCCTTGCACTCTGAGGGTTTTAACCACGTCAAAAATACTGGTGTATTGATTTGAGATCTGGTTGTGAGCGGTGTCCTCTTGGTATTCTTTCTGAGGAACTTACCCTGTAAATTCATACATATCTTGCTGTAGAAATGGATGCAATTCGAATAGATTCAGTTTGTGTAATACAAAGACGTGAATTAAAGAACTTATTCAGATTCAGATATTAATTAAGAAGCATAGTCTATCATAGAAAAGATATATCGGATTACTGTAACAAAAGAAATAAGCAAACCACACAAATCACCGTATGATACAACAGCAAGTGACCGTCGGAGCTGGGCTGTTGGCTACCAATGGTACACTGCTTAGAGTTACTTCAGATGCAGAAATGAAGTGAACACCAAGTCCTTTATATTGATTGCATTAACAAAAGTATACAAAATCAGATCTTACAAAGCTCAGTGATCAAAATTGTTCTGAGTTTATAATTATAACAACAGTCGTCCCCCACGCTCGATGGCGTGGTACCTTTATATAACAGAAATGACGGAGATGTCTAGATACAAAAGATAAGCTTAAAGCAGCGATCCCTCAGGATCGAAGATCCTGAGGGATTCGCTAATCGTTCAGTTCTCCTCTTCCCTCCTTGCGTTCTCCATCACGGTATCCTGCGTTCTTTTCCTGGATTATTCAGCTCCAATTTTACTTGATCTTGTCCGCATCCGGTTCCCTGTCGGCGGGACAACAGTTACTTTCCTTGCGCTTGTTGTTTTTACTTGATAATTCCCTATTTCCGCGTCCTTCTGCATAGAAAACATCGATTATTAGTGATTGAGCTTCGTTTGTCCATTTTCACACAATTTATCAAAACCCTTATATTTTTAGACTCATAATGCAGAAAAGGTTAGAAATAGTATTGAAAAACCACTAGATTACTTATCAAAAAGCATACCTTTCAGGTGCTCCACAGCTGGCAGTGGAGCAACACTAGAGACGAAAATAAGACTTTGAAGACTATACTTCTTGTGGAGCTATATACCCCTCAACCCAATCAAAACAACTATGTTCCCTTGGCTTGGAATGTGTGTCAATCAACCAAGTGTCTAGCGGATGCTACATATTACAATCAAGCTAGATGAAGCCAAGATGAGCTGAGAGCTAAATAATACTTCCAGAGATTTTAGACTTGATTTTCATGAACAAGGTCCACTCAAAGAGCTGGAGTTCTACCAGTGTGTCGCCAAGTGTTGTAGTGGCTACAACCACCCTCCAAAATTTTTCCTTAGCTTGTTTTGGAATGTCCCTACCAACCTTACACATAACTTTGTCTTGCTTCATCAAGTACTCAAGGTTCAAGTGTTTTCCTCACACAAAGGCAGCCTGTCGATCACAGTTGATCCATTTACCTCACAGGATGCTCACTCGAACTTGGTCCAGCTACAAGCTACACAAATTCCCCTTGAAAATTGTGCATTTTTGGAGGGAAACCAACCTTCCCTCCAAGAATTGTGTAATCCTCTCTAACAGCTCGCTCGGCTCCAGGTTTGCACAATCTTGCCAACCAACCCTCCTAATAGGATTTACACAAATTTTCCCAGCTGCAGGCTATTCAGCCCAGGATTTTCGGAAATCTAGGTAGCAGTTAGTTGCTATGCCTAGAAATTGTGCAAACCTCATGGGAAATCAGCCCAACTCCCAGCCAAAAATGTGCATTCTTCTTCAGCGGTTAAGTAGTCTCTTGCATGTACAACTGAGTTTACTGGTTCCCTCCAAGACTGAGAAAAAAAAAATGCATGCATGGTTGCTTCTCCCAGGATGGCATGCAAAGGCACCCCTTGTTTTAGAGATCTATGTTTAGCAGTTGCAAGTTACATGCAAGGAGCAATTTTGAAACCTCCCACCAAAAGTCACTTCGCCTAGATTCGTGGCATGGACGTCACAACCTCAATGTTATCAAAACTCATCAACCGAGCGATGCAAAGCTCATTCCTCACATCAAACTTGTAGCTCTGACATCCCACATCACATCTAGGAGCAGTCGGCACATTCATCTCAGTTTTTTTTGGGATAAGCCCACTTCCCATGCCTTGTGGTGCATTTCTGTCACTTTTTATGTTTTCACTTGTGAGAGTACTGTGATGCAGAGAAGTGTTCCCTCTGTGGACAAAGGCAACCCCTCTAGCCCTAGAGTGGGTCTAGTCACAAACAAGGACAAATCAACAATAACTTTCCTTAAAAAGTCATAGTTGGAGGCCTACCTCAACCGGTGGTCGATGGAGTTCCATTGCGCTGCTCCAACTTCCACTTCCTTCTCCTAATGAGTAATCAACCTAAAACAATGCAAAGGAAATAAAACAAAGCACATAACCAAAAAACATCAATGATCTATTTACTCACAAAGTCAAGAAGTCATGAGCTATGAAGTAAATTACATACAAGACATAGGAAAACATCATTGATTGTATTAATAATGAAGTAAGAGTAAGCTTACAACCAAAGTCTTGACGTCACAAGCCTTCTCAGGGGGGATCCAGCCAACCTGTTCTTCAAGCATTCACTCTTTGAAGATGGATCTCCCAACATACAAGTCTCCCTCACTCATAAGTTTTACACAAGATTAAGGGCACCTCACAACCTTCCATAAGCTATCAACAATCCCACACTTGTCACACTCACACCAACTATCTAGAAAATTCACAAACACTAACAACACTACTCAACTAGCCAACTATCAGAAACTATCCAAAAAAAATCGCAGTGCATTGAAATGGTGAGAGTTGAAATAGGGGAAAGAGTCTCCATGAAAGGTGGAAGAGTGAGCTTATCTTCAAGGAAGGTAGCACAAATAACATGGTCTCATTAGCTGGATGGTTGTGTCCATACCAGAAGCCTATTTCATATTTTTTTGGATGGTCGTGCCCATGCCTACACTACATGTACTTCATTATCAGAGCTATCAGTTGTACTTGCGTGCAGGTTCTTCCAGATGGTGTTCTAGCTCAGTCAGTTTCGTAAAGCATTTCACCCCTCCCACTGTCTCGGGCTTCATACTTTATGGGGCATCTGTTACACAATAATTTGTCAATGCCTTCACTCCCAGTCCATCTATTGTGTCATTTTTCCAAATCAAACATGATCATACTGAACAAATGCTCTCTTATGCTACCAATTGACCCACTTTTCCTAAGTTATCTGCTTCATCGAGACTATGGACTTAATATACGCACTGAATGGCACTCATAAACAATCTATCCACGCTGCCAGCGTGGAAGTACATCTGATTCCCATGATGGTCCAATTTCATGCACTAGCGTGGGGCTACTTTTTATCTTTAATGATGATCTGACTGGCTACATTGCTCACTAGCGATGTTAGCGCTAAAGCTCAGTTATGTACCCACGATGATCTGGATTGGGCGAGTTCGTTCCAACAGTTGGCCTCCCAGATAACTCCAGACTTGGTTGTTGGCATAGTTTGTATCACCCTTCTTTCTCTGGCGTGGTTGTTCCGTCATTTGTGATACCTTCCTTGAAGATAAGCTCACTCTTCCACCTTTCATGGAGACTCCTTCTCCTATTTAAACTCTCACCATTACTATGCATTGCAAGTTCTTTTGGATAGTTTCTGATAGTTGGCTAGTTGAGCAGTGTTGTTAGTGTTTGTGAGTTTGCTAGATAGATGGTGTGAGTGTGACAAGTGTGGGATTGTTGATAGCTTGTGGAAGGTTGTGAAGTGCCCTTAATCTTGTGTAAAACTTATGAGTGAGAGAGACTTGTATGTTGGGAGATCCATCTTCAAAGAGTGAATGCTTGAAGAACAGGCTGGCTGGATCCCCCTAAGAAGGCTTGTGACGTCAAGACTTCGGTTGTAAGCTTACTCTTATTTAATTATTAATACAATCAATGATGTTTTCCTATGTCTCATATGTAATCTACTTGATAGCTCATGATTTCTTGACCTTGTGAGTAAATAGATCATTGTTGTTTTTCGGTTACATGCTTTGTTGTATTTCCTTTGCATTGTTTCAAGTTGATTACTCATTAGGAGAAGGAAGCAGAAGCTGGAGTAGTGCAACGGAACTCCATCAACCACCGGTTGAGGTAGGCCTCCAACTATGACTTTTTAAGGAAAGCTATTGTTGATCTGTCCTTGTTTGTGACTAGACCCACTCTAGGGCTAGAGGGGTTTCCTCTGTCCACAGAGGGAACACTTTCCTGCATCACAAATTGGTGACTCCGCCGGGGAGCTTGACCTTTGTTCTTTCTTTGTTTGCTCTTGTTTTTGGTTTTTGATTTGGTCTCTTTTGAAGTTTGGGGATTAGTTATCAATGTTTTGAGTTTCCTGGCTTGATCTGGGAAGTACCTCTATTTGATTGAAGGGTTGACTGCTTTTGATTTGGGAGTTTTGGTTTGTCTATCATTGTTTTGAAATTTATCGTGGATTTGAATTTAATAGTCACACTATCATCGTGCTCATCCTTTTGTAATATCTTGTGCATCGCATAATTATGCCTCACAGTCGTGACGGTTCTGAGAATCCGACCATCACGAAAATGTTGTGTACTTCCATGCTAACATGACTCTATTGTTGCAGCTAGTGCTTTATCAATGCTCGTTGGTTGCGTATTACCCACGATGATTGCTGTAGAATTGACTTTCTCAATTCTACCTCCTGAGTACATCAGTCCTGCTGGTCCCTTGCTTTTCTCACCTGCTTAGTAGCTTTTTTTCACTGTTTATGGTTAAGGCACTCTTTTGTGAGCTTTATTGAATGAATCTTGCTTTTTTTCTTATGTGACCTAGTTCATTGTTTCAAGTCTCTTGGATCAGTTTGGCTTGGTTGCTTGTTTGCTCAAGGTTCGTTTACAGATTCTTGTTAGTTTGATTGAGCCTTCCTCTTTGCTTGTTTTTGGTTGGTTGTTTAGTGACGGTTATTGAACCAGTCTTTGGCATTGATTTGATTTCTCTTCACTACCGAACATAGATCACAATTGTTTGGATTAACTGGTTTCTTCCACACTTGCTTGTTGCTTATTTGTTTCTTCTAGAAATACATCAAAATAAAAAAGATTACATTCATTTAGTATATGAAAGTGAAAGTGAATTTTCATTTCAAGTTTTCATATTGGAAAGCGAATGCTTAAATTTCTCACTAGTAGTATCCGTGCACTTTAGGAATTGATGTCTATATGCATTGAGTGACTGCCTTTGTTGTCTTGGTTTTCTTGTTTTGGGAATGATCTCTCTACCCTCCCGTAGGTAGGTATTCATTGAAGAAAAAGGATTTTTCGTTCATTCTAGCTGCATCCTAGGATGTGTTGTATACATATGGAAAGGCCTGAAAACTGAAAAATAATCCAAGATCAACTCTAAAATGAACTGAATAAATCAAGCAATGCATTGGAACATAACACACACTATTTAGAGGTCTAGGCTAGATACGTGCTCCAGCATTGTTAAACCTAGTCACTATTGTTTGCACTCAAGGTTGGGTGATTCCTCCTTCTGTGATTCAATAGCGGTCTAGTATGGAATTCTGCTCCCATGTACCGTCGAGTATATGTTGGGAGACCCCACTAGGTTATCATCCTTTATCCTTCGAGTCAAGAGGAACAACTCAGCTATCTTTTCATTTTTCAAGTCGGAAAAGAGCATTAAAGACGACTTTGCAGATCAAGTGTACATGAAGCTGACATAATTCCACTACCTGTAGCTCTACACAAAACACGTCAAACATAAACCCATTCGATAAAGTGAACAATATACGTAGAAACATAGTTAAAAAGACAAATTTTGACTAACCATGTGACAGAAAATGAGAAAAAACCCACATTTATGAAATATAATTTTTTAATTTCCAAAAATTACTATAAAAGGGGTTAATTCATTCATTTTTACCATTGCTACTGTTCATTCCACTGTGGAGAATTTTGGAACACCAGACTTAGCGAGCTGATTTCATCCCTGTTCATCCACCATTCATCCTGAAACTTCTTCCAGGTAGACAGACTTCGTCCTGCGCTTCAATTCAATGCTTTTTTAATGCATTTTGACGTTAGATGCGTTAGTTTAGTTGGATTTTTTGGGTCGGGCTCTGTCGCTTGGTCGTCGCGGGTATACCACTTGGGTCTGCGATGACTGAAAAAATTTACACATAATGTGCTCTGATCATCGCGGGAAAGTGATGTACTTCTGTGATGACTGGGAAAAAATAGAACTGGCAACCTCGCGTCATTGCGTCTGTTTTAAAAACGGACGCGATGGCGACGCAAAAAATATTTTTTGTGCAAATTACGCGTTGAATTTTGCAAACGAAGTGATAATTCGATTTTTCTCATTATGCAAGCCATAATGGCATTTGTCTGGTAAGAACAAATGCATGATGATAATGATGTGGAAGCTTTTGCCAATGTTGGGTGCCAAAATGCATTACGGGCATGCATATTTCTCAAATTCTTCCTTACTCCGCACCTTCGGTCTCAACCCGATTTACTAGAGCTACTGATCTGAGCCTGGAATTCCACAAATGGGAAATTCATTATTCGAGGCTGAGACATCAAATTTGATGCCACAAACATATATTTTTTGACCGGGCTGTCCCGTCGTGGTGAGAGGCCCATTCTGGAGGGGCAGAAACTCGGTGGCGATTCCTTAGAGATGTTGATGGATCAAGTGTGCCCACGGGCATGGAAAACGAGGAGCAGGAAGGTGGCAATCCTGACAGTGGAGGATGTAGTTCTTCGCGCTATGCTATTCATGGTGACACGGGAAATGGGCTCACAAGCCCAACATGAGGCATCGATGACCCATCTCTGGTTGGCTCTCAAATGTCTCAATCCAACCATGTTTAACTGCGTAGAAACAGTGACGACGAATATGAAGAGGCAACTTACCAACTGTCGTCGAGGATAGACGAAGCAGTTTGGCTACGGGTCGATCTTAGTCCCGCTCATGCTAGAGCGGGTGCTGGCATTACAGTTACAGGACATGGATTTGGATTTGCCCAAACCACCTGAGCCCAAGGCCACACAGTGGGCACATGTCATGCCGCGAGGAGGTGGCGGATGACCAGTGTCATGGGGGACACTGTTTCAAGAGTGGCTGGAGCACTAGACGATCTTCGTTGAGGATTGGCCATATGCTGGCATGGACTTCCGCAGAGATCTTGACATGCAACTGCCTGCTGGAGGGTAGTGGGATGATGGTGATAAGACACTTCATCACATTATTTTCCATTTTATTTTTTATCATTTTTATTTTTATTTTTCATGTATATGTCCTAATGACGAACACTATCGTATGCAGATGTAGGGCCAGTGAGACCCGTCGGGCTGGCTCCAAAGGCGTGGATGGATGCGCAGGACATCGTAGCACTAGCCTTGGCTCCCCTAGCTAATGATATGGTGGAGACAGTGGCCTAGACAGAGGCAACCATTCTAGCCCTAGAGTGGGTCTAGTCACAACAAGGACATATCAACAATAGCTTTCCTTAAAAAGTCATAGTTGGAGGCCTACCATAACCAGTGGTCGATGGAGTTCCGTTGCGCTGCTCCAGCTTCTGCTTCCTTCTCCTAATGAGTAATCAACCTGAAAAAATGCAAAGGAAATACAACAAATCACGTAATCAAAAAACAAAAATGATCTATTTGCTCACAAAGTCAAGAAGTCATGAGCTATCAAGTAAATTACATACAAGACATAGGAAAACATCATTGATTATATTAATAATGAAATAAGAGTAAGCTTACAACCAAAGTCTTGAGGTCACAAGCCTTCTCAGGGAGATCCAGCCAGCCTGTTCTTCAAGCATTCACTCTTTGAAGATGGATCTCCCAACATACAAGTCTCTCTCACTCATAAGTTTTACACAAGATTAAGGGCACTTAACAACCTTCCACAATCTATCAACAATCCCACACTTGTCACACTCACACCAGTGATCTAGCAAACTCACAAACACTAATAGCACTACTCAACTAGCCAACTATCAGAAACTATCCAAAAAAACTCACAGTGCATAGCAATGGTGAGAGTTTAAATAGGAGAAGGAGTCTCCATGAAAGGTAGAAGAGTGAGCTTATCTTCAAGGAAGGTAGCACAAATGATGGAACAACCATGCTAGAGAAAGGAGGGCGATACAAACTATGCCAACAACCAGGTCTGGAGTCATCTGGAAAGCCGACTGTTGGAACAAACGTTCCCAATCTAGATCATCGCAGGTACATAACTGGGCTTTAGCGCTGACATCGCTAGTGAGAAATGTAGCCAGTCAGATCATCGCTAAAGATAACAAGTAGCCCCGCACTGGTGCATGAAATCGGACCATCGTGGGAATCAGATGTACTTCCATGCTGGCAGTGCAGCTAGACTGTTTATGAGTGCCATTTAGCGCATATATTCAGTCCATAGTCATGATGAAGCAGATAACTTAGGAAAAGTGTGTCAATTGGCAGCATAAGAGAGCATTTTTCAGTATGAGCATGTTTGACTTGGACACATGACATAGTAGATGGATTGGGAGTGAAGGCAGTGAAAAATAACTATGTAACAGATGCCCCCTAAAGTATGAAGCCTGAGAGAGTGGGAGGGGTGAAAAGCTTTATGAAACTGACTGAGTTGGAACACCATCTGGAAGAACTTGCATGCAAGTACAACTGATATCTCTGGTAATGAAGTACATGTAGTCTAGGCATGGGCGCAGCCATCCAAAAACATATGAAATAGGTGTGTGGTATAGACGCAGTCATCCATCTAATGAGACCATGATAAAGATAAAGCTATGGTCGCAACCATCCATCAATTAGTCATGTAATCATAAACCAATCCACGCAGCCTGAACATAAGTAATCTAAGTTCGGGGCCTTGAACCCATCTGATCATAGTACAAATTCTAGCATGTGAATAGATATTCTGAGGTCGATCATGATAGAAAGTCGCTTGATGACCGGTCAATGATGAAAACTGTTAATAAGCGCGAGAGAAACCACCAATAATGCCAATGGTTCTCAAGGTACTTTCTAGCATAATCCACGAAGTGTTGAAAAGGAGCTGAAGTTGAGCACTCGTGGAATCAACCAATTGATGACCAATGATGAAAGTCGACCGTCAAGTGCGAAGAACTTTCCATTGAGGCATGCAAGCTCTAAGGTACCATAGGGGATCTCTAGATCAATCACCTAGATAATGAGCTGATTTTGACAGGATACGCTCCATCGCAGGAGGGCCATAATGTTTCCCCCATCAACGACACGAGATACGGAATAAGTGGTAGATGGCCAAACAGAGTATCGGAGGAGAAGGCGAGGGTGTAAACTACAGAAGTATATACTCTTGAACATGTCGGTGACACGACTCCGGAGGGTGGCAGCATTCATGTACCAAGGGATCAGAGGCTCGATGGAAATAGTGTGAATCAGATGGAATGAGGCTAAATGACAACCCAAACCTATGGAAGGCCAAATGACAATGTATGGATGGCTCAACCTGACAAGAAGCAAAAGTGTCGATGTTCAAGAGTGACTAGCTGCCATAGACAATTAATGATAAACCTACTGTTGAATCCAACCTAGTAATAGTTTAATAAGCCCTAGGAAGGAGAAGCGCGAGTCTCATCATGGTGACGAGTCCAATGTCATAAGGGTTTAATGAGTCTGACATAGGTAAAACTCGGAGTCTTTTTTATGTTTAGAGAGTTTGAAAAAGACACGGAAAAGAAAACTCCGGGGGGTCCTTTTTCGTAGATTTGTGTCTCTCGAGCCCGAAAATGTATAAAATGATACTCGAAAGAACTACCCGACCATTAGGATCAAGGAGTACTTTTCATAACTAGTGACCTCGACCCAAAAATGTAGAAAAGGAATCGAAGACATGTCATTTCGTAACCAATATCGAACCAGAACGACAAAATTTTGACAATCTTTGCATGTTTACACGGTCGGAAAAGATCTTAAAGTGGACCACCTTTTTAATTCCATTTAACGAGTCAAAAAGGGAAAAATACTCGGCAATCTTTTCATCATTTATGAGTCAGAAAAGAGCTTAAAGGAGACTTGTCCTGGAGGAACGAGTGGTGAAAAGGGTAGCAACTGGTTCCGGCAATGGTGGAACTACTAAAAACATGTAATGGTCAATAGGTTGGCTAATAAAACCACTCAACGCTATAGTTCCTCATGAAAGGATAAACAATCAAGTGAAAGCATATGATCAGCCAAAGAGATGGTGGCAATGGAATGAAACAACCAAGGCTCATCTAGTAAAATTTAGTGGATAAAAACGACAATCACGAGGTGTAAATCAGGTATGGGTTCATTTTTACACAAGCTTGAACCATAGAGAACTCTGCTTGGATTCGGTTTCATGTTTACACAAGCTTGAAACAGAAAACTATGCTTGTTATAAGTTCACATGCCCCCAACATAATGACACAAATCGAGGTGCCTGCCCCCCAAGCTTCATTGCATTCAACGAGGTGGATGGAATGAAGGTTCACATTCTAGATCTTGGAAAGACTCGACTTGGATTTTACGAGATCTTAATCAAAGACTCGATTTGGAAAGGGGAGTTGTTTCATTTTTTAATGAGGTTGACATGGTGAAATATCTATCCTCATAACCCTTGTTTCATTTTTGAACGAGCTTGACACAAGATCAGGAACTATGCTCAACACTCTCTATTTCATTTTTTAACGAGGTTGACATAGGGACAAACTATCCTCGTACACCTTGTTTCATTTTTTAACGAGGTTGACACAAGATCAAAAGTATCCTCGGGACCCTTGTTCATGGGTCATATGAGAACATGTCTCCCAAGAGGTCTTCACGAGATGGAAGAGACACACTCTGGGAGGAATACATGTCATGAGACACTAATGACAGATCAGGTTCCAATGCCCCCAGTACATGATGTACGAGACCATCTGTATGATTATCAATAGAGGCAGAGACTAAATGGGTAGTCACATAATTGACCTATGGCAAGGAAGGTACTGCTTACGAGCAAGAACCGATAGGGGACAACAACTACGCAGGAGGCATCGGGGGACTAAAGAACGATAATTGATCTATCTTCACCATTCTTCTATCATGTGGAAAACAGACCACAGGGAAACGTGAAGAGACGAGGGCCCCCATGGCATAAACATAGTCACGGCCAAGGAGAAGACTGAACTCTAAAGCACCTTGGACAACCATTATATCTATATAGACGGTTTTAGCCCCCAAAGTAACTGGAAGCTTCGGGAGGATCCCTAAAGGCTAACTGGTTCCTCCGTCAAATGCCAACAGATTCTGTGTGACTGGCACAAGCTATAGGGAGCCCAAGGCTTGCCAAGTAGTGGAAGGCGTAAGACTGACAGACTCACCCTCATCCAAGATAGTGCCAGGTACTGCCTTATCATAGGCATGTACTATAATCTAGAAAGGCACATAGGATGGAAGGCGGAATGTAGTCAAATGACTCCAGTTGAAGGAAACGACCGAACTACTTGGTAGGGGAACCGTATGATTGCCCCCCTACCCTACAGGAACCGAAGGAGGACCCCCTTGATCAGCAAGGATAGGAGGGTCGTTCTTGGACTCAGGAGAATCTTACGAGACGAGAAGAACATGATCATGATGCTCTTTTGAAACAGAGTGATCAACAGGTGGTGAACCCAAGTCGACACTCTCTCCAACCAATGGCTGGTCTGGAACAAGCGTAGCACAGCTAGGTTAAGAAAGAGGAGGATGGACAAGAGAAGAATCTAAGTCAATCTCTTTGTCAACTGGGAGAGGGTCTGAAGAGAGCCTCTGATAACCAATGGGAAGTTGGGGTGAAGAAACTGTAAGACTTTTCAAAATGGTGGAAGCTTTATCCATGAGCAGGCAAAGGTGAAGGGGATGGTTGCCTTCACATAGTCTACAAAGGAATCGAATCATCCCTTTCTTCTTACCGTTGCCAGTTGATAGGGTAGCATCACCATGAGCTTCAGAGGATGATGAGCTGGATCGTGAGACCATACTTCTAAGATCCTAGGAATTCCAGGACAATCACGAAGAAGATGGTCACCCTTGCACAATTTACAAGGAAGCTTAACCTTCCACGGAGGAGCAGAAGGTGTTCTGACCTGAGATGTACTTGGAGCAATAGTTGCACAGGTGGCCTCGCGTTTATCGGACTTCTTCTTCATCTTCATCTTCTTCTTCTTCTTCTTAGTCTCCTGATTACTAGATGTGAAACTTTCACTAGGCAAAGGAGGAGAGGAGGAAGAAGAAATAGGGAAAGAAGGCATAGGCTCAACCTTAGAATCATCATGCCGTGGTTCAAACAAAGAAGATGGTGGAATAGGATTCATGATGCTCGGGACCACCGAGGTTGAAAACGACCATACAGGCAAACCGATGGTTAACCCAGGCAAGGACAATGTTGCCATATATGGAGCACCAGCATTTCCAAATGAATGAAACGGACCAGGATTTCCATCTGGCGAAAGACCTTGGCTGGTAGACTCAGGGAATTCTTCCATCGAGAATGAGCCTGAAAAACAATCGAACTGTAATGAATAACTCTAACTATTACCAGGAATATTTCGTGGGCAATAAATTTTATGACGCAGGAAAAAAACTTGACCTTTTCATCTTTAAAGAGTCAAGAAAAGGATGAAAAGATGACTCTAGTCACCTTGCTGAAAGGACAAGTGCTCAGATGGACCTTTTCTTTTAGGGAGTTCGAAAAGGAACGAAAGTGACTACCCTGGAGAAAACTAGGCAAAAGGTTTACCAAACAACCCATAAAACTTCATATACACCTTGGCAGTCATATGAAAACCAAGGACTTTCTGTACAACAGTCAATCTTCCCAAATAATGTGTTCAGTGCATTACGGTTTGCAAGGCAGCAGGCACAGCTTCCTAAGGATAAAGGATGATAACCTAGTGGGGTCTCCAAACATATACTCAATGGTACATGGGAGCACAATTCCGTACTAGACCGCTATTGAGTCACAAAAGGAGGAATCACCCAACCTTGAGTGCAAACAATAGTGACTAGGTTTAATGACGTTGGAGCACGTCTCTAGCCTAGACCTCTAAATAGTGTTTGTTATGTTCCAATGTGTTGTTAGATTTATTCAGTTCATTTTAGAGTTGATCTTGGATTATGTTTCAGTTTTCAAGCCTTACCGTATGTATACAACACATCCTAGAATGCAGCTAGAATGAATGAAAAATCCTTTTTCTTCAATGAACACTGACCTATGGGAGGGTAGAGAGATCATTCCCAAACCAAGAAAACCAAGAAAACAAAAGTAGTCACTCAATTCATACATACATCAATTCCTAAAGTGCAGAGATACTACTAATGAGAGATTTAAACATTCACTTCCAATATGCAAACTCGAAATGCAAATTCACTTTCACTTTCATATACTAAATGAATGCAATCTTTTTGATTTTGACGTCTTTCTAGAAGAAACAAATAAGAAACAAGCAAGTGTGGAAGAAATTGGTTGATCCAAACAATTGTGATCTATGTTCAGTAGTGAAGAGAAATCGAATCAAAGCCAAATATTGGTTCAATAACAGTCACTAAACAATCAACCAAAAACAAGCAAATGGGAAGGCTCAATCAAATCGACAAGAAGCTGTAAACGAACCTTGAGAAAACAAGCAACCAAGCCAAACTGATCCAAGAGACTTGAAACAATGAGTTAGGTCACATAAGAAAAAAAGAAAGATTCATTCAACAAAGCTCACAAAAGAATGCCTTAACCATAGACAGTGAAGAACAAGCTACTAAACAGGTGAGAAAAGCAAGGGACCAGCAGGACTGATGGACTCAGGAAGCAGAATTGAGAAAATCAATTCTACAGCAATCAGCGCGGTTAATACAGAAGCAACAAGCGTTGATAAAGCACTAGCCACATAGCGATGTCAATGCGGAGGTACACAACTTTTCCGCGATGGTCGGATTCTCAGAACCGTCGCGACTATGAGGCGTAATTACGCGATGCACAAGATATTACAAAAGGGTGAGAACGATGACAGCATGACTGTTAAATTCAAATTTACAATGAATTTCAAAACAATGACAGGCGAACCAAAACTCCCAAATCAAAAGCAGTCAACCCTTCAATCAAATAGAGGTACTTCCCAGATCGAGCCAGGAAACTCAAAAGACTGATAACTAATCCCCAAACTTCAAAAGAGACCAAATCAAAAACCAAAAACAAGAATAAACAAAGAAAGAACAAAGGTCAAGCTCCCTAGTGGAGTCGTCAATTTGTGATGTAGGAAAGTGTTCCCTCTACAAACAGAGGCAAACCCCTCTAGCCCTAGAGTGGGTCTAGTCACAAACAAGGACAGATCAACAATGGCTTTCCTTAAAAAGTCATAGTTGGAGGCCTACCTCAACCGGTGGTCGATGGAGTTCCGTTGTGCTGCTCCAGCTTCCGCTTCCTTCTCCTAATGACTAATCAACCTGAAACAATGTAAAGGAAATACACCAAACCATGTAACTGGAAAAAAATAATGATCTATTTACTCACAAAGTCAAGAAGTCATGAGCTATCAAGTAAATTACATACAAGACATAGGAAAACATCATTGATTGTATTAATAATGAAATAAGAGTAAGCTTACAACCAAAGTCTTGACGTCACAATCCTTCTCAGGGGGATCCAGCCAGCCTGTTCTTCAAGCATTCACTCTTTGAAGATGGATCTCCCAACATACAAGTCTCTCTCACTCATAAGTTTTACACAAGATTAAGGGCACTTCACAACCTTCCACAATCTATCAACAATCCCACACTTGTCACACTCACACCAGTGATCTAGCAAACTCAAAAACACTAACAGCACTGCTCAACTAGCCAACTATCAAAAACTATCTAAAAAAACGCGCAGTGCATAGCAATGGTGAGAGTTTAAATAGTAGAAGGAGTCTCCATGAAAGGTGGAAGAGTGAGCTTATCTTCAAGGAAGGTAGCACAAATGACGGAACAACCATGCTAGAGAAAGGAGGGCGATACAAACTATTCCAACAACCAGGTCTGGAGTCATCTGGAAGACCGACTGTTGGAACAAGCCCAATTCAGATCATCACGGGTACATAACTGAGCTTTAGCGCTGACATCGCTAGTGAGAAATGTAGTCTGTCAGATCATCGCTAAAGATAACAAGTAGCCTCACGCTGGTGCATGAAATCGGACCATCGCGAGAATCAGATGTACTTCCACAGTGGCAGTGCGGCTAGATTGTTTATGAGCACCATTCAGTGTGTATATTAGGTCCACAGTCGTGATGAAGCAGATAACTTAGGAAAAGTGGGTCAATTGGCAACATAAGAGAGCATTTTTTTAGTATGAGCATGTTTGACTAGGACACATGACATAGTAGATGGACTAGGAGTGAAGGAAATGACAAATTACTGTGTAACAAGTACTGTTTGCTTGATTTCTTTGAATGTTTGCTATCGTTTACATATATACTAGCTTGTCCTAGCTTTGTTTCAGTTTTGCTATCTCACTATTGTAACATGCATGAAACTATTTTGCACAGACGTTCACCCAACTGGTGAACTGCCTCACCCACATGCATGTTGATCTATTTTCTGAATATTTCATTCATGTTTTTCATGTAGTGTTAATCACTTATGATATCACTTAGTGTCGCCATCCATTCACTCACTTACTTGCTTTTAGTTGCTCGTCAATGAGTCGGGCCAACCTTGGCCCGAGCTCTAGCTTCACCAAGGCTTCTTTGCACAATCTAAGAAAGGAAGTTTCACCTTCCTCTCTAGAAATGTGCATTCCTACCTAGAACTGGCCTCTAGGACTATTTTGCACATTTTTGGAGGACAATGGCTACTTGGCCCAAGAAATTGCGAAAATCTATCCCTGGGTCAGCAGTCCCAACTGGAATTGCGCATTGCATAATCCCAACAGTCAGAAGCTAGGTTGGATTGTGCATTGTGCAGTTCCACTAGTCAGTAAGTCTCTGAGTAGCCCAGATTGTGCCTTGTGCAGTCTTGACAAATAATCTCCTAACCTCCCAGCAGAAATTGTGCAACCTTCATGATCATTCACCCAGGTATGCTGCAAGTCAATTCTCATGCTCATTTCGGTTTTCGACTAATAGATCTCTTGCCATGAGTGTTGCCATGTCTCCAGGTGTCGTAGGTGTTCATCTACCTCTCAGAAGTATAGGTACAATGGTTTCCAGGAGAGAAGAGACGAAGACACCGTTCATAGCACACTTGGGGATGCAGTCGATCAAGTGTCTATGGACTTTCCTACCCACGAAGACATCAAGTGGTCCAAAGACAAGGACATCAAGATATGACAACAACAACATCACACTGAGCATCATCGTGAACAACAACTAAATAAAGCATACCAAATGCAATGAAAGCAAGAGGAGGGTTGTTGACAACATGGAGGCGAAGCAAGGTTGCAAGCTCAAGCAGGTCCATTGATGATGAAAGCAACTTTGGAGACTCTGAATATGAAGTTACGGCGTGACATGAAGATCGCGTGAAGGTAGAAGATGGAACAATGTAAGAGTTGCATGTGCTAAAGCAACAACTCAGGAAGAAAATGAAGGTTCATAGACAAACAAATGAGTTGCAACAGGAACAGGAACAACAATGGGTGAAACATGGACTCACGGATGAGGTTGCACCTGTACAAGTTAAGGATCCATCCCAGCAGTTGACACAGAGCAGACATGGTGAGCAGTGTTACTGATCACATGCAAGTGATTCAACAACATGCATGTCATGGAGTGCATGCATGCAATCCAACCCATTCAACACACTCACCAAGGCGAAGACGAGAAGCAAGTCCAACTGGGTCTGAACATGTACTTCAGCAAGTTGATGCGCACGACCACCAACACACACTTGAAGATGAACACAAACATTATGCATTAGTGTCTTTCCTGTTCAACCATACCCAAAAAGACCATGCGCATGTTAATAGACGAGTTGGATGAAGGGTTTGAACCAATGCAATGGTTGCAATGGAGGCAAGAGTTCACTTCACAAAGATGTCACCGTGAGGTGCATGCACGCCATCACGAACGACCAAGCTTGGCATCAACTCACCACCGTCACCATCACAAGCATGTCAAAGAGTTTCTCTCATCACAGTAGGCTAAGTGTTAGTGATGTCTTGCAAGGCTCGCTCAAGCCATGTTGTCTCACATGAGTACATGTGCATTGTATTATTGAGTCATGTCAAGTGTAAGTCAAGTGTCAATGGTTGGATGTAACAGTCGTATAGTAGGTGAAGAGTCATGAGGGTAGTTGAAATGTCACAAAGGGGAATGTCAGGTGTCACCCCACGCTTTTCTATAAATAGTCCCTCATAACTCATTGTATAGGCATTTGATTAGCCAATCTTCTACTATGACTATTTTTAAGAAAGCTTGGATAGTATTGTAACGCGCCTTGGCTTCTCCACTGCATGGAGCTAGTACATCTATTTGGAGGACTAGGTAGATGTGGCCGTAATGTTCCACTATTAGGGCTAGCAGGTTTACATGGATGTATTGTATGGTTATGACTTACACTTCTTTATATAATAAGAGCCAACACATTCTCATGCATATGTTGTTATTGTAGTTGGACTGCTCTGGTTGCTTTAATGATATGTGTTGTTTAATTTACATACTTGTGTATGAACTGATTCACATGCAATTATATGAACCTTGTTGTTAATGTGTTGCATATGTTGTTAATGATGTCACCGTCTATGTCGATTGGTCTGTTAGACATCAGACAAAACCTTCACTTGAACCTTGCTATAACAACTGTCACACTCATCTCAGACTAATCTGTGAGTGTTGTACATGTTACCTTACCTTGTATGATGTGATTTCTGCATCCGAGTGGACTGCTCTGTCGGAAGCTATGCATGTCCTTTGTGTTGTGTGTTTCTAGCCGAGTTGGGACTGCTCCCTTTCAACTTGGAACTCACCTTCACCTCTTGGCCCCTTTGAAGCATTAGAACCTCTCATACACCTTTCTTGACTCACTGCATCAGTCACACCCTTGCTGTTGACAGAGTTATCCTACTTGCATTTGTGCGACATCGCAGTCAAGGCATTACCTTATGACCCATTGCTGGGACTCCTACACCAAACGGTCTGAGGTCTATTTGGGACTTCTTACCGAGGAGATCCCCTTGACATGTTGGCATTGTTAGGGTCCTATAATAATAGGATTCATAATTTTGAATTGGATATGATTAGTCTTGTAATATTGTACATACTTTTGCTTTCTACAAAATGTTTTCCCATATTAAGAATAAAAAATGTAAAGAGGGTAAGTCCTAAAATAAAAATCAAAGGACTAAAAGAAAAGGATCAAAAAGGAAAATAAAATATGAACCCCACCAAAAAGAGATAAAAAATAGATTCTAAAAGTGATGCAAATTCAAATGCCACTACTTTTTACTTTACTAGGCAAAATAAGATTGTGTGCAGCTTGTCAAAAATACCACAATCCATGATGGTCAAATAGTTTAATCTTGATTCATTCATGCTTTAAATTTCATATTTATAGATAGAGAATAAAGATCTAGCCAAACTATTTAATCTTCGCATATCAATAGTTAGGTAGAGAACAATAATGAGCTCATAAGTTTAATCTGAGCCATTGGAAGTTAGAAGGCTATAATTAGATAGTTTGCTTATCAAAGAAAAAGTAATGAAGGGTCAGCAAGCTCAAATTCCCCCAATGAATGAAGAGAAAACACTAGGGTAAATAAAGGGTAGGTAAAAGATGTTTTGGAGTGCATAAGGTTGCAAGCTCAAATGCACCTTCATTATGCTTAAACCTATCTTTCATGTGCAAGAGGAACTATCAAAGAAAGATGACATTCAATCTCATTCACTAATTTCCTCTCATTTCACTTAACTCCTTACATTTTTAAATTATTAATTTCCCTTCATTACCCCTTCATTACTTTTCATTCCCTAATGTTTTTCCCCTTCTTGGTTCTAAAAGACCCTTCCCTCTTCATTTCCCCTTGTAAAAGTATCCCTACCCTTCATTTTAACTTTCCTCCTATTTCATCTCATTTTCCCCAGTAAATCCACTTAAACCCCTTTATCCTAAGTTTAAATAAAGTATTGGGCCCCATTAGAAAACCCTCCCCGATACCCTTTTAACTTATATCCCTATTGTATTCATTCTCGGGTCCCGCATTTTATTAAACCATCACATATATTAAATCCCACAATTACTTTTTAATTAATTACATTTCATTATAATTAAACTCGACCCCACTCCCCCATTTAGCCCTCACAACTCCACTGCGCGATAGCCCTCCGATCAACCACTCCTAAATCTGACGGCCCATACCCATATCGCGCGCTCCCATCGTCCAATAGTTAAAATCTCAAAAGCACGCGAGATTCACGATTTTGCATGAGTGGTCTTTTTCTATGTGGCAACACCACATTATATCATGTGCTCTCAAAAAATACCACCCTCCGCTCAAAAGCGGTGTGATATGCCATAAAACCGCCTCCCTACCTAAACATGAAACTGCCTACTGTTCATACAATAATCCTACACCCAAAAGTTAACTGCTATTGGTTAAAAACCAAAAAAGTCCCCTTTCACTCTTTTCACTGTTATTTCATTGAAAACACCTTTGCCAACAAATTCTAAAGTCTAGAAACCCTGCACAACTGTTTTAACCAACTTTACAACCAAAAGACGTTGCAGACTCCAATTTCAAGTAGCACATAGACAATTGAAGCCTCAGAACCCTCTATTGCTACCACAGAACCCTCTTTGCACACCTAATCGTCATTTTTCCAAGTATTCATGAAATTACCAGAATGACCCTCTATTTAAGATGTGCACAATAATTAATAAAAGGTTTATTAATTGAATTAATTAAAAAACCTTGCCAAACTGAAGAAACCCATTTGGCTCACAGAGATTTCAAAATCAAAGACAAGGTTTTCCCTAGCCGTCCATTGAAACTCCACTGTTGGAGTAAAGAAAAATTCCTGAATCAAAATTCTGACATTCATCTATGGGAATAAAATTTTCCTAGATACTTGTTCCCATGCGTATACTAGTTCCCTGAAACCATCCGCTTATGCCAGCTCTACTATATCCCAAGCCAAAGAGCCATAGTCTCTCCTAACCAGCAAATTTTGTTTACAATCACTACAGAGTCAATAAACCAAATGCTGCAAATCCAGCCAAACCCAAATGAAACCCCATTTTCCATTGAAAACCTACTTGAACTCTACTTGAAGATGTACCTTCCCAGGGGGACTCAAATATTTCAGACTTTCATCCTAGAAGAGTCTCATACTCTTATAGATAGTCCCCCATTATGCTACCATTTTCTTTGAGAGGGTCAGACAAATTTTAACCATGCTCTCTTGTATCCTAGGATATACCACTAATAAGCATGTAGATGAGCCAATACTTGCTTTCCTCTCTATTTTTTTCCCTGGAAAGCCTCCAGCTACAGTTTTCCATTTTGCCCAGTTCTTGCCAGACAGAATCCGTGATCAATTGATCAGACTGCCAAATGAAAGAGTATTCAAATACTCTTCAATATTGTTCCACATGTTCTTATATTTCCAATCAGACAGGTTTATAGTCAACATCCAGAAGTTGGGCACTAAGGGCTATCCTAGATCTATCATATTTTGGACACCCTTAATGCAAAAGTATTCCAATTTTTTCAGCTACAAGGAGTTCATTGATTCCTTTGTCCATCCGGTTATAAATATGCTAAGAAGTATCAATCAACCCAAGATCAGTTATGAGATAAACATAGTTTTGTAGTTGTCTAAAAACAGTAGAATAGGAGTCCAGTATCTATACCAGGACCACACTGAAATTACGATATATGGATGCCATCTCACTCCTTATAAGATGCCTAGATATCTCTGCATGAGAATATCAAGCAGATTATAAATTAATATGATGTGAATTTTCTGTCAGCTAGGAAGAAAACACAGTTCAAAATCAAAAACTAGCTGGGTCCTTTTATCTATAATAATAGGGAGGCTAGAGAAGAAGTAGCAAAGTGTTTATATGAAATTAGGTTTAGTAGCAGTTTAATGTGGTACTATGACCCTTTACGAGTAATAAACAAACGAAGACTCAAATTCAAATTGAGTCCTTTTATGCATGACTCTAGAGCAAACATTGAAAAATATGCCAACGAATCAGAGTGGTTGGAAAACACCTTGATAGATATGGAGAAATAGATGGATACTAGTTCCATTCTGCATACTCCAACCCTATAGGACAAGAATGTAAAAAGGACCAAAGAAGAGTGTTCTTGCTCAAAGATAGATACAACACATGATAGATTTGAAATAATTTACAAGAAGAAGCCCAAGCTAAATCCTGTCAATGAGCGAGAAGAGAGAGTTGAGACAATTAAGACACTTCAAATATGGATACAGATCCAGGGGTTAGAGAGAACACAACTCCAACAATTTCAAAGGAAAATCATCAGCCTTCCAGCTCTAATACCCAGAGTATTTAGAAGTAGCTTATTATTGAGGTCCCATCATCAACCAAACCAGTGGATAAGGAAAAATATATAAAGGAGAAGCATAAAGAGATAAAAATTAAGAAATGAGGAATTAAAAGCTAAAACATATGCCCAATATTTCAAAAAGACTCCTAGAAATTATAATAGGTTAATGTCAGCTTTTGACATTAAAACTGGTAAAATGCAAATGACCTTTTTGCACCCTGTTAGTGTCGGTCTTGAAAGCCCTCCATCAGTGATCAAAGCTCTTTGCATTTGCATTATTATGTGTCTCATCAGTGTCAAAGTTTGCATCCCGTTAGGCATGCCATAACCCTGATGGAGGAGCTGGTCAATTCATACCCCTTTTGGCTTTGCTGGATGAGGTCATATCAGCCATTGAGTTTTTCAAGCTTGTCTTGATGTGTCTTAATGTCAAAATTCTAGGTCTAGGGTTTTGGTCATTTGTCTCTGCGAGGTCATGTCTCTGAAAATCCTTGAGTCCCCAGCAAGCTAGAGGGAGGATGGTAAACATGTTCCTTTGATATTTTCATCATATACAGTTCATTTCTAACCTTGGATTTAAAAACTCTGTTTTTAAAGCCAAGGTCATGATAATTTTTTGTAAAAAGAATAAATTTCCAAAAAGTCTTCAAAAAGGCAGCAACAACCCTGGTCCCCTTGCCACAGTCCCTCAGATGATCTACCTGCAAAAAGAATCAAGTCAAAGCACTCAAAAAGTCAACTTCGGGATAAAGGAAACCAAAAAATCAGTGTTTTAAAAAAAAGTGTCAAAATAGACTTTATAAAGTGGGTTTATAGATGAAATTTTTTTTAAATGAAGATTATAAAAGGTCATATTCCCTCCTTTCACTCTCATTGTGCATTTCAAAGCTTGCAAGAGAGGTTGTGAGAGAGTGATAGGTGAAAGAGGCAAAAACACAGTGATTTCGGGCAGTTAGCAGGTGCGCGACCCGTTCAAGCCGGTGCGCGACCTGTTGGGCAGTGCGCGACCCGTCCAGGGCACTCTAGCAGTTCAAAATTTCAATGGGCGCGACCCGTTGGGCGGTGCGCGACCCGTTGGGGAGCCTGCGCGACCCGTTCAGCTGTTTGCAATCAAACTTCAAACAAACTTCTTCATCTCCCTTCAAATCTTCTCAATCGGTCGAGGTAGGCTCTTTATGCATGGTTTTTGATATTGGCGATGGATGCAAGTCTTCATGCTATGATTTTATCCTCCAAATTTGCAAATGAATGGTTTGATATGGCTGCAATGTTCATGCCCAAATGGTGTTAGGGTTTATGATGTTTCAAGTTGTTTTTTCCCTTGGTTGATTTCCTTTCCCATTCCTTTTGCCCACACTCATATACACATTTCCTTTCCCATGATTTTATAAATGATCCCCTTCCCATCCTTAAATCACTAAAACTACAAACCCTATCCCTCTCCCAAGGTATAAAAAACAAAACAAAGTGAAACCCTAATTCCCCTCTACCATATACATGTAAAAAACAAAGAAAAGATTCATGTGAAAACAGTGGCATATGTTGGTGAATATATCAGCAATTTTGTATATGGTTTCCTTATTTCCCTATTGATACATATATACATATGTGCTCATGTTCACTTATATGTATGTTTTGTCCCATATGTAAAACTCTTTGCAAATGATTTCCCTTATAAAAATGTGTTCCTATATGAATATGATTTGCAAAGTTTCCCTTAAAAACTCCCTGTTGTTGTTATATATTCCCATTCCTTGTTAAAAAATTCCCTCCCCTAACATTTCCCTCATGTTTGGTTCCCCTTGAAACAGCATAGATTTCAGCACTTTTTGCAGGCAGAGACAACAGTTCAGTTTGTCCACTTTGCTCCAAAACCATGTCAGAAACCGAAACTTATGAGCAAAGTGATGACCATTCATCATCTACAGAGGTTGACGAATAGAGGAGGCCTCGTAGAGGAGGTAAGGGAGGACATCATAAGCGGGAAGAGCCTACTTCTTTGGCAGAATTACAGGCCTGTCCTTTGGCAGTGAATTGCTTCCAGTACATGTCTTGCTATCAGTTTTGTGAGAGGATCTCTCAGATTCAGCATCATAGAGAGTTGGCCCGCTTGTTTTTCTTACACCTCCATGATGGACATGTCACTCCTGCAGGGGTGAACTTCATATTAACACCTGAGGTGATTTCAGAGGCTACAGGGATACCGAATGTGGGTGAGGTGTGGCCTAAGCGTAGGTTACTTGATTTTTTTCACTTTGAGCCTTATGTCCGGCCATCATTTGTGAGACTGTTGGCGGGTGTTTTCCCATTCAGATTTCTCCGGAGCGAGCATGCTCCCCTCATGAGACTTATTATGCATTACTTTACCTGTGAGGGTAGATTTTCACAGGTGTATTCATATCACATTCGCCTTTTGATGCATTTCACCCGAGTGAGGATGATGAACCTCCCAGTCTTCTTGTTTCATAACATTCATAGGATGGTGCCCATGTTGCAGAGGAAGACCCCGGCTCAGCAGTACAGGAGCCTTTGCCATTATGGTTTGATTCAGCTCATAGTCTCACATCAGTTGACTCAGCAGGGCCTCTCATGGGAGGAGTTTATCTCCCGTGAGTTTTTCACAGTGCCACCTCAGCCACATCAGGAGGCCATTCCTGAGGAGGGAGGACCATCTCAGTAGCCTGATGCTCCCATCACCCAACATGTCAGCTCCACTCCTTTGGTCACCAATTAGAAAGGCCCAAGGGCCTTATTTGCAGCAGCTAGGCGAGTACTATCTCCACAGCAGGTGGAAGGGGTCTCGCCTTCATCTTCAGATCAGCGAGTGTTATCTCCACAGCAGGTGGAAGGGGCCTCGCTTTCTTCACCAGCATAGGTACTGCAGAGGGGCAAAGAGCCCATGATTCATGAGGATCCGATGATTGATCTCGAGGCTAGTTCTCCTAGCCAAGAGGCAAAGGAGATCATTCAGCATCTCAAGTCCGTGAATGATGTTTTGCAGAGGAGACTTGAGGGTGCCCAATGGACCATCACCTACCTGGAGCAGCGGAACAAACAACTAGAGGAGGAGAAAGTTCTTGATGAGCTATGGAGGATTCGTAGTGACCGAGTCCTAAACCGGAGGAGGCCCGGTGATCCTTTGCCTGCTGACCGTGAGTCTATGCTTATCCAGGTCAATGCACACTTAGACAGGCTGTTGGCTAAGGCCAACCAAGAGAAGAAGCTGCTGAGAAACATGAAAAATCACTATTGGGCAAGGATGCATGTCTGCAAGGCTAAAATGAAAGTTTTTCAAAGGAGGTTGACCGAGGCACTAAAACGGAGAAAAAGGCAAAATCCACTCCGTATCTTGGCTGAGGCATCCCTCAAGGATCATGGCACTCACTAGCATCATCAACAGCACAAATCCCAAAAATTTTGGAGAATTTTGGGTAATTTTGGTATTTTTGGGAAATTTACAGGTTTTGGCTTCTCAACGGGTCTCACCCCCGATGAGACCCTTTGTCATCGTAGCTCTGTTTTGCAAAAACTCAACATTTTTGGATTTTTCATGCAAAGTTACACATTCCTATGGATGGACTTGAGTTTTCATGGAGTTTTGGGCCTCCAAAAGGTCAAAATACAGCCAAATTTTGACTTTCTGCCCCTTTTTTGAGCTGCAGAAGTAGTCTTGGGCGAATTGACTTTTGACTAGGTAAATGACCTCCAAATCCAAAAATTATAGTTGGGTTGGAAAGTAGACTCAGAGACCTTTCCAACGCTCTATCCTGCACCTCATTCTAAAACCGGGAAGGCCTCCAAACAGGGATCCAACTTTCGCAACCCGTTGAGGAAGATGTGCGCGACCCGTTGAGGGAACTTTGCCAGATTTGACCAGTTCACCTCAGAAATTGCAGTTTAGCTCTAGTTTGACTTTCTGAGGTCGATTTTGGTCCTCTTGACTATAATTATGACACTTTTTGGATACTTTTACTCTTGTTTAACTCTTCTAGAAGTTTCTCTCATGTAAAGGGTAAAAATTGACTGTATGAACTGGTTTTCAAGTTTATAGAGGCAAGTTGTTTTGACTGCCTATTTTGTAGTGCTTAGTTTAGAAGTTGTTCAAACAGCTCCTAGGATAGTGAGCTCGACCCATAGAGGCAGGGAAAGAGGTTAGATCATCTATATTATGTACTTTCTTGCTCATTTTCATGGTTGGACTCTTGAGGGAGAAGCTATCATTGTATTATCACTTGTATCTCTGCAATTTTTGGCTAAGGAAGACCAGGGTTTTGCAGTCATCTTTGGGATTCTTGTGGACTCATGTGTTGATGGTGTGTTTCTTCATGTTATTGTAAGCTTTGTTATGTGATTCATTTCCTTTCTATACTGCTGCATATTAAACAAATGAAGTGATAAAGTTAGAATTCATGCTTGCCATGATCTACTTTTAAATTTGTTTAATTTCTATGTTTTCTACTGTCTAAAGAGAATTCAGATTCATTGTTTGCTCTCTTTATCCTTCTTATCTTTCTTCCTAATCACCCATTTCGGCTTAAGACATCAATACAAGCTCCTACCTCGCCCCAAAGACCCCCCTGCAGAAACTGTGTCCAATCCCCGCACCCTAAATTGCAGCTCCTCAATTTGCCACCAAAAACCCCCAAATCAACTTTCAAATCAGTTTACTAGCCTAATATCAGTGTTACCTTGTTTTTTCATCTCATCCTATTGAAAATCTACCGAGATCGACCGGAGAGAGCCTTCTCCTGCCCCGTAGGTCTAGCTACGAGGCTGAATGGTTTGATGTAGCTTTGAGATTTGCCTTTTCAACCTGAGGTGAAATTTCAAGTGCTAACACACCCTACAGTCCAACAACCTAAGTCATCAACAGATTACAGGAAGACAGAATTTGAAGTTTTGGCTAGGGATGTTCACCCTATTGATCAAATTGAATTTCATAAGTATGCAAGAGAAATGATATACTCAACGATGACCAACAAGGCCATGAGTGTTCAGAAACTTCAAAATTCTCTAGACAACATCACAACACAATTTAAGATGGGGAAAGCATCCTCACAAGCAAAGGATAACAAAATAAAGTCACTAGAATACTTGGTTATTGAGATTTGATATAATCCAAATGTCATCAAGGCTACAAAAAAGCTCATAAAGAAGAAAAATGAAGATATTGTTGCTTTGAAGAAGGAACTAAAATTTCCTCCTTCAGAACATCCACAAACCAAGGAAGTTCTAGAGAGCCAAAGCCAGAAAGATGAGATGATGGATGTCATTCTCCAGTTAAATGCTCAATTGAAATAAATGGAGAATGAAATGGACAAGTTAATACAAGAGAAACAGGCCAGCATTGAGACAACTATTGCTACTATTATTCCTACAATTATTACAACAGTTCCTTCTACTTTGGCATCTTCATTGGCCCTAGCAAATCCATTACCTACAACACTTCCAACTACATCAACAACTACATCAGCAACAGGTTCAACAACAGCAACAGCTCATCCTAGTGATGAAGCAGCTAAACTAGTGAAAGCCATGGAGGATATGTCCATCCAAACCACTGAAATAAATATACTTAAGGAACAAATAAAAATTATAGAGGATGAGAAGAAACTCGCTCAAATTATGCATAAGAATGAAACTCAAAAGTCAAACAGGTTGAATGAAAGGATTCAAAAGTTGGAGAAAGAGTTGACACTGAAAGAGTCACTAACCTAAGTAAAACAACTTTTATGGGCCAATATCATTGATTCAGTCAATGATATTTGGCCATCTATACAGGTGATATTTGAACAAAATGACTTGGTCAAAGAGGCTGGTGAGGTAATTCAAAGGGTTAGAATTGAGCTTGTAAATATGCCAGAAGAAGCCTCAAGAATAATCTAGTTCCTTAACTTAAAGAATAAGTATGAATTGCAGGAGCTTGGAATAGCTGACAGAACTGAGACCATACTAGAGGTAAAAAAGGTAATCACCAAGAGGCAACTGTTGATATGACTTGGGTACAAGTGCCAAACAATGGAGCTAGCAATAGGCAGGTTCATGGTCAAATTTGATGCTTTGAGGCAGAAAGTTCTGCCTATCCATTAGTGATTAATGACAGGTTAATGCCACATGGAGACTATGATAAGGAAATCATAGAAATGGCAAAGGAACAAGCCAACAATTCCTCTATGAAAGGGATGCCTACAGGAAAGGTCCTTTACCATACTTTTGAGAACCTCTTTTACATCAAGCATGAGGTAAAACATGTTTTTCTAAACAAGCCTACCTTTGCATAATACATAGAAACTGATGAAGTCTACAGAAGAATGGTAAATATTAAATTACCAGATACAGAGATTTGGGAAAAATTGAATGATTTACTGTAAAAATGCAAGGTAGGCAGTGAATACAAAGTAGTGAAACTAAAATGGCAGATCGGCTAAGTCAAAGAGTATCAGTCAAAATGAATAGTAAAAGGATAGCCAACCTAGACCAACAACCAAAGAGAGAAATCAACGAAAGATCAAAACAAACAAACAACAAATCAGTAAAAGGAGGGACAACTAGCCTCTTAATCTCCTAGGTGTCTCTATCTTCTTGCTTGAAGATATTTTATTTTCCTTGAATAATTCCTGAAACAATTTAGGATATTTTGTAACTATTTTTTGTATAAATACTTCATAATTCGAAGTATAGAGTGTGGATTGTTGAAAATTTCTATAGTTACATTGATCTGAAAACCTGAGGGTTTATCGTAAAAAATTTCAAGTCAGCAGACTCGACTGAGTAATAAATGAATTGCATTACAAGATTCATGTGTTGGGCCACTTCAGTGAAGTATCTTTCATTTGTCAAATTGTTATTTTCCTAAGTATTTCACAAACATACATGTTTTTTCCAATTTGAATGAAATAACTGGAATGCTACTACAAAATTTGTTTAAGTACACTCTGTCTTGAACAATTATTCATTTTTATGTTTTCTTCTGATATCCAGAGTGGGGAATTCTTCATTTCTCCCTAGATTTGATTGACCTCTTTCATTTCCCACATTAGCCAGTTTGAGGAATCCTTAACTGCTCCTTGACCCTAATTGAAAAACCACTTCACCATCTAGCCTAAAATATCTAAATTTACTTAGCTACCTTGCCCTATTAACACTATTTTTAGAACTTCATTCAGTCCTATTTTCTTGACATTTAGACTCCATGGCCCATTGGTAAAAGACACTTATATATCCATCTAAATCAGTGATTCCACCACCAAATAAAATCAAAACCCAATCAAGCTTAAATAACTAGCCTAAAATCAATTAACCCAACAAAGTTAAATCATTAAGAGAGAGCCCTCTCTGAGCATTAGGAAGGCTAGATCCTAATCACAAAAGTAGGTTTGTGGTTACCTCTATTATTTCTTTCATGAAAACCCTAGGGAATTTTAAAGTGATAACGTAGTGGCGACCATACTGGGGACATGTCCTCAATTTAATAAACCTTAAAGGAAATCCTAAACCTCATATTTCCACCTTAAGGCCATTTTAGGGTTGTTAAAAGGTTTCATTAAAAAATTTAAATAAAAAATAAAATTTTAGCTTCCAAAAGAACATACTATACTAGGGCACATTTAGATTGAAACCCTGCTATAATTGTTGATAATTCGGACAAAATCTTAAGAAAAAACAATAAAGTAGAAAGTCAAGAGAGCATTAGTCATCTAATTAAAGTAAATTCACTTCCTAAAGAGTTATCAAATTTAGAGCAGCTTCAATTTGATTTATCATTTGAGCATTCATTGTTTCGTAGAAAATCTAAAAATTCAATCCATGATACTGTAATAGACCCTTCTTTTATTCAATTTATTGAATCAAAGAAGAATACTATACATCATGATTTAGATAAACATGTTATAGACACTTTTTACAAACTTGATGCTTTAACGTTAAATTTGATAAGACATATAGATGAAGCTTATTTTCAACAGTCAGTTGAATTAGCTGCCCTGATTGTTGCTAATCCTAAGCCTTCTACCATTCCTTGAGAATCTGTAAATTCATCTATATTTAGTACCAACTCATCTATTATTTCCACTACACTTCATTCCATAGAATCATTCGTCCCCAAACTTCCTCTTCAACCCAGAGTTTTATTTCCATCTCCAAATACTCCATGTTCATTTTCTATCACTTCAAGTTCATCTTCAAGCACTACAACTTTACCTCCTAGCCAAACTAGAATCTTAGCCATGCCTGCCAAATATGCTCCTTTGACCTTACCAGCTCAAGTGCATGCCATGCCCCAAGACTACCAGAGCAAAATCTTTCAGTTTGATGGCACTCGTCAATATACTGCACAACAACATGTAAATAAAATGAATGATTACTTTGAATTACATGAAATTGATGAAGAAGATGTACAAATGAGATTATTTGCACAAACACTAGCAAGAGATGTCAAGAAATTGTTTAAATGTTTGCCTACTGGTCATATTGTGGATTTACCTGCTTTCCATAGATTGTTTATCAATGAATGGGAAAAGAAGAAAAATCCTTTACAAATATTATCTAAATATGAAAACATTAGAGAGATCCTAATGAATCTATTCAGGACTATTGTACTAGGTTTAACACTATTTATAATGCAATCCCTACAAATATCAAACCTCCTCCAGACTTGGCACTAATCAAAATTTCCTGATGGTTTTGACATTGATATGTCTTACCAATTGAGAGAAAGAAACCCTCCACTTTATAACAGATGCAAAGTGATGCAGTTAGTGTAGAAGCTAACTTGTTGGCTAAAAGAGCTAGGATGAGAAATGGAAGGAGAGTTACCATTAAGGAGGAACCATCCATTTCAGACGTTAAGATAGATATTTTGCCTAAAATTTTAGAAAAGTTAGTGGATAGATTAGAATTTATGGAAAGAAAACCACAATGGGATAGTCAACAACAAGGTCCTCAAATAAGAAATCCAAACCTTAGGAAGAATCCCAATGCTGATAATCCTAGAGAAGGGCCACCTGGTCAAAACATTAAACCACGTTTCCAAGAAAACTATGTTGAAAGTTCTCACCAAAACGAAGAATATCAAGACACTCGGATTAACTTAGTGGGAATAAATGATGGTAATACTATTTTTCTTGCCCAAGAAGAACAAGAATTATGCATTTTACAACAATTATAGTTACAATCTAGAGAGTCTTTTGATTATAAACAAGGTTATGGATTTGCTATTAATGAAGTTCATAAGCAATATAACCTTAGGAGTAAGAAGAACACAAAAGCCCCTACTAATAAAACTGTCCAAACTCAAACCAAGACAACAGTGGGAGCTCCTGCAACCAAAATGCTGCAAAGTCTCTCTAGGAAAACCAGAAAACTTTCACTCCAAGATTGCAGCTAGTCCAAAAATTGTAGACATTATAGATACTACTGTAAAACTTCAGCTGATATTCAAAAATCAGCTACTGTTAAAACTTCAAAGGATGTCCAACCTTCAAATACTATTCAGATTTCAACTGCTTCCCAAACTATTCCAAATCAAAAAATTGAAAACAGTAAGACAATGGATACCCAAACACAAACTGAATTACCAACCGAAGATAAGAAAGAAAAAACTACACAAAATCCGATTGCCAAGGAATAAATCATTCAGTCAGGAAAAACACAGACTCCATTTAATATCCAAACTAAAATTTCCAAATTAAAAATATTAGTTCCTTTAACAGAATTGATAATAAATGATTCCTACAAAACCCAAATCACTGAAACACTGAATATAGATGAAGGAGAAGACTATGTTATTCTAAATGATGACCAACCAGAGTTAATATTTGGTCTTGAAGTAAATGGAAAACATGAACAAAGTGGTGTTCCTCCATTCTACATCAGCTTGAATATTCATTATCAAATCTTACACAATTCTATGTTATATTCAGGAGCATCCCACAACCTAATGCCAAAAGAAATCATGGAAACACTCGATTTAGATATAACTAGACCATACAAAGATCTTTTCTCTTTTGATTCTAGTAAATTTAAGTGCCTAGGCCTAATAAAAGACTTGTGTGTCACTCTAGTTCAATACTCGGGGAAGAGCATTGCCATGGATATTGTAGTTGTTGATATCCTTGCAAAGTATGGAATGTTATTATCTCGCTCATGGGGAGAAAAATTGCAGGGATCTCTACAATTAGACATGTCTTATGCCACAATTTTTGTATTTCATCAGCCCAAAAAGCTATATAGAGAAAATTTAATGAAATACATGGTCAGTAGTACAGATAAACCATAGAACTATCCTATTTATTCTGTACATTCTGATATGGATTCTTTCATTTTATGCAATTCAGGCACTAAAAAGGACAATAACAGAGTTGTAAAACAAGAGCATAAAGAATCTAACAGTGAAAATATATTTCATGAATATAGGTGGCACTTAGACTTTGATGGTTCATTGAATAGATTTGGAGCAAGTGCAGGAGTTTGGATTCATAACATGGAAAATAATCATTCTAAAGGTCATGCCTTCAGATTAAACTTTAAATGCACAAACAACATGGAAGAATATGAAGCTTTGATCTTAGGATTGCAAATTGTAAGAGACCTTGGAGCTAAGAGAGTTTCTATCATGGGAGACTCTGAATTGATCATAAAACAAATTAAAGGAGAGTAGTCTACGAATAAGCATAGACTTAGCCAAGATAGAGAAACTATTCTAGATATGATTAAAGAACTTCTTGAAATTGATTTTGTTGTTATTCCTAGGAAACAAAACATGGAGGCTCACAGTTTGGCCACTTTTGCTAGCACTTGCAGATTTACTTTTTAGCCCAATCACCAGTACACTGGAGAGGTAAGACACAAGGCTGTTATACCTAATAATCTAAAATATTGGCAGATTTTTTCACAAGATTCTCAAATCTATGATTTCATGAATGTTGAAGGAGAATTCAAAAACTGTAACATAGATACTGATTGTACAGTAGATGACACCATGGATAGTGAAATAAATATAAATGTTTTAGATGTAAATAAACCCAGTAAATTCACTAAAGTAGAAATAGATAAATTAGAAAAAGTAGAAATAGAAGAACTAGTTAATGGTGATTCTGAGATTTTAAACCTTAAAAAGAACTTTTTACCTAAGGGAATAGTCCCATTAGAAGATATATTTAATTCAAATGGTGTAGGTAGGAAACCAAAAATGGAGCCTTTAAGATTAGACATCGAAGAATGCAACATAGGAATAGAAGAAAAACCTAAGCTTGTTAAATTATCCAAAGCATAACCTCGAGTTGAAAAGCTGAAATACATAAGCCTGTTTGAAGAATTTCAAGATGTCTTTGCCTAGAGTTATGAAGACCTCAAGTCTTATGACACCAACATTATTCAACATAAAATACCCATCAAAGAATATTAGAAACCATTTAAACAAAAGCTTAGGAGAATTAATCTAGTTCTTATGCCATTGATTGAAAAATAAGTAAAAAGGATGTATGAGGCACAAATCATAGCACTGATTAGATATTCAGATTGGGTCTCTAATTTAGTCACCACTAGAAAGAAAACAGGAGAAATCATACTTTGTGTTGATTTCCAAAATTCGAACAAAGTATCAATGAAGGATAACTATCCCCTCCCTAAAATGGACCATATTCTCTAGAGGGTAGTAGGGTCATCCAAAATTTCATTGCTTGATGGATTCTCTGGATACAACCAAATCCTAGTTCAACCAGAGGATCAAGCAAAGATTGCATTTACCACTCCCTGGGGTACTTTCATATATTTGAAGATGCCTTTGGATTGATGAATGTTGAATAAAGATTCCAAAGAGCAATGGACATAGATTTTGGAAAAGAAATCCATGACCTTTTGGTTGTTTACCAATATGATATCATAGTGTTTTCCAAATTAGATAATGAACATCTAGATCATTTGAGAAGATATTTTTTATTAAATATTGAAAATCTAGCATTTCTTTAAATCCCAAAAATACACTCTTTGGGCTTGAAGAAGGTAAACTCTTAGGACATATAATTTCAAAAGAGGGCATTAGAATTGATCCTGTTAGCCTCCTATTGCAATATGTTTCATATTTCATGATTGACTGTTTTACATGCCAAATATGTCATCTTTTCATGCTACAAGGTTCCATATTTCCAAGAGGTTCCATTTTGAAGAATAATACCATTTTTGAAGAGTTTTTACAGTTAAGGGAAAGCTAAACAGCTTAATCTTGGCTCCTCTAGGTTTAAATTGCTTGTTTTAGAAGATAGAGAATGAATATCTATCCAAACAGTTCAAGCTTGGCAGATGAGTAGCTAGGTAGAGAAATGAAAGGGCCCAACTGCTTAATCTGGGCCCTTGGAAGAGATAAGGGTACACTTAGATAGGAGGGCAGTCAAAAGAAAAGAAGATAATCAAGGTCTGCAAGTTCAAGTGCACCCAAATCAGAAAGAAGAAAAAATGCTAGGTAAGTAGGTTGGGTAAGTAGTTTTGTGGTTGCAGAATCAAGCTATGTGATCCATTTCATGTTTTCAAGTTTTATATCCATTCAGATCACAATTATGTGGCAGTTATTCATTTGGAGGAGCTCAAGCGAGGCATGTCTAACTCCCCCTACTTCTTATTCCCCAAATCATTCACTAACCTCCCCAAAGAGGTCAAGATCTGCTTGATATCTCTTAAAGTTTCATCATTTGTCATATCATTGGCCTAAGTAAAGGTTTGCTTTGCGTAGGAGTACTCTTATTCACTCTATAAGTCATTTTCCCCTTTTAAGTAGCCTAAGATCTCTAAACTTAGCGCTTTCTTGTCATTTTCATATTAACTCCTAACTCTATTATCTAGCTCCCTAGATCATTTCCTTATCCCCTATTATACAAAAAACTATATAAAATTCCAAAAATAATACATATCCCACCTTATAGCATTATAGCTATGTATATATGGTTTCTGGAAATGATAGTCCATCTGAGGCTACTATTAACCCATCCTCGTCTTAACCCTGGGATTAATCTAACCTCTGGTTGGATTAATAACCTATACCTACTCCTCTACTAACCAAAACCCTATAATTTTGCCCCTCCGCAGTCATTTTCCAAATGTTTAAATGTTTAATAGTTTTGGTCAAACATTAAATTAATTCATACCCGCATATAACCCACAAACCCAAAGTTTTTGAACCCCCGCTGCATAAATAAATCGGTATATATAGCAGGCCCCCGTACATTAACCTGTCGCCAGCTCCGCGCTCCGTCCACCGTCAGATCGGGCCCTCCCCATCTGACGGCCCTCGGCGATTTCAGAGCTGCCCCGACGTCCGACGGTTAGCCTTCCATAGGCTAGCGGTTTCCCCACCGTACAAAAGACACGTGTCTCCACGCGATTGTATCGAGCAGGCTTTGATAATTACCGCCCTTGTACAGAAGGCGGTCCGATAAAATCATAAACCACCTTTTGTCTCTCCGCTCCTGACGTCAGCATCACGTCAGCGCTACGTCACCTCTGCGTCAACCCCTCACTGCTACGTGTCACTGCCACCGCATCTGTCTCTGTCCCTACCCCGCCACCGTGTCCTGTGCCACGTCGTCTCATTGACGTCACCTCCATGTCACCCTGCCACGTCACCCTGTCGTACCCGAGACCCGCCAATGATGTCATGTTGACGTCATCACAGGACGTCATGCTAACGTCATCACAGAAAAGGCACAAAGGGCGAGAATCGCGTCAAATGATGCCTGAAGCGAGAAACAAAGGCAGTTTTTGATGCGCAATTAGCGCTTAGCGCTAATCGGGAATCGCTAAGAAAAATTGCTCAAAATGGAGAGCTTCTTATTGCTTGGCTACCTGCAAAACCCAAAAATTCGCAAGAGGCAATGCTGGAAACAGAGAAACTAAAGAAATGACAGCAGGCCCAAAAAATGCAAATTAAAAGCCAGCCTCAGCCAGCACAATTATCAGATTGCATTCCTCTGCCTTTATTTGACAGGATTTCTTCATGTATGTTAATATTCAACTGGCCAGCGCCGATAGCATTCTAGAGGCCACGAAAAGCATTTGGAGCAGTTCTTTTTTCCTTGAAAGGGCATAAAAGGGGTGATTTTACAATTTCAAGCATATCAAGGGAGAGAAAGTGGCCTGATTCAAGTGTTAAAGAGTATCAGAAGAAAGATAAAGCCCATATTCAATAAAAGAGTATCAGTGAAGCGGCAAAAAGTATCAGATCGACAATATTAAACCAGGTGAACATTAAAGGCCTCCATCCAAGTCAAAGAAGTAGTAAAGGCCATTCAAATCTCATCGGATCGAGATTAGTGCACCCTAAAGCCACCTAAAAAGAAGTAGAACTGCCTTAGAGGTTCAGATAAGAGATTAAAGGCACAATTATAGAGAAACACTGCACCGAGCCACCAAGGACACCATATTAACTCATTTTGATGCAGCTGCCTCTAGCGCAACTCAAATAGATATCTACTTGCATTAATTTCAAGACAATATTAGAGTAAAGAACTCATTTCCCTCAGATCTGTTCAAGATCTGCTGTAATAGATATTTTTGGATATTTTCTCTATATAAACCACCTTGATTCATTGTTTAAAGGGTTGTTTGGTTGATAATCCTCATTCTAGACTTGCGATGTATACTTTAAGAGCTCTATAATCAAAGACTGTTGGAATGCTTTGGATGAAGAACTGTCTGTTGTGTTATTAATGGCCAAAGAGTGATTGTGGAATTCCTGTGCTACTACATGGCTCAATAAGTGTTTTCTTACCTCTGTTTACAGTTTATATATGTTTACGCCATCATTGTGTTAACATCTAAATAGCAAGAAAGAATAATAGCTTAGGCTTTGCTTGACTGCACTCTATGCTCAGTTCTTGTTATTTCTATATGTTTTCTTCAGAAATGGTTATGAATATCCATACTTAAATGATCATGTTTACCCTGTTTCCTTCACATATGACTGTTATTTAGGAATTCTTGACTGCTCCTAGACAAACTTTCATTCACCTTCCCTGTCTGTTAGCTAATGAAAGATTCTTAGTTGCCTTTCATCTCTGACCTTCATTCCATCTTTATTCCAGCTTGATATTTTTCTATGTGTAGCTATCCTGCTCCGTATTCCTCTTGTGACCAAGAAAACGCAACAGCAAGCCCTAATCTATGACTCCATGCCCAATGGTTTGAACTTCTCACTCTATGCATCCCAACTCTGCTTGAAAAAATCATCCTTCCCACCAAATTGAAAACAAAACCCATGTACACCATAACTAGCCTAAAATTACACCAAAACAAAGTTAAATCATAAAGAGAGAGCCCTCTCTGACTGCAGGTAGGCTATGACCTACAACCCAAAGTTTGGTTTGTGGTTACCTCAGCCGTATCCCTTAAGGAGCGAAGGGACAACCTAAGTGATAACATCATTGGCGACTCCGCTGGGGACCTTATTCAGAAAAATTCAAAAAAAAAACAAGTTAGAAGCTGGCTCCCAAGAAGAAAACACGTAATACTAGGTCAAATCCAGACCCAAATCCACCAGCTATTTTTGAAAATCCCAATTTAATCTCCAGAAACCTTAGCAAACAAAAGCAAGAAGAGTTTTTGATTCTAGTCCTGAAACAGTTCAGCCAAGCTGTTTTCTGACCCTTATTAAAGTTTTGTTTCGTTCAACCCCTACTTCCCCTTTTTCGTCATCCACCTCTCTAAGCACCTTTTCCACACCTCCATTCACTGCGCATACTACCACTACCACCATTGTTATTACAGTTGTTCCAGCTATTCCAGTCGTTCCACTTATCTCTGTAAATATGGTTAACAAATATGCACCTTTACAGTTACCTGCAAATCCAGGGGCTATGCCTCAGGATTAACAAACCAAAATCACATATTTTGAGGGTATTGGTTCTGGCACAGCCCTGCAACATACCAAGAAAATGCAGGACTATTTTGAGAGTTATGAAATAGATGATGATAGTGTAAGAATGAACATTTTTTTCCAAAGTTTAATAGGAGATATAAGGCCCTAGTTTAGAGCTCTCCCTGCAAATTCCATAGCTAACCCAAAGGCCCTTTACCAAACATTTCTTAACAGATGGGAGAAAAAGAAGGACCCTCTACACATATTATCTGAGTATGACACTATCAAAAGAGGCCCTCAAGAAGCTGTCTTAGACTATTGTGCCAGGTTTAACAATGTTTACAACGATATTCCACAAAACCTTAGACCTCCACCTGATCTTGCTTTATACAAATTCCCTGATGGATTTGATTTAGACATGGCTTATCAGTTAAGGGAAAGAGCCCCTCAAACCTTAGCAAACATGCAGAATGTAGCTGTTAGTGTGGAGGCAAATCTGATTGCCAAGCGAAATAGAGCAAGAGATGAGAGAAGAACCACTTTTAAAGACGAACATTTAGCCTTTGAGCAAAAATTGGACACAATCATCAAAGATATGGACAACTTTGAAAATAGAATGGGAAATATTGAAAGAAAAGCCTCATGGGAAGGACAGCAAAACAATCCTATCAGAAATCCAAACTTTAGAAAAAATCAGAACCCAAACGTTGGAAGGGCAAGTCCTGACCATGATATAAGACCTCCTTTTCATGAAAACTATGCTGAAGCATCCACATCTAGTGAGCAGATAGAGGACACTCACATAAACGTGATGGGTTTGAAGAGTGAACAACAAGTATTTCTAACCCAAGAAGACCAAGATGACCATGATATAAAGCAATTTTGGACCAAGTCTGGAGAGTCATTTGACTTCAAACAAGGTCATGATTCAGCTGTCTACGAAGTCCATAAACAATAAAAATTGAGAACAAGAACCATCGATGTGTCTGATCCCATCAAGCTAAAGGATGCCAAGCAGCCTAAGAAAGTAAAAGACAAGGCCACTATCACAGAACCTTCTGATAAAACAGACCAAAAATTAAAAGAAGTGACCATAGAGGATGTATCTGACATGCAACCCTCTAATAACCAGCCTTTTGTATCCCTTCCCTCAAAAGACAATGTAAATAGCACTCCTCAATGCCTTCCCAAAACAGAACAATCTCAAGAAATCACTGATAACCAAGAGAAGATCACTGAAGATACAAGTGAAAAGGGAAAATCTGCCAGTCACAATACTAAAACACAGTCAGAAAAACCTTTTGATTTAGAAGCAAAAATTGGTAAATCAAAGATATCTATTCCTCTCTCTGAGCTTGCCAAACATGATGTGTATAGACAGCAAATCAAAAGATCACTGCAAATGCCAGAGAACAAGGATGATGTTAATGTCTTAGATAATCAACCTGAATTACTTTTTGGTCCTGAAGTCAATGGTAAATCAGGACATGGAGTTGTTCTACCCTTTTATGTAGTTTGCACATTCATGATCAAGTGCTGCACAATGCTATGTTTGATTCAGGTGCTTCACACAATCTAATGCCCAAAGCTGTAATGGAGAAGCTAAAACTTGATGTCACTAGACCCTACAAAGACTTATTCTCATTTGATTCTAGTCAGGTCAAGTGTTTAGGCTTAATCAAAGACCTTTGTGTGTCTTTAGTCCAATTTCCCAACAAAACGATCCTAATGGACGTGGTGGTTGCTGACATTCCACCAAAGTATGGCATGCTCTTATCAAGATCTTGGGGAGAAAAACTCCAAGGATCTCTCCAACTAGACCTCTCCTATGCCACTATTTCAGTCTTTGGGCAACCAAAGAGACTGTATAGAGAAACACTGATGAAGTATTTGGTAAGTAGTGAGGAAAAACCCCAAAACTTTCCCATTTACTCAATCCATTCTGATATGGATTCCTTTATATTGTTCAATGATGATAGCTTCCCTCCCACTGATGAGAAGCCTTTGCCTTTAGAACAAGAAACATGAATCAATCAAGAGTCAGTTTCCCATACCCATGAAACTGTTAAAACAATTAGTGCAACCAGCATACAAGAAGAACCACATGAAGCACAAAACCTAGGTCCGCCCAATCTTAAAATGACTGAAACTCTTAATACTAACCACAAGCAAGAAATCACATGGTATTTAGAGTTTGATGGTTCTGTTAATAAGCTAGGAGTAGGGGTAGGAATATGGATTCACAATACACATAACAGCCATGCAGAGGGTCATGCTTACAGACTAAACTTCAAATGCACCAACAACATGGCAGAGTATGATGCTCTCCTTTTAGGCCTTATAATGCTCAAAGCTCTATGAGCTGCAAAAGTGTCCATTCTAGGTGACTCCAATTTGATCATTCAACATATGAAAGGTAACTTTGTTACTAATGACAATAGGCTAAGAGCTTATAGGTCTGCTGCCACATAAATACTCAATTCCTTCACCGAATCCAAGCTTGCTAAGATTTCTAGAAGCCATAGGCCTACTGTCCCTAACAATATCAAAGATTGGCAAGTGTTTGAGGATGATGCTCAAATCAACAATTTTCTTACCTTACAACAAGAATTCTCAAGCTTAAACATTGATGAAGATGCCATGGATGACCCACAACAACAAATGAGCCAAAATGAGCAAACTATAACAGCTGAAGCAGCAAATAAAATGCAGCACCCAACCATTTTTTATGAGAAAAACATGCAAGAGCTGAAGCAAATGCATTTAGATGAAATAGCTGAAGCAGAGGCCGAAGTGATTGATTTAAAAGACAATTTTCTACCTGCTGGCCTCACTCCATTAGAAGACATATTTGATTCAAACGATGTCCCCAAAAAGCCAAAGATACAGCCCTTAAACGCTACTGTGGAAGACTGCAATATTGGGACAGCAAAGAAGCCCAAAATGGTTAAACTGTCCAAGTCTTTGCCTCCCGATCAAAAACCAAAATATGTTGATTTATTTAAAGAGTTTCAAGAGGTATTTGCCTGGAGTTATGAGGAACTTAAGTCCTATGACACCTCTGTTATTCAACATACCATTCCCTTGAAGCCAAATCAAAAGCCCTTCAAACAGAAACTAAGGAGAATCAATCTTGTGCTTCTCCCTTTGATCGAGAAAGAAGTGAAAAGAATGTTTGAGGCTGGTATCATAGCACCCATTAGATTTTCAGAATGGGTATCCAATCTTGTTCCCACAAGGAATAAAACAGGAGAGATTAGACTATGTGTGGACTTAAGAAATCTGAACCAAGTCTCCCTTAAAGATCACTACCCACTGCCAAAAATGGACCACATTCTACAAAGAGTAGTGGGGTCTTCAAGAATTTCTTTGCTAGATGGCTTTTCAGGTTTTAATCAAATACTTGTTCACCTGGATGACTAAGACAAGACAACCTTTACAACACCGTGGGGAACATTTAAGTATGTGAAGATGCTTTTCGGACTAAAGAATGCAGGTGCTACCTTTCAAAGGGCCATGGACATTGCATTTTCCAAGGAAATCCATGATTTCCTAGTGGTTTACCTTGATGACCTTACTCCTTTCTCAAAATCTAATCAAGAGCACCTAAAACATTTGAGACAAGTGTTCCTAACATGTAGGAAATATGGCATTTCCTTAAATCCTAAGAAATCTCTCTTCGGCCTAGAAGAAGGCAAATTTCTAGGCCATATCATTTCGAAAGATGGAATTAGAACAGATCCGGAAAGAATCCAAGCCATTTTGCAAATCCCTTTTCCGAGAAACATCAAAGAATTGCAAGTATTCCTAGGAAAGATCAATTTCCTAAGGAGATTTATCCCAAACTTGGCCGAGCTGATAAGAATGCTAAATAAAATGTTAAAGAAGGATTCCAAGGTAAAATGGACTTTGGAGGCCAATCAAGCCTTTGAGGGCATAAAATCTGCCTTAACCCAAGCCCCAGTCCTCACAAGTCCTCAATTTGATAAGGATTTCATCATTTTTTCATTTGCATCTGAACACACCATTGCTGTTGTCCTTTTGCAGAAAGATGATCAGGGAAATGAAAAGCCAATTGCATTTTTCGGTCGAGCCCTTAGAGATGCACCCTTGAAGTACCAAATCATGGAGAAGCAAACATATGCCCTTGTTAAAGCAATCAAAGATTTCAGAATTTACATTTTATATTCACATGTGATTTCTTATGTGCCAAATTTTGTTGTAAAAGACATATTAACTCAAGAGGGCATAGAAGGCAAAAGAGGCAAATGGATTGCCAATATCCTTGAGTATGACATTGAGATAAAACCCACCAAGCTGATAAAGGGACAAGGTTTAGCCAAACTGATGTCCGAACCAATTTTCAAGCCTTAGACATTAATCAACTGGACAATGAACAGGAGCTACTGACTCCATAGATCAGTCAAGCCTTTTTACAATCCCCATGGCATGCTGATATATGTTTTATATTGTTAAACCTGTGTGCTCCTCTAGGGTTCTCCAGAACCAAAAAGAGATTTTTAAAGATGAAAGCATCAAAGTTTTGTGTCTTAGATAGTGCCTTGTTTTGGAAAAATCATGAAGGAATATTGCTGAATTGTCTAACTATGAATGAAACTGACAATGTCATGAATAATCTCATGCAGGGGACTGTGGAGGGCACTTATATTGGAAGTCCACTGCTGATAAGATACTAAGGGCTGGTTTTTGTTGGCCCTCTTTGTTTACTGATGTGAGAAAGTTTTTTGTTTCATGCCACAAATGCCAAATCTTTGAAGGCAAAAGAAAGCTTCTGCCTTTGCCCCTTAAGCCCATTCCAACCAAGAAGCCTTTTCAACAATGGGGTCTTGACTTCATTGGAGAAATCCATCCATCCTCTTCTAGCTAGAATAAGTGGATTCTAACAGCCACAAATTACTTTACCAAGTGGATTGAAGCCATCCATGTAGGCAAGCCAATGACTCCATCATCATCCAATTCCTTGAAACCAACATTTTGTCCAGATTTGGCTGTACTGAAAAGATCATTACATATAGCGCTGTTTCCTTCAAATCCAAGAAAATGATCCGTTTTTGCCACAAATTCCACATTACCTTAGGTCACTCCACAGCCTATTACCCTCAAGGTGATGGCTTGGCCAAATCATCCAACAAGAGTCTAATTAACATCATTAAGAAAGTCTTGGAGGAGAACAAGAAGAACTGGCACAAGAAGAAGCGAGAATTTCATGTAGAGGATTGTGGAGGACACCTATACTGGAAAACAACTACTGATAAGATTTTAAGGGAAGGTTTTTACTGGCCCACCCTTTTTGCAGATGTCAAGAAATATGTGACCTCCTGTCATAAATGCCAAATATTTGAAGGTAAGAAAAAGCTATTACCTTTACCCCTGAAACCTATCTCCACAAAAATCCCATTTCAGCAATGGGGTCTAGACTTCATTGGTGAAATTCACCCATCCTCCTCAACCCAACATAAATGGATTTTGAAAGCCACTAATTACTTTACTAAATGTATAGAAGCCATCCCTTCCATACAAGCTCCAGATTCTATCATTATCTCATTCCTTGAAAACAATATCCTTTCAAGATTTGGATGCCCACAAAAGCTCATTACTGATAATGCAGCTGCTTTCAAATCCAAGAAAATGGTAGACTTTTGTAACAGGTATCACATTATCCTTGGCCATTCCAATTCCTATTACCCTCAAGGCGATGGACTGGCAGAATCCTGAAACAAAAGCCTTGTTAATATCATCAAGAAATTGTTAGAAGACAATAAGAAGAACATGAACAAAAAGTTGGTTAACGCCTTATGGGCAGATAGACTAACTACTAAAAAGTCCATTGGTACACCTCCTTATCAACTAGTATATGGAATGGATGTTGTTTTTCCATCCTCTTTAGGAGTACCAGTGATGAAAATGATTCAAGAACTACAAGTAGAATCCAATGATATCCAAAGGAGGATAAATTAGACAACAAATTTGCAGCAAACTAGGGAAGAAGTCTATCTCAAATCCAAAGTGATCCAAGATAAAATCAAAAATATTTTTGACAAGAAAACCAAAGATGATGATTTTTACATAGGTGATAAAGTACTCAAATGGAATTCAAGAAGAGAAAAAAAGGGTAAACATGGGAAATTTGATTTCCTATGGAAGGTCCCTTATATCATTTATGGTTATAGAGGTAACAATGAATTATTCTTGAAGCACTTAGATGGAACAGATCTATCAAGTGGACCAATCAATGGCAGAATGCTAAAGAATTACCTATCCCCAGATTAACATTAGTTCAGTTGTTTACTTTGATCATTGTACATAACATTGCAAAGTTTAGATTGGATTGGATGATTATCTTTTGACGTTGAAGCCTGAAGAGAAGTCCCTAAGATTTGAAATATGCGTCATCATATGTATGAATAAAGCAGATCATCGAAAAGAAATCACAAGACAACCACAACCAAAGTTTCAAAGGCTATTGATCTTAAAGTTATTGACATTTCACCAGAAAATTCCATCCCCATGTGGAGCCATTGTTAGGGTTCTATAATAATAGGATTCATAATTTTGAATTGGATACGATTAGTCTTGTAATATTGTACATACTTTTTCTTTCTGCAAAATGTTTTCCCATATTAAAAATAAAAAATGTAAAGAGGGTAAGTCCTAAAAGAAAAATAAAACGACTAAAATAAAAGGATCAAAAAAGAAAATAAAATATGAACCCCACCAAAAGAAGATAAAAAATAGATTCTGAAGGTGATGCAAATTCAAATGCCACTACTTTTTACTTTACTAGGCAAAATAAGAATGTGTGCATCTTGTCGAAAATGCAACAATCCATGATCTTCAAATAGTTTAATCTTGATTCATTCATGCTTGAAATTTCATGTTGATAAATAGGGAATAAAGATCTAGACAAATTGTTTAATCTTGGCATATCAGTGGCTAGGTAGAGAATAATAATGAGCTCATTAGTTTAACCTAAGCCATTGGAAGTTATAAGGTTAGAATTAGATATTTTTCTTATCAAAGAGAAATAAATGAAGGGTCAGCAAGCTCAAATGCACCCAATCAATGAAGAGAAAATGCTAGGGTAAATAAAGGGTTGGTAAAAAAGGTTTTGGAGTGCATAAGGTTGCAAGCTCAAATGCACCTTCATTATGCTTAATCCTATCTTTCATGTGCAGGAGGAATTATCAAAGAACGAGGACATTCAAGCTCATTCACTAATTTCCTCTCATTTCACTACACCTCTTACATGTATAAATTATTAATTTTCGTTCATTACCCCTTCATTAATTTTCATTCCCTAATGTTTTTCCCCTTCTTGGTTCTAAAAGACCCTTCCCTATTCATTTCCCCTTGTAAAAATATCCCTACCCCTTCATTTTACCTTTCCCCTATTTCATCTCATTTTCCCTAGTAAACCCACTAAAACCCCTTTATCCTAAGTTTAAATAAAGTATTGGGCCCCATTAAAAAACCATCCCCAATACCCTTTTAAATTATATCCCTAGTGTATTTAATCCTGGGTCCCGCATTTTATTAAACCATCGCATATATTAAATCCCAGAATTACTTTTTAATTAATTAAATTTCATTGTAATTAAACCCACCACCACTCCCCCATTCAGGACTCGTAACCCCACCACACGATAGCCCTCTGATCAACCACTCCCAGATCGGATGGCCCATACCCATATCACGCGCTCCCATCGTCTGACAGTTAAAATCTCAAAAGCAAGTGAGATTCGTGGTTTTTCCTGAGCGCTCTTTTGCTATGTGGCATCCCCACGTTATATTGCCAGCTCTAAAAAAATACCACTCTCCACTCAAAAGTGGTGCGATATGCCATAAAATCACCTCCCCGCCTACTATTCATACAATAATCCTATGCCCAAAAGTTAACCGTTGTTGGTAAAAAACCAAAAAAGCCACCTTTTCACTCTTTTCATTATTATTTCATTGCAAACACCTCTACCGACTAATTCTGAAGCCCAAAAAATGTTCGTGATTTTTTTAACCAACTTTACAACCAGAAGACACTGCAGACTCCAATTTCTGCTGCTACCATAGAACCCTGTCTGCACACCTAATCATCTTTTTTCTAGGTATTCTTGAAAGAACCAGAATGGCCCTCTATTTAAGATCTGCATAGTAATTAATAAAAGGTTAATTAATTAAATTAATTAAAAAACCTTGCCAAACTGAAGAAACCCATTGTGCATCCCAAGAAACCCTTTTCTGCAGACTATATTCACGCTTCCCATTGTTCCGGAAGTCCTGAGCTTACTCCTTAAGCTAGAGAAAGATTAATTCAATAAAATAAACAAAATTATGGCTTCCAAAAGCATTCTAAATGAGGAACCCCTGCAAACCCCTCACTTGGATGTTGACCACCTCCCATTCGCTAACAGAGATTTCCAAATCAAAGATATAGTTTCCCCTAACCATCTATTGAAACTCCACTACTGGAGTAAAGAAAAATTCATGAACCAAAATGACGGCATTCATCTACGGGAATCAAATTTTCCCAAATACTTGTTCCCACAGGTATACTAGTTCCTTGAAATCATCCAGTTATGCTAAATCTGCTATATCCCAAGCCAAAGAGCCATAGTCTCTCCTAACCAACAGATTTTGTTTACAATCACTACAGAATCAATAAACCAAATGTTGTAGATCTAGCCAAACCCAAATGAAACCCCATTTTCCATTGAAAACCTACTTGAACACTACTTTAAGCTAGAACTTTCCAAGAGGACTCAAATCTTTCAGACTTTCATCCTAAAGAGTCTCATACTCCTATAGAGAGTCCCCCATACTTTGCCACCATTTTCTCTGAGAGGGCTAGAAAAATTGTAACCATGATCTCTTGTATCCTAGGATATACCACTGATGAGCATGTAGATGAGCCAATACTTGCTTTCCTCTCCATTATTTTCCTAGGCAAGCCTCCAGCTGTAGTTTTCAATTTTTCCCAATTCTTGGCAGATAGAATTCATGATCAATTGATCAGAATGCCAAATTAAAGAGTATCAAATACTCTTCAATATTGTTCCACATGTTCTTATATTTCCAATCAGACAAGTTTCCAGTCAACATCCAGAAGCTGGACACTAAAGAGCATCTTAGATCTATCATCTTTTGGACGCCCTTAATGCAAAAGTATTCCACTTTTTTTAGATATAAGGAGTTCATTGATTCCTTTGTTCATCCAGTTGTAAATATGCTAACCAGTAGTAATCGACCCAGGATCAGTGATGAGATAAAGAGAGTTTTGCAGTTGTCTAAAAACAGTAGAATAGGAGACTAGTATCTATACCAGCACCACACTGAAATTAGGACATATGGATGCCATCTCACTCCCTATAAGCTACCCAAATATCTCCCCATGAGAATATTTACATTAGAGTATATAAGGTAGATTATAAATTCAGATGATGTGAGTTTTCTGTCAGCTAGGAAGAAAACACAGTTCAAAATAAAAAAAACTAGCTGGGTTCTTTTATCTGTAATAATAGGGAGGTTGGAGAAGAAGCAGAGAAGTGTTTACAAGAAATGAAGTTCAGTAGCAGTTTCATGTGGCAGTTTGACCATTTAGGAGTCATAAACAAACTAAGACTCAAATTCAAATTGAGCCCTTTTATGCATGACTCTAGACTAGATTTTGAAAAATATGCCAACCAATTAGAGTGGTTGGAAAACACCTTTATATATATGGACAAACATATGGATACTAGTTCCATTCTACATACTCTAGCCCTGCAAGAAAGAAATGTAAAAAGGACCAAAGAATAGGGTTCTTGCTCAAACATAGATACAACACATGATAGATTTGAAATCATTTATAGGAAGAAGCCTAGGCTAAATCTTGTCGATGAGCAGGAAGAGATAATTGAGATATTTAAGACACTTCAAATTATGGATACAGATATAGGGGTCACAAAGAACACAACTCGAGCAGTTTCAGAGGAGACTCATCAGCCTTCCACCTCTCATACCCAGAGTATTCAGAAGCAACTTAGTATGGAGTTCTCGTCATCAATAAAACTAGTGGATAAGGAAAAAGATATAAAGGAGAAGTATAAAGAGAACAAATTAAGAAATCAGGCATTAAAAGCTGAAACATATGCCTAGTATTTCAAATAGACTACTAGCAATCAGAATAGGTTAATGTCATCTTTTGACATTAAAACTGGTGAAATGCAAATGACCTTTTTGCAGCCTACAGTCCAACAGCCTAAGTCATCAACAGATTACAAGAAGACATAATTTGAAGTTTTGGCTAGTGATGTTCACCCTATTCATCAAACTGAATTTCATAAGCAGGCAAGAGAAATGATATACTCAACGATGACCAACAAGGCCATGAGTGTTCAAAAATTTCAAAATTCTCTAGACAACGTCAAAACACAGTTTAAGCTAGAGAATGCATCCTCACAGGCAAAGGATAACAGAATCAAGTCACTAGAAGACTTGGTTATTGAGATTGGATATAATCCAAATGACATCAAGGTTGCGGAAAATCTCATAAAGAAGAAAAATGAAAATATTGTTTCTTTGAAGAAGCAACTAAAACTGCCTCCTTCAGAACATCCATAAACCAAGGAAGTTCTAGAGAGCCAAAGCGAGAAAGATGAGATGATGGATATCATTCTCCAACTAAATTTTCAATTGAAAGAAATGGAGAATGAAATGGAAAAGTTAATATGGGAGAAACATGCCAACATTGAGATAGCTACTGGTACTGCTATTCCTACAATTACTACAACAATTCCTTCTACTTTGGCAACTTCATTGGCACCAATAGCTCCATTAGCTACAACACTTCCAACTGCATCAACAAATACATCAACAACAGGTTCAAAAACAGTAACAGCTCATCCTAGTGATGAAGAAGCTAAATTGGTCAAAGCCATGGAGGACATGTCCATCCAAATCACTGAAATAAATAGACTTAAGGAAGAAATAAAAGTTCTAGAGGATGAGAAGAAACTGGCTCAAATTATGCATAAGAATGAAGCTCAAAAGTCAAACAGGTTGAATGTAAGGATACAGAAGTTGGAGAAAGAATTGACACTGAAAGAGCCACTAGCCCAAGAAAAACAACTTTTATGGGCCAATATCATTGACTCAGCTAATGATATTTGGCCATCTATACAGGTGATATTTGAACAAAATGACTTGGTCAAAGAGGCTAGTGAGGCAATTCAAAGGGTTTGAGTTGAACTTGGAAATATTCTAGAAGAAGCCTCAAGAATGATCCAGTTCCTTAACTTAAAGAATAAGTATGAATTGCAGCAGCTTGGAATAGCTGACAAAACTGGTACCATACTAGAGGTAAAAAAGGTAAGCACCAAGAGGCAATTGATGATATGACTTGAGTACAAGTGACAAACAATGGAGCTAGAAATAGGTAGGTTCATGGTCAAATTTGATGCTTTGAGGTAGAAAGGTCTGCCTAATCCATTAGTGATTAATGACAGGTTAATGCCACATGAAGACTATGATAAGAAAATCATAGAAGTGGCAAAGGGACAAGCCAACAATTCCTCTATGAAAGGGATGCCTATAGGAAAGGTCATTTACCAGACTTTTGAGAACCTCTTTTACCTCAAGGATGAGGTAAAACATGTTTTTGTAAACAAGACTACCTTTACAAAATACACAGAAACTGATGAAGTTTACAGAAGAATGGTAAATATTAAATTACCAGATACAAAGACTTGGGAAAAATAGAGTGATTTACTGTAAAAATCAAGGTAACCAATGAATATAAAGCAGTGAAACTAAAAAAACAGATCATCTAAGTCAAAGAGTATGAGATGAAAGAGTGTTAGTCAAAAGGAAGAGTAAAAGTACATCCAGCGTAGAGAAATAGCCAAAGAGAGAAAGTAGAAAAATATCAAAACAACAAACAAGAAATCAGTAAAAGGAGGGACAACTAGCCTTTTAGTCTCCTAGGTGTCTCTATCTTCTTGCATGAAGAAATTTTATTTTCCTTGAATAATTCCTAAAATAGTTTAGGATATTTTGTAACTATTTTTTATATAAATACTTCATAATTTGAAGTATATACTGTGGATTGTTGAACATTTCTATAGTTACATTGATCTGAAAACCTGAGGGTTTATTGTTAAAATTTTCAATTCTGCAAACTGGATTGAGTAATAAAGGAATTGCATTATAGGATTCATGTGTTGGGACACTTCAGTGAAGTATCTTTCATTTGTCAAATTGTAATTTTCTTAATTATTTCACAAACATACATGTTTTTTCCAATTTGAATGAAATAACAGGAACATTACTACAGAATTTGTTTAAGTATACTCAGTCTTGAACATTTATTCATTTTTATGCTTTCTTATGATATACAGAATAGATAATTATTCATTTCTCCATAGTTTCAATTGACCTCTTTCATTTCCCACATTATCCAGTTTGAGGAATCCTTAACTACTCCTTGACCCCAATTGAAAAACTGATTCACCATCCAACCTAAAAGATCTAAATTTACTCAGCTACCTTGCCCTGTGAACACTATCTTTAGAACTTAATTCAGTCCTTAAGTATGGGGGATTTACGCAGTGCATTATATTAGATATCATTTTTGGGATTCAACTGCGTTAAGTAAGTCATTCAAACGTATGACCATTTCCATGAGAGGTAGTCATAACTAACTAATTTCTCATGATTTTTGAATAGTTCACTTAGCACTCATTGCATCGGGTGATGCTCACAGGGGTGAAGAAGTGGGATTGAAACTAGTGAAATGTGGAGAACGAATCACATAGCATTAATCATCACTTCCGGGGCTGTTTTCTTGACATTTGGACTCCATGGCCCAATGGTAAAAAGACGCTTATCTATCCATCTGAATTAGTGATTCCACCACCAAATCAAATCAAAACCCAATCAAGCTTAAATAACTAGCCTAAAATCAATTAACCCAACAAAGTTAAATCGTTAAGAAAGAGCCCTCTCTGAGCATTAGGAAGGCTATATCCTGTCCTCAAAAGTAGGTTTGTGGTTACTTCTATTATTTCTTTCATGACAAACCTAGGGACATTTTAGAGTGATAATAGGCAGGTCTAACACAATTAACAATATGGCAATCCTTTTTCTCCATTATTGAGCCATATCAAATGCTACAATTGTGGCAACTTTGGGCATAAGGCGACACACTACAGATATAATAGAACAAAGCTCACTTCTCAGAGTATGCAAAGAAATGGAGCAACTCAACCAAAGAGGATGAGCAGAAAAGCGAGAAACAACCTAATTAATCCTTATTTTAAGACAAAGATGAAAAGAAACAAAAATAAGGCCTAGGTGAAGAAAGATAAATCAAAGGAGAAGTGTGTTTTAGACCTACACAACGAAGATGAGAACCAAAATATGTTGACTTTTTTTTAAAGGAAATGCTTCTATCATGACTCAACCATTGATGGTTTGGAAGAAGAGAGATCACAATATACAATGTGGGAGTAGATCCTTTGTTTCTCTTCACTAAAGGAAGCGAGTAGCCTCAAGGGAGGTCGAACAAGCCATATTCATAACTAAGAAAAGAACGATCAAAAGTGCATTTGATTGTTGAATGTATGTTCGAGTCCCCATGCTGATTAAAATAATCTATTTTTCTATTTTAAATATATCAAAAAATTAGCAGGAAGCCAAAGGAGAGTGTGGGTAGCATGAGTTCAAGGAGAGGACACAACAACGTTTTATGTTGTCAAAAGAAGATGTGTTGCAGCTGAAGTTTGGAATGAAAATGGGCCCACGGTTAACTCAGGTCTACTGGATCATTCCCCATACATATGAAAATAAGAAACTACATGATATCATAGAGCATTGTCTTGGGGGGGGCTTATTTATTTAGCAGTAGAAAGAAACAATTGTGACCCTTAGGAAAAAATATTTCTTAGGGAATGAAAGGTTTTCATCTTCGGTGAAATACCCTTATTTCATTTAAGTTGTGAATTTGATTATGCCTAGCAATATTTTGTTCATGAATAAAATTGGTATAAGCTTTGCATGTACCTTAGATGTCAATTAGTATCACTATGTCAATTGGTAGTCTTGGGTTCAGATGGAGTAGCCTTTTGCATGAATGAGCATCTATTTTTGAGAAGGAGTCTTAGAAATTTTCCTACACTGTGACATTCTAACATCACTGTAGATGGAATTATGGTCAGGCTTGTTGTAACATGATTAGTTTTGATAATTTAAATTTGTTGATATAATAGGTTTTAGTAGTTTAGAAATAATAAATGGGTCTGCAAGAGTAAATGCACCCTCAAAAATTACATTTAATTTTCATTAGTTGGTTGATTTAGTTAATCATGCATTTAAACATGATTAAATGATGTAATAAAGTAAATTCAAACATGGTTTAAAACCATATGAGAATGAAATTTCAACACTTGAAAGAGGTTTTTATTGATAACATCCTCATGTACAAAAAACTCTCTCATTTTTCTAACAACTATTATGGTTTGGGAGATGCAAGTGCATCTTTCAAGGCATGTTTTCCAGAAATTTCTTGTTTTAGTCACCTTTTTTCATAGGATATTTTGACGAAAAAAAGATGGATATTTGGAAACTGGAAGACACTTTGGTTCATAATATTCCAAAATACAAAATCCTATCTCACGTTTCACACAGTTTTCAGGGGTTGGGAGATACACGCTCATCACATTTAGCCTATTTTTTTGACTGTGCAATGTCTTGTTTAAGCCACCTTTTTGCAGAAAATATTGCAAATACTGAGAGATGAATCTTGGAAAAATGGAGGAGGTTTTTGTTCCTAAGATACTATAATACAAAAACCTCTCTTAGGTTTTACAAAACTAGCTTGGATTGAGATATTTGAAGGGATGACTGGACCCTTTTGTTCAGAAATTAGGGAGGAAAAAGCTCAAGACAATTAGTGACTTGGAAGCCACCTCATCAAATATGAGTTGTAATTAAATTCGCATTTATATTCTTGATAAACATAAATCCCCAAGGATATTACAAGAACTCTTCAAATAGTTTTAGTTACCTTTATTTGTGTTCTATTTTTGTAACATAGTTTTCAGATATTTGTAATAGCTCTTGATATTTTTATCAAGATATTTTGCGAGGAAATTGTATAAATACTTCATCAATTGAAGTAATATGGGTGGTATTTTGATGCCAAGACTCTACACTTGTAATACCTTCTCCTATTTTATTTCTAATGAAAGACTTTTGCCTCTGGATTGACTGAATTTTGGGTTTCTTGTATGTTTTTCCAGTTTTTTCATATCTGATTTCTACACATGATAAAAGTGTTTATAGGAAGGTCTACAAAATCATTATCTTTAGAAAGAGATTTGTTTATTGGACTGTTTGCTCATAATAACACCTCTTTAACTAGTTTTTATTTGAGATTTTTGACAACCATTAAAAGAGATTAACTTATTAGACTATTTGTTTGAAATAGCTCCTCTTAGAATTGGTTTCAATCTCACTTTTTGTTTCCTTTTAAATCTGTTTTGTTGGGGTATAGAAATATTTGACATGCCTCCAAATCTTCCTAGTTGTTAAGTAATCAGTCTGGCTACTCAATTACTGGGAATCTCCTTATATTCTCCTGTCAAATTCTTATACAAATCAAGTCGTTTTGTCAAGTTGGAAGCTGACACTTTCAAAAGGAACCTTGTGCAAGAGACTTTAAATCATGAATAGGAATTGTCATTGATAGTATACCACCCCCAATTAAAACCATAAATCAGGCCATTATGCTTCAAAGGCTGTTGTTTAGTGAAATGTGAACAACGTTAAACAAATCCTCGTAACACCTAAGGAAGCCCCCTTTGATTCAAGGGCCAACTTGAACCTAAAGGCTGGTTGAGTTGGTTTCCTGGCATAGTTTTTGCAGCGAAGGACTGCCTACAGGAAACATGTACAACATTTGATTTCATTGTTCGGGAGCAAAGTAACGAAGCTATATTTCTTCGGGGAACGATATATATTAGATCTATTCTTTGTTGGTGAACAAGGAGTAGGCATTTAGTATTGGTTGCATTAATTTCACCTGGCGACTCCACTTTGTCATATCGTGGTTCCACTCGGTAACCGATCCCACTGTTTTGAATGTTCAACTGCCTTTACTACTATGCAAGGTTCATTGATACTTATAACCAACATTATATATCTCTCCCTCTCAACCATGATCAGAAATCTAAAATGTCTACAGAGGATGCAACTTTTAAAGTACACATGTGAGTATAAGTTTCCCATGGGATTTCATGTTCATATTGTATATATTCTTCAAATGTTTAGCTATTGGAAACATGGTTTATCAATAAATTGATTCCGCACTTGGTTACATTGGAAAGAAGATTACACCTAACAGTGTAAAGTTTTTTAGTTTAGTTAGATAGAGGTGTGGAGTTAAATAGATATTTTGAGTTTCAGTATGCAGTATATCAGCTTGTCCGTTATTTATGAGTGGTGTGATTTGAATATTATATGATAGATCAACTTATATTTTCAGTCTCTAGAAATTTTCAGTTTTCAGATTTTAGTATGAAAGAGTATCTGAATTAGTGTAGGAATATAGTTGCATTTTACAATTGTAGGTTGCAGTGTGCAGTAGCAGAGTATTCAAATGACAACGCTAATCCATGGGGATTGGTTATATCTCTACATAATATGGAAAATTAGTGGTTGGTGGTTTTATTGTATGACTCCATGCCCAACACTAAAGGCAACTGGTCTACTAGTTCTCTACATCCCACAGGGGGAAGAAGTCCCCATTGGAGTCGATGTTGTAACATGATTAGTTTTTATAATTTAAATTTTCTGATATAATAGGTTTTATTAGTTTAAAAATAATAAATGGGTCTGCAAGAGTAAATTCCCCTTCAAAATTTAAATTTAAGTTTCATTAGCTGGTTGATTTAGTTTATCATGCATTGAAACATGATTAAATGATGTAATAAAGTAAATTCAAACATGGTTTAAAACCATCTGAGAACGAATTGTAAGAACTTGAAAGAGGTTTGTGTTGATAACATCCTCATGTACAAAAGCCTCTCTCATTTTTCTAACAAATATTATAGTTTGGGAGACGAAAATTCATCTTTGAAGGCATGTTTTCCGGAAATTTCTTGTTTTAGCCACATTTTTTCAGAGGATATCTTGACTAAACAAAGATGAATATTTGGAAACTGGAAGTGGTTTTAGTTCATAATATTCCAAAATACAAAATCCTATCTCACTTTTCACACAAGTGTCAGGGGTTGGGAGATACACTCTCATCATGGTTAGCCTATTTTTCCAACTGTGTAATGCCTTGTTTAAGCCACCTTTCTTCAGAAACTATTCTAGATACTCAAATAAGAATCTTGGGAAACTAGAGGAGGTTTTGTCTCCTAGGATACTATACTACCAAAACCTCTCTCATTTTTCACACATTTAGCTCATATTGAGATATTAGAAGGGATGACTGGACCCTATTGTTTAGAAATTCGGGAGGAAAAAGCTCAAGATAGTTAGTGACTTGGAAGCCACCTCATCAAATATGACTTGCAATCAAATTCGAATTCCTCTTCTTTATCAACATAAATCCTCAAAGATAATACAAGAACTCTTCAAATAGTTTTAGTTACCTTTATTCGTGTTCTATTTTTGTAACACAATTTTCAGATATTTGTAATAGCTCTTGATATTTTTATCAAGCTATTTTGTGAGGAAATTGTATGAATACTTCATCAATTGTAGTAATATGGGTGGGATATTGATGCCAAGACTCTACACTTTGTAATAGCTTCTCCTATTTGATTTATAATGAAAGGCTTATGGCTCTGGTTTGACTAAATTTTGTGTTTCTTGTATGTTTTTCTAGTTTTTCATATCTTATTTCTACACATGATAGAAGTGTTTATAGGAAGGTCTGCAAAATCATTATCTTTAGAAAGAGATTTTTTAATTGGAATGTTTGTTCATCATAACTACTCCTTAACTGGTTTTGATTTGAGCTTTATGATAGCCATTAAAAGAGATTAAATTATTAGACTATTTGTCTGAAATATCACTTCTTCGAATTGGTTTTAGTCTGGCCTTTTGTTCCTTTTAAATTTGCTTTGTTGGGTGTAGAAATCTTGTACACACATCCAAACCATCCTAGTTATTAAGTAATCAGCCTGGCTACTCAATTATTAGGAATCTCCTTACATTCTTCTGTCAAATCTTATACAAATCAAGTCGTTCTGTCAGGCTAGAAGCTAACACTTTCAAAAGGAACCTTGTGAGAGAGACTTTAAATCATGAATAGGAATTGTCATTGATTGTCTACCACCCCCAATTAAAACCATAAATATGGCAATTGTGCTTCAAAGGCTGTTGTTTAGTGAAAGGTGAACAGCGTTAAACAAAGCCTCGTAACACCTGAGAGATCCCCCTCTGGTTCAAGGGCCAGTTTGAACCTAAAGGATGGTTGAGTTGGTTTCCTGGCATAATTTTTGTAGTGAAGGACTGCCTACAGGAAACAGGTACAACATTTGGCACTATTTCTGGGGAGCGAAGTAACGAAGATATATTTCTTTCGGGAATGATAAAGATTAGATCTATTCTTTGTTGGTGAACAAGGAGTAGGCATTTAGTGTTGGTTGCATTTTTTTCACCTGGCGACTCCACTTTGTGATATGGCAATTCCACAGGGTAACCGATCCCACTATTTCAAAAGTTTAGCTGCCTTTACTATTATGCAAGGTTCATTGATACTTGCAATCATCAATATATGTCTCTCCCTCTCGGCCATGGTTAGAAATCTAAAATGTCTACAGAGGATGCAACTTTTAAAGTACACCTGCGAGTATAATTTTCCCATGGGATTTCATGTTCATATTGTATATATTATTTATATTTTAGTTGCTGGAAATGTGGTTTATCAATAAATCCACTCCACACTTGGTTACATTAGAAAGCAGATTACACCTAACAGTGTAAACTTTTTCGGTTCAGTTAGATAGAGGTGTGGGATTGAATAGATATTCTGAGTTTCAGTATGCAGTAGATCAACATGTTTATTGTTTATGAGTGCTGTGATTTGAAGAGTATATGATATATCAACTTATATTTTGAGTCTCTAGAAATTTTTAGTTTTCAGATTTCACTATGAAGGAGTATCTGAATTAGTGCAGGCATATGGTTGCATTTTACAGTTGTAGGTTGCATTGTGCAGTAGAAGAGTATTCAAAATACAACAATGATCCATGGGGAATGGTTATATTTGTACATAAGATGGAAAATCAGTGGTTGGTGGTTTTATGGTATGACTCGATGCCCAACACTAAAGGCAATTAGTCTACTAGTTCTCTGCATCCCACAATGGGAAGCAGTCCCCATTGGAGCCGATGTTGTAACATGATTAGTTTTGATCATTTAAATTTTATGATATAATAGGTTTTAGTAGTTTAAAAATAATAAATGGGTCTGCAAGAGTAAATGCGCCCTCAAAATTTAAATTTAAGTTTCATTAGCTTGTTGATTTAGTTAATCATGAATGTAAACATGATTAAATTATGTAATAAAGTAAATTAAAACATGGTTTAAAACCATATGAGAATGATTTTTCAAAACATGAAAGAGGGTTGTGTTGATAATATCCTCATGTATAAAAACCTCTCTCATGTTTCTAACAACTATTATTATTTGGGAGATGCAAAAGCATCTTTGATGGCATGTTTTCCATAAATTTCCTATTTTAGTCACCTTTTTGCAGAGGATATTTTGACTAAACAAAGATGAATATTTGGAAATTGGAAGACGTTTTGGTTCATAAGATTTCAAAATACAAAATTCTATCTCACATTTCACATAGGTGTCAGGGGTTGGGATATACACTCTCATCATGTTTAGCCTATTTTTCTAACTTCGCAATGTCCTGTTTAAGCCACCTTTTTGCAGAAACTATTGTGGATACTCAAAGATTAATATTGGGAAACATAAATCCTCAAGGATAGTACAAGAACTTTTCAAATAGTTTTAGTTACCTTTATTTGTGTTTTATTTTTGTAACACTGTTTTCAGATATTTGTAATAGCTCTTGATATTTTTATCAAGATATTTTGTGAGGAAATTTTATAAATACTTCATCAATTAAAGTAATATGGGTGGGATTTTGATGCCAAAACTCTACACTTTGTAATAGCTTCTCCTATTTGATTTCTAAGGAAAGCCTTATGGCTTTAGTTTGACAGAATTTTGCGTTTCTTGTATGTTTTTCCAGTTTTTCATATATTATTTCTACACATGATAAAAGTGTTTATAGGAAGGTCTAAAAAATCATTATCTTTAGAAAGAGATTTTTTTATTGGACTATTTTTTCATCATAAATCCTATTTAACTGGTTTTGATTTGAGCTTTCTAACATCCATTAAAAGAGATTAACTTATTAGACTATTTGTCTCAAATAGCTCCTCTTAGAATTGGTTTCATCTTGGCCTTTTGTTTCCTTTTAAATCTATTTTGTTGGGCTATAGAAATCTTATACACACATCCAAATCTTCCTAGTTGTTAAGTAATCAGTCTGGCTACTCAATTATTTGGAATCTCTTTACATTCTTCTATTAAATTCTTATACAAATCAAGTTGTTATGTCACGATGGAAGCTAGCACTTTCAAAAAGAACCCTGTGAGAGAGACTTTAAATCATGAATAGGAATTGTCATTGATCATCTAGCACCCCCAATTAAAACCATAAATATAGCAATTGTGCTTCAAAGGCTGTTGTTCAGTGATAGGTGAACATTTTTAAACAAAGCCTCGTAACACCTGAGGGATCCCCCTCTGGTTCAAGGGCCAGCTTGAACCTAAAGGTTGGTTGAGTTCGTTTCCTGGCGTAGTTTTTGCAGCCAAGGACTACCTATGAGAAATAGGTACATCAAGGCCTCGAGGTATGAAGAGGTGGTTTCCCATACCACCAATCATGTATATCAACGATGGATAACCACTTCGGGACCACTCCTCCTAATACCAAAAACCACAATGAAGTGGTGTTTAGGTTGGATTCTTGAACCCTGTGGTATTTTCTATTAATAAAGGAATTTGGTGGAGAAACAAGGCCTTAGAGACTCCTCTCTCTCCTCTCTGATAGCGTGGTAGGTGGTAGAATTTGACTGGCTCTCATGAGACAACGTGGGTTGATGACACTAGTATGACATGGTCCAATATGAAGTGGACACGTGGCAAGAATATTTGGCATTTTCTGGTATCAAAAAGGCCCATATTTGAGTGACACATGTCACCTATCACAAGACAACACGTAGCATAGTGTGACATCATCCTGCTGGTCCTAGTAAAAAAAAATTAACATTGCATGTTATGAATCCAACTCACAAAAAGATATAAAAGATAGATGAACACCTTAGAAATAAGCCTCTTTGAGGGGGCAACCTCCTTTACATTACACAAATGAATAATTCTTGGATGATACAATTGAAAAGACTTCCTTTCTATATATAGGAGTCTAAGGGGTCATAATATAATCAAATCCGACATAACAATAATAATGTAAGGGCACAATAATAACAATAGTGAGCTTCTATGGGGAATGATAATAACAATATGGGGACTGCATGGGTACAACAATATAATAAGGGGGTTGTACTAATAACAATAAGGGGTTGCACTAGTAGTATAGGGACCTAACATGCCCCTCTCCTTCAAAGAGTGTTGTCCTCAACGCTTGAGTAGTTCTTGATGCTCCTTTATAAAATTATTGTCCTCCCATGTGGAATCTTTAGCTGGTAAGTTCTTCCAGTTGACGAGATACTCTGAAATTGATTGATTTTGTAGCTGTCGAATTCTCGTTTCTGTGATTGCTCTAGGCTCCAATATGATTTTCCCTTCCTCGTCAAGTTTTGGCAATATTGTTTGAACTAGGATCTTCTACAATTTTTTAATGAGTGGCCACACTTCTTCGTCCTTTTTCCATTCATACCTTGTTTCGTTTATCCAATCTGGTTGGATAATAGAAATTGCGCACAACAACGCTTCCACATCCTCATCCTTTCTTGAGAGTGCATGTGCCACAACATTTTTCTTCCATTTTTTGTAGATGATTTCAAAGTCATAACCCAACATCTTTGTGACGCATTTTTGTTGCTCTTCATAGGATAACTTTTGTTCTAAAAAGTATTTAATACTATCATGCTCCTTTTTTACCTTAAAGTATCTTCCCATTAGGTAAGGTTGCCATTTCTTAAGTGCATGTAGTATTGCCAACATTTCCTTCTCATAAATAGCTTTCTTGAGGGACATTTATTTGTATGTATGTAACCATAAAAATACCCAATCGCCTACATCAAAACTTCTTTCATTGCGATGCTGATATGCCTATTCTTTCATTTGATTCTGCACCAAAGTGGCATTATCCTTTAAAAGTTGAAGAACTTGTTGATTCTCGATGTGATCTTTCACTGCTTGAATATTTTTCTTCTTGATATGTCCTTCTATATTTAGATTTTGAGGAGTGGTAATTTCTTCTAGTGCATTACAAGATATGGTCGGATTCATTTCTTGATGCTCTATGTGATATTTCACTTCTTGAACATTTTTCTTCTTGATATGTCCTTCTATCTTGATAGTTTTAGGAGTGGTAATTTTGACCTTTGCATTACAAGATATGGTCAGATTCATTTCTTCTTTCTTGGTGCGGTCTTTCACTTCTTGAACCTTTTTCTTGTTGATATGTCCTTCTATCTTAAGAGTTTGAGGAGTAGTAATTATTTCCAATGCTTTACAAGATGTGGTCGGATTCATTTCTTCTTTCTCTGGGCTTGGTTCCTGGTGCATATACTCTTCTTTTGACGTTTCTTTATCCTTTTCTTCCTCCTCTCCACAATCAATGTAAAATAATTTCTTCTCGGCACATGTATGACCTTTAATGTATTTTTTATCACAATTGTAACAAAGCCCTTCTTCTCGTTTTTCTTCCAATTGTTGTGGTGATGTTCTAAAGAAGGTGTTGCTCTTTGTATCCTCATAATGTGCTATAATTTCCTCCGTGAAAATTTACCATGTAACAAGTGGTTTACGAGAACAAAGCCCTTTATACCATAAAAAATGATCTTGTTCTAAATATGAAGATGCAATACATACCTTTAGTAACAGTCGTACACCATGTAGATCAAAATATTTCTCCATCCGTAGTATCGAATTTACTGGATCCTTGCCATCAAACTTTCTCATCTCGATTTTTCTTGATTTTAGGAGCGTGATCTTCAAATGATTGTAACTCTGTAATTTCAGATCTCCAAGTTCTAAAATTTCTTCCTGCAATAGCTCTCTAAGTTCTATTTCTAACCCTATGAGTCTTATCAGAATTTGATTATCCAAGAAAGAGTTATGCCAAATCTCCCATGGTGACCTAATTATAGACTATTTCAATAGAGAGAACTTGTACGATGTGCTACATCTCACTATTTCTACCTTAGTACCAGAAACTAATATACAAAAAGCAAAAGGAAGTCCTCTTTCTGAAACTTCTTATGAAATTTCAATCTGATCCTCAGAACAAAAGTTATGACGATTTTCCCAAGGTGACCTATTTGGAATGTAATTCGAGGGTCTGCAAAAACCATAACTTCCTCAAATTATATCTTTGAAAATATAGCGAGACAGGATCTGAAATTCAAAGTTGAGATTCAGAACAATTTCTTCTCAAATGGCTGTTTTTTTAGCTTCTAAAACTTCGTAGCGAAATAGTTATAGTGCAAATTCCATGATGACCTATTTTAGATGAAATTCTGGAGCTTGCAAAAATCCTAACTTCCTCACATCATATCTCCTAACATATAGTGAGAAAAATCTTAAATTTGGAATCAAGTTTCAGCGTGATGTTGTCTCAAATGGGTGTTTTTTAGCTTCTGAAATGTCGCAAAAGAAAGGTTATAGCAAAAATTCCACAATGACTTGTTTGGAGCAACGAAACCCTAGAATCCAAAGCTCTAATACCAAATGTTATGAACCTAGCTCACAAAAAGATACAAAAGATAGATGAATGCCTTAGAAATAAGCATCTTCGAGGGGGAATCTCCTTTACATTACACAAATGAACAATTCTTGGATGATACAAATGATAAGACTTCCTTTCTATATATAGGAGTCTAAGGGGTCATAATATAATCAGAGCCGACATCACAATAATAATGTAAGGACATAATAATAATGATAGTGGGCTTCTATGGGGCACAATAATAACAATATGGGGACTACATGGGCACAACAATATAATAAGGGGGGTTGTAGTAATAACAATAAGGGGTTACACTAGTAGTATAGGGACCTAGCACTGCACTTGAAAAGGTTGATGGGTTGACTGGGTGTCGAGTAGATGTGGTTGTGACAAAGCACAAGCCAATGGAAAAATCATGGGGTGGACCTCATGGGACATGTAAGCCCACAAGTATCAGCCAAAGGTTTATAAATAGGCACATAGAGTTTTGGTCGGGAGGATAGAGCCCAGACACATCAGTTAGAAAACTCATCCTAGCGGGTCCTTTGATTAGCCAGTGAAAGCACAAGGCAGACCACGTGGGATAGCCAAACCCGCTAGGAGGAGCCGAAATGATTTTAAAGAGAAGGCAAGTAAAAGAGATGGGATTGGGAGCTTTGGCCTTAGCGCCAAGCCTTGGTCATTTCATATAGAAATGAGACCAATTCCAGGGAGCCATTAACAAAGGGAATTCAACCCATGAAGGGCATAGAGTGACTTAGTGGTTAAAGGCTTGAGACAATGGTCACAGTTCCTGGTCCCATGGTGGGAAAATAGGTAAGGGTTCTATTAGCACCTAAATCTGTCCTAGCCTGAAGGAAGGCAAAATTTAGGGTAACCACAAACCACGCTCATTCTGGTAGCTAGCCCTACCAGAGCAGGAGAGGGCTCTCTCCGAGTCACGCTCAGTGAATAGATAAGAAAAAATGGTCTGAGATGAATTACGGTGGAATATTGATCTTAGGTTAGTAAGTGAATATGGACACAAGAAACAATTTTTATGAATGACTCAGCTTCTGGGATGGTATGGGACCAACGGTCAACAAATAATAGAGAATTTAATACAAAGGCACATATTACTTCGTGAGGCAAGGTAGGCGGAAAGTGTAGAAATTTAGTTTGAAATAACACAGAATGGAGAGATTGTTTAGGAGAGTGAAAAGGGCTTAGGAACATGAATCCTTTTCGACAGAAGAAGAACACTAAACATGAAATTTTCCCACAGGCAGAGCAATAAAATTGAATTCTACCTTATCTAGCTCATAAAATTTCACTGGAAATGAACATGAATTTAATTATGAAACATAACGAAATACATATGAAAACATAAGAGACATATTTACTACACTCATAACCACATGAATCTCAAGAAACAGAGTTGCTACCTTTCATTAATTCTCTGTCAAAAATATACAGTGAAGAAGCAGAGTTTCTTTCCCACAGTCTCCCAGAAGTTACAACCCAACCAACCCTTTGCAAATAACTTGCATAAAATATATAGAATGTGTAAGGAAGAGATAGAATGCCCAAGGGTTGGTAGTTACTCGAATCATTGCAAAATGGAGATGGAGAGCCAACCATCAGCTACAGGTGCAACACTACAAACATGACATTTGGCTTGTGTGACCGTTTTCCTTCATTCGCCACTTGGATAGAAGCCAATCTGAAGAAAAAACACTTAAAATGATGCCTTTTGTGCCAAAATACCAAAGTGTAGATGAGCGGGCCCACTTGGAGAAGTCGCGAACCGAAATTTCACGAAGCGGAAACAAATTGGGCAATTTTTCCTTTGTGCGCCACGCCATTTTCTCTGTGCGTCGTGCTACTTTGGGGCCTATTTTGGGGTACTTGCAGGTGTCCAAAATGTGCCCACGTGGGCTTTTTGGAAAGCCTATCCTGTCTACTTTCTAACGCCACTAGAGTTTTGAATTTTGTGCTCATTTGCCCCTCCAAATCTTCATTCTCCCAAGACTGCTTCCTATGTGTCAAAAAAGTGGCAGAGAGGCCATTTTTTGGTGTTTTTTAACCTTTTGGAGACTCATACCTTGCCAAAATTTCTTGTCCGGACACCAGTAGTCATGATTTTCCATGTTGATTCCAAAAATGCAAACCATTCCTCATTTGGAGCTCTAGAATTTTAGCGTCGCGCCAGTGGCGCGGCGCACAGGGAGAAAAACCCTATTTTTTGCCCAAAAATTTGTGAAGTGACAAAAAATTCCCCAAATTTCTTTAAATTTGTGCTGGAGGTTCCCTATGGGGTGTTATTATGGGCCAAGGAAGCCTCAGATAAGATTTGAAGCCGATCTTACTCTTTTTCCTCTTTTGCCTTTCTTGTTGCTTTCCTCAATTTCGCTTTCAAACTCCTTATTCGGGCCTGTGCACTCATGTTTTGCACCCTGTAATGGAAAGCCATGTGTCTCAGTAGAGCAAGGTTCTGGTCGGCCTTGTCCAGCAGCCTCTCCAAATGCATGTTGACCCTCTCAAGGTTGGCCTCCCGATCCTCATTGATTTCTTGCTCCAAAGATGTGAGCTCAACCCTTCTTCTTTGAGCATCTTGGCGATGCTCACGAATGTTTTGCAACTCCATAATCATCTGTTGATCCTCAAGATGCTTGTTTCTTTACTCCAGGTACTTCGTTTTCCACCTGGCCCTCTCCAAGTCAAGGGATAAGGACTCAATCACTGATTGTTGCTCCTGGATGATCTCTATAAGCTCTACATTTGTTGGTTCTTCATCTGTCTCATCATCATGGAGGAGAACGAATTCGATCTCTCATTCACCTGATGGCCCTTCCTCCTGTACTGCCTCCTTACCCTTGCCCTACTCTTGTGATGTTGATTTCGGAAGCGAGTCCCCTTCCACCCTGGGTGGAGATAACACTCGCTTTGCTGCTGCTAACAGGGGTCTACTACCTCTCCGATAGGTGATATATACTGGCATAGTAGTAGTCTCATGTTGCTCATACTAATGAGATGGGCCACCTATCTCATGCTCTACCTCTGATACTACCTGTGTAGCACTGAATAAGTCACGGGAGATGAAGTCCTCCCAAGAAATACCCTGCAATCCCAACCGATGGTCCACCAAAATCCGGATAAGAGCAAAGTGATAAACATTGTTGAGCTGCTGTCGAGGGGTCTTGTGCTGCATGAAATTTTTCATCCTCTCTATGTTCCCGCAAATGAAAAATGGGAGGTTCATCATTTTCACCCTGGTAAAGTGCATGAGCAACCAGATGTGATAGGCATCAAGGCGAGAAAACCTCCCCTCACAGCTGATGTATTTCATGATAAATTTAATGAGCGGAACATACTCATATCTCAAAAATCTGAATGGAAAAACTCTCGTGAGCTGGCTCAAACAGCTGGCCTTAATGTAAGGCTCATAATGATGCCTCTCCACCTTCTTCCTCTTATGCCACTATTCTCCAATGTTTGGTATGCCTGTTGCCATTGATATAGTTTCGGGTGTCAATGTGAAATTGACCCCAGCCAAGATAGACTGTCCTCCATGTAGGTGAAGTGCAAAAAGGCAGGCCAACTCATGATGAACTCTGACATTTGCCACCCTCTGAACAAATTCCAAACATGCTAAGTGCTGGAAATATGACATAGCAAGAGGGCATGCCTGCAACTTGGTGAGGGTGTTTGGCTCATCTCTAACATGTTTTCCACTCCGGTGATGTCTCCTGGGGGCCTGTTCTCCTGAAGCTGTATCACTATGGGTCTCCTCCTCATATCCTGATGAAACTTCAGATGCCATCACTGCTGTTTTATAAGTTGAATTTGGGCTATCCTTTGATTTAAATGAAGCTGGTAGTTGCTTTGACAATCTACCACCAAGGGGACAATTAAAAAGGGAGCATTAGGATGGGGGATAATATAATGGGAATAGGGGTTTGTAGGAAAATTTTATTTAGGGATATACAAGGGGTTTTGGGGTATTTTTATAGGGTAGTGTTTGTGTTGTTGGCAAGGTAGGGTTTGGGTTTTTTGAGCAATATGAAGAGGGGGAAGGGAGTATGATTTTAGTAGTGTTAGGGTAGTGATTATGGGGAAAATGGCATAGGGGAATGAGTAATAGGGGTAGGGTAGGAAAAACACCTTGGCAGCAATATCACTGTAGCACAAACCCTAGCATCATGGTTTTCTTGATGTCTTCTTGTGTTTGTTTTATAAAAAAAAATTGCAGTTGATTATAATCATTAAACCATCGTATCACTTTCAAATTTGATGCACAAGTGGAGGTAGGTTGCCTACCTTGCAATTGGATGAGCTCCACAAAATTTTTTGAGTGAAATTGGTAAGTTCTAGGCATTTTTCCCCTGTGCGCGGCACGCAAAGCCCAGTGCGCCGCACGCTCTAAGTGCGTCGCACCAGTGGTGATTTTAAATGGTGGGCAGGCTCTGTGTGCGCCGCGCCCAGTGAGTGCGTCGTGCTCTTGTCTGTGTGCGTCGTGCACCCAGAAATTGCCCCATGCTGCTCCAAATCGCTCCAACCTTCAACTCACGACCTTGCAACCTTCCTCCAACGCCTTGCTTGCACAATGAGTTTGTTTTATGATGATATTTGTGTATATAGGCTTGGAGGTCATATTTTTAAATTAACTTTTTCAGAAAAAACCCACTTTTCTAATTTCTTGTTCAACACATTTCACTGACTTTAATATAACACTGATTTTCACCTTTTCTCTGAATTTTGGGCTCGTAGGGATTGCATGACAGAGCACTTTGGCCACAGAAACCATGACTGCACCTAAAGAAATCAATTTTCGACCCTTTTTTGAAAATTTTGTCACCAATAGCACTGTTGGACTTTTCTTCAAAACAGAGTTTTGAAGAACCGTCGATTTTTGTCAATAAGATGATGGAGAGCTGCGGATCATTACTTTGCAAGAGCATCACTCTGGCCTGCATGGCTTTACTGAGCATATTTTGAGACCAAACTGGTCAATTCCCAGACCTAATGACCAAAAATGACTTTTGTCCGTTGAAGGACCAGACCTTGACTGTTATGGACCTTTTGATTATTTGACACAAATACATAAGCGAGCAGGAGCTAGACATGAGGGAAATGACTAGCATGACCTTCTCTGTCAGATTATGGCATGCCCCTAGCGGAATGCAGCTGAGTGAATGGAGCGGGACACCTAAAATTGAAATGCATAAAGAGTTTTGATCTCTAACGGAGGGCTGACCAGACTGACTCTAACATTGACTCCAATGGGGGATGGTAGCTCCTTGGAGGTGCCAAGAACAGCAGATCTCTAGAGGAGCTAGATAGTGTCTTTCGTCCATTGGGCTGTGGAGTCATCATTTCGACTACAACACAGGACTTTGACTTTTTTATGAAACTGAAATGACCAAGAAATTGACTAAAACTTGACATTGGAATGACTCAAAAACTAACTTGACAGACTGAAACCAAACTGAAATAAAAATGGTATTTACAATGACAGTGGAAGAAGTGTTAATAAATCAGCAGTGGTACTGCTTGAGCAGCCGACCATTGATCGGCCCTCCAGGACAATCTTCCCCGTTCATTTCTTTCAGAAGAAAGGCATTCTAACCCCTATATGCTGCAATCCTGAAAGGACCTTTCCAAAGATTCTCGAACTTGCCGTGATTACCTTTCTCTTCATTCTTGAATCCTACTTCAGCACCACATCATCCAACTAAAATTTATCTGCCTTTGATTTTCTGTCATAAATTTTCTTTATCTTCTCCTGCAATTTGGATGTGTTCTTGTAAACTTATTCTCTTGTCTGCTACAAGTGGACCATTTGATTCAACCTTCTCTGCATGGGATCTTCTTCACTGCCGGCCTCCTGAAGAAGTCTGACTACCAGGGCAGTGAGAGAGGTGGGAAATACTGTGTCAACTCCATAAACAAGCTCAAACAGTGACATACCAATGGATTTTTTCTAACTAATCCGATCTGCCGAAAGCGCATGGACCAACCTATTATTTTAGCTCTTTTTATTTATTTCCAGCAACTTCTTGATGATGTTGACCATTGATTTATTCGAAGATTCTGCCAATTTGTTGCCTTGTGGATGATAGGCAGTTGAGTGACCCAAAATGATGTGATATTTATGACAAAATTATACCATCCTTTTTTATTTGAAAGCTACTACATTATCGGTGATTAACTTATTTGGAAAACCAAAGCGAGACAAGATGTTATTTTCAAGAAATGAAATGATTACCCTATCTGTAGCTTGTCTGGTGGGAGCTACCTCAAACCATTTTGTGAAATAATTTGTCGTTGTAAGGATCCATCTGTGCTGTCTGGAAGAAGCGGGATGAATTTCCCCAATGAAATCCAACCCCCACTGTTGGAAAGGAGCACTCACCTCAATAGGTTTAAGTGGCAAAGGCTATAATTTTTGTTTTCCTTTGAAAATCTGACATTTATGACAGTGCTTGACCATCTTGTACACATCAGCAAACAATGTAGGCCAATAATATCCTGCTCTAAAAATTTTGTTCGCTGTCGACTTCCAAAAAAGGTGACCACCACACTCTCCTCCGTGGAAATATTCCATGACTTTCTTTGCCTCTTCTTCCACCAAACCATTTAACAAAATGCCATCGGAATCTTTCCAATACAGCGTAGAATTTAGAATGCAAAACTTGGTAGCCTTCAACTTGAGTGTTCTCGCTTTGTTTCTAGTCATGCCGGGCAGTGTTGACAAATTTTTAAGCACATATATTATATCTTAATACCATGGGGACAGAGCGAACATTTCAGATACCTGAATTGAGGTTCATTCCTCATTCTCATCGGACATGGCAGCGATCAGATTTATGTCTAAAGCATGCAAGTTTGATTTGGCCATTAACTTCGCCAATCCCTGTCCTTTGACCAGCTTTGTGGGCTTTATTACCACATCATATTCTAGCAAGGCTGCAATCCATTTTCCTCTTCTTCCTTCCGGATCGATCTGCACTAAAACATCCTTTACAGCAGCGTTAGGAACATAGGCCAAAATGTGAGAATGTAGAATATATACCCAGAAATCCTTCAATGCCTTCACCAATGTCAGGGCTTGCTTCTCAATGATGGTGTACTTTAACGCTGCATCTCTTATAGCTCTGCTGAAGAATTCAATGGGTCTTTCATGATCATTTCTTTTCTACAATAATACCGCTACCATACAGTGCTCAGAAGCAAATGAAAACAATATGAAATCCTAAGTGTAGTTTGGGCTGACTAGAACTGGAGGTGAGGAAAGGGCCAATTTGACCAAGTTGAAAGATTTTATAGCCTCCTCTGTCCATTTCACTTGGCTATCCTTCTTGAGCATGTTGGTCATCTCTCTTAAGTGTTCAGCAAGATTAGGCACAAAGCGACGCAGAAAATTCATCTTACCGTTGAACGATTGTATCTCCTTTTTATTCCAAGGCAGATCGATTTGCTAAATTTCTTGCACACGTGCTGGGTCAATACGAATGCCATCCTTTGAAATGATGTGCCCAAGTAATTTTCCTTCCTCCATGGCGAATAAGCTCTTCTTAGGATTCAGCGATAAACCATATTTTCTGCACTTTTGAAAGACAATTTTTAGGTGATGCATGTTCTCTTCATCAGATTTGGAAAACACTGTCAAATCATCCAGGTACAGCACCAAAAGCACATCCTTCTCATTCGAAAAAGCCAAGTCCATTGCACGTTGAAATGTGGCACCTACATTCTTTAAACCGAAAGGCATTTTGGCATAATGAAAGGTTCCCCATGGAGTGGTGAATGCTATCTTGTCCCTGTCATCTTCGTGGAAAGAAATTTGGTTATATCCGGAATAACCATCAAGCAGTGACATACGAGATGTCCCCACTACTCGTTGAAGTATATGGTCCATTATGGGAAGTGGATAATTTTCCTTCAATGAGACTTTATTTAGATTTATGAAATCAATGCATAGGCGGATCTCACCGGTCTTCTTGCATACAGGCACTAAGTTAGAGATCCAATATGAAAATCTGATGGGCACAATGATACCTGACTTGTACAACCTGTTTACCTCCTTTTCAATAGATGGCAACAACTTTGGATTTATCTTTCTCAACTTCTGTCTAAATGGTTTTTGATTGGGTTTGATGGGTATCGTGTGCTGAAAAATCTTGGTATCATAGGTCTTTAAATCAGAATAGTCCCAAGCAAACACATCTGCAAATGAAGCCATCAAACTAATATATTTGTCCTTGATCTTTGGCGGAAATGCTTTAGACAATTTTACCAACTTAGGATTAGCAATTGTTCCGTTGTTGACCTCTTCTACACCCTTCTCTGTTGGTTGTAATGTTGGCTTGCGGACTACATCATCCTGATCAAAAAGTTCTCCTAGAGGTATCAAGCCTTTAGGAATAATGTTATTCTTCAGCTGCAACACGTCCATTTCATTGATCTGCACTTCATCTGTACCAGTTCCTTTGCCATCGTCATTTTCTACACCAATTGAGGTTTCTTTGAATTTTCCTTTCTTTTGCAGAAAATCCTTAATCTCCTCATCATCTTGAAACACTTGCCAATATCTCTGATTGTCTAGAATGGTTGGACGATGCTTGACATGGATTTCAAATTTATTGCTGGAATTCATGGGGATCTTCAAACTACTTGCTGCCTTGGCAAGAGCATCAGCAATACTATTTTGTATATGAGGCACATATGTCAAGGTGTATTCTGAAAATAACTTTAATATTTCTAAAACTAAATTATGATAGGCCCACATCCTAGGATGTTTTTCTTAATACTCACCTCTGACCTGCTTTATTACCAATTCAGAGTTGCCATATACCGAAATCCTTTTAGCATTCAGCTTTCTAAGAATCTTCAGGCCACCAATCAGAGCTTCATACTCAGCTTCATTGTTTGAACACTCAAAGGCTAGCTTGTAAGAGAAAACCCTCACGCTACTAGGCACTTTGTTTGGGGTGGAGAAAGGACTGCATACCCAAATTCCAATTCCAGCGCCATCATTTGCTACTGCTCCATCAAAATCCATGGTCCACAAGCCTTCTTCCTCCTATTGTAAGTGCTGGAAATATGTTTGTTGTGCCTTGCCTGATTGTTGTCCATTACTTTCAGTTGATTGCCCAACATTTTTCTTCTTTTCTTGTCCTTCTTTCTTCAAAATTTCTCTGAAATTTTCTGTTATTTCTGGAATATCATCTACTTCTACTATCTGACTATCTATATTATTTAAACTATCTGAAAAAAAAAAAACAAAAGACTCTAAATCTGTATGTAAATATTTAGTAGGATGATTTATAGGTTTCTCCTTGCTTGTGATCATATATTTCATTTTTTTTTCCCGATATAATTTCCTCATTTGTCCGAACACAGGGACTGTTGCATAGGAGAAATCCAATTTTAGTGTCCCTTTCAATTTCGCTACCCAAGACCTGGAAAGAAGCATGCCAAACCTTGGAGGAATATCTGCTACCACCACATCCATCAAAACATTTTTCATGGGAAGCTGATCCAAACTGACAACCAAGTCTTTGATGAGTCCTATACACCTCACTCTGCTGGAATCAAATTAATAGAGATCGTGGTACTGTCGGGTGATGTCCAGACCGAGCTTATCCATGATAGCCGTGGGCATGAGATTGTGAGAAGCTCCAGAATCGAACATGGCATTATGTAACACAAAATCATGCAATCTTAAACTGATATAGAAGGGTGGTACATCGCTATCAGGAGACTCACCATTCGATGCTGGCCCAAAAATCATTTCAGGTTTATCATCTTCTACATTTACCATGTCCGACATTGGTTCCAAATTCAACATCTTAGATATTTGTCCTCTATAACTGTTGTTCTTCATTATTTCAGTCAAGGGAATGGATACCTTTAACTTTGAAATCTCATTCTCTAAGTTTAAAGCGGGAGTCTTTTCTACCTCTTTGACTGGGATCTCTTTATTTTCTTTTTCTTTTGATGTAGCTTGCTGATGTGATTGTTCTGCTGATTTTGATTTGTTGCTCTCCAGACCAACCGCCTCTTTTCCTTTTCTTTGTGTAGTTGATGAATCATTCTTTGTTGTTTCAACCTCCTTCTTTTTCTAAATTGGTTTGGCCAGCACATCTCTGTTTCTAAGTGAATATCGTTGCTGCTATGTGGACATAGCATTCATATACCCCCTTTGATACTCCTCTGATTCCTCTTCTAAAACAGTGTTGCTAGCTAGAATGAAATCTGTGTCTTGGTGTGCAGCTGAACTCACCGCACACTCTTCTTCTTCGGTAATGTAAGTAGGCATCTCATCTGGAGTAAAGAGGTGGTTTTCTTCGTGTTGGTCAGGTAAATCCCCTCTGCGGACAGAGGCGATCCCACTAGCCTATAACATAACTAGCCACAAACAAACCACGCTACTACGCAAGTTCCTAGTTATGCATCAAAGGTGAATCAAGAAGACTAACCTGGAGTCCAATGCTATGATTGAAGCAGAGTTTATATCCTCGCTCCCTTGCTCCAACAGATCACAAAAGAACACCTGCACATGCAAAGGAAGAGACAGATACCAACATAAAAACTACCAAGGCACAACTATATTTCAGTCAGAAAGGAAATAAATCAACACATCACCATGATAGATAATGATATTGGAACTATAATAGCAGTCGCTCATCAATTAATAAACAGGAAAAGTTACAACCATTGTTCTGACGTCGACCCTTCTCCTGGCTGGGCGAATAACTATATGTGTCTTGCCATGCATCTCCTCTCCGGTAGCATAACCTCTCTAGCACTCACTAGAATTCCTCCAAGAACTCAAGAACTCAACATCTAACACTCCATGACCAATAATCATCACTACTATCACTCAATCACTAAATCACTAGCACTAACACTAGCTTGTCCAATGCATAATGACAAGCTTATATAGATGAAGAAGGGAGGAGGATGCGATGAACCGGGACACCTTTCGCGGATTAGCATTATCCTCAAAAGCCATAAAGATGGATAAAGCTCGACAAAAGACTGATTTTTTATCCTCAGAAAAGCTCCATGTAATGAAGGAAACAACAATCGGACGTGCGTTAAGGCAAAAAGCACGACTAAATTTGGTTGGCGCGACTGTTGCTCTAAGACAGAGCGCCAATGGTCGCGCCCTCTTTTGAGGATCTCCATCATTGGCGCGGGTAGGATACTGTGGACTTGCGCCAATGGAAAAAGAGCACTTTTTAGGGATGATCTGCAGAAGGTGTCTTCAGGGAACATGGAGTACATACTCAGGGGAACATAATGCAAGTGTTTTTAGCCTTTGTCACTTCTTATAACTCCCAGGATGGGTCCTCCAAGGTACGGCAAGAGGAGTAACAGGGATGGTGACAAATTACTGTGTAACAGATGCCCCCTGAAGCATGAAGTCCGAGAGGCGGAGAGGGGTGAAATGCTTTACAAGAACACACATAAGAACACATAAGAGCACATATAGTTACTGCCGCTGAGGAGCTGTATTAAGATACATGACTGATAGTTCAATTATATGATGTACGTGGTATGGTCGCAGCCATCCACAAGAGAGTACATAAATAATCTGGATCCATAGTATGGACGCAGACATCTGGTTAGGATCAATGGACTGACTCAGGTATGGTCGCAGCCATCCGGTGAATGAGTCAAGTACCAAGAATCACGCCTGGATTATGACAGACACAATCCAGGGTCTTGCGCTCCATCTCGAATCGAATAAGAGTACAAGTCCAAGCATGTGAATATATGAGCTGAAGTCGAACATGCATGAACATCGTCTGATTACCAGTCAATAATGGAAACTGTTAACAGATGCGAGAGGTACCACCAATAATGACAATGGCCCTCAAGGTACTATAGGTACAATCTACGGCGTGTGAATCAATGGTCTAAAGTCGAACACCCGTAGAATCATTCGATCAGAGGCCAATGATGAAAACCTCACGTCGAACACGAAGAACCTGCCATTGAGGCATGCAGGCTCCAAGGCACCGGAAAGGAGTCTCTAGATCAATTCCCTGGATAATGAGTTGAAGTCGACAGGGAGTGACCTTGATCAAAGGTGGGCCATAATGTTTCCCACATCATCGACACGAGACAGAGAGATGAAGTTGTGAATCAAGATTGTGCGAACTATCAGAGGGAGGTTTTTTTGCAGAGGTCAACTTCTCTTAAACATATCGGCGGCACATTAACGGAATTGGCAGTATTTGACATCAATGTATCAAAGGTCATGATGACGAGGCAATGAGTGAATGAGAGGTCAAATAGGGTACCCAAGTCCATGGAAGCAAGTGAAAGATATGAGATGAAATATCCCCACCCCGGACACGAAAGCAAAAAGTGCCATGTTCAAGAGCGACATACTGCCATTACGGTAATAATGATGGTTCAAAAATTTTCTTTTCTCCCCGCCATTTCTGGCGAGTACCCCAGTTATTTTTAACAAGCTTGATGGGGATAGCATATGCTTGTGTTGTGACAAAATCCGATGTCATTAAGTTTTAACGAGTCTGACAAAGGAAGAACTCGGCGTCTTTTCATGTTTAGAGAGTTTGAAAAGACAGCAGAAAAGGAAACTCCAGGGATGTCCTTTTTCGTAAAGTTGTGTCTCTCGGGCCCGAAAAAGTATAAAATAATACCCGAAAGAACCGCCCGATCATTACGATCGAGGAGTACTTTTCATGATTAGTGACTTCGACCTGAAAAAGTAAAAGAGCGGTCAAAACCACGTCGTTTCGTAACCACTAACGAGTTTGAAACGACAAAAACCCGGTAATCTTTTTATGTTTTAACGGTCGACAAAAAGAACTTAAAACGACTGCCCCTTATCACCATTTAACGAGTCAAGAGGAGCGACTCGGCAATCTTTTCCTCTTTAAATGGTCAGAAAAGAGCTGAAAGCGGACCTCCATTTTTATTTTCTTTAACGAGTCAAAAAGGGAAAAATACTCGAAAATCTTTTCATATTTTATGAGTCAGAAAAGAGCGTAAAGGCGACTCGTCCTAAAGGAACGAGTGGTATAAGGGATAGCAACTGGTTCTGGTAATGGTGGAACTCACTTGAAACACGTAAAGGTTAAAAGGCTGGCTAATAAAACCACTCATCGCTGCGGTTCCTCAGGAAAGGAGAAACAACCAAGTGAAAGCATATGATCGGCCAAAAAGATGGTGGCGATGGAATGAAACAACCAAGGCTCATCTAGCAAGATTTAGTAGATAAAAGGCAATCACGGGATGTAAATGGGTTCATTTTTACACAAGCTTGAACCATGGAGAACTTTGCTTGTTAAAAAATTTTTGTTGCATGCCCCCAGCATGATCATACAAATCGAGGTACATGCCCCCCAAGCTTCATGGCATTCACGGAGTGGATGGAATGAAGGTTTACTTGGAAAGACTCGATTTTGAAGGAGGATGCATGCCCCCCGGGCTTCAGTCACGCGCCCGGGTGAGCTGCCGTCATCAGAATGACGGGGTGGGTGCTGGGGAATTTCCTGTCGAAATAAGACCATTTAGGAATGGCAGATGACTATATGTGAAGTGTGAACCGGGGAATGAAAGTTCGTCTACGACTTTGATCATTCTTCCTTCATGCGAAAAACACATCACTCTGAAGAGTGAGGACACAATAGCACGTATGCGATAAATATAATCTCGTCCAAGGAGTAAATTGTAATCTAACGGACCTTGGACTACCATGAGACCCATTTGGATAGTCTTCCCTTCTAACGTGATAGGTACATTGGGAAGAATTCCTAAAGGTCGAGTGATTTCTCGATGGAAACCTATAAGGTTTCTCATCTCAGGCAGAAGTAGTGGGGAACCAAGTGCTTCCCAAGCTGTTGAAGAAAGGATACTCACAGGAGATCCCTCATCAATAATTGTACCAGCCATAACCATGCGGTAGACTTGGACTATAATTCGAAATGGTATGGAGGCTGGTAACCGAGGATTAACTAGTTGATCCCAATTGAAGGAAACAACTAGGTTGCTTGGAGGTGGGACTGGATAGACAACCGGATATGATTCTAATGGACTTTCTTCTTGGCGTGAAGGAATGAGAGGGATGCTCACTTGATAATTAACGTCTATGTCAATGAATAGAATTTGGACGGTGGGTTCTTCATTCTTGGTAGTGATAACATCATCTAAGGAGGTAACTTCTGAAGGCGAAACCGGGTCACTTGTAATCCGGACCGTTTGACTGTTGTCTGGTTTGGATTCAGATGTAGGATCATCTAGGGTTGGAAATTCTAAAAGCAAAACCGAGTCACTTTTAAGCCGGACCTTTTGACTTTTGTCTGGTTTGGATTCAGGTGTAAGAGCATCTAATGATGGAACTTCTGTAGGCAAAACCGGGTCACTTGTAAGCTGGACCTTTTGAAAGACCGGGTCACTTGTAAGCTGGAACTGTGGACTTTCGTTTGGTTTGGACTCAGATGGTTCATCTTTGATGATCAAGTGGTGCATAGATGATGAACATAAATCACTCGTTCCGACCAGGGACTGGTCTGGAGCAGGCGGAGCACAGGTAGGTTCAGGAAGAGAAAGCTGGACCAAAGAGGAATCATGTTTGATCACATGGTTAGTGGAGAGATTCTCTGCAGTTGTAAAAAGACGCTGATATCCAGTGGGTAGTTGGGGTAAGGGATCCGACAGACTTGCCAAAAGACGGGAAGCTTCATCCATAAGTGGACAAAGGCGAAGGAAATGATTACCTTCACAAAGTTGACAAGGGAAACGAACCTTCCCTTTTCTGTTACCAACTAGTAAGGTATCGTCGATTTGCGACAGTAAGGGGTGAGTCGGGTCACGGGACCATATGTCTAGGATCCTGGGAATGCCAGGACAATCAGAAAGAAAATGGTCCCCTTTGCATAATTGACAAGGAGACTGAAGCTTCCGTGGAGGAGCAGAAGGTGGTTCCACTTCTGATAGCTTCGTGGTAGATACGACCTTTCCCTTAGGAGACTTCTTCTTTTTGGTCTTCTTCCTCTTCTTCTTAGCCACCTGGTTAGTGAAATCCAAGGTTTCACCAGGGGAAGTAGAAGATGAGGATGCGGCAATAGGCGAAGAAGGGAAGGGGTCCACCTTAGAATCAACATGGTGTTGTTCGGGTGGAGGAGGTGGTGGTGGGACAGGAGTCATCACACTTGAGACCACTGAGTTTGAAAACAACCATACGGGTAAACCAATGGTCAACCCAGGCAAAGACAATGTTGCGATATACTGAACGCCAACATTTCCAACAGAAGGAAATGGGCGAGGGTTCCCATCAGGAGGAACACCTTGGCCGGTGAGCACCGGAAAGGCTGCCATTGAACGAGAAATAACCCTACTCAAGCTAACGCAAACAAAATCTAATTGGGTAATGTTATCGTGGCCAATAATCTTTAAGACACTGAACTTAACCTTTTCATTTTTTAAGAGTCGAGAAAAGGATAAAAGATGACTCTAGTCTCCTTCAAATATTTAATGAGCACGAAGTGACAAGACGCTCACAGGCACCTTTTCATTTAGGGAGTCCAAAAAGGATCAAAAGTGACTGCTCTGGAATTCTAGGTAGAGGGTGTGCCAAACTTTTCGCAAAACCACAGAATACCTTTTAGGGTACGGGTGGTGAATCTTCATGAATGCTGTGTTCACTGCATTGCGAATCGTAGGGCGGCTGACACGGCTTCCTATGGATAAAGGCTTTATTCCTATAGGGGTCTCCCAATATATACTTGACGGTACGTGGGAGCACAGTCCCTATTGGCAGCTATCGTTTCACCGTGGAGGAATCACCCAACCACTCGACGATAAAATACCAGGTTTAAAGACGTCGAAACACGTCTCTAACCTAGACCTCTAGAGTGTTTGTGTTATGTTCCAATGCGTTGTTATGTTCATTGAGTTCATTTTAAAGTTTATCTTTGATTATGTTTCAGTTTTTTGGTCCTACCGTATGTGATGTCTCAAAAACTTCTTACATGCAAACTATATGCCAAAATTAAATCATTTGATTCGATGAATTCTATCTACAGGAGGGTTGAGATCTTTTACACAAACAGAATGATCATTTCAACAAACAACAAAGATCCTAATGCAGTTAATAACAAGAAACGAAATTTTGTCTTTTTCTTTTTAATAGCAACAAATAACAATAAATGCTAACTACTATGATGCAAGAGATTTTTTGTTTTTCTTTCCTTTAAGATGGCATGATGCATGTAAACAAATTCTAAGAGATATACACAATCCAAGTTCAATAAATGAAATAGAACCAATTCTGAAACACTAAAATGAACCATGCAAGCAAGGAAAAACACAAAGACTAGTGAACTCCAACGAGGCTAGAAGTGAAGTATTCAGAGTATAGAAGATCAAGCTTTAACAAAGCACTGGATAGGTGCAGAACACAACCAACAAGTTGACTGGATAATCAAGAGATCGAAACTTCCCACAGAAGGCTAGACATGCAAAGTCACTAGATATCCTAGGGCTGAGACGAAAATCAATAGAAATGAGCAAACAGCTGAGGGATACAGGCTAAGACCAGTCAAGCAGAGGTTCAACACAGTTCCAGAGGCTGAAAGAGATATATAAAGAGACTGAATGAGCTTTCCACCCACACACAAGCAAAATTTACAGAGCTGGCGCGACTGTCAGCCTGCAACTTGCGCTACCACAGGATTGGTGCGAGTTGCTTTTGAGCAACATGCGCCAACTGGCGCGACTGTCAGAGAAATAACCACGCCAATTAAGCTTGACAACTAGAAAAATAAATGATACGACCTCAGGTCGGGTTGACAGTGCTCAGATGGGTCAAACAGTAAAGAATAAACTCAAAACTGACTCAGGAAGCTCATTCACTCAAGCAAGCAGAAGAAAATCAACATGCAAGACAAAAATCAAATAGTTATTCCCCAGCGGAGTCGCCAATTTGTTGGTCAGGTAAATCCCCTCTGCGGACAGAGGCGATCCCACTAGCCTATAACAGAACTAGCCACAAACAAACCACGCTGCTACGCAAGTTCCTAGTTATGCATCAAAGGTGAATCAAGAAGACTAACCTGGAGTCCAACGCTATGATTGAAGCAGAGTTGATATCCTCGCTCCCTTGCTCCAACAGATCACAAAAGAACACCTGCACATGCAAAGGAAGAGACAGATACCAACATAAAAACTACCAAGGCACAACTATATTTCAGTCAGAAAGGAAATAAATCAACACATCACCATGATAGATAATGAGATTGGAACTATAATGGAAGTCGCTCATCAATTAATAAATAGGAAAAGTTACAACCATTGTTCTGACGTCGACCCTTCTCCTGGCTGGGCGAATAACTATATGTGTCTTGCCATGCATCTCCTCTCCGGCAGCATAACCTCTCTAGCACTCACTAGCATTCCTCCAAGAACTCAAGAACTCAACATCTAACACTCCATGACCAATAATCATCACTACTATCACTCAATCACTAAATCACTAGCACTAACACTAGCTTGTCCAATGCATAATGACAAGCTTAAATAGATGAAGAAGGGAGGAGGATGCGATGAACCGGGACACCTTTCGCGGATTAGCATTATCCTCAAAAGCCATAAAGATGGATAAAGCTTGACAAAAGACTGATTTTTTATCCTCAGAAAAGCTCCATGTAATGAAGGAAACAACAGTCGGACGTGCGTTAAGGCAAAAAGCACGACTAAATTTGGTTGGCGCGACTGTTGCTCTAAGAAAGAGCGCCAATGGTCGCGCCCTCTTTTGAGGATCTCCATCATTGGCGCGGGTAGGATACTGTGGACTTGCGCCAATGGAAAAAGAGCACTTTTTAGGGATGATCTGCAGAAGGTGTCTTCAGGGAACATGGAGTACATACTCAGGGGAACATAATGCAAGTGTTTTTAGCCTTTGTCACTTCTTATAACTCCCGGGATGGGTCCTCCAAGGTACGGCAAGAGGAGTAACAGGGATGTTGACAAATTACTGTGTAACACTTCGCCTATTACATTCTCGTCCTCATTTGACTCTGGTCCATGCACCAAATTTTGCTGCAAAGGTGTTTGTACCGGCTGTTGTGCTATCTGCTCTTGGGGTTGCTGATCTCTCTACCTTATTCTATATTGTGGCTGTTGCTGGCCACGGAAGTTAGGATTCCTAACTTGGGGCTCAGGTCTATCGAGTTTTACCCTTTCAAGCATCTGCTCTACCTTTTTGAGTAGTTGATCCATTGAAGAAGACTCTTCTTTCACAGTGATTTTTTTTTTCTGCTTTCGCTCTAGCTCTTTTGGACAACAGATTTGCTTCAACGCTGACCGCAATTTTCTGCATGTCTTCCATTATGGCCGATTCTCTCTCTCTTAATTGGTAGGCCATGTCAGCATCAAAACCATATGGGAACTTCATCATAGCTAGTCCCACAGGTGGCTTTAGATGATCTAGAATTTCGTTATAGACTACATTAAATCTAACACAATAATCTTGGATCGACTCACCAGCGTTTCGTTTGATTTGTTCATATTCGGCCAGCATTTGAAGGGGATTCTTTTTCACTTCCCACCGGTTTAAAAATTGTCTTTGTAGTTCAGCCAAGGTAGTGATACTTGCTGCCAGCAAACCTCTGAACCATTTCCCCACATCACCTGCAAATGTATGTACAAAGAGCCTCATTGCCACGTTCTCTGCATCGATCTCATGGAGTTCATAGGAGTCTGCCATTTTGTCTACATGTTGTTGAGCAGTAATTTTGTTAGGAGTGCCATCAAAAAATGGGATTTTACTTTGATAATCTGTTGGCACATCATCTAGAACTTGGGGCAGAACAAGGGGTGTGAAAGGGCAGCCATAATTCTCGGTGGATTTGGCCTTGGAGGTGTTGGAGGAGTGTGAACAGTTTGTAAGGGGCTTGCAATTGGAGTTTGGGGCTGTGTTGCAATATAATTATCAATTAACCTATTAGCTCGTTCTGTTTCGAGGTCTACAAGAAATTGCAGATTGGGGACAGTATAATCAACAACCCTTTCGGATTTAGACTCAAACAATGATATCTCAAACCATTCATCAAACTCAAGCTCTTCAAGATACTCAAAAATGTCGGGACATGGGACTTGAACACGGGAGTTATGGTTCTTTCTTGACGAAGGAGTCTTGGAATCAAATTGGGGTTTTCGTAAATATGAGGAGGATCGGAGTCTGGATTAGCTCTGGTATATTGTCTCGAAGCCAGCGTGCTATTGAGAAAAACCATAGGACACAACCAATTTACTCAACCTATCCAATCCTAAGCTCATCATCCAGAAGCTTAGAATTATTATGAAACAAGGGGATTTGATTTCAGTTTTTTCCCCAGTGGAGTTGCCACTATGCTAGCACCTAAATCTGCCCTAGGCTGAAGGAAGGAAAAATTCAGCGTAACCAAAAACCACGCTCAGTCTAGTAGCTTGCCCTACCAGAGCAGGAGAGGGCTCTCTCCGAGTCACGCTCAGTGAATAGATAAGCAAAAATGGTCTGAGATGACTTACAGTGGAATATTGATCTTAGGCTAGTAAGTGAATATGGACACAAGAAATGATTTTTATGAATGACTGATCTTTTGGGATGGTATGGGACCAACGGTGAGCAAAGAACAGAGAATTTAATACAAAGGCACAGATTACTTCGTGAGGGAAGGTAGGCGAAAAGTGTAGAAATTTATTTTGAAATAACGTGGAATGGAGAGATTTTTTAGGAGAGTGAAAAGGGCATAGGAACATGAATCCTTTTCGACAGAAGAAGAACACTGAACATGAAATTTTCCCATAGGCAGAGCAATAAAATTGAATTCTACCTTATCTAACTTAGAAAATTTCACTGGAAATGAACATGAATTGAATTATGAAACATAACGAAATACATATGAAAAGATAAGAGACACATTTGCTACACTCACAACGACATGAATCTCATGAAACAGAGCCGCTGCCTTTCATTAATTCTCTGTCAAAAATATACAGTGAAGAAGGAGAGTTTCTTTCCCACACTCTCCCAGAAGTTACAAGCCAACCAACCCTTTGCAAATAACTTGCATACAATATATAGAATGTGTAATGAAGAGATAGAACGCCCAAGGGTTGGGGAGTTACTCGAATCATTGCAAAATGGAGATGGAGAGCCAACCATCAGCTACAGGTGCAGCGCTACAAACATGACATTTGGCTTGGGTGACCGTTTGCCTTCCTTCGCCACTTGGATAGAAGCCAATCTGAAGAAAAAACACTTAAAATGCCACCTTTGGTGCCAAAAAACCGAAGTGTAGATGAGCGGGCCCACTTGGAGAAGTCACCTACCGAAATTTCGCGAAACGGAAACAAATTGGGCAATTTTTCCTCTGTGCGCTTTGCCATTTTCTTTGTGCGCTGTGCTACTTTGGGGCCTATTTTGGGGCACTTTCAGGTGTCAAAAATGTGTCCAAGTGGGCTTTTTGGAAAGCTTGTCCTGTCTACTTTCTAACCCCACTGGAATTTTTGAATTTGGTGCTCATTTTCCCCTCCAAATCTTCATTCTCCCAAGACTGCTTCCTGTGTGTCAAAAAAGTGGCAGAGAGGCCATTTTTTGGTGTTTTTTTGACCTTTTGGAGACTCATACCTTGCCAAAATTTCTTGTTCGGACACCAGTAGTCATGATTTTCCATGATGAATCCAAAAATGCAAACCATTCCTCATTTGGAGCTCTATAATTTTAGCGTCGCGCCACACAGGGAGAAAAACCCTCTTTTTTGCCCAAAAATTTGTGAAGTGACCAAAAATTCCCCAAATTTATTGAAATTTGGGCTGGAGATTCCCTATGGGGTTTTATGATGGGCCAAGGAAGGCTCAACCAAGATTCGAAGCTGATCTTTCTCTTTTTCCTCTTTTGCCTTTCTTGTTGCTTTCCTCAATTTCGCTTTCAAACTCCTTATTCGGGCCTGTGCACTCATGTTTTGCACCCTGTAACGGAAAGACATGTGTCTCAGTAGAGCAAGGTCCTGGTCGGCCTTGTATAGTAGCCTCTCTAAATGCATGTTGACCCTGTCAAGGTTGGCCTCCCGATCCTCATTGATTTCTTGCTCGAAAGATGTGAGCTCAACCCTTCTTCTTTGAGCAGCTTGGTGATGCTCACGAATGTTTTGCAGCTCCATAATCATCTGCTGATCCTCAAGTTTCTTGTTTCTCTGCTCCAGGTACTTCATGTTCCACTTGGCCCTCTCGAAGTCAAGGGATAAGGACTTAATCACTGATTGCTGCTCCTGGATGATGTCTGTAAGATCTACATTTGTTGGTTCTGCATCTGTCTCATCATCATGGAGGAGAACGAGTTCGGTCTCTCATTCACCTGATGGCCCTTCCTCCTATACTGGCTCCTTACCCTTGCCTTGCTCCTGTGATGCTAATGTCGGAAGCGAGGCCCCTTCCACCCCGGGTGGAGATAACACTCGCTTTGCTGCTGCAAACAAGGGTCTACTGCCTCTCCAATAGGTGATGTATACTAGCATAGTAGCAATCTCATGTCACTCATACTGATGAGATGGGCCACCTATCTCATGCTCTGCCTCTGATACTACCTGTGGAGCACTAAAGAAGTCACGAGAGATGAATTCCTCCCAAGCAATACCTTGCAATCCCAACTGGTGGTCCACCAAAATCTGGATAAGATCAAAGTGATAAACACTGTTGAGCTGCTGTCGAGGGGTCTTGTGCTGCATGAAATTTTTCATCCTCTCTATGTTCCCGAAAATGAAAAATGGGAGGTTCATCATTCGCACCCTCGGAAAGTGCATGAGCAACCTGATGTGATAGGAATAAAGGCAAGAAAACCTCCCCTCACAGCTAAAGTATTTCATGATCAATTTCATGAGCAGAACATACTCATCTCTCAAAAATCGGAATGGAAAAACTCTCGTGAGCTGGCTCAAACAGCTAGCCTTAATGTAAGGCTCATAATGATGCCTCTCCACCTTCTTCTTCTTATGCCACTATTCTCCAATGTTTGGTATTCCTGTTGCCACTAATATAGTTTCGAGTGTCAATGTGAAAGTGACCCCATCTAAGATAGACTGTCCTCCATGTAGGTGAAGTGCAAAAAGGCGGGCCAACTCATGATGAACTATGACATTTGCCACCCTCTGACAAAATTCAAAGCACGCTAAGTGCTGGAAACATGACATAGCAAGAGGGCATTCCTGCAACTCGATGAGGGTGTTTGGCTCATCCCTAACATGTTTGCCACTCCGGTGATGTCTCCTGGGGGCCTGTTCTCCTAAAGCTATCACTATGGGTCTCCTCCTCATATCCTGATGAAACTTCAGATGCCATGACTGCTATTTTATAAGTTGAATTTGGGCTGCCCTTTGATTTAAATGAAGCTAGTAGTTGCTTTGACAATCTGCCAGCAAGGGGACAATTAAAAAGGGAGCATTAGGATGGGGGATAATATAATGGGAATAGGGGTTTGTAGGAAAATTTTATTTAGGGATATACAAGGGGTTTTGGGGTATTTTGATAGGGTAGTGTTTGTGTTGTTGGCAAGGTAGGTTTTGGGCTTTTTGAGCAATAGGAGGAGGGGGAAAGGGTGATCTAGGTGGATGTTGGTGGCCACCCACCTAACCCATTTGGACCCCCAGAACTGTCTCTTTCAGCCTTTTCAGTTTCCTAAATTGTAGCACAGTTTACTATTTTTAGCAGTTTTTTGGGTCCTAAACTTACGGAGCCATTTTGAGGCCCTAAAGGACGTTTTTTTGGGATTCTGGGGAAACATGGGTCCATGGACCGATGTTGCCTCCCAAAGTGGTAGTACTCGGATAGATCTTTCTAACGAGCTATCGTGCGCGTCAAACGGAGATTGTATGCCAAAGTTACGACCCTGGGAAATTGATGTACCAATTTACCCAAACGGGGCCCACAATTTGGCGTTTCATCTTCTAGTGTTAGGTTTCGGGATGTGAAGGGTTTTCCATTGTTTCTCAACAATAAATAGGCCTTCGAGCCTCATTGTAACACAATTCAGAACAGTTCAGAGGCATGTAGCCGCCACATCTCTTCTCAGAGATAAGCTACCATCGCCCTAGCTGATTTTCTGTTTGTAAGCCCATTTCAGTATTTTACAGTAATGAAATATTATTTCCGCTGCATCTTTGTATTTATGGTTATCGCATCTCTGTATTTATGGTTATCTCTGTAATCTATTGCGTTCCTGCTTAAATCCGGATCAGTGGAATCAGAGCGGTCTGCTTTTTCTCTGTTTTTCTTTGCGTGTCCCCAACGAGGTCGGGATATAAGGAGTTAGGGCTTGAACTGGTCGAACCTTTGCAAGACCAGCCTCGCAAATCCCGACGACCTCCCATGGCGGATGAGAAGAAAGACGAGGGAGCAGGAGATCCTATCAAAATCTTGCTCGAAGAAGCACTCAAGCGGCAAAGGAACGCGATGATGGATAGCTTTGCGCAGATTCTTCAGCGGCTACCCAGAGGCGACGCATCGGCTTCCAACAGCGACTCTGGAAATGCCACGCCGTTTAAGGTACAAGTTAATTTTGAAATCCCCATCTTCGAGGGTCAGATAGACGCAGATGCCGTAGATAAATGGTTAAATCTGCTAGAGGGTATTTTTCTGTTCATGAATTTTCAAGTCGGGAAAAGATTGTTTTCGCTCTTCTCAAAGCAGCCCCCCACGTCAAGGACTGGTGAGAAACCTACTGCGAGCAGAAGGATGAAAGTACAGGCTCACTATTTTCAGCCGCACCCACTTGGAATGACTTTTGGGATGCCATCAAAGAGCAGTACTACCCTGTCGGAAGCTATGAGGACAAATACATCAAATGGACCACACTGCGGCAGGGACGAGACCAAGATGTGCCAGAGTTCACAAACATTTTTCATACCCTTCGCACACAGTTGGGTATCAAAGATTCTGAGCTGCATCTGGTACTCAAATACCGTGGCTGCCTGCACAAGTACATCCAGGAAGAGATGGTGTTCTTGAACATCCCCTCACTCGGCACAGCATACCGATACGCTGTCAAAATCGAGCAAAAGTTCAAACAGAAGAAGCGAGACTTTGGATCTGCAAATCCGAAGCCCAAAGGACAAAGCCAAGGCGGGGTGACCCAAGACAACCCGTCAAATCCGCAGGAAAAGAACAACACCATGAAGTCGAAGAAGGACACAGGAAAGTGGTGTGAGTTCCACAAGAGTCCCACTCATAACACAAGTGAGTGTCGGACCAAGCAGTCGCTGGTGGCCGAGTTGAAGGCTTCTGAATCAGATGCATGTTCCGACCCTGAGCCAGAACCCGACAAGGGGAATGGCAAAGGGAAGCAGATCATTGATGCAGATCCCAGCACCACTGTTGCCACCGCCAAGGTCCAGAAAGATGAGCTCGAAAATCCAGAGGAAGGGGAGCGTCTTTTCCACTCACAGATGTGGGTGAAGGGTTCGCCGCTACAATTCATTGTCGACAGTGGCAGCCAAAAGAACCTTGTTTCAGCAGAGGTCGTGAAGCGGTTGGGCCTACCGACTACACCACACCCACAGCCGTACAGTATCGGGTGGCTTCACGAAGGACGAGATCTCAAAGTTTGCCAGCAGTGCCGCCTTCCCTACAGCATCAAACCCTTCACAGACGAGGTATTGTGTGATGTTACACCTCTGGATGTTTGTGATGTATTATTAGGCCAGCCATACTTGTGGAGGCGACATGATGTATATGAGTCAAGGCCTCGTGATGTCATTATTTCTTTAAATAATTCATTATACAGGATACCGGAGGTACCCCCACCTAGCGCCACATCTTTGATCACTACCAAGAATGGTAGCAAGCTCATATCACAGACCAGGAAATTCATTTGTCTGGTTCACTCGCAAAGTAAGGGGAAGATCGTTGCTACATCCATGACCCCTGCAAAGGGTTCCTCCACGCAGAAGCAGCAGCAAAGGGATACGGTCATGACAGAACACAGGAACAATGTCTCCTCATCCACAAGGATACCACACAAGCTTCAAGTGGGAAACAAAGTTTGGTTGCATCTGCGGAGAGAACACCTTACCAGAACCCATCAGAAACTCAGGCGACTCTGACATGGTCCTTACACTAGTACCAAGGCTATGGGAAAAAATGTTTGGAAGCACAGCATTCCTCCATTCATTGGCTTGCACCGAGTGTTCAATGTGGACCGTCGTCAACCATGCTTCCCACCATTCTTCGTCACAGCAGGGATTGCAGAATAGCTCACTAGAGACCCAGCTCAGCAGCAGCTTCCTCATCTCAGGGAGGAACTCAACGCAATGGGGACCATTGCTTCCTAAGGGGGGAGGAATGATCCAGGTGGATGTTGGTGGCCACCCACCTAACCCATTTGGACCCCCAGAACTGTCTCTTTCAGCCTTTTCAGTTTCCTAAATTGTAGCACAGTTTACTATTTTTAGCAGTTTTTCGAGTCCTAAACTTCCGGAGCCATTTTGAGGCCCTAAATGACGTTTTTTTGGGATTCTGGGGCAACATGGGTCCATGGATCGATGTTGCCTCCCAAAGTGGTAGTACTCGGATAGATCTTTCTATCGAGCTATCGTGCGCGTCAAACGGAGATCGTATGCCAAAGTTACGACCCCGGGAAATTGATGTACCAATTTACCCAAACGGGGCCCACAATTTGGCGTTTCATCTTCTAGGGTTAGGTTTCGGGATGTGAAGGGTTTTCCATTGTTTCTCAACAATAAATAGGCCTTCGAGCCTCATTGTAACACAATTCAGAACAGTTCAGAGGCATGTAGCCGCCACATCTCTTCTCAGAGATAAGCTACCATCGCCCTAGCTGATTTTCTGTTTGTAAGCCCATTTCAGTATTTTACAGTAATGAAATATTATTTCCGCTGCATCTTTGTATTTATGGTTATCGCATCTCTGTATTTATGGTTATCTCTGTAATCTATTGCGTTCCTGTTTAAATCCGGATCAAAGGGAGCATGATTTTAGTAGTGTTAGGGTAGTGATTATAGGGAAAATGGCATAGGGGAATGAGTAATAGGGGTAGGGTAGGAAAAACACCTTAGCAGCAATATCACTGTAGCACAAACCCTAGCATCATGGTTTTCTTGATGTCTTCTTGTGTTTGTTTTATAAAAAAAAAAAATCATTTAATTATAATCATAAAACCATCGTATATCTTTCAAATTTGATGCACAAGTGGAGGTAGGTTGCCTACCTTGTAATTGGATGAGCTCCACAAAACATTTTGAGTGAAATTGGTAAGTTCTGGGCGCTTTGCCCGTGTGCGCCATGCACAAAGCCCAGTGCGCCGCATGCTCTGAGTGTGTCGCACCAGTGGTGATTTTAAACGGTGGGCAGGCTCTATGTGCGCCATGCCCAGTGAGTGCGACGTGCTCCTGTCTGTGTGCGCCGCGCGCCCAGAAATCGCCCCAAGCTGCACCAAATTGCTCCAACCTTCAACTCATGACCTTGCAACCTTTCTCCAATGCCTTTCTTGCAAAATGAGTTTGTTTTATAATGATATTTGTGTATATAGGCTTGGAGGTCATATTTTTAAAATAACTTTTTAAGAAAAACCCACTTTTCTAATGTCTTGTTCAACACATTTCACTGACTTTAATATAACCCTGATTTTCACCTTTTCTCTGAATTTTGGGCTCAAATGATGAAATTTTCGACACTTTTCGCAGGGATTGCATGACAGAGCACTTTGGCCACAGAAACCATGACTGCACCTGAAGAAATCAATTGTCAACCCTTTTTTGAAAATTTTGTCACCAATAGCACTGTTGGACTTTTCTTCAAAACAGAGTTTTGAAGAACCGTCAATTTTTGTCAATAAGATGATGGAGAGCTGCGGATCATTACTTTGCAAGAGCATCACTCTGGCCTGCATGGCTTTACTGGGCATATTTCAAGACCAAACTGATCAATTCCCAGACCTAATGACCAAAAATGACTTTTGTCCGTTGAAGGACCAGACCTTGACTGTTATGGACTTTTTGATTATTTGACACAAAGACATAAGCCAGCAGGAGCCAGACATGAGGAGAAATGACTAGCATGACCTTCTTCGTCAGATTATGGCATGCCCCTAGCGGAATGCATTTGAGTGAATGGAGCACGACACCTAAAATTGAAATGCATTAAGAGTTTTGATCTCTAACAGAGGGTTGACCAGACCGACTCTAACAGGTTCCAAAAAAAGAAGTTGAAGGCCAAAATCGTTTTTGGAAGTAATATTAATGAAAAGTATTCGGGCTTTAGACGAACGAGTCGAAAATTATGATAAAGGTTCCACAATATTTGGAAGATGTGCCAAATGTGTCATTGTGCCACATTATTAGTTAACAAGTATAGAACCATTGGACAACTAGGACTAGGAATGCATAAGTTGAGCTAATGAACTCAATTATGACTACAGAGATCGCTTGATCAAGGAAACGAGAACCACGATTTTTAGAGAGAATTGATGGAGATCTAAAAAAGCTTATAGAATACATGTTTTTGTACATATCGAGCTCTGTGGGCAACCAAGAAGCATGGAAAGCCTTGTTGTAGCCTACAATTTGACTGAGAATTAATTCTCAGTATGGAAGAAAAATCAGAAGCCCATTCCTTAAATTAACTCAGCTGCAATGGGCAAGTAGTTTTTGACACAACAACATACGATATTGATCATGAAGACCTGTATTATGTAGTATGGGAAGCCATGCATGGAGTATGCACATGAGTTGTGTGGAAGATAGTAGAGACAACATCGACCAATGTGAAGTAATGGAAAAAATCTCATGAGTGCAATTGAGTAATTTTGGGAATGTAACATAGTTGAAAGCATTGTGTGGAGAGCTATACGTGTGTGATAGCATTGCTGAGAAGAAGGCCAAGTGTGTTTGTGTTCCAGAGAAGAGGCTAAGAGTTCCTATGTAGAGGAAATAGGCGGTGAGTCCCTGAGCAGAAGAATAAGGTTGAGAGTAGAGAGCCTTGTGTGGTTGTATGTTGCTGCAATGTGGAGAGAGTGCATAGGGGGTTGTGTATGAGTGACTATTGTTGAGCATAATAGGAAGCTGAATGTTGAAGGTTGGAGAAGAGGATAGAGCTGAAATCAGGTATAGTGGTTTCCAAGTATAGAGAACATTGGTTCCTTATTGAGTCTGGGTTGAAGCCTGCATACACGGAGTTCGTGCTTCCATCTTAGTGGGTATCTGAAGAAATATTGAGGGTTGTTTCCTCCTGCAAGTTGGTGCTTGCGTAAATCCAAGGAGTTGCAATTTGGTGCTTGCAACAAATTCGTGAAGTTGGTGCTTCACATGGTTCTTCTGGCAAGCTCATGAGGTTTCTACAAAAGGAGGGAGCTGGTGCTTCCTGCTAGTGGGTGCTAACAAGAAATCAAAGGGCGTTTATGCTTCCTATGAGTGGTGTCTCACAAAAAGATTCATGTAATAGAGTAGTTGCTCTTATTTTTTACATAAATAAAAAAAAAATATTTGGTGTTTTTTTCCTCCTTGAAGGGTTTCCACGTTAAACCTGTGTTTCTAATGTGTATGTTGCTAATGGTGCTTGTGTTCATGTGATGATTTATGTTGTTGCAAATGATATGTTTTTGATTCCTCTCATGAATGGATTCAAAGTTTAAATGTTAAATATAAATTGGTAAAAAAGTTTCATTTAACCTTCATATTGATTACCCCCCCTCTCTGTATTAACATTGTTTCCAACACAATTCATTCTATCTTCTTGCATTGATAAGTTGAGAAAAAAATGATATCATCATAGACTTGATAATATCAAACTTAGTTTTTATGCTTGTTTTAAAATTTTTAAATATTGGAAAATTCTTAAAACTTAAGCAAGGATTTTCTACATATAGTGCTATGATTAAGAAAATATCATCAGTAGTCTTTTATATGTAAACACTTGGATTAAAGATAAATTCTTAAAGCCTTTTCTCTTTTAAGAAACATTGTTCCATTGGTATCAATATTTGAAGGATTGATTTAAAGCATACAAAGCTCTCTTATTTACTCTTTGCAACCTAACATGTGTTGCTTCATTTCCTACATGCTTAAGGATGTATGTATGTTTCCTCATTCAATTCCCTCTAACCAATGTTATATTTAGATAACATGTTGATCATACACATTACGTAGTGCAATCAACACCATAATTGATGACATCCCACATTGCATGTGAAAATTATTACATATAATTATCTCTTTCAATCTAAGTATGTTGAGCACACACTTATATTGAGAGGGGGTGGGATGAATTAATATAAAAAAAATTCTACTCATTTAAACATTCATGGAACATAAGAATATAATCACATATGAGATCTATCAGTTCTAGAACATGGAGCACAAGATTTATGTGGAAACCCCTTCACAAGAAAACCAAAAACCTTATTTTGATAATTATTTGTACGAACTAACCTATTGGCGACAAAAATCCCCACCATTGAAAATATTGCTAGCCACCAACCAACTTCACTACATCTGCTTGGTACTTCTACCTTCACCATGTATTCTTACTACTTATGCCTTCACCATGTCTGCTCCTCCTAAAACATGTTGTTTTTGGCTTCTTTGCAAGAAAAAACTAATACAACAAGGAACATATCCAATTTTACAAATATAATTATGAAATTTTTACTTGAGGCACTTCTATATGTATCCTCATATCTCTTAAAAATTTACATTTTGAAAATTCCGAGAAAGGAATTTACAACAAAAATTCTAAGCCATCCTATTTTGAAACTCATTTGATGATCATTCAAAAACCCGAACATCCATAAGGCATATCTTTGAAAGTACATTGAATTTAAGTCTACAATTTTTAACTAATGTACTACTATATGTATCCATAGGTCTCTTAAAATTTCACAGTCTAAAACATCCAAGAAAATGTTACAGTAAAAATGTCAAACTAACTTGTTTGAAATAGATTTGAGTAATCTTCATAAATCCTAAATTACGTAAGGAATATCTCTGAATTTATATTGAAATAAGTTTTGAAATTTTTATCACATGACCAAGATAAATTTTCTCTTTTCTTTAAATTTTCATAGTTTGAAACACACTAAAATTTAAGTTATAGGAAAATCCCAAGCTAACTTATTTGAAGTAGATTTCATGATCAATTGCAAACCTTAAATTTCATATGGAATATCTCAAAAAACATAGTGAAAAAGTGCCTAAATTTTTTACCACATGTCCACAAATATCTCTCCTCTATCTCTTCAAAATTTCACAATATCACACATAGCAGAAGAAACATTATAGTGAAAATTACAAGATGAATTGTTCACACCAAAAATCACATTTTTTTCTACACCTTAAAAACCCCAGGAGTATTCCCCAACTTCGCTTGCACACCTCAAATATCTTCTCGCTTTGGTGATATTCAAATACACTCATCTATCATTTATTTATAATGTTTTTGCACTTATGGGTTGAATCATAAAATTGGTTGGGCCAACTTGTACATTTTGGCTAGGCTCACATCATAGAATATTTTCTTATATTTCCTTATTCCTATGGAATTAGAGAGAGTACCATATACAATTTTAAAGGTCTTTGAATAATATTTTCAACCATATATCTTATAATCCCATTTGAGCTAGGCATTGAAAGTAGAAAGGAATTCTAAGATATGGTATCCAAATTGGGCATAAAAAATCCAAAAACATTATTTCCAACAATCTCCATCTTGCAATATTTATCCTAGGCATTTGTAGTCTCCCCTGTATTTGATAACAAAGAAAACAATATTTCCAAAAATATCTCCCCTTTTCACTGATGGCAACCCTTATTAATTTTTTCAACAATAATTTTGGTACCCTCTATGTCTAAAACTCTCCTTGTATCCATAATTCATCCCTTTTGTACAAATAATACCCCTTTGATATCAATGGAAAAGGGTTTCTCCCTAATACATATAAAATAATTATATTAATTTTCATCCATCTTGATGTTTTCAAAGTGCAAAGAGAAGAAGAATTAACTCATAGGACCATTTATGATAGCGGGTTACACTTTGGCAAATTGGGTCTAAAACCTTCGAGAAGCAATTTAAGGCATCAAATAACATCTTTTGGGGGTAAAATTTTTCCACTTAAGTGTTTTATCATCTGAATTTATTCTAAAAATAGATATGTTTCTAATGGTACAAGGATCACCTCAATTAGAGTCCTTATGCAAAATTTATGCCACCTAGAATTTGACCTTCTTGTTTGCTGCATCATGACTCGAGAGGATGCCACATCAAGACTCATTATTCATGGAAAAGGGGTCATCCACAATATCATGATAAAGAATGTCTATAGGAGTTGAATATTTAATTCTAATTAAGAGTTGAATGGGTCAAACTTAACCACTAGTAGGCTATTGGGGTGTGTTATAATTGAGCCACTAGGAGGAAAAGAGTTTCCATTATATTTCAGTGCATTTTGTTCCATATAAGATAAAAGTAGCTTAGAGTGGATAGAGATATAGAAAACATAGAGGGTCGATGTATTATAAGGGCCACAAACCACAAGTCTCACTTCTTTGTACATGCATCCATTTCCATTCAGAGAAAGAGACAACATAACAACCTCACCTTCCAACTAGGTTTTCTCCTGAAGAGGTTTCCTATGTCATATCTTGTTTTCTTATTGTTTCAAGTGATTATATTTGTGTCTGTTCTCTATTTTCCACATTTTATATATTGCATGCTTGAAAAAATAACTTAATAAATCTAGGATTCTAAGGAAACATAACCCTCACAATATATATTTCAAAATTTGAGTATAATTTTATTAGATATGTTGTGATGAACTGTCCAATGGAATATCCATGATAGTTCAAAATCCATATTAGTATCAAAATAGGATTATTTGGGTATATTGTGGGAAATTGAATGTGATCTGAATTGGTTAAGTCAAAATTCATATAACCATAACCATGACTTGTGAATTTGTTAGTAACCCTCAAGATGTTGTTGATGATCTTTAATATTATATCAACAATGTTGCAACTCCAAGAGTATCAACTTTAGTTATCAACCCACATTTTGTACAAAATCAAGAGGTTCAAGACTAAATGTGCATCAAGAACTATTTATTTCTTCTTCAAATCCTTATGCAAGTGAGATACATTGTAGAGTAGGTTAGATGAACATAAATCTAGTCAAGTTGCTGAGATAACTATGCTACGGGAAATTGAAATTGCAGAAATGAAATAGAACACACCTATGCTAATTGCAAGAAATGGAAAGAACGCTTTCTTGAAAACAAAATACTTCGAAAATAAACTTTAAATCTATGTTGCAAAAGCTAAAAAAAAAACACTCAGAAAGCATACTATAAAAGCATCTAAAGAAAACTTCATGAGATCTCTAACCTTCCAAACTCCATCCTCAACATCCCAAGCATGTTCTAATATGTTATGGAAACTAAATAAATAATTTATTGTTGAACTAAACAAAGAAAATGAGTTGTTTGTAGAATTCTACAGGATTCCTTATTTTTCTATAGGAAAAACCAACAAGCCAACGAAACAGTTGAAATGCAAATTTAAGGTGACAAAAGGGGTAGGAATGATATTATTCAAATAGCAATGCATGAAACAACTAATTCTAATCTTAAACACTATGAAACCAAGCTTTATTCATCCTCTAGAATCATAATCTTAGTTTCACAATAAAATAAGAAATTTCAAAAATTGTAACAATAAATGAAATGAATAAAGACTTGGAAGTGCAATGATAAGCAATATGAGTGATTAAGGTGCTAAAACATTGTATAAATGACATGCAAAAACGGTTACTTCATAAAACTACCTACTTAACCAAGCATAAAGATATCAAACTATAATTTATAGAAATGTCGATTCAAAAGATAAACAAAAAAAATGTTTAGAAATAATAACAACATAAATACAAGAGGGCTTTGAATATCCCGGGGTGGGACCAACCTAAGGATGCTTAGAGTCCTTAAATAATAACCAAGCTAAAAATTGTGATTAGGAACTGCTTCCATTGAATAATTATATTAATTTTCATCCACCTTGATGTTTTCAGAGTGGAAAGAGAAGAGGAATTAACTCATACGACCATTTATGCTAGTAGGTTATGGTTTGGCGAATTGGGTCTAAAACCTTCCAGAAGTAGTTTGAGGCATCAAATAACATCTTTTGGGGTAAAATTTTTCCACTTAAGTGTTTTATCCTGTGACGTTATTCTAAGAATAGATACATTTCTAATGGTACAAGGATCACCTCAATTAGAGACCTTATGCAAAATTTATGCCACCCAGAATTTGACCTTCTTGTTTGGTGCATCATGACTCGAGAGGATGTGACATCAAAACTCATTATTCATGGAGAAAGGGTTATCCACAATATCAAGATAAAGAAGAGTCTATAGGAGTTGAATATTTAACTCTAATTATGAGTTGAAGGGGTCAAACCTAACCATTAGTAGGCTATTGGGGTGTGTTATAATTGAGCCACTAGGAGGAAAAGAGGTTCCATTGTATTTGAGTGCATTTTGTTCCATATAAGATAAAAGTATCTTAGAGTGGATAGAGATATAGAAAACATAGAGGGTCTATGTATTATAAGGGCCACAAACCACAAGTCTCACTTCTTTGTACATGCATCCATTTCCATTCACAGAAAGAGACAACATAACAACCTCACCTTCCAATTAGGTTTTCTCCTCAAAGGGTTTCCTATGTCATATCTTGTTTTCTTATTGTTTCAAGTGATTATATTTGTGTCTATCTATTTTACACATTTTATATATTGCATGCTTGAAAAAATAACTTAATAAATCTAGAATTCTAAGGAAACATAACCCTCACAATCTAGATTTCAAAATTTGCGTATAATTTTATTAGATATGTTTTGATGAACTGTACAAAGGAATATCCATGATAGTTAAAAATCCATATTAGTATCAAAATAGGATTATTTGGGTATATTGTGGGAAATTGAATGTGATCTGAATTAGTTAAGTCAAAATTCATAAAACCATAACCATGACCATTGAATTTGTTAATAACCCTCAAGATGTTGCTCATGATCTTTAGTATTATATCAACAATGTTGCAACTCCAAGAGTATCAACTTTAGTTATCAACCCACATTTCATACAAACCATAACCATGACCATGACCATAACCATGACCGGGGTAAAACTTAACATTCTCCTAGGCATTTGTAGTCTCCCTTGTATTTGACAACAAAGAAAACAATATTTCCAAACATACCTCCCCTTTTCAATGATGGCAACCCTTATTAATTCTTTCAACAATAATTTAGTACCCTCTATGTCTACAACTCTCCTTGTATCCATAATTCCTCCCTTTTCTATGAATAATACCCCTTTGATATCAATGGAAAACGGTTTCTCCCTAATACATATAAAATAATTATATTAATTTTCATCCATCTTGATGTTTTCAGAGTGGAAAGAGAAGAGGAATTGACTCATAGGACCATTATGCTAGTAGGTTACAGTTTGGCAAATTGGGTCTAAAACCTTCGAGAAGCAATTTGATGCATCAAATAACACCTTTTGGGGGTAAAAGTTTTCCACTTAAGTGTTTCATCCTCTGAAGTTATTCTAAAAATAGATACGTTTCTAATGGTACAAGGATCACCTCAATTAGAGTCCTTATGAAAAATTTATGCCACCTAGAATCAGATACGTTTCTAATGGTACAAGGATCACCTCAATTAGAGTCCTTATGAAAAATTTATGCCACCTAGAATTTGACCTTCTTGTTTGCTGCATCATGACTCGAGAGGATGCCACATCAAAACTCATTATTCATGGAAAAGGGGTTATCCACAATATCAGGATAAAGAAGAGTCTATAGGAGTTGAATATTTAACTCTAATTAAGAGTTGAAGGGGTCAAACTTAACCATTAGTAGGCTATTGGGGTGTGTTATAATTGAGCCACTAGGAGGAAAAGAGGTTCCATTATATTTGAGTGCATTTTGTTCCATATAAGATAAAAGTAGATTAGAGTGGATAGAGATATAGAAAACATAGAGGGTCTATGTATTATAAGGGTCACAAACCACAAGTCTCACTTCTTTGTACATGCATCCATTTCCATTCAGAGAAAAAGACAACATAATAACCTTACCTTCCAACTAAGTGTTCTCCTCAAAGGGTTTCCTATGTCATATCTTGTTTTCTTATTGTTTCAAGTGATTATATTTGTGTCTATTCTCTATTTTCCACATTTTATATATTGCATGCTTGAAAAAATAACTTAATAAATGTAGAATTCTAAGGGAACATAACCCTCACAATATAGATTTCAAAATTTGAGTATAATTTTATTAGATATGTTGTGATGAACTCTCCAAAGGAATATCCATGATAGTTAACAATCCATATTAGTATCAAAGTAGAATTATTTGGGTATATTGTGGGAAATTGAATGTGATGTGAATTGGTTAAGTCAAAATTCATAAAACCATAACCATGACGAGTGAATTTGTTAACAAACCTCAAGATGTTGCTGATGATCTTTAGTATTATATCAACAATGTTGCAACTCTAGGAGTATCAACTTTAGTTATAAGCCCACATTTCATACAAAATTAAGAGGTTCAACACTAAATGTGCATCAAGAACTATTTATTTCTTCTTCAAATCCTTATGCAAGTGAGATACATTGTAGAGTAGGTTAAATGAACATAAATCTAGTCAAGTTGGTTAGATAACCATGCTACAGGAAATTGAAATTGCAGAAATGAAATAGAACACAGCTATGATAATTGCAAGAAATGGAAAGCACACTTTCTTGAAAACAAAATACTTCAAAAATAAACTTGAAATCTATGTTGCAAAAGCTAAAAAAAAAACAATGAGAAAGCATACTATAAAAGCATCTAAAGAAAACTTCATGAGATCTCTAACCTTCCAAACTCGAGCCTCAACATCCCAAGCATGTTCTAATATGTTATGGAAACTAAATAAATAATTTATTGTTGAACTAGACAAATAAAATGAATTTTTTGTAGAATTTTATAGGATTCCTTATTTTTCTACAAGAGAAACCAACAAGCCAATGAAACAGTTGAAATGCAAATTTAAGGTGACAAAAGGGGTAGGAATGATATTATTCAAATAGTAATGCATGAAACAACTAATTCTAATCTTAAACACTATGAAACCAAGCTCTATTCATCCTCTATAATCATAATCTTAGTTTCAGAGTAAAACAAGAAATTTCAAAAATTGTAACAATAAATGAAATGAAAAAAGACTTGGAAGTGCAATGATAAGCAATATGAGTGATTAAGGTGCTAAAACATTGTATAAATGACATGCAAATAGAGTGAGTTCATAAAACTACCTACTTAACCAAGCATAAAGCTATCAAACTATAACTTATAGAAATGTCGATTCAAAAGATAAACAAAAAAAAGTTTAGAAATAATAACAACATAAATAGAGAGGGCTTTGAATATCCGAGGGTGGGCCTAACCTAAGGATGCTTATAGTCCTTGAAGAGAACCAAGCTAAAAATGGAAATTAGGAACTACTTCCATTGAATAAAAATTTGTCACATCATGAATTACAATGCTACAAACCTTGCTCAAAAATATCAAAAGCCTAAGCTCTTTCTAAGATATTCCTTCCCTATTACCGCAAGGGCCAAATGGAATCTCTTATTTATATATCAGGTAGGGGAGTATCCTCCTTAAGAGAAGGGATGCATTTCCCTCCACAAATCCTAAAAAGAAGGTATCTTGCATGGCATTTAACTCACAACAATAGGAGGAGGCATTGAATGCTGTGAGCCAACAAAGTGTAAGCCCTCCTACACTAGGGGAAAGTCCCTAGAATCTCTTCAATACTAGATTCTTCAAAATCTATTCAATATCTTTTTTAATAATGCACAAAAAACGTATTAAGGAACATAAAGCATGAAAACCACATCAAATATTTTAAGAACTCATTAAGCTAGGAAAATATAACACTAAGTGAAAAATGTGGGGTCAAACATTACTTTATGAACATGGAAATGAACTGATGGGCCTTACTATTACCTATTTTCAAGGACCATTATACCCCCCTATAGGAATTGTTTCTCACCCTTGAGCAACTCAATCTTCTTCTCTTCTTTCCTCCTGTTCATTTAATTATTTTATTATCTACTTGATATCAGAAGCTAAACTAAGTTGTGGTTGTCCCTAGTAAATAAACTAGTATATACCCTCAACATAGCAATTTTTTTTTTTTAAGATCAACCATTCACTAATCACTCTTAATAGTTTACAGTATATGGATCCATATCTAGTCTTAGCAATTCATATAAGGATGTGGTGTTCTACTACTCATTGTTAAATGAATACTAGCATTATATAAGTCATTTCCTTATCATTCTTTTATTAGTATTTGAAATTTTGTATAAGAACCAACTTTTATAATTTCTACTAAGGAAATTACATTCCATGTACAAGATGCTCTCTTATTTAATTTTCTATCAAAAAGATTTATCCAAATAATGATTCTCAATCCAATATCATTATACATATAAATTTAAAATATAAATTTACACCAAAATTTTTAATTCTTATTTACACAACAATACCAAACTTAAATTCTCACCCATCTTAACATTAAACCACACTTTCTTTTACAAACAACTAAACTTATGAATATTTATATGGCTATCTTTACCATTTGGATAAAATGGATCTTAGTCCAATCTATATTATTTAATATGTATACATTATTGACATGGAAATTTATTCCTGACTCTTCCGCCATACTTCAACAATTATTAACATATATGATACTTTAAGGATTCACCAATGTATGCAATACGTTCTTCTTAAAGAAGTTCCTTGACTTTTAATTATGATAATTGGACACATATATATAAGATTTTGGTTTTGTTGTCCTCTTTTAGATGTGGTATTATACAAATATAAGATTTTGGTTTTGTTGTTCTCTTTTAGATGTGGTATTATACAAATATAAAATCGAATTACATGTGTTATCGATGCCCTACTAGATTATTCTATGTCCACGCGGGAATTTCATCTCCTCTGCCACATATGTAGTACCGTGATGACCTAATCAACGAGTCATATTTATTTACTACTAGATCAACAATAATGATGCAATTAGGTTTTCATTGTTAGTTTAATGGCCTTACTTGGTTTTATTTTATGCCGATTCATTTCTCATTTACCTCTCTTTGGATATGTCGCTTTGCAGCTAGGGTTTCATCCGTATTTTTCAACGATTCTATGTTGTTTTCATTGGTGCAATTCCAAGAGGAGGTGGATTCTAAAATTATTTTCCTTGTCACACTACCTATATTGGTCACATGGAGGCATTTGATTTTTTTTTTTTTATTCCAGCTGTGTATGGTCATAATCTTAAATGTTTCAAAAACCTGAACAAAGGTAAGTATATTTAAATTGACTTCTACAAAAGTTGTATAGTTTTAAGTGAACTTAAGTTTGAAATTGTTTGAGCTCAAGCCTACGATTTCATGATTGTGTCTTCGTAGGTTTACAAAGATGTTTTCTAAATATGAAGGTAATCATTATTTGTGTAAGGGAAAGTGAAAGTGATTACTCAGTACAGTCTTACCAAGTGAAAATTTTCGAGGACCTTTGTTGTTATAATTACTCTTATTTATTTATGAAGAACATATGGATTTTAATTTCCTTATTTTTCTATACCCTAGATTATTTTTACACCTAATAGGGTTGCAACAAAGGGTTTCATTATGTTTTATACCTTAGGGATTCTTGTAGATTTTCCACATAAATTCAAACTAGTAATTGTAATTTACTAAAACAATAGACTTAATCTATTTTATGTTGGCATTATGGTACATATGTTTTCATTAATGGCCACCCACATATAGGTCAGTTGAGAAATGATAAAGAGATGTGTGATGGAAACTCACATTGTAACAATTCAGAGGTCACAAAGAAATGGCATAGAACAACAAGATGATGGGACAAAGGATTACATATGAGAATCAATAAATTGAGGAAAGAGAATGTTTTAAGTTGTATAAGTTGGTTAACATAGTCCAAGTTGCACATACACTTAGGTACACAGAATAAAAGGTGCCTATACATATGCACACAATTTCACACAAGGAAAAGCGTGTATGGGATGGAAAATTAAGGTTAAAGAATACCAAGGGTCCATACCATGGTACTAACCCACAATATTGAGGAGAATAATAGTTACTTGATCTTGTCTAAGAATACCATAGGTTCTAAGTGTTGTTTTGGTGCATGGTATTGACAAAGGCGAGGACAAGATCAAAGGGCTAAGTGTGCAAGTGAAAGGGTTTTTCATGAATACTTCTATGTGAAGTATATTTTGTGTTGTAAGGGCTATGGTTATGATATCGATATGAAATATCTTTTTCACCATTAGATACAATGTTGGATTAGGATCATGAGCCCTCAAATGACTTATCATTGTATGATCTCATAATGGATAGGCTAGATCCAAATGCTAACACATGTTTTATTCTTTAAATGTTATGATCTGGTATATGTGAAGTCTTGAAAAGCTGCGAAGTTATAAGTCATTATTTGCACGTTCGGTGAATGCGCGTATATACATCGATTAAATACTTCCAAGTAGGGTATGCAGAGGAAGGGATTTTTTTTCAGAAATGACTCATCTATTTGATCAATGTTCGTGTTTTATTGATGTTTGTTATTGATGTCTTCATTAGATCTAAAGTAAAACGGATTGCATAATGAGATTGAGTGTGGCTAATTGATTGATTGAGTAAGAAGGGTGATCTATGTTGCTATCTGTTTAGAACTCTATAATATGATAGTATATCTTCAGAATGTATTTGGTTAGTACAATTTTTGGTTAAGAAGTTTTGTGATTCAGTATCTTTAGAGGTATACACACATTGGGTTACAGCAGGTTGTCGTCATTGAAGTAGTGTTTACATTTTTACATATGGTTTTTGAGGTTACAATTGGTTCTAGTTGTTGATGCAATGTTCCCGTTTCAGCTCTCTGTTCTGGTGATAATAATTCGAGTATTCAGATTTATTGATTGTGCGAGTATTCAGATTTATTGATTGTGTTTTTCTTCAGAGTTGATGGGTTTTAGTGATTTGCAGTTGCATTTGATGAATTTATTAGAGTGGTGATTGATTTTGATCTTTAATGCTACTGATGGGCCCAATAATAAAGTTGATGAAACATGGCCTACATATTGTGTTGATGTGTACCAATAGTATCCAGTCTAAAACTTTATGAAACGTGGTCCTAGGAGAAAAAGTGAAGGTGGTAGCCAAGAGTGAAGGTGGTAGCCCTCTGTAGGCCAATGCCTACGTACTGGTAAACATATTATCCACTGCAAGAGCTAGGGGATTCTAGCTCCCTTCCAATAGAAGTTGAAAAAAGAGTGAAGGTTTTAGCCTTTAGCAAGGAGAAGCTTGCGCACTAGAAAAAAGTATGCACCAATACAAAACTTCTAAACACTTTTTAATAAGAAGATTGAAAAGTGGGACGACATGAGTAGTGGTTTTTTCCCACATCACGTTTGCACCTGAAAGATCCTAGTGTTCATGTGTGCTTCTTATGTGTGTTGATTTATTCTATTATTATTGCATCTGCTTACTGCTTAGTAAATGCATCACACTCTAATTTAATTTCAACAGATAATGAATTAGTTGTTTTACAAGTTTATTATCTGTACACTAGCTTCATTCATTATTGTCATGGACATACACTATTTCGTTTCTGTAAAATCGTGTGTATAGTTTGAAAAGGAAAATTATTATTATGAAAGTTTAAATACTAATTCACCCCCACTAGTATTTTTCCCAACGCTTTCCTCATGGGCACAAACAATTAAACGATCAAGAAATCACAACATAAACATGAAAAAAAAATTCAATCACACATATGCTCAAAGATTTATCTAAGGGGAAAGAAACTACTCAAAACCCCTTCTTATCTATATTGCATAAGTCAAAAAACAGAGAATACTTACAATCCTTTCTCAAGCTTCAGAAACCTTTGCACTAATACAATCTATGTCACTGCTTACTAGACAAGACTTGGCCAATACTTAAACAATTTTATGGTATCCCAAGTCCCTATTTCCTTGTGTTGTTTCCTTGGGAATTAGCCCCTTATTAATTAGGTAAATACCCATCTAGAACTGCACAATCCTCCATAGGCCTTCCTCTCACTGCATGCACCATCTATACAAACCGAAAAAATTATACAACTAATACTACACTTCCCTTGAACTGCAATATCAACTAGATAACTAGAGTTATCTACATGCATCAATTATTCTGGGCTTATTGATGAGTTAACTAGTTGATCACTAGTTGATGCACCCCACTATTTGATCCTCCACTAGTCCATAATAAGATAGAACTAGTTCAACTCACAATGACTCAAACTAACTGAAATAGATCGCTAGAAATTAACAATCATTCATAAATAAATACAACTCACGTGTCTCCTACTTGAACAGACTGATTTAAGTGAATGATAAGTCCAATATCACTATGGTTAAACTCCTCCAAGTATTTTTATGAAATTAGAATTCAAATTTCTCCTAATTAATTTGGGAAAAATTAAATTAAGAAATTCTTATTGCATTTTCAACACTCCCTCTTAGTAAGAAATAGATTATCTAATACCTTGATCCTACCTCTATTGAACTCAAATTTTCTCTTTGACAAAGCCTTTTTCAAAATATATGCATCATGTTCCTTTGTAGGAATGTACTCCAACAACATGATCCGCCTCTGAACGCAATCTCAAATATGGTGATACTGGATGTCGATATGCTCAGAACAATCATGAAAAAATGGATTCTCGGAGTGTTTTATACAACTCTCGTTGTCACAGTAAATCATAGTAGGATTCCTGTAGAGATGTACTCTGCTTCTGTTGATTTGAGTGCAATAAATCTCTTCTTGCTATTGTACCATGAAAGTGCTACTAACCCAACCCTAAAAATACCTCGTGATGTGCTCTTCCTGTCTAATCAACTTCTTTCCAAATCTACATCTGTCAAGCCTTGCATCTTCACTCCCTCTGTCTACTAATCCCAAAGACCCAAATGAGGGGTGCCTCTAAGGTATCTCAACACATGATTTACTACCTTCCAATAGAGTTTGGTTGTCTTAAGCATTCCTTGACTAGGTTGGTTAACTGCATAACACATTTATGGTCATGTGTTCACTAAATAAATGAGTGAACCCACAAGCTACCTATAAATGGTAGCTTCCACCACTTCACCTGAAGTATCATCTTCCTTCCTCGAATTCCCTACTAGAGGAGTCTCATGGGTTTGCTGCTCTCCATGTGGAACTTCTGTAGTGTTTCATTGGCATACTCTCCCTAAGAGACAAAAATTTCCTCATCTTCTTTCCATACTTAAATAACGAGAATATAATGCATGAGCCCCAAGTCCTTCATCTTGAATTCTATTGACAAATCCTCTTTACAAGAATTCGTCAAATTCTCATCACCAATTAAAATTAAATCATCAACATATAATACTATAATCAATAATTTACATTCAAAAACAATATGGTAAATGTTTGCATCTTCTTCACTTTTGGTGTATCTCAACCAGGTAAGATATATGTCAATCCTAGTGTACCAAGCACGAGATGGTTTTTTCAATCCCTAAAACACTTGCTTGAGTATGCACACATGTGAATCTCTATCAAAGGTCTCAAATCCTTCCGGCTTTTCAGTGTACACCTCCTCCTCAATGCCTTCATTGAGCAATGTTTTCTTCACGTCCATCTGATGGATCTTCCATCCCATCAGCGTTGCGAGAACTATAATTTATCTAATTGAAGAGTACCTTGCTACTAGAGCAAAGGTCTCCTCATAGTCAATTCCCTCCACCTAATAGAACCCCTTGGCCACAAATTTGGCCTTGTTTTTCTTGATGCTTCCATCCGCTGCTTGCTTCACCTTCATATGCACGTGGATCCTACAACTGACTTGTCTTCTAGTCTTAGGACCACTTCCCAAACATTGTTTCTAATCATGGAGTCATACTCCTCTACCATGGCATCAACCCATATAGGTTGTTGTACTACTTCCTCGAATGAGGATTTCTTAGTATCTACAAGCTCACTCATCAAAGCCATGTAGCCAATGTATCGATCTAGTGACCTCCTCTTCCTGTGCTGTAATGTGGGTGCTCCCACATTCTATCTAGCATCATGAAATAATATGATGAGGAATCTTGTTCTGAAAATAAACATATTTTTTGCATGCTTCATTCCACAAGTGCAACGGTAGCCTCTGGTCATGCAACATGGCCCATGCAACTCCTACAATACTTTTGTTCTTTCTCTCAGCCACCATTCTACTGTGGGTTGTGAGGTGTTGTCAAATCCCATCATATGCATTCTTTTGCACATAATTTATTGAACTCATTTGACACATATTCTCCACTGTTATCGCTCCTCAGAACCTTCACTTTCCTATCAGTCTCTTTGTCAAAAGTTCTTTAAATTAACAAAATGGAGATTATATGGTCTTTCTTATGGATGAAAATAATCCAACACTTCCATGAGAAATCATCTACAAATATTACATAATACTTGTGCTTGGTAGTGGATGTTGTCGAGAAAGGTCAATGCACATCTAAGTGAACTCTTTCGAGGACTTCTTACACTTTACTGTCGTGGTCATTGAAGGTGTATTTTGTGTACTTTCCCTAAGTAAACCATTTGCATACATCCCACTCCTCTAGTGCTCCTTTGGGAATTCCTATAGAAATCTGATGCATGATCTTCAAAGCGCCATGATGAAAATGGCCAAATATTGTATGCCATAATTTACTGGTGTCTCGGATCTGCACGTTCTCTTCTTTTGTTATCAACATTGTACAATCATCTACATCTAATTTATAGAGGTTCTTCATACAAACCTTGATCCATGTCACCTGTCCTATGGCGATGTGTCTAAGGAAATCCTTTCATTTTCTAAATATCACATCATAGCCACAGTCTTCCAACATAGCAATTGAAACGAGACTCTTCTTCAAACTCGGAACATACATTGCATATTTTAATGTGAATGGGAGTTATAATCCATATGAAATGTAATTGTATGGATCCTAGTCATGTTATACCTTCCATCATCTCCCATCTCGATGTGCATCTTGAGGTCCTTGTCCTCCAAGTCACTAAAACAGTTTCACATCATATGGAATGAGGCTCCACCATCCATATACCACACGCTACCCATCACTATAGTAACCATATAGTCTATCAGGGTGAAATGAAGTTCGAATTTTGAAGCTAAAGCTTCACCTACCGCTCCTCCCGAGGGCTTCTTACCTTCCTTATTGTGTGGACACTTTGTGGAATAGTGTCCCAGTTCATGACAGTGAAAGCATATGATTTTTGACAAGTCTTTATTCTTTCCTCCTTGACCTAATTCTCTTTTGGATTGGGATTTCTTCACTTTCCCTTTATTTTCTTTTTTTGCCATGACACCATTCGCTTCATCCATTGCTTTGGATGAGGCCCCATCTCAAGTGTTCCACCTGAACTCCTCCTACACAAAATCTGAACAAAGGTGCTCCAAGTTTGGTAGATTCTCCCTCCCATTTACCAAATCCTAGTAGTTGTGCAACCTCTTAGGAAGGCCTATATGAGCTAGGCTCACGAGATAATATTCAACAACTGTAATACCAACACTCCGAATTTCATCCCGAAAATTGGTTAACCTGCTCGGGTACTGTGGTATTGTGTCGTTCTTTTCGATCTTGATCTTCTAAAGATTGTCTTCAGTGCCAACTTCTTGTGGTCAATTTTGTTATGAAACACGTTTATCAAGGCATGCCACATTGAATATGGAGTCTCTCTCCCATGGAGATTCGAGACAATATAATCTCGAACTCCCTCTAATATGATCCTCCTCACTTTTTCCACACATTTCTTCCACTCTGCTAGATATTTAGCATCAGATGCTAGAGGCTTAGGGATATCATGATCTATGAATTCCTTCAGGTGATTATCTTCCAACACTGCCTCCATCCTATCCTTCCAAGAAATATAATTTGAGCTTACCTCAAGGCCATACTTGAGTCCCGATCTAAAGAAAGAAATCCTACTAGATCCAAAGAATGATACTACAAATTCGATTCACCTACAAAGGTAACTTTGAATTATTCTTTCTATTGTGATTCCTGATCTAATACCATGTAGATCTTCCAAGTAGATTTAAACTACTAATTGTAATTTACTAAAACAATAGACTTGAATCTACTCTACTCATCAGCGAAACAATTAAATGATCGAGAAATCACAACATAAATATGAGATAAAATAAACCACCCAAAACGGCTTCCTATATGTATTGCATAAGTTATAAAATAGAGAATATTTACAATGCTTTCTCAAGCCTTAGTAACCTCTGCACTAGTAGAATCTATCTCATTGCTTCCTAGACAAGCCTTGGCCAATAATTAACCAATTTTCTTCTTTCCCAAGTTGCTATTTCATTGTACTATTTCCTTGGAAATTATTCCCCTATTAATTAGGGAAATCTCTATCCAGAACTGTGCAATCCTCAATAAGCATTCCTCTGACTTCATGCACTATCTCTACAACTCAGAAAATTATACAATTGATAGTACACTTCCCTTTAACTCTAATCTCAACTGGGTAACTTGAGCTATCTACATGCATCAATTATTTTGGGCTTATTTATGAGTTAAATAGTTGATCACAAGTTGATGCACTCGACTGTTTGATCCTCCACTAGTTCTTAATAAGATAGAACTAGTTAAACTCACAATAACTCATATTAACTGAAATAGATTTTTGGAAATTAGAAATCAATCATAATTGAATACAACTCACATGTATCATACTTGAACCAACTGATTTAACTGAATGATAAGTCCCATATCACTATAGTTAAATTCCTCCAAGTATTATTATGAAATTAGAATTCAAATTTCTCCTAATTAATTTAGGAAAAATTAAATTAGGAAATCCTTTCTGTAGTTTCAACACTCCCTCTCAGCAAGAAAGGGATGATCTAATACCCTGATCTTGCCTCTATGGAATTTGAATTTTCCCTTTGAAAAATCCTTTGTCCAAATATCTGCATCATGTTCCTTTGTAGGAATTTACTCAAACAACATGATCTACCTCTGTACACAATCTCGAACATGGTGATACTAGATGTTGATATTCTTGGAACGATCGTGAAAAATACGATTCTCAGAGAGTTTGATACAACTCTGATTGTCACAGTAAATCATAGTAGGATCAATCATCTGATCAAATAACCCATCAAAAAAAATTTCTCTTCTAGATAGCCTCACATGTTGCTTTGCTTACAGCCATGTACTCTACTTCTGTTGAGTTGAGTGCAATTGATCTTTGTTTCTTGTTGTACCAAGAAACTGCTACTGACCCAACACTGAAAATCCCTCGTGATGTGCTCTTCCTATCTGATGGAATTCCTACCCGATATGGATCTGTGAAGCTTTACGGCTTCACTCCCTCTGTCTGCCTATACCAAATACCAAACTGAGTGGTACCTATGACATGTCTCAACACATGGTTTGCTAGCTTCCAATAGAGTTTGGTTGTCTTCACCATTGCTTGACTAAGATGCTTAACTACATAACACATGTATGGTCATGTGTTCACGAAATACATGAGTGAACCAAAAGCTACCTGTAAATGGTAGCTTCCACTTAATCACCTGAAGTAGCATCTTCCTTCCTCCAATTCCCTTCTAGAGGAGTCTCCATGGGTTTGTTGTTCTCCATGTGGAACTTCTTCAGTATCTTATTGGCATACTTTTCCTAAGAGATAAAAAGTTCCTCATCTACTTTCCATACTTCCATATCAAAAAAATAATGCATAAGCGTGAGGTCCTTCATCTTGAATTCTCTTAGTAAATCCTCTTTACAAGAATTGATCAAATTCTCATCACTAGTTAAAATTAAATCATCAACATATAATACTATAATCAATAATTTACCTTCAAAAACAATATGGTAAGGGTTTTCATCTACTTCACTTTTGGTGTAGCTCAACACAGTAAGATATCTATCAATCCTTGTGTCACAAGCACGAGGTACTTGTTTCAATCAATACAATGCTCACTTGAGTCTTCACACATGCGAATATATATTGAAGGTCTAAAATCCTTCTGGTTGTTCAATGTACACCTCCTCCACAATCAGTCCATTGAGGAATGTTTTCTTCACATCCATTTGATGGATCTTCCATCCCATCTGTGTTGTAAGTAGTATAATTGATCTAATTGAAGAGTACCTTGCTACTATAGAAAAGGTCTCCTAATGTTAAATTCCCTCCACGTGAGAGAACCCCTTGACCACAAATATGTTCTTGTGTTTCTCGGTTCTTCCATATGTTTCTTGCTCTACCTTGTATATCCACCTGGATCCTACAACTAACTTGTCCTTTGGTCTTGGGACCACTTCCCAAACATTGTTACTGATATTGGAGTCGTAATCCTCTACTGTGGCATCAACCCATATTGGATGTTTCACTACATCCTCAAATGAGGATGGCTTGGTATCTACAAGCTCACTCATCAAAGCCATGTAGCCAGTGTACCGATATGGTGACCTCCTCTACCTATGTTGTGATATGTGTGCTCCCACATTATCTATAGCATCATGCAATAATCTATCAACTTCCCTCGTGCACTTCCTTCCATCTTTGGATGTCTCTGCTAGAGTCAGTGTCTCCACTCTCTGCTCCACTACTTGTGGTTTCTCCACAACTTCCTAAGGTTCTTCCTTTGGAGCTAAAATATCCTCAACTTAATGCAACTAAACCTCCCTCTCAAGAGAACACCTCATTGCCTTCTCCTAATCAAATTTTATATCTCTCCTCACAACTATCATCGTGAGAGATGGAATGTACACACAATAGTTGTGAGGAGTTTCAGTGTACCCCACAAATATGCCCAACTCAGTTGTATGCTCTAGATTTTTCCTTGATTCCTTGGAAAGATGACAGTAAACTAATGATCCAAAGATCCTAAAGTGTGACACATATGGTTTCTTCCCTGAGAAATCTTCCTCTCATGTATTCATGCCAAGAATCTGATGATGAATCCTATTCTTCAAATAAAAAATTGTGTTTCATGCTTCATCCCACAAGTGAAATGGTAGGCTCTACTCATGCAACATGGCTTGTGCAACTCCCACACTACTTATGTTCTTTATCTTAGCCACCCCATTTTACTGTGGATTGTGGGGTGTTGTCAACTCCCACTGAGTGCCTTCTTTTGCACATAATTTCTTGAACTCATTTGACACATATTCTCCATTGTTACTGGTCATGAGATCCGTCACTTTCCTGTCAGTCTCTTTCTCAACAAGTGATTGAAATTCAACAAACTTCGAGAACGTCTGGTCTTTTTTCTGCATGAAAACTGTTGTCACCTTCTGAAAAGAGAGTTCAAGTTGTACAAAGAGGGAAAAATAATAGAGATGTTTGGAGCTAGCCTCTGAGCCATAGAATCACTCAAAGATAAATCATACACCATCTAATGGCTAGTGCTTAGAATTATGTTTCCAATGGTATATGGAACTCCCCAAATGGACTCTAGAACAAAAAGTTAGAGTAGGTTGAAAATTACCAATGAAAACCAGAAAGAAAAGGAAAATGTTTAAGTTTAATCCCGGATCTCGCAAATCAAAGTTTTCTAATGCAGAAGCAGGGGAGCACATTGGCAATCAGAAATGAGTGATCACCTATATCAGCTTATTGGTGATTAGAGGTCTTAGAGCATATTCCAAATCACATATCAGTAATCACAAGTGTCAAAGAGAGCAAACATAGGCGATATTATGAAATTGCCAATTGTGATATCCAGGGTGGGCCCAACTGGCATTCGGTGGTCACAAGAAATAAAGGCCCAAACTCTCCCTCGTACTTCTTCCAAGTGGGCCATGCCACAACGCACATTGAAGATTGCAATGTTGGGGAGCAGGCACCGAAGGCAAGCATCAGAAATCACTAGTATGTGGGATTCTATTTAACAAAGGGACAAGCCTCATAGACACGAGCCCAAATGTCCTAGCACCCATGGAATAAAATCTTGGTCATAGCCTCTGGTCACATGAAGCAAAAGGGGATAAAGTGGATTGAATTTACAGTCTCTTAAGGACCTTTAGTGGGAAATCCCAATGTGATAAACCTTCGATAAAGTAAGGTAAAAAATTAAAGGAGTGGTGGGTTGGAAGCTGATGCATTTAAGAAAGGAGATATAACATTCAAAATCAGTACGGGCTGACCCAATAAGGCCACTTGTGACATGAAACCAGGGTCAACACTATTAGAGTAAATGAAAACATGGAATCTCTGGAGGACTTGATGATCCAGCATGGTGCTCCATGTAGAGGCAAGACGAAGTACCACCCAGACAACCTATGCTTATGTACTGTGGCATTAAATTCATAGTCGACTACTCCTAGTTATGGAGAATGAATGATTTGAGCAGTAAAGGTATAAGAAATGGGACTCAACTAGGTGGCACAGAAGGTCAGACTGAAGGCAAGTAACGACCTAAGTAAAGGAAAGCCCAGGGATGGGCATGGAGATATTTTGTTGGTGTTTCCATATAATTTTTTACCTGTTTTTTAATTATGTAATGTGTCGTCCATTTAATGAATCAATTAATCTTTTGTAGTCATTTTTTGGCCACAGAGCCATCCCAAGATGAGACAACTAATCGATCTAGCATATGAGGCTCGACTGAAGATATTTTGTTGTAATTGTTGTTCAATGCTCCCCTTTCCTGATAAAGAGTGCGAAGAAACACTTCACAAAGGTTCAAAATCCTAAAAAAAGAACTACATGTTATTTTCAAGACTGTATGACTTTATGATATGCATATTTCAGAATATTAAGGAAATGGTGGTGATTCCTCCTTCGATTACTATAATATGTTACCCCCTATTTAAATTCCATTATGTTCATGTTTCCTCTTTAATTTTAGGTAATCGTAGATGTTAGAAATGTTTCATACATTCTTACAGATTCATTTATATTAACTTGTTAATGCATGTGCCTGTATGGATCTTTGAGATTATATCGTTAAGATTGTGCTCCATGAATCATCACACCCAATCCTCTTTCATCAATTATGTCTACTTGTAATTCAGATAAGTGTAGAATTCTAGATGCTTCAAGATCTATGTGATGAGTGTAGAATTCTTGACACTTCAAACTCTATGTGATGAGTTATTCTATCTCCTTATCTTCTCTTTTTTCCTTACCAAAGCTTATTAAGTTGTAGGTCCTTGAACTACTAGGCCTCCACTAGTTTATACATATATTTCTGTGTGTTGTATATGTGAGGAAGTACCAGAAATACATGGCTTATGCCTTTAGATGAATGAAACAACACATGCTATTTAATATATATATATATAAAGACATGTACAAAAATATATTTGTTGTCTCGAGCTTGCTGAGAATCATATGAGACACACAAAATCTAGATGTTCCAGTCACTAGTCTTGTAATAAATCTGAGGTTGTCTCTGGAAGTGACAACACAAACGATCCAACAATTTCATAAGAAATCATCTACCAATATTACATAATACTTGTGCTTGGTATGGGACGCTGTCGAGAAAGGCCCACACGCATATGAGTGAACTATTTCAAGGATTGTTTGCGCTTTACCATCCCAATCATTGAAGGTGTTTTTTTTTCACTTCCCCAATGTACACCCTTTTCATGTATCCAACTACTCTAGTGCTCCTTTGGGAAGTCTTCTAGAAATCTGCTACATGATCTTCAAAGCACCATGATGAAAATGGCCAAATATTCTATGTCATAATTCATCAATGTCTCAACTTTACACCTTTTCTGATTTTGTGTTCAATGTTGCACAATCCTCTACATCCAATTTGTAGAGGTTCTTTGCACGAACACCAATCCGCTTCCCCCGTCCTATGGTGATGTGTCTAAGGAAAGCTTTTCCTTTGCTAAATATCACATCATAGTCATGTTATTCCAACATAGAAATTGAAATGAGATTCTTCTTCAGACCCGAAACATACATGACATCTTTTAATGTGAGAGGGGAGCAAGACTCCCTCTGAAATGTAATTGTACAGATCCTAATCATGCTATATCTTCCATTATATCCCACCTTGATGTGCATCTAGAAGTCCTTCTTCTCCAAGTCATTAAACAAATATCAATTTCCTCTCATATGGAATGAGGCTCCACTATCCATATACCACACACTACCCATAATTATACTCACCATATAGGCTATGAGCATGAAATCAAGTTCAAATTGTGAAGCTAAATCTTTACTTACCACTCCTCCTAAGGGCTTCTTACCTACCTTATTGTGTGGACACTTCATGGCATAGTGTCCTCGTTCATGATGGTGAAAGCATTTGATTTTCAACAAGTATTTATGCTTTCCTCCTCGACCCAATTCTCCTTTGGATTTGGATTTCTTCCCTTTTCCTTTATGTTCTTTTTTAGCCAAGGCATAGTTCTCATCATCTGATGGTTTAGATGGGGTCCCATCTCTAGTGTTCCACCTAAACTCCTCCTGCACAAAATATGACCAAAGGCTCTCCATGTTTGGTAGATTATCCCTCCCATTTACCAAATCATGGTAGCTGTGCTAGCTATTGGGAAGGCTTAGATAGGCTAGGCTCATGAAATCGTCTTTAGAAATTGTAACACCAATGCTCCCTAGTTCATCTCGAAATTGGGTGAACCTGCTTAGGTAATGTGGTATTGTGTCGTTCTTTTCCATCTTGATCTTTCGAAGATTTTCCTTCAATGCCAACTTCTTGTGGTCAATGTTATTATGAAACAAGTCTCTCAAGTCTTGCCACATTGCATATGGAGTCTCTTTTCCATGGATATTCGAGACCATATGGTCTCCAACTCCCTCCAATATGATCCTCCTCACTTTTGCCAAACATTTCTTCCACTTTGCTAGATCTTTAGCATCATATGCTCGAGGCTTCAGGATATCACGATCTATCAATTCCTATAGTTGATTATCTTCAAACACTTCCTCCATCATGTCCTTCCAAGCAATATAATTTGATTTTCCCTTAAGGGATTACTTGAGTCTCGATCCATAGAATGACATCCTGCTAACTCCAGAGAATGATACTACAAATTCGATTCACCTAAAAATGTAACTTTGATTTCTTCTCTCTATTGTGATTCCTGATCTCATGCCATGTAGATTTTCCATGTAGATTCAAACTACTAATTGTAGTTTACTAAAACAATAGACTTGAATCTACTCTACTCATCAACGAAAACAATTAAACGATCGAGAAATCACAACATAAATATGAGACAAAAATTCAATCCCACATATTGTTACGAGCAAATTTAGTGTCTTTTTGAATGACTAACCCCTAGACCTAGTAGCAAGTCTACAACGCGAGTTAAAGTAATTCCATTGCTTTTCCTATAGTTAACATATAAAATAAAGAGGAGAAAAAGTACCAACATGTATCTCTCGCTCGATCCCTCTTCCTTTTGACTGCCTTCGCCACTCCGTTCTGTACTTAACTCGCTTGAAAGGTAACTGCACACAAGCCGAGACAAAAAACCATCAAAGCATACATATCGATCTATTAACTAAACACATTATATAATCAAAAATATAATGTACATTTCATAACACATGAATGGGAAAAATCATTGAACTCTTTATTCATAGAAAGGAAGATTACAACCCATGTAGATGCATTTCCAATTCAACATCATCCTCCTAGCTTCAAACCCTTCTCTCCTCATGGAAACAACAATTTGACATGATAACATTACTCTCTCTACTAATCTCATCCAAGCAACATTTCCTTAGCTTAAGACGTTTCAACTTAGACCAACCAATGAGAGCTTGGTCCTTTTATAGCTGAACAAAGGAGGTTAGGCCATTAATGGCCCTTATGAATGCTTTTCCATATTTTGGAAGTGGTTCCATGGAGGAAGGGATAATGGATTAAGGTTCATTCATCTCCTTCCTCATCCAAAAGCGAGCCAAATCCTTCTAAAAACCTCTAGAAGCATCCATTGGATGAGGAATCCAATGGATTCATTTGAAAAATTCGATGGATCTCGCTCATCACAGGTGATACAAAGGCCAGGTGCTATGCATAGCACCCAGACAGTGTAGTGCCTGCCATTCATTGTAGCCAGACAGAAGGCCACATGTGATGATCTCCTTAGGAACATTTTTTGGATGAATAGTGTCATGAAACTATTGGGAGGCAAGAATGATGTAGGTTAACTTCATTAGGGAATGAAAACAACTGAATTAGTGGTTGATGGACCCTAATATCATTGATCTGTAAGCTGGGGTTGATGTGCCCAAATTTTCCTATAACAGTTGCCCCCTAAAGCATGAAGTCAAAAATAACCATGTCGAGTGAGATGCTTTACCATTTGGAGAGAAGGTTTCAAAACAGAAGGAGACTTGCATCAATTACAATACATATATCATGATACTTTGATTTTTCTCACAATTTAGCTGAGGGAAGGCATACCCATGCTCAGTTTTATAAACTTTCATTACATGTACAAATATAGTCGTCTACAAATATATACCCATGAATGGATGACCATGAATGTAACGCCATTGTACATTTGATATAGTACTCCTGAAAAATATATCATAGCCTGGATGGGTGAAACTAGATCTGAGGTCTTCAATCTCTTTCAATTTTCACTCAATGTACAAGTCTAACCATGTGAATAGATGATCTGAAGCTCAACATGGAGAGGCATCGTCTGATTACCAACTAATGATGTAAGACGTTAACAGCTGTGAGAGGAATCACCAATAATGATAATGACCCTCAAGGTACTGCAATACATTTTGCATGGTGTGAATAAATGATTTGAAGTCGAACACCAAACGAAGTCTTTCGGTCGAAGGCCAGTGATGTCAACCTATCGCCAAAAGCGAGAAACCTCGCATTGATGTATGCAAGCCTCAAGGTACTGAAGTGGTGTTTCTAAGTCAACTTCTTGGATGATGTGCTGATGTCGACAAGAAGCGACTTGTCGCAAGTGGGCCTTGATGTATCCCACATCAACGACACGAAACAAAGTAAATGATTCTTGAGATGAAACATTGACTCACGACACAAGGTTCAGGAATGGCAGGCATGAAAATGAAGGTTTACTGTATTGTAAAGGATGAAGTTTTGAACTGAATGACTTCTCTTGAACATATCGGCGACACTCAGGTGAATTGGTAGCATTTACCCAAAACAATGTGATGGATGGTATGATAGACCAACGATGTGATAACCATCAAGCTGAATGACCCAACCCACATAGTCACGGTGATGAGGTGACAGTGTCATGTTCAAGAGCAACTTGCTACCATAAAGTGTTCCCAGCTTTTTCCCATTTTTCCCCAGTCATTTATGACCAATACCTCTTTATTTTTAATCAAGCTTGAGGAGGATAACATATGCTTGTTTTATAATTCTACCCTTCAGGTGAATCCATCGCTATTTGATGTTTTAACAAGTTTAGCAAAGGTGAAACTCGGTCTTGTCTAGATGGACAACTTTGTTGCTATTTGATGTTTTTAATGAGTTTAACGACAAAGATAACTCGGTCCTTTTCATCTTTAGATAGTTTGAAAAGGGAAGAAAAAGAAACTCCAAAAGTTCTTTTTCGTACATTTGTCTCTCAAGCTCGAAAAAGCATAAAACAATACAAGAGAGAACCTATTGATCATGTTTGACCAACGAGTACATTTTTCGTAATTAATCTATCTCAGCCCGAAGAAAGGGGTAAAACTATACTGAGTAGATATTGATTCTAATCCATTTAACGATATGTAAACGACAAGCGCTCAGTAATCTTTTCATGTTTAGAGAGTGTGAAAAGAGCTTAAAGAGGACTCCATTTTGAGGAACGAGTGGTGTCTAGGGTAGCAATTGGTTCCGGTGATGTTGGAACATCTCAAAACATGTTGATTTATGTGAAGTGGCTAGCTGATAAGACCACTCATTGCAACTATTCCTCAAAAAGGGTAAAACAACCAAGTGAAAGCGTATGATCAGCCAAAGGGATGGTGGCGATGGAATGAAAACAGCCAAGGCTCATCTGATGAAAGAGGTTGATAGAGTGGCAATCATAGGGGTAAAAAATGAAAATGGGTTCATTTTTATACAAGCTTGAACCATAGGGAACTATGCTTGGATTCAGATTCATGTTTACACAAGCTTGAAATGAAAAACTATGCTTGGATTCAGTTTCATTTTTACACAAGCTTAAAATGAAAAACTATGCTTGGATTAAATTTCATTTTTACACAAGATTAAAACGAAAAACTATGTTTGGAAATGGTTTGCATGCCCCCAGCATGATGAAAGGGAGAGTCTCATGTAACTAGATGGAAGTCACTGCGGTGAAGCAAGACGGTTATTCAACACCTTTTTGGCTTCATCCAGATAGACAAAGGTGAATGGGGTGATTCCCTTCACATAAGCTACAGGGAAAATTAACTTTACCACTAGGTGCATGCCCCCAAAGCTTCATTACATTCACCAAAGTAGACTACTCATGGCTATCAAGTGGATGGAATGAAGGTTCGCTTACGAGATCAAGTGAAAGATTCGACTGGGATTTTACGGGATCTATTCAAAGACTTGACTTGGAACTTTGCTCCAGAGGACCTTGTTTCATTTTAAAAAGAGCTTGACACAAGACAAGGAACTTTGATCTCATTCCTTGTTTCATTTTTTAATGAGCTTGACACAAGACAAGGAACTATGCTCATTCCCTTAGTTTCATTTTTTAATGAGGTTGACACAAGACGAGGTATTGTCCTCATACTCCTTATTTAATTTTTTCACAAGGTTGACACACGACTAGGAACTATCCTCATATTCCTTAGTTTCATTTTTTAATGAGGTTGACACAAGACAACAAACTATCCTCGAGCCTGTTTCATTTTTTAACGAGGTTGACACAAGACAAGGAACCATCCTCGAAGCCCTTGTTTCATTTTTTAACAAGGTTGACACAAGAAAACGAACTATCCTTGGACCCCTTGATCACAACTCGTAAGAGGTTGTGAAGGAGAGATCTGGTTCCAATGCCCCCAGTACATGATGTACAACATCACTGAATTGATTGTGAGTTGATGTAGGTATGGAACAAGTTGTCACATAATTAACCCGTGGTAGGGATGATACCATTGGTATAAATGGACCATTTAGGGAAGATAGTTGACTAGGAGCCATATTTGGACCAGGAAATGAAAGCTGGTCAATAGTGACAATCCTGCCTTCATGCGGGAAACAAATCACTTCAAAGAGTGTTGAAACAATAGCTCCCATGTCATAAACATAGTCGCACCCAAGAAGTAAATTATAATCTAAAGGTCTTCGGACTACCATCACATTCAGATAAATGGTTTTTCCTCCCAAAGTAATAGGTAACTGAGGAAGGATCCCTAATTGTTGACTGGTTCCTCAGTTAAAACCCAACAGATTCTATGTAACAAGCACAAGCGGTGGTGAACCAAGCACTTGCCAAGTAGTTGAGGAAAGGATACTCACTAATGCACCTTAATCTACAATAGTTCCTTATACAATCATATTGCATAATTGTACTATTATTTGGAAAGGCACATAAGAAGGAAGGTAGAATGTTTCCAATCGATTCCAATCAAAGGAAGTGACTAGACTACTTGGAGGGGGGACCGTAGAAACGGGAGGATTAACCCCTTGAGTTACGGGAAATGGAGGATTTTACTCTTGTATTGATGGAATAGGAGGACTGCCCCCAAGCTCATTTGAATCTAATGAAACAAAAAGTACTTGAGTGGTATCATGTTCACTCTCTTCGGGAAAGGTACGATTTGCTGAAGGTGAAATTGGGTCAACTATTACCTCGACCTGTTGATTTGGGTTGGGTATAGACTCAAAGGATTCACTTTCAGAGAGAGTGGGTTTGACCAACGGTTGATTTTGGTTAGTGAGTGTCTGCGAAACCAGAGATTCTGGGTTCGATCCCCAGTGGAGTCTGCATTTTGTTACGGGTAAATTTAGTGTCTTTTTGAACAACTAACCCCTAGACCTAGTAGCAAGTCTAGAACAACAGTTAAAGTAATTACATTGCTTTTCCTATAGTTAACAGATAAAAGAAAGAGGAGAAAAAGTACCAACCTGTATCTCTCGCTCAATCCCTCTTCCCTTTGACTACTTTCGCCACTCCCTTTCGTACTTAACTCGCTTGAAAGGTACCTGCACACAAGCCAAGACATAAAAACATCAAAGCATACATATCGATCTCTTAACTAAACACATTATAGAATCTAAAATACAATGTACATTTCATAACACATGAATGGGAAAAATCATAGAACTCTTTATTCATAGAAAGGAAGATTACAACCCATGTGGATGCATGTCCAATTCAGTGTCATCCTCCTAGCTTCAAACCCTTCTCTCCTCATGGAAATAACAATTTGGCATGATAACATTACTCTACTAATCTCATCAAAGCAATATTTCCTTATCTTAAGAAGTTTCAGCCTAGACCAGCCAATGAGAGCTTGGTCCCTTTATAGGTGAACAAAGGAGGTTAGGCCATTAATGGCCTCATGAATGCTTTTCCATATTTGGGAAGTGGTTCCATGGAGGAACAGATAATGGATTAAGGTTCATTCATCTCCTTCCTCATCGAAAAGTGAGCCCAATCCTTCTAGAAACCTCTAGAAGCATCCATTAGATGAGGAACCCAATGGATTCATTTGAAAATTTTGATGGATCTCCCTCATCGTAGGTGATACAAAGGCCAGGTGCTATGCAAAACACCAAGACAGTAGCGCCTACCATTCATTGCGGCTAGATAGAAGGCCACCTACGATGATCTCCTTAGGGACATTTTTTGGATGAATGGTGTCATGAAACTCTTGGGAGGCAAGCATGATGTTTGTTAACTTCATTAGGGAATGAAAACAAAATAATTAGGGGTTGATGGACCTTAATATCATTGATCTGGAAGCTAGGGTTGATGTGCCCAAATTTTCTCGTAACACATATGCTCATATATTTATCTAAGGGGAAAGAAAGTGCTCAAAACCCCTTCCTATATATATTTCATAAGTGAGAAAAGAGAGAAGATTTACAGTGGTTGCTCAAGCCTAAGCAACCTCTGCACTAGTAAAATCTATTTCACTATTTCCTAGACAAGCCTTGGCAAATACTTAACCTGTTTTTTTCTTTCCCAAGTCCCTAATTCCTTGCATTGTTTCCTTGGGAATTAGCCCCCTATGAATTAGGGAAATCCCCATGCAAAACTGTGCAATCCTCCTTAGGCCTTCCTCTGACTACATGCACCATCACTACAACCGAGAAAGTTATGCAAGTGATAGTGCACCTCCCTTGAGAAAGTTATACAAGTGATAGTGCACCTCCCTTGAAATCCAATCTCAGCTGGGTAAGTGAATTTATATGCACGCATCAATTATTCTAGGTTGATTTATGAGTTAAGTGGTTGATTACTAGTTGATGCAGCGGACTATTTGATCCTCAGTTATTTCTTAATAAGATAGAACTAGTTAAACTCACAATAACTCAAATTACCTAAAATCCATTGCTATAAATTAGAAATCAATCATAACTAAATATAACTCAGGTGTCTCCTAATTGAACTAACAAATTTAACAGAATGATAAGTCCCATATCACTACAGTTAAATTCCTCCAAGTATTTTTATGAAATTATAAATTGAATTTCTCCTATTTAATTTGGGCAAAATTAAATTAGGGAATTCTTCTGAATTTGGGCAAAATTAAATTAGGGAATTCTTCTGAATTTTCCACACTACTTGCCTCATGAAGGGTTCTTTTTGTTTATTATTTATGTCTTCATTTGAATGGTTATGATTACTAAAAGAGGTAAAAACATTTACCATCTCCATTCACATCATTGAAGACCTAATGGTTAAACTTCTAGACGCATTTAGATATTATCATGTTTATGAATGATTAAACAAATTTTGTTCCGGTTCTAGGTTTTTCTTTAGTCATTATACCCATTTTTTAATTGTTAATTCGAGGGTTTGAAAATGGGATTTTTTCCTTCTCGTTTTTTATTCTTTCTTGATATGCGTAATTCTACTAGTCTAGTTTGACTAAAAACCCTCTATTTTTTTCTCTCCTCTACGTTTATGGGAGAAATACTATATTTATGATACAAGTTACTTCAAAGTCCCCTAGCTACTTCTATTTCTAGGTTATTAGATAGGGTTTATACCAGTTCGTGTGATGGTTAATTTTACTCTTCTCTTCTCATTCTAATTTTTCAGACTATCATGGCAACTGTTATTGTGTTGATATTTCTTAAATCATGGTTTTAGTTTGGTTTCCTAATTTCATATGCTAACTAGTAGAATTTCTCTAACAATCTCCCATGACATCGGCTAATAAATTTTGTTCTTTAGTTACAAGATTATTATTGGTATTTATATATATACTGAAGTTTTTCTGAATCCTTTTAATTGAATTCCCTTGTTATTCTTTGCAGATTTCGCCAAGGAGTTACGACTATAATTCAAAGGTACAAACATTTTTCTTATAGGCCTTAACATTTATTATTTGGATATTGAAGATATATATGGTTGTCAATTAACTTGCCATTTCCATTCTAGGTATTATACATTATTTTTGTTTCGAGGGAGTTCACTCTCAAGTGTCTTCTAGAAGAAGAGAATTTTTTCTGAGCATTAATTTTATAATCAAACTTTTCTTTTTCTAGGTTGGATGATTCTCTTCTAACCCTTTGGCTCTACTTGTGCAAGTGTGAAGCAAGTGAAATGAAAATAAACCTTTCTCTCGACTACTTTAATTATAAGCTTTTCCGTCAATAGTTTCTAGGAATTTTTAAAATATATTAAGTTTATGTAAGAACTAAAGATATCCCTTTTGGTAGAAAGCCTAGCTTGCTCATATTTTTGTATTATATTTTGTCATAAATTTAAATATTTTTTATATTCAGTGTTTAGTAACCCAATTTATAATTGTATGTGCATTATATTTCTATAATTTAATTGAGGAGTCTCAAAACTCAATTTTAAATGTTAACTGGTATATTAATTTTTCTTTTGTTTATATGTTTCTCAAATTTACAATATTTTTGGTAATTAATTTTTCTTTTCCAATTTATTTCTTATTTCTATGATAATTGCTTGTAATGTAATAATAATATGGATACAATTTTGACTAGAACTCTTATATAGATACTAATAAATATTTATAAATTTAAAAAGTATCTATAAATATATGTGTATATATCATGACTTTCTACTACATTTATATTTTGAATTATTTCCACTATTACACTTCTCTAAAACAAACACACACACACACACACATAATATAGATTTTCATTTCATGTATGTCAATGTAAGTAACTCTGGTTTCGTATAAGTCATACTTTTATTAAAACCATCAGTATCTATATTTTCCAAATATCTTTAATTTATTATTTGCAAACATCAATCCATCCTTGTATGACAATTTTTTATTGTAATTATCCATTGGACAATGATAAAAATCTCTATTCTTTGTATAGACTCTCCAAATTTCTAACATAACAATATAATACTCCTTTCTCTTCCAAAACAATTTTTAAAAGACGGTCATAATTAAAACACAAGTTTATCATGTTTATAATTCAAATAACTCACATTTTTTTTTGCTTTTATATTTCTCTTCTTGATCTGAATGGTGCATAATATTAAATAAATAAGGAACAGAAAAATAATTGTTTCTATAAAAAAGAAAGTATGAAGTAAGAGACACCAACTTGAACAAATTCTGGGAGAAATTAAGGGATCACTACTTGGATCCTCCCAGTCTTGACATAACAATTTACTTGTACCCCTTAGATCAGTCTACAACCTTTTTGTCTCTTACTTTTGCTTCTCTTTTATGTCTTTTCAATTCTTCTCCTCAGAAATTGTGTGACAAAAGCAAGTAAAAATAATAGAGATAATATCCATCTACCACTCTTTGGGTGGTTTTTAACTTCATCCACTTTTGAAGACAACTCCTTGTCTTCTAGGAAAAATTTAATTGGCCAATGTCATAGTTTGAAAATAAAATCTAATCACATGGATTATATGTCTAGGACTTGTCAATGGATAATAATAAATTCCAAAATAGACTTGCAGACTTTTTCTCTTTCAACCATCTGTACTCATCCATTAATTTCCAAGTTTGTCTTTATTTAAAAAATAAAAACATAATTACGAATTTTACAAACAACAACTTTACAAAGAGTCATTATCATAAAAATTACTAATGATTAAATGTCTACTTGTCTTTTGATGTATCATACCTAACTAAATCTAAACTTATGCACATTTAATTACAATGAAATCATTAAGATGAGGGATATCACATCCTCCCTCACTTAAATTTCACATTTTCCTGGTGTCCAATCAACACTTTATTCCTGGAAACCCATTCCAATTTTTCATTAAAATAAAGAAGGATAAGGTTCCTTGAAAGCATCCTCTAACTCCCAAGTTGCTTCTTATGGAGTTAAAAATTTCCATTGAACCTTTAATTGCACTACATCTATATTCCAGAGTGTAACCATCTTCCAGTCTAGAATACAAAATGGTTTTGTTAGGAACTCTCCCTATGGTTCCACCTATACAACATGCCAATAAATCACATGATATGGATCATGTACATACTTCTTCAATAATGAAACATGAAATAAATTATGAATCTTAATATTGGTTGGTAGGGCTAGTTGTTAAGAAACAACTCCAACTCTGGCTAACACCTCAAAGGGACCACAATATTTAGGACATAACTTGACACAACTACCAAGTCTGAGTGTACTCTTTTTAGGCTTGGTCTTCAAGTACACATGATCACCCACATTGAATTTCTTTTGAGTTCTTTTCATGTATGCATAGATCTTTTGGCAAAATTGGGCTATTTTCAAATTTTGTCTAACTTGCTTGACTATCTCTTCCATTTCCTTTAACATGTTTGGTCTTAATACCAATATATCTTCATGATGATCCTAGCTTAATGGTACTTTTCATATTCTCCCATACATGACTATGAAGAAACTCACTTTTAGAGAGGTTTGATATCCATTTTTATAGGAAAATTCAGCTAAATTAAAATAGTCATCCCATTTAGTTTTCTTGTCTTTCACATACATCCTTAACATGTCCTCTAATATTAGACTATTCCTTTCTATTTGACCATTAGTTTGAGGATGATAGGATGTACTATATTTTAACTTGGTTCCCATATTTTCAAATAACCCCTTACAAGACTTGGAGATGAACTTTGCATCTCTATCTGAAATCGGAACCTTAGGTACCCCATGAAGTTTAAAAAATTCCCTCGTGAAAATCTCTTCAATATTTATGGCCTTAAAAGTATATTTAACTCAAATCAAATGTGTTACTTTGCTTAGAATTTCAATCAAAACCTTTATGGAATCATGTTGTTTCCTTGTTTTTGGTGGCCTCGTGATGAAATCCATTAAAATGGTCTCCCATTTCCACTCTGGAATTAGTAGTGGTTGTAACAAACTAACAAGGTGTTGTTGAGATGTCTTAACCTGCTATCATTCAAGACATCTTGCTACATATACAACTATATCATTTTTAATATTTGGCAAATAAAATTATTTTGTTAATAGTGATCATTTTTTTGTAACGAGGATGACTAGTGGTTGGTCTTTTATGCAACTCATCTAAGACATAATTTTCCATATTTATGTCATTAGGTATGTAAATTCTGCCTTTAAACAACAATACATCTTGGATGTTAACTGAAAAATCATCGTTCTCTTCATCCAATTTATCAACTTTCTGCACTTTTTCTTTAATTTTCAAGTATTCTAAATCATAATTTGAAGTTGTTTTGAATTTTCCTACCAAATCCATTGACCGACTCGCTGTAGAAGTAGCATAAATCTCATTAAGTTTTATGCTTAAGGCATCAATTATTTTATTTTCTTTTCCTTTGATGTGTGTAATATCAAAATCACATTTAGTAATAAATGTTAGCCATCTTCCTTGTCTAGAATTTAAATTAACAAATAGATATTTGAGACTAACATTATTTGTCCTTAGTTGAAATATTCTACCTATTAAATAATGTCTCCACATTTTGAATGCATGAATAATTTATACTAGTTCTATATCATGAATAACATAATTATTTTCATGTTCTTTCACTTTTCCAAACTTGTAGCAAATAGCATGACCACCCTGCATCAAAACTCCACCTAGACTTTCCTCACTTGCATTTATACATACCATAAATTCCTTATTTACATCAGCTAATTTTAGAATTGGAGTTGTAGTCAAAAGTTGTTAAATTAGTTTGTCAAAACTATCTTGACACTTTTAACTCCACTCAAATTTGATTCCCTTCTTTTGTAAATTAGTGATTGGATAAGCAATTTTGGAGAATCCCTCTATAAATCTCATATAATAGCTTGTGATGCCCATAAAGTATCTAACTTCTTCCACATTCTTGGGTGTTGGCCATTCCATAATTGCTTTTACTTTCTTAGGGTCTATAACAATTCCTTACATGTCCTAGATAATGAATTTGTAGTTGGTAAAATGAACACCTACTAAATTTAGCATAGAGTTCATTGTCTCTTAGAATTTGGAGGACCATCTTCAAATATTGGCCATGCTCTTCCTTACTCTTTCAGTATACCAAAATATCATCTATAAATACAATTACAAACTTATCTAGGAATGGACTTAGTACTTGTTCATGAAGCACATGAATGTAGTAGGTGCATTAGTCAACCCAAATGGAAGTACTAAAAATTCATAATGCCCATAGAGTGTGTGGAAGACTATATTATGTATGTGTTCATATTTAATCCTCATTTGATGATATAACAACATTAGACCAATTTTAGAGAATATGGAATCTCCTCTAACTTGATCAAATAAGTCATATATTCCTAGCAAGGGGTATTTATTTTTTATAGACATCTTATTAAGTTGTCTATAATCTATGCAGAGTCTCAATGTTCCATATTTATTTTTCACAAATATCATAAGTGCTCCTCAAGGAAACACACTTGGTCTTATGTACCTTTTTGTTTTCTAATAACTCCTATAATTGAATCTTCAACTCCATTAGTTCACGAACACTCATTCTGTATGAGGCCTTGCAAGCTGGAACACCACCAAGTATAAGATTAATCGTAAATTCAATATCCCTCCTTTGAGGAAGTCTTGGTATTTCTTCTAGAAATACATCCTTGAGCTATTCTAATATGGGATATTCTTCTAATTATGGTTTTTGTTTATTTTCAGACAATTCTTGTACTTGAAATGTAAACAAACAACACTCTTTTTTGGCATATTTCTTCATTTGTATAGAAAAAAAAATTCAAACAAAAATTTCTCTTCGATCCCTTGAACCATACAATCATTTCCTTCATCATCAACACATGTAAAGGACTTTTCAAGTAGTTTAATGCCAATTTATGTGCTTCTAACCAATCCATTCCTATGATGATATCATAAGATCGCAATGGCAAAATATTCAGATTGAGGATAGTTCGCATTCCATTCAAATTTATTGTGCAGTTCATACTCGTTTCAATCACTTTTCTCTTAGTGTTATAGCATCATTCAACACTCTTGTCATTCTGATGCTCTAATATGGCCTTATGAAGCCCTTTCCCATTTATACTTGATCATTTATTAAAAAGTAATATTTTCAATTGCATATGCGACTATTCGCTTTCAAAGGCACGTGCACATGCAGGTACCATAATACAGAACCCACATACATAATTTAAAATATGAAAAAAATAAAAATATTTCCTATTTCTTGGGTGGGGTTTATGGGTTTCACCGAATCCCACCTACAAGATCCCATGGTCTAACTAAATCAACTGATTTATGGTGGTATTTATACACCTCATGGGAAGGTCTAAATCATATAAGGAGATAGGATATCGACATTATAGTCTTTTTTGTCGCCATATCACATCTAATTTTCCTTGTTCCTTTTCCACTCCTAGTCATACGATACCCTTGTTTCCTTGCATATATGTTCATCCTACATTTTAATACATCCTTTTTCACATGCTTGAGAGGCGATATTTGAGGCTTATGCTAGACGTATCCAAAGGAAGGCTTCGTTGGTGTCATAGTCAGATCGGGTTGTATTCTTCCACTACTTTCTATTGATATCAATAAAGAAGCTCTATCTTGTTACTAATATGTTATGATCTCATTTTTTATGATTGATGTCTAATATATCATGACTTATATGTTTATGATTGATGATCTAACATGTTTATTATGCATGCACTTTGAACTACTTGATATGTATATGCTTCTCTCAGCTGTATTGCAGGTCTGATCACTTTGGAGGAAGCAGAGGGTTTGGACCCTATGGGATCGATATCAAATGTAGGACCTATGAGTACTCCTATCAAACCCAAATTTAGTAGTTTACATAGTTTTCTTACTTGAATGTATGCTTCTTGTTGACAGTCTATTTTCGATCTATTGAGGTTGTCAACCTTTACCTTAGGGAAGACAAAACTGACGTATCCACTGGGGAATACAGTCTCGTATTTTCTGGAAGGGTTTTTTTCCCTTGATATGGGTTTTCCTATCTTTTTTCTTGATGTTTCAAGTATTATTGACTCATTTGAAGTCTGGGCAATTAGTATCATCTTCTCGATCAAGTCTATATTTTTTTATTTTTCCCTATTTTTCTACATATATGCTTTTTCTTGTATACAATAGCGTACACACACGGTTTCCTTGATCTAGGTGGATATTGGTGGCCACTTGCCTATTCCACCTAGACCACCTAGTTAGTTTCATCTGTTTCCTTGTTCATTTTAGCATTACTATTTTTAGCAGCTTTTCGGGTCCTGAACTTCTGAAGCAGCTTTGACCCCATAAACAAAGATTTTTTAGGGTCTGTAGCAGGCTCATAGCTATAAGCAATGGCATCCAACAAAACTGTAATACTCAGCAAGACCTTTCCAACAAGGTATCATAAGCGCCAAATGGGTATCATATGACCAAGTTACGACCCCGTGAAGTTGGCTGCCCAACTAACCCCAATGGGGCCCAAAAAATCTTGGTGTTACATCTCCTAGGGTTAGGGCTTTGGTTGTTTAGGGTTTTTTCATGTTTTCAACTTTAAATAGGCCATTGAGCCTCATTGTAACACAGTTCAGAGGCATGTATCCACCGCATCTCTTGACGATAAGCTACCATCGCCCGAGCTATCTTATTTCCATTCTATTTGTAAGCGTAATTCAATATTTTTCTATTAATAAAATGAAGTGTTTTTCTATTGCACCTCTGTGTTTATGCTTATATCTATAAGTTGTTGCATTCTTGTTTAGGTTTGGCTAAGTGGTATTAGAGCGATCTAATCCTTCTCTATTTTTATTTGCATGTCCCCAATGAGGTTAGGGTATAAGGAGTTAGGGCTTGATATAGTTGAACCATTACAAGATCAGCCTCACAAAACCTTATGACCTCCCATGGCAGAAGAAAATAAAGATGAGGGGCAGGAGATCCTCTCAAAAAAATTCTTGAGGAATCCCTTGAGCGACAAAGTGATGCGCTGATAGATATCTTTACCTAGATCCTTCAACGACTACCCCACAAGTGATGCATCTTCATCCAGCAGCCACTCTGGAGGTGCCGGTCCTTTTAAGGTACAAGTTAACATCAATATTCCCATATTCAAAGTCCTGATAGATGCATACACTGTAGATAAATGGTTAAATATGTTGGAAGGATATTTTTTAGTTCATGACCTTTCCAATCGAAAAAAAATTAATTTTACACTTCTCAAATCCACCCCACACATCAAGGACTGGTGGGAAACCTACTATGAACAAAAGGATGAGAGCGAAACCTCGGTATTTTTAGATGCCCACTTGGAATTCTTTCTGAGACACCATCAAGGAACAATATTACCCTATCGGGAGCTATGAAGACAAATACATAAAGTGGACCACGCTAGGCAGGGAAGGGACCAAGATGTGCGAGAGTTCACAAATAGTTTCCACACCCTTTGCACAAAGCTGTGTATCAAGGATACTGAGCAGCACTTGGTTCTCAAGTACCACGATTGTCTACACAAGTGCATCTAGAATGAAATGGAGTTCTTGTACATTTCTTCGCTTGGAATGAAGTATCGATATGCTGTCAATATTTAGCAGAAGTTTAAATAGAAGAAGCGGGACTTTGGATCTGAAAATCCAAAGTAAGGAAAAGACACCCCCAAGTGAGAACAAAGGACCAAGCCAAGGCGGGTCTACTTAGGAAAACCCTCCGAAGCCACAAGAAAATAAAAACACCATGAAGATGAAGGACATGGGAAAATGGTGTGAGTTCCCTAAGAGTTCAACTCACAATATAACTGAGTGTCGGGCCAAGCAGTCACTGGTGGCTGAGTTCAAGGCTTCGAAATTAGACACAAGTTCTCACTCTAAATCAGAACCCGATAAGGGAACTGACAAAGCGAAGAAGATCATTAATGCAGAGCCCAATGCCACCATGGCCACCACCAAGATCTAGAAGATTGAGCCTGAAGATACAGAGGAGGGGGAATGCCCCTTCCACTCACAAGTGTGGGTGAAGGGCTCTCTGTTGTAGTGCATTGTCGATAGTGGGAACCAAAAGAACCTCATTTCAATAGAGGTCATGAAGTGGCTAGGCCTAAAGACTACAACACATCCACAACCATACAGCATCGAGGGGCTTCACCAAGGACGAGATCTTCGCATCATCCAGCAGTGTTTCCTTGCCTACATAATCAAGACCTTCACAAATGAGGTATTGTGTGGCATTGCTCCTCTTGAAGTTGTGATGTATTTTTAGGACAACCATACTTGTGGAAGCGACATGTTGTATATGAGTATAAACGTCGCTCTGTGATGATTACTTTGGCTAATAAGTTGTACAGGATACCGGAGGTAGCCCTGCCTACCGTCATCTCTTTGATCATTGCAAGGCAATGCAGTAATATCATTTCCCAGACTAGGAAATTCGCTTTCCTTATGATTCGCCCCTAGGGAAAGAATAAGTTTGTGGCCAGAGCTTTGAGGAAGGGCTCCTCTACACAACAACAACAACAAATGGACAAGGTTGTGGAGGAGTACATGGATAGTTTCACCTCACTCACTGGGGTTCCTCTGCACTGTCATGTCAAGCACTCCATTGATCTGACCCTGGCACATCATTGCCCAATGGACCGATCTATCGACGCTCCATTCTGGAGAACGATGAGATCAAGAGGCAGATTCAAGAAATATTGCAGAAATAGCACATCAATTCAAGCTCATCACCTTGTGGGAGCCCGATTTTATTGGTACAGAAGAACGATGGGACCTAGAGGCTCTATATTGACTATCAGATGCTAAACAAGATCACTGTCTAGAACAAGTACCCAATCTCGTGGACTGATGACCTTCTAGACCACCTCAAAGGGGCCAAATATTTCAAAAACATTGACTTGAAGTCAGGTTATCACCATGTGCCTATCGAACCCTCCGATGTGTGGAATTCCGCCTTCAAATCCAAGGAGGACCTTTTCAAATGGTTGGTCATGTCATCCAGATTTACAAACGCCCTTTCAACCTTCATGAGATTGATGGAAAACATCTTGTGACCCTTCACCAATGCATTCATGGTGGTGTATTTAGATGACATCTTAATATTTAGCCGAAGTTGGGAAGAGCACCTCCAACATATTTGATAGGTCCTTCACACCTTGCAACAACACAAGTTGTGTGTTAAATTGGAGAAATGCACCTTTGGCTTGACCGAGGTTCAATATTTAGGATACATCATTGATGAGAAGGGTGTACATGTGGACCCATACAAGATACAAGTCATTTGGGATTGTCTAGCCCCAACCACTCTAACATAGTTTTGCAAATTTTTGGTTCTTGCAAATTTCTACTGTAGGTTCATGTTGGGGTTCTCTCATATCACTTGGCCTTTAAGTCAAGTCACCAAGGGTGGAGAGAAAGTAATTTTTTTTTGGTCGGAAACATAAAGAAAAGTGTTCTCTGAGTTGAAGTATCACCTTTGTTCTACACCAGTGCTCACATTACTAGACCTGCAACAATCATTTGAGATTGAGACATATGCCTTTGACTATGTTATTGGTGTTGTTCTTACTTAGCATGGACATCTAGTGGCTTACCAAAGTGAGACACTTTCAGACACAGTCCAAAAGTACCCCACTTATAACAAATAAATGTATTCCATTGTGTAGGTATGCCGCTAATGGAAGAATTACATTCCAGGGATGGAAACTGTCATCCGCATAGACCACTGACCTCTACAGTTCATACAAACACAAGGGAAGTTGCAAAGATATCTCCATCAGAAATGGTTCATCTATCTACAACAGTTCCATTTAAACATTAAGTATAAGAAGGGCAACACCAATAACGTTGTTGATTTCCTCAACCGATCACTAGTCATGGTGATGATAAATGTGCTAGACTCCTATGGGCATGAGAAATTAGGGTGGACGCATCCTTACAAGAGAAATCCAAAATTTGACAACATATACCAGACACTCTTGGACATTTTGAAGTAGAGAAAATAGTGGTGGTATTGCAAAATTATTTTTATTGGCTGAAACTTCGTTAGGATGTTGGGAAGTACATTAGATCCTGCACCACCTGTGCCATTTCCAAACCAACCATTAAGAAGCAAGGCATGTATACTCCTCTACCTACTCCTAGTTGATGAGCCTTGGTATTGCAACAAGAACGCTACAGCTCCCGAGGCTACCAAATTTAATTATCAACCCTGGGGTTCATACAAACTTAAGAGGTATCGACACTATATCTGCGGTATACAATGTGTCCTTCCTTTTCTGTCATGATGTAATTGAGTGCATGTACTAAAGTCAAATCCTAAACTAATTACAGAAAATGAAATGTTTGAAATGGAACCTTAACCTATTGCAAGAAAGAAAGTACAAGGAAAGAAATTGAAATCAAATGCTAAAACACACCATTTTCTAACTAACTGCAAAGAAACTATGCTTTGCAATAATTCTAAATTATCATGAACCAAATGCTACTATCTAAGCATGGAAGTAAGAAGCATCAAACATCACTAATGTGTAATTAAACAAACGGAAATAAGAAGCATCAAACATCACTAATGTGTAATTAAACAGACGGAAATAAATATATTTTTGTCTTTTTGTCTTTTCATGCAAAATCAAGTATGCAAACTAATTTACTTTGGTGATGTGGCAACTGAATTTAAGGATGTTGAAGGTTGGAGAGTTAAGAGAAGGTTGGATAGTGTGGGAGACCCTTGGGAGGCTTTTGGTGACTTCCTAGTGGTTTTCCATCAATTTGGCCTCAAACGAGGCCATCTCGGAAAATCTATAGGATGTACTAGAAAGTTATAGGATGATCCTGTAGAAATTATAGAAAACCTACAAGATACAACCGAGAGAAAAATGTGAGGTGTTGGAGGTGATGGGAGGCTTAGGAAAGGTGTGCGATGGGTGGAATGGAGTGGGAAAATTCCTAGGATCACTTAGAACTAAAATCCAAAGTCGGGTGATGGATGGATTTGCTCAACAAGCTTAGAGAAGTTTCCTTGTGAAATGATGAAATTGTTGGGGGTTTAATGACCAAGAAAATCAAATCCAAATGTAGGTTTTAACCCCATATAAAAATTACCTGCATGCGAATTCTAAAACATAGAAATTAAACAATGCAAGAGTGTAACACATAAAACACATATACAAAGAGATTTTCCAATGAATCCCAAAACCGAGACTACCAGCTTGATTTTTCATCATGTTCCTTTCAATTTCACAATACATATTTATACGTGCCGAAGCATCCAATACCATGGATTGAAAACCATCGTGTCCAAAGCCATGGACCGAAACCATCGCATACAAAACCATGTGTGAAAAAATCATGCACAAAATCATAGGTAGGTCCACCCAACCTAATATAGGGTCCAAAACTAAAATTTCCCGGGCTGCTACCCCGGACCCCATAGAGTGGGCTTACCTGCACCCCTCAAACCCCCTATGACTCCCCCCGCTACGCAATCGGTGCAACGAAGGGGGGCTCTGGCCCCCCTCTTACCCCTCGGTTAACTATGTGGGCTAGTCATGGAAGGAATATAACACAACCCAACATTCTCCCACTTATTGTTTTCTTTCCACATAGGGCCACAAGAGAGATTAGTCATTTATCCAGCCTTATAATGCCCATTGTTTCTCTACACCAAGAAAACTTCTCAGAGCTCACAGATTTTGTCAATGCATCTGCAGTATTATTCAAAGTGTCCACATTTACTAGCAACACCTTTTTGTCTTCTATCATATCCCTCACAAAGTGATATTAAACATCAATGTGCTTTGTCTTTGAATGATATGCAAGGTTCTTTTCCATGAAAATTGCACTTTGGCTATCATAGAATATCCTTATAGCTCCCTGTACTAACCCCATACTTGAACACAAGCTCTGCAACCGAACTGCTTCCTTGCTTGCATGAGTGGTTGCCATGTATTCCGCCTCTGTAGTTGATAGTGCCACTACAGATTGTTTCTTACTCATCCAACTGAATGCATCTCCAAATAGGTTAAACACATACCCACTTGTATATCTTCTCTAATCTAGATCTCCAGCCCAGTCTACATCAACAAAGCCACAAATATCCAACACTCTGTTCAATCCTGGTCTTCCTTGGTAGCACAAACCATAATCATTAGTGCCACGCAAACACTTGAAAACTCACTTCACTACTCTCGAGTTCTCCTTCCCCGGTTTTGACATATACCCACTCAATACTCCCACTGCATGTGCAATGTCTGGTTTAGTGCAGACCATTGCATACATTAGGCTACCGATTGCACTTTCATATGGAACACGGGACATGTCCTCTTCCTCTTCTTGTGTCTTGGGACATTGTTAAGTAGATAACTTCACACCTACAAGAATAGGAACCTTCAATGGTTTATGATCCTGCATATTAAACCTCTACAGTATTGTCTCGAAATAATTCCTCTAGTTTAACCAGAGCTTCCTCTTTTCTCGATCTCTTTTAATTTCCATGCCCAAAATATAGTTTGCAGCACCAAGATCTTTCATGTCAAATTTGGAGGACAATTGGGTCTTCAAATCCTGGATAATTTCTTTGTCATTTCCAACCAGCAACATATCATCCACATACAAGACTAGATAAATAACATGGTCACCAATTAATTTAAAATACACACAGTGATCTGCTTTGCTTCTCATGAAGCCAAGTCCCCATATAAATGTACCAAATTTTTTATACCACATCCTTGGTGACTGTTTTAACCCTTACATAGACTTCATTAACTTGCATACCATTTCTTTCTTACCCTTCACCGCAAAGCCTTCAGGTTGTTTCATGTATATTTCCTCTTCCAGATCCCCGTGAAGAAATGTTGTCTTCACATCCATTTGTTCTACCTCACAATCAAAAGCAGGAGAAACATATAAAAGTAGTATAATAGAAGTTACCTTGGCAATACGAGAAAAAATATCACCAAAATCAATTTCCGGCACCTGGGAATAACCTTTTGCTACCAATCGAGCTTTGTATTTCTCCACCTTTCCTTTTGCATTTTTCTTCTTCTTGAACATCCATTTGATGCCAATGGGTTTCCTTCCAGCTGACAACTCCACCAAATCCCAAGCCTCATTTTTGTGCAAAGATGCCATTTCATCAACCATGCCCTCTTTCCAGAGTTTTCCATCTTCTGAATCTACTGCTTCCTTCACAATTCAGGGATCATCACCAGTAATATATAAAGCAAAATTTGAACAGAAAGAAGATGGACTATACCTTTCTCGTTGCCTTCTTTCTCGAACTGATCTTCACACACCCGGAGTTTGTGGCTCTTCATCTTCTGATTCCTCCTTTGTTGTAGATTCTGATTCTTCCTCCTTTAGCTCAAATTCTATTTTCTCAGGTTCCTTTAGTTGGACTTCATGTTTAATAACATCTTTAACCTCTCTGAACACCACATCTTGGTTGTACACAACCTTCCTTGTTACTGGGTTCGAAAGCTTATAACCCTTTAAACCATCCTTATACCCAATAAAGATGCACTTTTCAGATTTACTATCCAAATTGGTTCGTTTCTCCTTTGGAACACGTACATATGCATCACATCCAAATACCCTCAGATGTGATAGAGAGGGTTTCTTACCATTCCATACCTCTTATGGAGTCTTATCCTACAACACTGATGAAGGTGATCTATTGACCAGGTAACATGCAGTCTCTATAGGTTTTAACCCCGTACAAAAATTACCTGCATACAGATTCTAAAACGCAGAAAATAAAAAATGCGAGAGCATAAAACATAAAACACATATACACAAAGATTTTCCTGTGGATTCGAAAACTAGGACTACCAGTTTGATTTTTTCATTATGTTCCTTTCAATGTTACAATACATATTTATACGTGTCGAAGCATCCAATACCATGGAACAAAAACCATTGCATCCAAAACCATGTGTGAAAAATCATGCACAAAACCATAGGTAGGTCCTCCCAACCTAATATAGGGTCCAAAAACAAAATTTTCTGGGGCGCTGCCCCGGACCCCATAGAGTGGGATTACTTGCACCTCTCAAACCCCCTGTGACCCCCCTCACTATGCAATCGACACAACGAAGGGGGGGCTCCACCCCCCTTCTAACCCCCTGGTTAACTACGTGGGATAGTTGTGGAAAGAATATAACACAACCCAACAATATCCACCACCGCTGCCCAGAATTCTTGTCCTAACCTGACACCACTAAGCATGCTTCTTGCCCTTTTCATCAACATCTTGTTCATTCTTTTTGCAACTCCATTTTGCTTAGGTGTGTATGGAGTAGTCTTCTGTCATGCTATACCACACTTCTTACAGAATTCTTCAAATTACTTACTGCAAAACTCTACACTCTTATCTGTCCTCAACACCTTTATCTTCTTCTCTATCTCGTTTTCCACTGGAGCCTTAAATTCTTTAAACCTGTCAAAGACTTTAGATTTCCTCTTAAGGAAATATATGCATGTATTCCTTGAGAGGTCTGTTATAGACATTTTTGGGCACTGCAACCCCAAGCATAAAATTTCCATAAACCAAGGGCTCCTAAGTCCCTAAAAATGTTGTTCCAACCCCTAAATGAACAAGGTCAACTGATTACAACTTCTCCCAGAATTTCTCCATGAAAAACTACTCAGAACTGGTCAAAACAGGATCATTTCACCTACTCCATAGGAAAAGTGTGTTGCATCTCACCTAAGTCCACTCAGTGGGTGTTTTGCATTTCAAAAATCCCTTCTATGGGATGCGATGGGCGAGAAGAGACAAATGGCAGTGTCAATCTGCGAGGTGGAGAAGCATGGAATCTTCCATAAACTTCTCCTGTGACACTTGCCTCTCTGAATTCGACCAAGGATGAGTAGGAGATCATCAATCTCCAAGTGGAAGCAATAACTATCAGAGGGAATACACTAATCAAATCACAAGCTGACTCATCTCCCTTGCAAACATCTATATATGGATCCCTCATCCCAGATATCCAGAGGCTGGAATTTTGCATCTTGTAAGGAATTTTGTTGGTTTCTTGAGGAAACATCATAGTGTTGGGTGATCTAAGCTTTGCATGAGGTGAAGAAGGGCTCAATTTCTGAGAGGATGATGTTGGGTCAGAACAATTGGTTGTAACTCTCTTGGCTCTTTCTTGATTATCAATAAAGCTATTCAAGTTTTCCTCCATACTCTTGTGTCATTTATGTTTTATGCATTTGTATGGTCAATTTACATCTGATCCTAGATTGTTTATGATAGTAGATCCATGTTCTCATATAGTGTTATGCTGCTTTGATTCTACAGGTACTCTGTGAAGTTGGGTATTCCAGAAAACAAGTAGCAAAGGACTATCAGAAGAGAGAGGAATCGAGCAAGGAGTCAAGCACAAGAGAGAGGTTGGTGTCCTTTATTCTTCTCTCATCTATCTTTCATAAAGGAAAACAAAATTAGTTTTACTTTGTTTGTTTCTAAGGTAGCTACCACGCCTTAGTGGGATTAGCAATTCTGCATAGACACTTTTCCCTATAACAAAATGGCGACTCCACTGGGTAGCGACTAGGTTGTTTGTCTATCTACATTTGTTTACTTTATAAACTTACAGACGGAGCCTGAAGTCGAGCCAGGTAGCTTTCGAACTGCATTTGCTGTGCAAATGCAAAGTAGATAAATGTCGCTTCAGTCAATCTCTGGGTTTTGTTTATGAATTAAACAAATAATTTACAAACTTTATAATTTCCCTTGTGGTAGCTCTAGTAACCTCCTTAGATCTACCCTTGTTTTTGATTTACTGATTACCACTTGCTCGGCCAAAATCCCTGAACTGAACTGCAAACTGTGACCTGGAACCCAAGCAAAGTCTCATTTCTAGTCCAACGCACTGTCTGTTTTGTGAATCTCAAATTCAGTGCACTTCCCGAGTGTAGTAGGTGTGTTGCATTTCAAATTCACTGTGTTACAGGTGCGCTGATCAGACTAGGCATTGTTCCTGAATTTTGGTTTCTCTTCACTCTTTTCAGATCTATTGAAGAATTTTGCTGCCTGTAGTGAGTAAACCTCTATTTGAAACCCCTTTCCTTGTTGTTATTCCGCCTCCATTGTGCAAAGTACTGTAAATGTTTTTGTGTATTTGTTGAGTCATTCTCAGTTCTCTTTTGCAAAAAAGTAACGTAATTGTACTGTCGTTTCTTGATTTGAAAGTGTCGCAAGTGCCGTTTTCAGTCATAGAAGAGAGTCTAATTGCTCATGATAGTTGATTACCTTGTTACTATTGTATTTGATCTGAATTAGTAGTTTTTCTAGTGTCGAAAGCAAGTTTTCATTTCCAAATCGTAAAGTGTTGTCATTATCTTCATTTTTTATTTTGAAAAGAAACTTGTTAGTAATTGTCGCTTTGAAAATAATTTAGATTTGCGCATTAGCTTTCTTTTATCATTCACATATTAAGAAGGCTGAAAACAAATACATGCATGTGCATTTGCATTTACACTGTTTGATTGGTTTGATTTAGGACAATACATATAGTGTGTGCTCTTTGCTCTTTGTTGAAAGAATACTGTCTCTCTTTCCTTAGTAGCTAGGATTTTCATTGCACAAAGAAGATAAAAAAACTGTTTATCATCTTAGCTTGCATTTTAGGAATTTTACATCTACATCATGCGGTGAACTTGAAAGGAAAATTTCTTAAGCAAGATCAACTATAAAATAAATTTAATGAATCTAACAATGCTTTGGAACCTAACGCACAACATCTAGAAGTCTAGGCTATAGACGTATTCTAGCGTCGTAAAGCCTGGTAACTATTGTTCTCACTGTTGGTTGGGTGATTCCTCCACTTTGAGACGATAAGTGTCAGTACAGACTTGTGCTCCCATGTACCGTCAAGTATATTTTGGGAGACCACAATAAGCTTAATCCTTTATCCATAGGAAGCCGTGTCTGCCGCCCTATTGATCGCAATGCACTGAACACAACATTCGGGAAGATTGACTACCATACTGTAAAAAGTATTCTGCAGTTTTGCGATTGGTTTGGTAATCCCTCTGCCTATATTTCCAGAGCAGTCCCTTTCGTTCCTTTTCAGACTCCTTAACGGAAAAGGTCCATCTGAGCACTTGTCACTTCAGGCTCATTAAAAATCGAAGGCGACTAGAGTCATCTTTTGTTTTTTCTCGACTCTTAAAAATTGAAAAAACAAGTTGTGTCAAAGCGTCTAAAATTCATCTAATTCGATAACATACTTCCCCTTGATTTTTAGTTGATCGAGTAATCCCCAATCGTGGAAGAAAGTCAATTGAAACCTCGTCATTCGCGGAGACTTATGAGTCAACCGTCTTTGTCTCTGGAATCGAAACTATTACGGACAAAGCGAACTCGTTTAACCGGTTCCAAATCTCGTGCTACAGTTAGAAAAAGTGTTCCAACAACATCAGAGACTCCGGTTACTCCAAACATTTATGGTATCCCTACCTCTATAGAAGAATTTCAGCAGCCACAGAGGGACAATAGCTCTGATCCTGGTTTGAAGGTAGACACTTGTGTTACTGAACCAGTTTCATCCACAACCGGTTCAGGGAGTGTTATTCCACAAACATCTGTCGCTGCAGACTCCATACCTTCTTCGACACCAGAAATATTTTATGGACCTGATGGTCTACCTCTTCCACCTGGTCTGATTGCTATAGAAGAGATTGTGGAAGATCCTCCATCTAGTACTCCATCTCAATTTGGAGTCAGGATCACTCTGTATCCTTCTTCATCAATAATTAGTCTACTGCCAGCGGAGGCTCCTGTAGAATCGCTAGGTAATCTTTTGGATAGACTAGAAATGTCTGAACAACCGTCGACATCTAGGACTGTGTCATCCGACACAGCGACGACAGAACTTCCTGCTGTCACTCCAACAATGTTCATCGATATACCATCTGTCCCAACTAGCTCTCAATCACTAGAAGGAGCCCACCCAGGGGCTATTTCGACAGTATGGTCCATTCCCGTTTGTTCATCCAGAATAGTATCCAGATGTTGAGTCTCAACAAATTGATCCTCTAGGATGTCAATTTGGGCAGCCTGGTCCTCAAGGGAAAACCATTCCTTTAAGTACCAGAATACTGCCGTATGGGGGGCAGTATACCCTTTCATTGTCTCCTCCGAGAGGACAGCCATACGGGAGTTCACAACAAAATTCAGGTTATGCTGGAATTACATCTAGCGGTTGGGTGTCGATACTGCCTCAACAACCAAGAGTTGTATATTCGATGCAACAATGTTTACCTATTTCAAATACACCAACTACGATAGCTATTGTGATGGTGTCGCAAGTAGAAGCATTGCCTATTGTATGCCAACCTCAGGTTTCTCAGGTTGTAATGCAACAGTCACTTGACCCTACAACTCAAGCACAATCGCCGACTGGTGGAATGACATAGACCCAAATGGGTACAATTACCCCTCATCTTGGTCAAACATTTAGTATCGGGAAACAACACATCGCTTCACAACCATGGTTGGTGCAATACCAACAACCGCAATTCCAACAAGTATACCAAGGATCTGAGCAACAAATCTTTGCAAATAGTGGGCATCCGTATATTCAAAACGGTCAAAATCAACCATTCTACAATGGTTGTGCCCACCAACCTTACCAAAGTAACCAGCATCAAATGCATTATGCTGGTATGCAAAGACCAATTGCTTAGGTGATTCCATCTTATCTTGGGTATGCTTCACCTAACTTGATTCGACAGTTACCCTTTGCGGCAACTTTAGAGTTACCAGACCTAAATCGGTTAACAAATGATCCAATCGCTTACGCTCCTTGGTGGCCAACGATTCTGCATAAACTTCCGTCAGATATTCCTAAATTTAATGGAAATCCAGGTGAAGATCCGTCGAATCATGTGATGAACTTTCATCTGTGGTGTTCATCAAACACCCTAAATGATGATTCGATTAGGCTTCGCCTTTTTCAAAGGACGTTAACTGGTCTGGCAGCAAAATGGTATATCGAATTGCCTAGAGCTTCATTTGACAACTTCATCACCCTAGCCACAACCTTTTTAACCCATTTTCAGTTACCAATAAGGTACGAAACAAGAACAGAACTTCTTACCAATTTCAAACAAACAACGGCCACTCACATATCTGATCATATTCATGAGTGGCGACGTCATCGTAGAATGGTAAAAACGTATGTTCCTGATTAGCTTTTAGCTGAATGGTTTATTAAGTCTTTGTTACCTTCCATTATAGAAGATGTGGCAAAAGGGGGAGTTGTCACCGAAGATCAAGTTATCGCTCCTATGCAATATTTAGATTTGATTTACAGTCAGTCTGGCACGCTCTACGATAAAATACCTGACGCTCCCAGACTAGAATTCTCAGTCCCTCCTCCTCCTAAATCAAACAATGACTCTCATGCTGGCGATGGTGTGATTGGCGCAACAGACACGAAATCGACAAAGGCTACATCTAAAAAGGCCCGTAAGATTTCCTGTCAAAAAGCAAAAGAAGAACTTCTTGCCTCGGAAGTAAATGCCGTCTCGAAGGATAAAGGAAAAGAAACGAAGCAACTAGGAGGCAAGAAGAAGAACAAAGGGAAGAAGAAGAAATAGGAGGAATCATCACCTGAAAAATCTTCTACAAACCCTTCTGGAAATAGGAAACCAAATTTTCCATGTTTTATATGCGATGAGGATCATTGGACAGCAGATTGTCCACACAGAGCTGAGCTTAAAAAATTCTTCAAGAATTCAAAAACCTCGACAGTATTAACTGATCTGTTTCCAAATCCAGGAACAAATCTGGTTGACAGTGGAAATGCTTCCCCGTCTCAAGTGCTAATGTTGTCGGTTTCCAAACAGCAAAATGATGCTTTGATATCGACAAGGAACAAATATTATGGGAATCCACAGCTTTCGAACAACAAGGATAAAGATCAACCTAGTAGTTCGACAACAACTTCGACAAATGTTGTGCTGCCCATCATTCCTGAACTGACAATAAAACTGCCAAAGGGAGTAGTACACAAGTCGACATTTAATCCTCATGCTAGAGCAGCACATCATTATAATATAGTGGAAGATCTGGCCCAATCGCCATCCACTATGTCGACACTTAAAGTACTGCAAAATTTCCCATCCTAAAAGCAGGCTTTATTATCAGCGATCGGTGGGATAGACCCAAAGGATTCCAATCTTGTATCCTTTAATCATAAAGGATATGATCCTCAGTTACTAGCTCAACTAGCTTTCCTCGTTCAAGTGAAAGCCCTCAACAAAACTGTTCATCGAACAATTATTGATGAGGGGGCATCTACATGTATTATGTCAATGAGTTGCTGGAAAAATTTAGGATCTCCAACCTTGTCGCGATCTTCGATGACATTAAAAGCATTTGACGGACGAACATATACCCCATATGGTATTCTAAGTAACTTGCAAGTTGAACTAGGGGGGGAAATAGTAGAAATAGCTGTTGAAGTAATCGACGGAAACCTCGATTACAACATCCTATTGGGAAGACCATGGATATATGCTATGGTAGTTGTTGTGTCGACCTATTTTAGGAAGATTGCATTTCCATTTCAAGGAGGGATTACAATCGTCGATCAACAAACTTTCCTCCCCAATGGTTCTGTTGAGGGCCCTGAAATCGGGTCAACAACAAGGGGGATACCCACCCGGTCGGGAACCTGGTTGGCGGCTCTGTGCCCGTTTGGTGTAGCGGGTCCGACTGGGGATAAGGGGACCAGCTTCCTGATCTAAGGGGGGGTGTGTGTGTGTAGGGTTTGATTATGTTGTTTCTTGAGAACTTTTGAGAGCTAATTTAAATCTAACTCATGATTTGACTATAAGCTGCTGAAATCTAATGAGAACAACATGTGCAATCTATGCTAACCCGGGGTATATATTTTCCATCATGCGATCTAAAAAGATTTCATATAATAACTCGTAATGAAGATTATTAAGCTACTATAAGAATATAAACCATTTAAGATAAACCATTCTGCATAAGAAGTTAAACAGGACAGTTGTGGACTGCATATCGCATGATAAATCATTCATATGTCAAGCATGAACAAATGACTCCATCGTACAAAAGTGCCAAATGGTAACCACGCATTTATACATTAACATATAAATAACATTAGCTGTATATCACTTTAAGCAAATTAGTAGAAATTCATCGTGATAAAAGTACCATTTATGACTGAATTTTACTCACAAACTTCAAGCAATAATGATTTACTTCTACTTACTTCTAACATCTACTAAGAGTACAGAAATGCAACATCAGTAGCAGACATTAAGATGCAAATATAAATAAATTCGATCCTTCCATTCATCAAAACCTCCTTTGAGGTGCAAAAATGCATGTTCTAAGGACAAGTTTTTGGCAAATTTCTGGACCCTTCTCCAATGCAATGAGAAGGGTTAAAATACTATGTCCTAATTCTAATAATAGTATTATTACAAAATTAAGGATTTGGTTTTCAAACGACCGTCCTTTTTCTAATATGACTTAAAACAAAAAGAAACAACATTCTAAATAAAACTACTTGTGGACTTGGTCTTTGAAGTTGCATGTTTCTAACATAGTCTTGAGAAGAGTCGACTGGTTAATTTCTGTTCTTAGCTGGGCTGCGAAAACGACATCTATAAGATTTGGCACTACCTTCTCGGCTGCGTTCATGATACACTTTACCATCATCCATTGGCTATGTGGTTTAACCAGGTACATCCAGTAATTTTCCCAATTCAGTCTAGCCAGTGCTTGGATAACTTTCCCTTTTGCCTGTGCCTTTTGCCTCCATTTTGTCTCCATTTGCAACTTGTTTGGTAGGTATCCTGGGGTGGTCTCTGAAATCAAATTGGCCCTGTGTAAATTTTCATTTACACAGTCGATAAGAATACTTGCCTGTGTCGCCGCTGTCTCTGCTGCTTGCTCTGCCTCAGTGATCTGCTCGTCCCATTTATTAAAGAGCATTTCTTTATGATTTTCATTAATTCTAAGTGCTCCTACTCTTTTTCCTTCCTCATCGTCTTGCCAAGTCAGATACTCTGTCACCCTCTTGTCGTTTTGATCATATTCGCTTCGCAATTCCACCACCTGATTGGTGATTTTGTCGCTTAGCTCACAGAAGTGCCTCCATAAACTCGAATGTAAGTAAACCATTCTTTAGTGGTATCCGATAAATCTGGGTTCTCCATTGCAAACTTCTTAAAAATTGTGCATTATAGGTAGCTTTCGGTTCGGGCAGATGGTACATTAACTTCAGATCTTGGGCGGCGAAAGATCCCACAAGCCCATGTCCCTGAATCTTGAATTGTCTGTTGTTTAATTATGCATCATCAAGAATCCACTTGATCATATCTGTGTATGGTAGAATCTTAGGCCTGGCCGCTATTCTGTGAAGGAATGAACATGCTAGGTCTTCTAGGGATGCTTCAGAGGAGCGTGGTGCACCTGCGATGGCAGTCACCTTCATTATTGTCGACTTCTCCTCTTCTAATAGCCTGTACATGCCTTCCAATGTAGAGATTCCTGCATCTCGGTTGCAGGCTGTATCTGTGTATAGGGGCGCCATCTCCTTGGTATTCTCTCTTGCTTCGGAGCTTTGAGCTTTGTTCTTCTTTCCCATTTTTACTTTGTGTTTCTTTCTGAGTCGTCTTTGCACTTTGTTCCTGCAGATTACAAGTGAAATGGAATGTCCGATCAGAAAGATGATGGGAGAGTTTTAAATGCAAGGGATAAATCAATTACACCACCTTACGTGAAGCAAATATCCAACAAGGCACACGTCTTTAATCCTCTTAATGACTGACAACCAATTCATTTACTAACATTAAAAAGCGCATGATTTTAGGTCATGTTATGGTAAGTGGCTTTTCCTTTGAAAGGCGCGCCCAAAGGATTCGTACTAAGGTGATTTTATGATTTGCTGACGTACCCTCGCATGTCGCACGATCGCAATATCGCAGATCGCAAAACTTAGTGCTTGCGAAACCTCGTCTGGCTTGTTTCTGCGATATGCGATCTAGCGATCGCAATATCGCAGATCGGCGAATTTCATGGCTTTTCGCTATGGACATTAGTATGGTGCGATGCGATGTCGTTATTAATCATGAAGGTGGTACGTATTTTGATTTTAGAAGAGTAATGGAGATGTTTCCTATCTTTTTGCATACGCGACTTTAAAAGACCTATCGTCTACCATAGAAAATATCTAAGATGCCTTTTCTAAATTATGATTTGTAACTTCAAAAAGAAAGTCTAGCTTTTCCTAAAATTTTTATCTAAGGGTCCCCATTCATTCGGTATCATGATTTGATACTAAATGAAAAAAGGGGGGGGTTGTTGCTGGCCACAACAATTGGCGATTCACTTTGGAGAACCAGTTATCTCTGCATTTCTATTGACGCTTTTAAAAACTTCTGAAAAATTTTAAAATTTTGAACTTTATTATAAAAAGATAAGACAAATGACACTTCAAACTGCCTATGATGTTTCGTTTCAAACTCTTTCTGTTTTAATTATTTGTACACCCAGTTCGTCTTTGCATCTAAATCAGTTGTTACTTGGTCTATGTAAAACATAAAATAAAGTGCTCTCTGTTTATCAGTCATTTAGTATGCTCCTTAGTCGCAGGTAGAGCCTCTGCTGCCAGCAGGTGTCCATAGCCTCGACAGGGTTACCTTTTAACCACCAATGATCCTTTATCCTACTTGAGGTTACTCGCAACATTCCAGAGAAAAATCCTTTTTGACACACTTTTCCTTTTTTAATTCTCTAAAGAACAATGTCTTGGTTTGGTGGCAAAATTATGACACAGTCATTCACTTGATTTACACTTTTGCTGAACAAGTCGGCTCGTGATGAGACCTCTTGTCTTTTGATTGCAACAATCTTAAGTCGTTGCCCTGTTTTGATAGACAGTATTGGCAAAGTCAGAAAGTTATAATATCTGTGATCATGATAGGTCGGCTTGTGATGAGACCTCTTATTCTTTGAGATATAGTGTTTTCCTTGGGTTGTTTCTCTGAATGCTGTAATTTCCTTTTAGCAGGGAGGAAGTCATTGTTTTTCCTTAAGAAAGTTCTGGACGACAATGATAGGGCCGATTTTTTTTAATAAAGGTTGTTTTGACAGAGAATACTTATCTTAAAATTGATACCTTTCATTGTGCTGACTTAAAACAAATCCTATACTAAGAGAGCTTTCTTTAAAATTTTGGAGTTTGAAACCATCATCATATATGGGTTGAAGTTCTAATGATAATAAAGATCAAATTTTTTTAAAAGATTCGCTGTTGATAGTAGGAGAAGTTCCAAATTTTCAACAGAGACAAGGTATCTTCAGTAAATGTCAAATGTCATTGAACCAGAACAAACATTATTGTGGGGAAATTAAAAAAGGAATGATAGGCAAATATTTTCTGAGGTTATGGAGAGAATATGTATAGCTTTGCCTATCAGTTATTAAAAACAAAAACCTAACTAAATTACTCCTACTCCTACGCCTAATCTAACCATATACAGGAAATAACTATGTGAAATGATATTTCCAATGGAACCATCTATTCATTTTTATCCCTAGCCGAATGAATCTTCCAAGCATTAATAAAAAGAATCGAATTTTTCTTGAATCGGAATTTTTGGCTAAGAAATAAAAACACAGAACCCCAATTGGAATTCTGGCTGATTTTTTTTTTTATGCGAAGTTGTTTCCAACTCGGTACCTATTGGATCATAAAAATCAGAATGAATTTCAGTTGTGAATTGATGAAGTCGCAATAGGAAGGATAACAAGTCAAATTGTGGACAAGATTTTTTGATTTCAATGATTTGTAACCTTTTATCTGTTAATTTCAGGTTTTTTGTGATTTTGTTCGAAAAGAAAATTCTCATATGTAAGTCGCTAAAACATAATCTATCAAAAGTTTGAAGATTTGAAAAGAAATCCGATTTTGTACATAATGAGTTTGAGTGAGAAAGGAATGATTGGGAATCTATACAAATAGTGTTACAACATGACTGGGTTTTACTTGTAACATCTTGTTTTTCACAAAAACTGGCCAGGTTTTGTGAATAGGGAACTAGGTCATGATTACAAACAGGGATGGAGCTTTCTTCATGTTACGAATCATAGATCGGGGTATTACCTGGGATAGTAAAATCATTTAAGTGATCCTCTACTTCGAGATGAGGGTGGACTGGCATGATTTCTGATTTAAGATGTCCTTTATCTTCTGACCCTAGTTGAGTTGTCTGAGAAAACTCAACAACATCATCATTGTCAAAGTAACTATCACAAAAGACTCTACAGATTTCCCCAAGTTCCTCCTTTTCATTGTATGTTTTCTGACAAGGGAGGTCAGGCAATTCCTTTTTGTCATTGATCGAAAGCTGTGTTAATGCGATCTCTTTAACTTGAAAACCTAATGATGAGTCATTTAAATAACCCTCTGTAGTTTTTGAGATATCTTGAATATTAAGAGGGGAAAGATTGTCATCACTAAAAACATCAGGATAAAGAGAAAAATGTAAATCTGGAACAATGCATTTGAAAACATCATAAAAGAAACTTTCTTCATCAAATCCATCATAAATGTTGGGCTTTAGATCATACCTTTTTGCGTTGATACTTTTTGAAAGAGAAACAATTGATTGATCTAACCTTGGCATGTGCATTCGTTGACTTGAAATGATATTGTCAGAGTCATCTTCTGTTTCCAAGGTAATTTTCTTTTTAGCATCCTCATCTCTCTTTTCTGGTAGTAGAACATGCATGACTCCCAGGCTTTGTAGATTTTCTTCATTATGGATGCTTTGTGTATTTGACTTGGAATGATCATTCATATTAGAAGAAAAGCTAGCAAAGGTATAATTAATATCTGATTGGTCAGACACAGGAGGTAGGAAATACTCATCGTAATCTGAAGATTCTTCGTCTGTGAGATCATTCTCGAGATTATACTGTAGGCATTTAAGATGAAATCAGATATTGAAATCCCTTACGGGTTCATCTTGTTCTCTAAGATAATCAATTTCATCATATACCTGGTCGTAATCATAACAATCAAATTCCAAGATGAAAATCTTAACGAACTGGTCCCAGCTATGAATTGATGCAACTGGGAGGTTTCTACACCATTTTGTAGCTTCTGCTATGAAGGTAAGAGTAAAAATCCTGCACAAAACACCTTCATCAATCTTCTGAGTATCAGAAGTTGAAACTTTTTGTATGAACTGAAGGGCATGATTGAATGTGGAAGAGTTTTTCTTACCATTGAACTTTACCTGAGACAATAGCCTTACCACATCCTGTGGAATGTTGGAAGAGGTATGAACATAGATGCAACTCCAAATAGGAATTTCATGAGTAGTCATCCTGTTTCAAGATTTATAATTCGAAAAACATTCCAACAGGTATTATGCTCAGGCCCTCCTTCTAGCGCCAAATATGTTGAGGGCCCTGAAATCGGGTCAACAACAAGGGGGATACCCACCCGGTCGGGAACCTGGTTGGCGGGTCCGTGCCCGTTTGGTGTAGCGGGTCCGACTGGGGATAACTGGACCAGCTTCCCGATCTAAGGGGGTGTGTGTGTGTGTAGGGTTTGATTATGCTTTTTCTTGAGAACTTTTGAGAGCTAATTTAAATCTAACTCATGATTTGACTATAAGCTGCTGAAATCTAATTAAAACAACATGTGCAATCTATAATAACCCGGGGTATATCTTTTCCATCAGGCGATCTAAAAAGATTTCATATAATAACTGGTAATGAAGATTATTCAGCTACTATAAGAATATAAACCATTTAAGATAAACCATTCTGCATAAGAAGTTAAACAGGACAGTTGTGGACTGCATATCGCATGATAAATCATTCATATGTCAAGCATGAACAAATGACTCCATTGTACAAAAGTGCCAAATGGTAACCACACATTTATACATTAACATATAAATAACATTAGATGTATATCACTTTAAGCAAATAAGTAGAAAATCATCAAGAGATAAAAGTACCATTTATGACTGATTTTTACTCACAAACTTCAAGCAATAATGATTTACTTCTACTTACTTCTAACATATACTAAGAGTACAGAAATGCAACATCAGTAGCAGACATTAAGATGCAAATATAAATAAATCTGATCCTTCCATTCATCAAAACCTCCTCTGAGGTGCAGAAATGCATGTTCTAAGGACAAGTTTTTGGCAAATTTCTGGACACTTCTCCAATGCAATGAGAAGGGTTAAAATACTATGTCTTAATTCTAATAATAGTATTATTACAAAATTAAGGATTCGATTTTCAAACGACCGTCCTTTTTCTAATATAACTTAAAACAAAAAGAAACAACATTCTAAATAAAACTACTTGTGGACTTGGTCTTTGAAGTTGCATGTTTCTAACATAGGCTTGAGAAGAGTCGGTTGGTTAATTTCCATTTGAGCTGGGCTGCAAAAACGGCATCTATAAGAGCTGGCGCTACCTTCTTGGCTGCGTTCATGATACACTTTACCGTCATCCATTGTCTATGTGGTTTAACCAGGTACATCCAGTAATTTTCCCAATTCAGTCTAGTCAGTGCTTGGATAGCTTTCCCTTTTGCCTGTGCCTTTTGCCTCCATTCTGTCTCCAGTTGCAACTTGTTTGGTAGGTATCCCGGGGTGGTCTCTGAAATCAAATTGGCCCTGTGTAAATTTTTATTTACACAGTCGATAAGAATACTTGCCTGTGTCGCCGCTGTCTCTGCTGCTTGCTCTGCCTGCGTGATCTGCTCGTCCCATTTATTAAAGAGCATTTCTTTATGATTTTCATTAATTCTAGGTGCTCCTGCTCTTTTTCCTTCCTCATCATCTTGCCAAGTCAGATACTTTGTCACCCTCTTGTCGTTCTGATCATATTCGCTTCACAATTCCACCACCTGACTGGTGATTTTGTCGCTTAGCTCACAGAAGTGCCTCCATAAACTCGAATGTAAGTAAACCATTCTTTAGTGGTATCCGATAAATCTGGGTTCTCCATTGCAAACTTCTTAACAAATTGTGCATTATAGGTAGCTTGCGGTTCAGGCAGATGGTACATTAACTTCAGATCTTGGGCGGCGAAAGATCCCACGAGCCCATGTCCCTGAATCTTGAATTGTCTGTTGTTTAATTCTGCATCATCCAGAATCCACTTGATCATATCTGTGTATGGTAGAATCTTAGGCCTGGCCGCTATTCTGTGAAGGAATGAACATGCTAGGTCTTCTAGGGATGCTTCAAAGGAGCGTGGTGCACCTGCAACGGCAGTCACCTTCATTATTCTCGGCTTCTCCTCTTCTAATAGCCTGTACATGCCTTCCCATGTGGAGATTCCTGCATCTCGGTTGCAAGTTGTATCTGTGTATAGGGGTGCCATCTCCTTGGTCTTCTCTCTTGCTTCGGAGCTTTGAGCTTTGTTCTTCTTTCCCATTTTTACTTTGTGTTTCTTTCTGAGTCGTCTTTGCACTTTGTTCCTGCAGATTACAAGTGAAATGGAATGTCCGATCAAAAAGGTGATGGGAGAGTTTTAAATGCAAGGGATAAATCAATTACGCCACCTTACGTGAAGCAAATATCCAACAAGGCACGCGTATTTAATCCTCTTAATGACTGACAACCAATTCATTTACTAACATTAAAAAGCGCATGATTTCAGGTCATGTTATGGTAAGTGGATTTTCCTTTGAAAGGCGCGCCCAAAGGATTCGTACTAAGGTGATTTTATGATTTTCTGACATACCCTCGCATGTCGCACAATCGCAATATCGCAGATCGCAAAACTTAGTGCTTGCGAAACCTCGTCTGGCTTGTTTCTGTGATATGCGATCTAGCAATCGCAATATCGCAGATCGGCGAATTTCTTGGCTTTTCGCTATGGACATTAGTATGGTGTGATGCGATGTCGTTATTAATCATGAAGGTGGCGCGTATTTTGATTTTAGAAGAGTAAGGGAGATGTTTCCTATATTTTTGCATATGCGACTTTAAAAGACCTATCGTCTACCATAGAAAAATATCTAAGATGCCTTTTATAAATTATGATTTGTAACTTCAAAAAGAAAGTCTAGCTTTTCCTAAAAAATTTATCTAAGGGTCCCCATTCATTCGCTATCATGATTTGATACTAAATGAAAAAAGGGGGGGTTGTTGCTGGCCACAACAGGTTCTCAAGTTACGGGAAGCATTCCAATGATCCATGGAAGCCCCCATTCCCTTCAAAATATCGGAGTAGGCCTACTAAAAGACCCTGTATTAATGGGAACTTTTTCCCTTCCACCTCCAATAAATCTGGCGGAAGTAGCATCAGTAGGAACTTGCAATATGATATCTTCGATTAAAAAGATCTCAGAAAATGGTATAAACATGGATCATACAAAGGTATTTCCTCCAAGCCAAATGGAAATATTGTAGCAATCAATGTTCCTATCATGGGAGGCAAACCCAAATCAACGCTCATCAAGCGTTTGGATAGATAGGTCTAAGGAATATGGCACCCCTTCATATCCTTGGTCGCGAGTGCATTACACCGACGAAGGAATTGTTCAATCAATGGTAATTGAAGGGGCACCATGGGAATATTACCACCATCGTTCCCTTCTTCTGGATTGTGAAGAAGATACTCATGATGACCTTCATCATCCCTCAGTTTTTTATTTCCTATCAAATACTGTAAACACGGTGGATTCCGAGCGAAACTTGTCCAACATTGAAGAGACTATCGCCATAAATATCTCGACCAAAACAGATGTTGTAGAGAATATTTATGTTGGCAAATGTTGTTCTCCTTTAGAACTGGAAATATACAATGCTCTTTTTTGCGAATTCATAGATGTCTTTGCCTGGTCATATAATGAAATGCCAGGCATTGACTCGAGTATCGTTGAACACGAAATCAAGATGTATCCAGATGTCAAACCAGTACGACAACGGCTACAGCAGGTGCACCCCAAGAAAGCCACTTCCATCAAGGCGGAAGTTGAAAAGCTCCTCCATGCTGGTTTCATTAACCGTTCCTCTAACCGATTGGGTGTCGAACATTGTTCTTGTTATGAAAAAACAAGGAACAATTAGAGTGTGCGTCGATTATAGGGATGTAAATCAAGCTTGTCCAAAAGACAACTACCCTACACCCTTCATTGACTAGATAATTGATGAGTGCGCCAGATGCGAAATCTTTTCATTTATGGATGGATTCTCCAGGTATAATCAAATAAATATCCGCCCACAGGACCAGTCAAAAACTGCATTTATTTGTCCGTGGGGCACATTCGCATATCGAAAATTACCCTTTGGTTTAAAGAACGCAGGGGAAACATTTTAGAGGGCAATGAACTATGCCTTCCATGACATCAAAAACATTGTTGAACCATATCTCGACAACCTTCGGCTCATTCGCGAAAGCGGACTGATCATCCGCAGCATCTAAGAGCGATATTTCTACATTGCCGACGCTACAAGATACGACTCAATCCACACAAATGTGTGTTCTATGTCATCTCTGGTCGTTTACTTGGCTTTTTAGTCTCAAAGGACGGGATTCGTCTCGACACATGTAAGGTTCAGGCAATCATAAATTTGCCTCCACCTTCGAATTTGCTTCAGATTCAAAAACTCCAAGGGAAAGCAAACTTTCTGAGGAGATTCATTCCAAATTAGGCCGAACTTGCTAAAGGTTATACACGTCTATTGAAAAGGGAAGTGCCCTTCATCTGGGATCAGGTTGCGCAAGCTTCCTTTGATGCTTTAAAAGAATCTCTAATGAAAGCATCATTAATGTACGCTCCCGATTATCAAAAAGACTTTAACCTGTATCTGGCTGGAGCAGATACATCCATCGCAATGGTTTTAGTTCAAGAAGACAACGGAATTGAACATCCTATGTATTATTTGAGTAAGAACTTAAATGATACAGAAAGCAAATATTGTTATGTTGAAAATCTAGCGCTAGCAGCTGTTCAAGAAATACAGAAATTTCGACACTATGTCCTCTTTCGAAAAACTACCATTCTGTCAGATTTAAACCCCATGACTTATATATTATTGTGACAGCTCCTGGGGAAAAAATATTCAAAATGGATAGAAATTCTACAAGAGTTTGATCTGGAATTCGTAAAATCCAAGTCAAAGAAAGCCCTTGTTTTCGCAAAATTATTATGCGATCTCCCATCGTCATCCAATGATGAAACATCCGAAGAAACTATCGTGGATGAATCTTTTTTTTTGATAACTTCAAGCAATCCATGGTATGGAGATATAATCATTTATCTCCAAACCCAAAAATATAGGCCTAATACCTCCCGCTCCGAACAAAAACGTATTCAATACCAATCAGAAGACTACATGATCGTCGGTGATACACTTTACCGTCGTGGTGTCGATACAGTTATGAGGAGGTGCCTCATCCATGAGGAGGCCGAAAAAGTCCTGAATGATTGCCATTCAGGCGCGTGTGGGGGGCATCAATCCGGTTACGCTACGGCGCAAAATTTTTTACAGGCAGGATACTTTTGGCCAACAATCAAGGAAAATTTTAAGGATGGAAAATTTTCTTGAATTTTAAAACATTGGCGAATCTCACTAATCCCTAATATGAAAATTATAAATCTTTATTGATATATTTGTAAAATTATTCAAATTTATAATTATTTTATATATAGTCTCTATATAATGTTGGAGATTTTTAAGGTAAAATAATTTTATATTCTAAAATTTGGGCGAATCGTCTTTTATAAAATTGGAAATTGGCGAATCTTTTTTGTGGAAAAATCATGGAAAATTAGCCCACTGGGCGAACATTAGCCCCTAAAATTTTCCATGCCAACAATGTTCAAAGATTGCATAACTGCAGTCAGAAGTTGCCATGCCTGTCAAATTTTCGATAGCAAAACCAGAAGACCACCCGCACCTCTGCAACCAATAGTTGTTGTTGGGAAATTCGCCAAATGGGGCATCAATTTCATGACATGTAACCCTACCTCGACCGGGGGCATGGGTATATCATAGTCGTAGTTGACTATTTTACCAAATGGGCCAAGGCGATGCCTACATTAGATAACACTGGTGAAATAGCTGCCCTTTTCTTTTTCAATCATGTAGTCACCAGATTCGGCGTCCCACAGGCTATAGTCATAGATCATGGATCGCCATTTCGCAATCACATGATGGTCAAATTAGTTGCCAAATTAGGGTTTTCGCATTGACAGCTCTACTCCATATTACCCACAAGCCAACAGACAAGTTGAAGAAATCAACAAGGTCCTGAAGCGCATATTGCAAAGGATGATTGGAGTTCATAAAAGGAGTTGGCACCTGATCCTGTACTCAGCCTTGTGGGCATACCGAACATCAGTAAGGAATGTGACTGGGTTTACATCTTTCCAACTGGTGTATGGCCTAGAAGAAATCTTCCCAATTCAGTGTGAAATCTCGTCCCTCAAACTCGCAATCGACCTTCTCCCCGGAACTTTAGAAGAGGAGGCTCGTTTCTTGGAACTAATCCAATTGGATGAAACCCGTCGTGATGCTGCTTTGGCTAACGAAGCCCATAAGAAACAAGTCAAGTCGCAGTTCGACAAGAATGTCAAACCCCGTGTCTTCTCGGAAGGTGACTTGGTCTTGCTTTATGACCAAGAATCCGATAAATTGGGAGAAAGTAAATTAAAGTCTTTATGGATGGGCCCCTATATTGTTAAGAGGGTATTAGCAAAAGGAGCCTACGAGTTAATGGATTATGACAGGATTCCACTGGCACAACCCCGTAACGGATTGAACCTTAAGCGTTACTATGCATGATTCAGTATGGTAACATATATGCTTTTGTTACATTTTTGTTTTCGCTAAAGTATTTGTTTTGGTCAAGTAAATCCGCTTTTTACATTTGTCGTAGATGTTGAACCTATTGGAATCATTTGTTGGATATGTCGACGAAGCAAGTCATAGTTCGCGGAACCTATCTTCTGCGGCCTGGGCCATTTTTGATCCAAGTGGCGAGTTAGTAAGTTTCAGAGGGGTATGTATTGGTTGATCAACGGATAACATCGCTAAATATAATGTGTTGATAGAACTTCTCTCTGAAGCCATCAAACATGGCATATGCCGACTGGTCGTCAGGCTAGACTCACAGCTCGTCATACTACAGCTCATGGGTATCTACTTTGTCCTAAATCCAGCTATCTATCACATGTTCCTAAGGGTCAAGATTTTGGCAAGGCAATTTGATTTTATTCAATATCAACATATTTCCAGAGGCTTAAACACATTAACTAACTCAGTAGCAAATTATATTTTAGACAGACATTTGCAACATCTATAAAAAGAAGCATCTCATCAATATTTGCGTCAGGATCATGCAACTTAACCAAAATAAAACTCCGAAAATCAAAAATATATATATAACTGTTTATGGTTTACACATAATTTTCTGTAACCAAGACAAAATTGGTCAAATGACCCAAAACTCAAAACTCTAGGGGGAACCTTAGTCTAATGATGCTCGTGATAACAAGTCACCGCGTGTGAAGTCATGCATAAAAGCCTAGGCCATCATCTTGGCACACCAGTAGTATGTCGCTGCAACCTCAAAGGCAGCTCGTCAGTCCTCACATCTGGAATACCGAGAGTGAGGCCCTTGACCTGATTTTGTAATGCTGAAAGAGTCTCGGCCACATCAAGGTCGCGAAGGATGGCCCTTCCAACAACCTCTCCTGCTGGGGTGGCAGCTGGCACTCTTAGGCGTACTACTGGCCGAACAGGACCAACATCTGCATGAGCACATGAGTTCTGATTAGTCTTGACAGAGTAAAGCACAAGGACATTATAAAAGGAAAACGATAAACATAAATATCGTCAAGAATTTACCAATGGCACCCCACTGTTCGCCAGCCGGCAGTACCAAATCTCGGTCACCCCGTAAGACCATACCAGCATATGGATACTCGGAATAAACCATCTCCTGACGATCAAACCACCCGAAGAAGGTATCAGAAAAGGAAATCTAAGACTGACCAGCATACCTAGACATATGGTCGACCCATCTTTGCATACATGGTTCAATCGGTGGAGGTAAACCGAGTGCAATATACTGCGGCTGCATCAGTGGTATCTTTTCCAAGGTGAAGGTGGTCAAAATGGAACCGTATCCAAAGTTCTTCAACCTCCTGCTTTACACATTGGTAAAATGTTCTTTCATCACAAGGAGTACTGCGTCACACCAGTTGAACACCTTCGGTTCGAGACATTCCAAGGAGTACTGCATATAAGATCGGTTGGCCACATGAAGAGCCGCACCACTAGCCATCCTACCAAAAGTGAACAGAATGGTCCTCAAAGACCTGTCAGTGACATCTTGAATGATGATCTTGTCGTCTTTACTCGACTGAGATCCCTCTCTACAATACTTGTGAACATAATCTCTCACAGATTCACCCCCACGAGCCAAACCTGATAAAGAGATAGGGGCATCTCACCTCGATAAGCCGGTCAAAAAATAGATGTCAACTATAGTCAAGGGGATGGATTTGCCCCTAATCTAGAACACCTGGCTGGTAGGATCCCAAGCATCGAGCAAATACTACAGCAAGTTGATTTGCTGTCTCATGCTAGAGATGCAGAAAAACTTCAACAGGCCACAGTTCCGCAGTGTGTTTACTGTAACCGGATCGTGTAAAGCAAGCATGTCATCTTCTTCATGCTCACGTTCTCGTCATGTAATGGTCATCTTGCTCCAATGAATATCTGAAAACAAACAAGAGAAGAGTTAGATCCTGATTTGGTGAGAAACAGACAAAATTTCCATCAAAAAACTGTGCATAAATTTCCTTCCTTGTGCTCATCGCACCTACAGTAGTGTTCTGGGTGCATTGCATGTCAACTGGCCAGTGGACAGTCTAACATCCAACACACCTTTCGATGCATAAAGGGTGTGATGGAGCTAGGGCGAGTTTTTCAAACCCCAGAGGCTCAGAAAAACCAGAAATCAAGCTCAGAATGCAAAATGGAAAGGATGAAATGAAAGAGCTCAGGTTTAGCTCCTACGTGGTCCAGACGGCGCTGAAAATCGTCCACAGAATCTCTCGAAATCAGCTGATGAAAATCAAGGGGGAAAGGCACCTCCAAAGCTCCAACAAGCCAAAGTTCAAATGAAATGGTAAAATGAGAGGTAAAAGCACTTTTAAATTACTTTTACGTAATTTGAGTAAAATATTAGTGTCTTAACTCATTTTTCAAACATATATTGTTCATTTCTAACTAGTTTGATGAAGCAATTGAGCATGTGAAAGAACAAAGCTATTAATGGTAAAGTCAAAAAATCACCGTCAAATCGAGTAGTTTTAACGCGAACTTCATGCTCGTTAAAAAATAAACATAAGCAATGAGCAAATGTTTCCCCCAGCATTTAAGCTCAATAAAAAATGAACCAATTCCCGGTAAATAACCATCGTGAATGTAGTACTTCAGCCTTTAAATCATTGGTCGTGTTCTCATCATCACCTCCACTCTGTATTGGCCGATCATTCACCTCCATTTGATTGTTTACCCCTTTTGAGGAACAACTGCGAAGAGTGATTCTATTAGCCATCCTTGTAACACTGTCGTGATTGGAAAATTCCAAACCTTACCTGGAATCAGCTACTACCCAATTTTATCACTCGTTCCTCAAAGACGAGTCTCCTTTAAGCTCTTTTCAACTCACTTGTAAAATATGAAAAGATTGCCAAGCCATTGGCCTCTCCAGCTCGTTAAAGGGACCGGAAGTTCTATCCCTCCTTTAGATTTTAATCATTTTGGACCTGAGGGATTATTACACAAAAAGATCGAGCGCTTGTTTTATTCGGCTCGTTAAATGTATCGAAAATTCATCCCTTCTGTATTGTTTCATACTTTTTCGGACTTAAGGGATTAGATGATGAAAAAGGATTTTTGGAGTTTCCTTTACGTCCCTTTTCAAACTCTCTAAAATTAAAAAGGATCGAGTTATCTTTGTCGTTAAACTCGTTAAAACCTAATAGCGACAAACTTGTCCATAGCAGACAAGAACGAGTTTCACTATCACTAGGCTTGTTAAAACATAGCGATGGGTTTGCCCGAAGGGCAAATTATTAAACAAGCATATGTTATCCTCCTCAAGCTCGACAAAAATAAAGAGGTACTGGTCAGCAATGACTGGGGAAAAATTGGGAAGAAAACTTGAAGAAACTTTTTTGGTAGCAAGTCGCTCTTGAACATGACACTTTCACTCCGCATCCAAGTCGGGTTGGGTTGTTTCATTCACCGGTCACATCACCATGGTCACATCACACCATCCACATTTAGAGTTAATGCTACCAATCCATCATGTTAGTGTCACCGATATGTTCAAGAGAAGTCACTCAGAGAATTCACCTATGTCTCACCCGTTGCAATACATTTACGCTCCATTATTTCATGACCCCCACCCTGAACCTTATATCACCAGATCATTTTCACCTCCATTAAAATCATTTGCTCCATTCCGTGTCATTGATGTGGGATTCATTAAGGCCCTCCTATGACAGATCGCTTCTTGTCGACATCAGCTCATTATCCAAGAAGTCGATCTAGGGACACCCCTTTCAGTACTTTGAAGCTTGCATGCCTTAATGGCAAGTTTCTCACTTCCCGCGATAGGTTTACATCAATGTCCTTCAACCGAAAGATTTTGCGTGGTGTTCGACACCAAGTCCCTTATTCACACCACGTGAATTGTACCGTAGTACCTTGAGGATCATTATCATTATCGGTGATTCCTCTCGCTCCTGTTAACAGCTTACATCATTGGCTGGTAATCAGGCGACGTCTTTCCATGTTCGACTCCAGAACATCTCTCACATAGATCGACTTGTACTTTGAGTGAAGATCTAACGAGATTTAAGACCCCGGATCTAGTGTCATCCATCGGGCTGCGATATATATTCAGGAAAATAAAGACATCAAATTTACATCATTGCTGCACAGATAGTCATCCAATCTATGGGATGATGGCTCCTCCAAAATCATTAGTCTACACTCAGACGATTGTCTGTCCTATGTATATGAAAATGAATTTATAAAGCTGAGCATGGGAATGCTTGCCTCAGCTAGATCAAGAAAATATTATGAAGATAATGTATTGTATTGTATCTTATTACAGGTCTCCTCCCACTTGAAAGAACTTCGGATCCTCATGATAAAGCATTTCACCTGACATCAAAAAAGATTAACGACCTCATGCTTTAGGGGGCAAGTGTTATAGACATTTTTGGGCACTGCAGCGCCAAGCATAAAATTTCCATAAACCAAGGGCTCCTAAGTCCCTAAAAATGTTGTTCCAACCCCTAAAGGAACAAGGTCAACTGATTACAGCTTCTCCCAGAAGTTCTCCATGAAAAACTACTCAGAACTGGTCAAAATGGGATCATTTCACCTACTCCATAGGCAAAGTGCATTGCATCTCACCTAAGTACACTCAGTGGGTGTGTTTCATTTCAAAAATCCCTTCTATGGGGTGCGATGGGCGAGAAGAGACAAATGGCAGTGTCAATCCGCGAGGTGGAGAAGCATGGAATCTTCCAGAAACTTCTCCTGTGACACTTGCCTCTCTGAATTCGACCAAGGATGAGTAAGAGATCATCAATCTCCAAGTGGAAGCAAGAACTATCAGAGGGAAGACACTAATCAAATGACAAGCTGACTCATCTCCCTTGCAGACATCTATATATGGATCCCTCATCCCAGAGATCTAGAGGCTGGAATTTTGCATCTTGTAAGGAATTGTTGTTGGTTTCTTGAGGCAACATCATAGTGTTGGGTGATGTAAGCTTTGCATGAGGTGAAGAAGGGCTCACTTGCTGAGAGGATGATGTTGGGTCAGAACAACTGGTTGTAACTCTCTTGGCTCTTTCTTGATTATCAATAAAGCTATTCAATTTTTCCTCCATACTCTTGTGTCATTTATGTTTTATGCATTTGTATGGTCAATTTACATCTGGTCCTAGATTGTTTATGATAGTAGATCCATGTTCTCATATAGTGTTACGCTGCTTTGATTCTACAGGTACTCTGTGAAGCTGGGTATACCAGAAAACAAGTAGCAAAGGACTATCAGAAGAGAGAGGAATCGAGCAAGGAGTCAAGCACAAGACAGAGGTTAGTCTCCTTTATTCTTCTCTCATCTATCCTCCATAAAGGAAAACAAAAGTAGTTTTACTTTGTTTGTTTCTAAAGTAGCTACCACGCCTTAGTGGGATTAGCAGTTCTACATAGACACTTTTCTCTGTAACAAGGTCGTCTATAAATGATACATAATACACAGACTTACCCAGTGATGGAACCTTCACAAGTCCAAACACATCACTATGCACAAGTTCTAATATTTGTTTCACTCTCTTACCACCAAAGGGGAAACTCACCCGATTTTACCTCCCATATACACAATTTTCACAGAAATCAAAATCCATAGAGCTATTACTCATACCTTCTATCATACATTTACCATGAAGTATTCGAAGGCCCTTCTCTCCAATATGTCCAAGCCTTTGATGCCACAACATGGTTTTCTCTCGAGAGACCACTAGATTTTCTACTCCTCTTTGTGGAACCACAAAACTATTGCACCCATCAACAACAGTGCTACCTTGCATCTTGTACAATGTTCCAATTCGAACTCCCAACATCAATATCAGTGCTCCCTGAACCATCTTGCAGGTATCCTTCTCACACATTGTTTTACACCTGCATCATCCAGTTTTCTTACGGAAATCAGATTTCTGGCCAATGCAGGAATATGTAGAACACCCAGAAGTGTTATAACCCTTCCACCTTGCAACTTCAACTTTACTTTTCCATGACCAATGATTCTAGCCTTCCTGTCATCCCCCAAGAAGACATCACCACCATCATATTTATCATACTCACAGAACCACTCTTTGTGGAGAGTGAAGTGAAAGGATGCACCTGAGTCAATCAACCATGCCTCATGATCTACATGTGTACTTGAAGAAGCCAAGTACACATCCCCACCTTCATCTGAGGTTGTTTTCACCTCTACAAAAGGAGAATCATTAGATTCCTTTCCTTTGTGGGGAGCTTTATATTTACAATCCCTTTTGTAGTGCCCATCCTTTCCGCATTTCTAGCACACCACCTTTACAAATTTTCCTGGAGATTTAGATCTCCCACTCGATGACTTATTTTTGTTTTTGTTCTGGGACCGTCCTTGTACAGACAAGGCATCACCATTCTGGCTTTCCATATTTTTCCATCTCATCTCCTCCGTCAGCAAGGATGAGACTATTTGATCAAACTGTAAGGCAGTTGCATTATTACCTATTGCAATAAGTAGACTATCCCATGAATCTAGTAGAGAACACAACAAACTGATGCACTTATCTTCATCTGAAATTTTAATATCAACAGATAATAATTGACTTACCACAGTATTAAATGCATTCAGATGTTCTATCACCGAGTCTCTATCTTTTATCCTCAGGTTATGCAACATTTTCAATAGGAACAACTTATTCACTAGAGACTTAGATTGGTACAAAGTCCCTAACTTGTCCCACAAAGCGTTTGTTGTAGCTTCCCCTAATACATTCAACAATACTAAATCTGAAACACACAATCGTATTGTGCTCTTAGCCTTCCAATCGAACTTCTTCCATTCTTAATCAGACACTCTCGTTGGTTTATTAACTAGATTTACCATTACCCACAGATCTTTATCCACCAACAGATCCTCCATATTCAGTTACCATAGCTCAAAACTTTGACCATTAAATTTCTCAATCTCCATCTTTCCACTGCTTTCCATCCTCATTCACCACCAGAATCGATCCCGCAGATGTCCCACTGAATAAGGTCTACTACAGGCCTGAGTGAAACCCCTCAGAAGCAAAGGCATCCCCTTGAAGCCAAAAAAACTCTGATACCAAATGTAGGTTTTAACCCCATACAAAAATTACCTGCATACGAATTCTAAAACACAGAAAATAAACAATGCGAGAGCATCACACATAAAACACATATACACAGATATTTTCCCCTGAATCCCAAAATTGAGACTACCATCTTGATTTTTCATTATTTTCATTTCAATGTTACAATACATATTTATACATGCCAAAGCATCCAATACCATGGACCGAAAACCATTGCGTCCAAAACCATGTACGAAAAATTCATGCACAAAACCATAGGTAGGTCTGCCCAACCTAATATAGGGTCCAAAACCAAAATTTTCCGGGCTGCTACCTGAGACCCCATAGTGTGGGCTTACCTACACCCCTCAAACCCCATGTGACTCGCCCCGCTATGCAATCGGCGCAATGAAGGGGGGCTACGACCCCCCCCCCCTCTAACCCCCCGATTAACTACATGGGCTAGTCGTGGAAAGAATATAACACAACCCAACACCAAATTGGATGGGACAAATTTTGTTATTAACTAGGATGTCTTAGGTCCCTATTCCAAGTGGAATCACTCAAAAAGGCCTCTGTTAACCCATTCTAAAAAAATAAAAAATAAAACATTACTAGTTGAAAATCTAGAAATTCGAGAATTAGTGAGCTAGTAAATCAAAAAAATGCCTAACCAAATCAAGTGAAAATGAAATTGGGTAATTTTTGTTATGAACTAGATTTTTTTTTTTATCTAATGCAAGTGGAGTCAAGTTGATTGAAGCTCGTTAGCATGCTCTAAAAAATAACAGAAATTTACTGTTATTTGCTAAAAAGGAGGTCCAACAATCTAGATTTGGGAATAAGAAGACTAATCCAAGCAACTCAATGATTTTTATGAACTTCCAAATCTTTTCCAAGAATGAAATAATTATTTTTATACTACAAAATAACTTACATGAACCATTTAACTCAATCCTACAACAAGAAATCATAAATACTAAATGCAGAAGTAGAAAGAAATAAAAACTAGAGATGCATGTGAATAAGAAATGAAAAGAAAGAAAGAAATTGATACAAAAGGGATTTGAGGCTCCTGAGATGGCCAAGCCCAAGGAAATTCAGAGACCTATGGAGGAGAACAAGATTTAGAAACTGAACATGACACCAATCTTCATTATTTTCATCAAACGAATTACATCCCTACAAGAAAATACAATGGAGTTGCAAAAATACAAGCTCTCTCCACAATAACACTAATGAAAATCTCCCACTAGAGGCAAATTCAACTTGGTACTTATAAAAAATGATTAGGAATCATTCCCCATGAATGGAGGAAGCTTTCCTCACCAAAATCCCCTAATTAGTGGATCTAGTCCCCAATACTAGGAATTTGCATTAAATGGCAGGGAACACATTCCTAGATTTTCTCAATCATTCCCTAGAGGAAAATTCAACTTGGTACTTATAAAAAATGATTAAGAATCATTCCTCATGGATGGAGAAAGCTTTCGCCAGTGCAATCCCTTGATTAGTGGATCTGGTCCCTTCATTGGTGGATCCGGTGCCTTGATTAGTGGAACACATTCCTAGATTTTCTCAATCACCGGAGTTCCACAATTTTTTCCATAGTTCCATAATATCTTGTTGAATTATTATTTATTATTGATCCTCCAGTAGTAGGGAACAAGTCCCTAAATTATCTCCTCCTCCAACTCTTCATAATCTGCCCAATATTCTCATAATATTCCACAAAAAAAAAAAAAAAAAAAATTGTCACAAATATTCAATTATTCATAAACCTTCCCAATGAATATATTAAAATTAAAAAGAAATTATCTAATGCAAAAATAGAGGCTTAATGTGTTGAAGGATGGTCATAGGCATTAATTTATGTTTTAAATTAGAGGCATGGGCCTTAATTTATGTCTAATTTAGAGCCCCATCCTACCCCCTGCTAAAAGTGTTGCTCATCCTATGAGCAACTTAGTGACCTCATTGTGCCTCATCCATGGCCCTGTTGGCCTCTCTCTTGTGCATTAAGAATCTTGGCTGTAAGTTCTACAAGGACAAGCCAAAAAACATATTTGTGCAAACAAAAATCCTTTTTTCTTGAGACCATTAGTTTTCCTTCTTACCCTTATTCAAGATGGTTCTTGATTGTTTTTTTCAATTTGGCAAGGTCTTCCACACCCATATCAACATTCTGCTACCTTGTTCCACCATTTATTTGCCGAAGGACTACCTCCTGTAGGATTTTTGGGTCACTATAATTCCTACAGGATCATCCTGTAGAAAACACAATCCCTTTGTAAACTGAAGCAATGGAGTCGAAAAAATGACATAAATGGTGGCAGAATGAATAGTAATGAGTGGTAAAATAAAAATGTGAGTGACAGAGGTCTCTTTGTGATCCTCCTTTGCTCTTTTACCATCCTTCTTGCTGACCTGCAAATGGAAATTTCATGAAAATGGATAGGATGCTCTCCTTGTTTTTATTTTCAAGAATGAAATGGGATGGATGAATGATTAATAGATAGTGAATATGAATTGGATGGAGGGCTTGGAGTGTTTTGATGACCTTGGCCTTTGCAAAAATTTCTTCTTTAAACTACTTTCCTCATTCCTTCAAAATCATTACCATTCATAATTTGACTTTTCAATGTTGCATGAGTGAAGGACTAAGTTGCAATCAGCTAGTTGAATGCGGCTGAGACTATTGACCCATCCTTAGATTATAAAACCTCATCTCTCATGCATTGACAACAAATTCCTAACTATAGTATGCTCAAGAGAAGAGGTCAAGAATATTACATACTTGTATCAACCTGATGGTTGTTGGAGAGACATGCATGCTGCTGCTGAGTTGATGTTGATGTGCAGGTGTTGGATGATGATGTTGATGATTCCAATGCTGCTACTAGGCTCTGGAGAAGCTTCTTTGACCTCTATATCTCCTTTAAAACTACTCACTACCAATCCTGTAGGTGTTGCTCTATATGTTGTAGGTTTATAGGACAACAACTTGTTTTGTTCATATCTCCCAAACAGTAGACTCGATTGAGATGAAACTTTTTGATCATGTTGTTATCATCATTATGCACCTCCCCATAGAAAACTTTTTTTCAATGGACGTACGAATTTCGAGAAAAAATAAAAATGGCTGACAGTAATGGAGGCTAATTTCATGGAAACTGTGCACTAGAATTTGCTAAAATTTCTTGGGCATGTTACCATAATCCATATGCATCTCCCCATGAAATAACTTTTTAAATGGATGCACAGATATTAAGAAAATGAAAAAATGGTTGAAGGTGATGGAGGCCAATTTCTTGGAAACCATGCACCGTAATTTTCTGAAATTTCTTGAGCATGTTACCATCATCCATATTCATCTCCCACTGAAACAGTCTGGCAAATGGATGCATGGTTTTCAAGTTATGGCAAAAACAAATTTCTGCTCTATGTATTTTTGTATCCTGTAGTAAAACAGAGCATCCTGTAGTTTTTTAGGACAACAAGGAAAATGAGTAGTAGAAGCTTGCTAATGATGGGTGGATGGTGAAAATAGATGAGGGTGATGGATCGTCATGGCCTTGGCCTTGTTGGAGCATTTGAGCAAAATAGGAGAAAGTCAAAATTTGACTTCTTTTGACTAGGCTTGACCAATTTTCCTTTTGGTACCAACTTGTTCTTATTGCTTACAGATGTTGGAGAGTACATGCATGCATGGAGCAAGGATTCTTTTATTTTTTCTCTTTTTTCTTCTACGCCTACTAGCCGCCTCAATGAGGTTTTCAGCTAGTATGTCTACCTAGGCTCCTCAAAGGAGGTTTTCACCTAGGATCTTCTTTTTTTCTATTTTTTCTTTTTCATTTTTTCAACCCATTGACCGCCTCATGGAGCTTTTCAATCAATGAGCCAATCTGAGGTGCCTCCAAGGAGGTTTTCACCTTAGATTTTTATTTTTTCTCTTATTTTTCAATGTTTTTTCTACCCTACCCTACTTGAAAAACAAAATCACTTTCAAGTATAAAAATACTTCCAATGGAGCCATGGGCACATCAAGATGACGGACAAAATTATGTTGAGGCTTGAAATGTATCCTTTGACATGTACCTGGATTTCATAGACCAAATGATTTGACTTTGAAAGGATCAAGCATAGTTGAGGAAGAATGATGCTGCAACTTAGTGACTATCTCGAACCATATTTCAATATAGTTGTGATGTCCTTGGTCCTTTTGCTGATCTGGATCATCCTTCATGTCTTCTTCTACCATGACATTCAAATATTCCTCTTTTTGTTGATTGTTCTCTTGAATACAGGGAGGATTTGGTGGTAACTATGAGGGAGTTCTCTCAATCTCTTCTTTTGATGTTTGCTCTTCATCAATCGCAGCCCATGGTTCTGTGGTATTCTTATTTGAATATTCTTCTTTTGGATGTGGTACTTCAATGATATCAAGATGATCTCTTTTTTGCAATACTCTTTCTGAGCTATGGTGAATACCATTGATCTCAAAAGGAGATGTTTGGAAGTGTTGTACCTCAGCACTGTAAGTGGGTTGAGCTACTTCAATGTGTGGATTTGGGAATGGTGGTACATGTAGTTGAGTGGGAGTGTATATTTGAGATGGATGTGGATGGGGTTGTGGTTGTGGTGGAGGTGAATGGTAAGGATAACATGGAGTTTGGTATGGAGGATATTAAGGATATTGTGGATGGCTCCCATAAGTTCCTTGCCAACCTTGTTGCCAAGATTGGTTTTTGGGTTGAGATGGCCAATGTTGCCAAGGAAAGGGCATGTTTCAATTATTTTGATGTGGATGTGCATAAGCTTGAAATTGTGAATTAGGCTCTTGCATCATATCAGGCTGAATAGGATTCCATGGTCCTCTTGGAGCTACATAACATTGTTGCATTGGCAATTGAATTGATCCATTGTTCTCTTGGTGAACTTCCTTCAACCTTGGTAATGATAGACAATGTTTAACATCCTATGATTCTGCGACACGAATATCAGCATTTTCATTTCCTTCATCTTGCATTCTTAACATATCTACTTGTTTTGTTAGATTGCTAAGAATTTTTGTTTTAAAATCATCAAACAAATTTCCAAATTTAGCTTGACTTACTGATCTTCATGCTGATTTACCTACTCTTTCTTTCCTCTTGATATGTGTTTTCATGTTTCACAAATTTTATCAAATGATAATTGGTATACATCACCTCTACTCATGGGATTAAGGAGATCAATCCATTCATCCTTAATTGTTCTAAGTAAGAGGGTTTTTAATGTGTCGGATCCTAAATGGTGTAGCTTTGCCCTTTTAACATTATACATGAACCTCTCTATTAGATCCTCTAGACTCTCATCTTCTCTTTGATTCATTCTAAATATTTCTTCTTTAAGGTCATGATCTTTATATTTTTCTATAAATATCTTTTGCATATCATTCTATGATCTTATTGAATTAGTCCCTAAACTCATGAACCATTGAAGATCTCTATCCTTTAAAGTTGTCAGAAACAATCTCAGTTTTTGAGTTTTTAATAGGTAACCATAAGATCTACAAACAATCTCAAATTCAAAGAGAAAGGTTTATGGATCCTCTGACCTTAGACCATGAAGTTTTGGAAGAAAATATGGAGGGATGTTCTTCCTGTGCACACTTCCATCAGTACCTTGAATGGGAAATCCGATAGGATATTCCTCATTGTCATCATCGCCATCAATTTCTTCTACATTCTTTGCCATATTCTTCATCTACCTGCAAAAGGGAATGGCGATATGGCTCTTACTGCACCATGTGATCAAATGGGGCAGTGGGTTGGTGTTGGGTTATTTTTATTTTGTTTTTATGATTAAATGAAAACTATAATACATTGAAATTTTCTACTTTTGAAATTAAATATGCCTAATGAAATTTTTTTTTTTTGTTTTTGCAAAAGTTAAAAAGAAATGAATCGACTAGAGAAGAAAACAATGCATACTTTAACACCTACCCGAAAATGACACCAAAAATTGATGAGCCTTGGTATTGCAATAAGAATGTTGCAACTCCTGAGGCTACTAACTTTAATTATCAACCGAGGGGTTCGTACAAACTTAGAGGTATCAAAACTATATGTGTGGCATACAATGTGTCCTTCCTTTGCTGTCATGATGTAATTGAGCGCATGTATTGAAGTCAAATCCTAAACTAATTGCAAAAAATGAAATGTTCGAAATGGAACATTAACCTATTGCAAGAAAGGATGTACAAGGAAAGAAATTGAAATCAAATGCTAAAAAACACCATTTTTTAACTAACTAAGAAACTATGCTTTGCAATAATGCTAAATTATCATGAACCAAATTCTACTATCTAATAATGGAAGTAAGAAGAATCAAACATCACTAATGTGCAAGTAAAGGGACTGAAATGTTTTTGTCTTTTTGTCTTTTCATGCAAAATCAAGTATGCAAACTAATTTCCTTTGGTGATGTGGCAAGTGAATTTAAGGATGTTGAAGGTTGGATGGAAGGGTTATGAGATGGTTGGAAGGTGTGGGAGACCCTTGGGAGGCTTTTTGTGACATCCTAGATGTTTTCCATCAATTCGGGCTCAAAACATTTTGTTTTAGGAAAACTTGCACGATGTACTAGAAACCTACGGGATGATCCTGTAGGAATTACAGAAAACCTACAAGATGCAGTTGAGATAAAAATGTGAGGTCTTGGAGGTGATGGGAGGCTTAGGAAAGGTGTGTTATGGGTGGATTGGAGTGGGAATATTCCTAGTATCACTCAAAACTCAAAACCAAAGTCGAAAGATGGATGGATTCACTCAAAAATCTTGGAGACGTTTCCTTGTGGAATGATGAAATTGGTGAGCATCCAATGACCAAGAAAATCAAATACAAATTGGATGGGAAAATTTTTTTTATTAACTAGGATGTCTTAGGTCCCTATTACAAGTGGAATCACTCAAAAATACCTCTATTAACCCATTCTAAAAAAATAAAAAAAATAAATCTAAAAAATGCCTAACCAAATCAAGTGAAAATGCAATGGGGTATTTTTTGTTATGAAATATAATGTTTTTATGATCTAATGCAAGTGGAATCAAGTTGATTGGAGCTCGTTAGCATGCTATAAAAAATATAAGAAATTTATTGTTCTTTGCTAAAAAAGAAGTCCAACAATCTAGATTTGGGAATAATAAGACTAATCCAAGCAACTCAGTGATTTTTATGAACTTCCAAATATTTTCCAAGGATGAAATAATGTTTTTGATCCTGCAAAATAACTTACATCAACCATTTAACGCAATCCTACAACAAGAAATAATTAATACTGAATGTAGAAGTAGAAAGAAATAAAACCTAGAGATGCATGTGAATAAGCAATGAAAAGAAATAAAGAAAATGATACAAAAGGGCTCTGAGGCTCCTGGGATGGCCAAGCCCAAGGAAAGACAGAGACCTATGGAGGAGAACAATATTTAGAAGTTGAAAATGACACCAATCTTCATTATTTTCATCAAAAGAATTACATCCTTTCAAGAAAATACAATGGCGCTACAAAAATACAAGTTCTCTCCACAATAACACTAATGAAAATCTCCCCCTAGAGGAAAATTCGACTTGGTACTTATACAAAATAATTAGGAATCATTCTCGATGAATGGAGGAATATTTCCCCACCAAAATCCCTTGATTAGTGGATCTAGTCCCTAATACGAGGAATTTGCATTAAATGGCAAAGAACACATTCCTAGATTATCTCAATCATTGGAGTTCCACAATTTGTGCCATAATTCCATAATATCTTGTTGACTTATTTTTTATTATTGATCCTATAGTAGTAGGGAACAAGTCCCTAAATTATCTCCTCCTCCAACTCTTCATAATCTGCCCAATATTCTCATAATATTCAAAAACAAAAAAATAATATTAGGCACAAATATTCAGTTATTCATAAATCTTCCTAATGAATATATTAAAGTTAAAAATAAATTATATAATGCAAAAAGAGAGGTTTAATGTACTCAAAGATGGTCATAGGCCTTAAGTTATGTTTTAAATTAGAGGCATGGGCATTAATTTATGTCTAATCTAGAGGCTCGTCAGTAGTCAACCTTGGGAATCTGTGTCCATGGATTACATACTAGGCCTTCTTTCTTCTAAGAACGGAAATGATTGTGTTTTCATGGTCACCGATAGATTATCTAATATGGCCATCATGGTAGCCTACAAGAAGAGTATCAAAGAAGAGGCCATTGCTAAGCCCATGTTTGAGTGAGTGTGGGTACACTTTGGGATCCCACAGCCCATTGTCTCAGATCGAGATAGAAGATTCCTGAGTGAATTTTGGTCAAGTCTTTGGTCGATGCTGGATACAAAACTTACTAAGTCCAAGACTTTCCATCCCCAAACTGATTGCCAAATAGAGGTTTTCAAGAGGATGATCGTACACATTCTTCACATGTACAACTCGAAGCATCTACGCATGTGGGATGAAAGTCTCCCCTATGTCCAACACAGCTACAATAGAGCTCTCTACATCTCAACAAGCCACAACCCCTTTCAGGTAGTGCTAGGATTTTAGCCATTATGCCCCATTGATTTGGCCATACCATTTGCAACCACCTAGGTAGATTCAACTCATGTTCAGTTTGGATCTTAAAGGGCTAAGAGCTTCATTGAGCACATTCAACATATCCTCTAATATCTCCATGATATATTGGAAAGCGCCAATGCTAAGCACAAGTAGTTCCATGATCAGCATCAAGTGTGACACAAGTTCTAGGTGGGGGACAATGTTTGGCTACATTTGCAGAAGGAGCACCTTGTTGGACCCCACTGCAAGCTTTTCCCACTCCAATATGGGCCATACGCCATCACCAAGGTTGTCGATGACAATGCCTTCGAGCTCAGCATCCCTCCATTCCTTGGTTTTCACCCAATGTTCAATTTAGATCTCCTTCATCCATACTTTTCACCATTGTTGGACACATCTGACATTGCAGAACAACTCACACCAACAGAGCTCAACCCAGATTGCATGGAATAGGCCACAACTAATCATATCATGGACACATAGATAAATAACGCTCACCAACAGAGGATACAATTATATCAATTTGTAAAAGCAGGCTAACTCCTTCACCAGGGCAAGTGGTTCATGAGGGACTAGGTTCAACAGAAATTTCCTCACCTCATGGAGGCTTTGCACGCAATGGGGACCATCGCTTCTTAAGGGGTGAGGAATGATCTAGGTGGAAATTGGTGGCAAACCGCATATTCCACATAGACCCCTCAGTTAGTTTCATCTATTTCCTTTTTCATTTTAGCATTTACTTTTTTTAGCAGTTTTTTGGGTCCTGCGCTTCTAGAGCAGTTTTGACCCCCTAAACGACGTTTTTTTTGGGGTCCACCCTGGGAAGTTGGATGCCCAACTAACCCCAATGAGGCCCACAAACCCTTGGTGTTACATCTCCTAGGGTTATGGTTTTGGTTGTTTAGAGTTTTCTCATGTTTTCCAATAATAAATAAGCCCTTAAGCCTCATTGCAACATGGTTCAGAGGCATGTAGTTGCCACATCTCTTCTCAAAGATAAGCTACCATCGCCCAAGCTGTCTTATTTCCATTTTTTTTGTGAGCATAGTTCAATATTTTTCTATTAATGAAATGAAGTGTTTTTTTCTTGCATCTCTGTGTTTATGATTATATATGTAAGTTTTTGTGTTCCCGTTTAAGTTCAGAACATTCTTCCAAATAAACCTGTGTATATGTTTTCTTCTTCAGAAACAGTGATGTGTACACACGTATCTACTTATACACAGTCACATATATTTAGGAAATTTTGATTTTTTTCAAAATTTTGCCTCCCGTTGGAGGAGTAGCCTAGTTTTCCTGCTCTTTTAGAGTCATTTGCAGTCTGGAATGGTCTTGTTTCTTGTTGGTGTCAATTTCTTTATCTCATTTTGCAAAAATGTTTTTTCAACCTAGGGTTTGCAATTCTTGGAAGTTTTGTATTCTTAGTTTGGATTGCAGACCTCTTGGTAAAGTTTCTGACTGTTCTATGCTTTTGGAATAGTGATTTGTTTCTCAAGTTGCCTTATAATCCAATCTTTTCACTGCTTCGCTTTGCATTCTTTAAGTTGGCTTATTTAGTTTATTTTTGGTTATTTGATAAAGGTCTTTGCAATTTTGGTTCAGTGAAGGATTTTGGTTCTCTAAAGTCTTTTTGTTTTCTGAATATTTTATGTGTCCTTTAAGTCAAGTTGTTCAAGTGTTTTTGATCTCTTAGTCACTTTTGTCTTATCATCTTAGTGATTATTTATGGCTTGTGTAGTTTGGAGTCTTTTTGCTTGATTTCGATCTTGGGATGATTGGTTTCTTTGCCTTCTTGAAACTTTTACTTGAAGTCCTTAAAAAGAAAAGGAAAAAACATTTGTTTTTTCCTTTTCTTTCTTTTGTTTTTTGGTTTTTGATATTTTGGTTTATCAACAAGTGTATGAATGCTTGCTTGACGTTGAAATTTGCTTCTCTTGGGAGATCTTTTCTTGGATATTTGTTTCTCCTTGTTTGGTTACATTTTGATGATAGGATATTAAAAGAACACATTTGTTTGTTTAGAACATTCCATATAATCTTTCATTTAGGCATTCTACTATGCATTATAGTAGTTTTCATTTTAGGCATTTTAGTATATTTTGATAGATGTTGAATGTTTGAGCATGTTTAAAAGAAAAAGAAAAGAGTTTTTTTCTTTCATAGATTTCTCATAGAACCCTATAGAGATCACTTTTCATTGAAGAAAAAGAAGTTGCATTTGCATGTAGCCTAGTTTTCTATTGGTTTCCTTTTGCGTTAGAACATCATAATTTTCACTTCCACTACTCGTGGCCTAAATAACAAGCAATAAAATAAAGTGCTTAATCTAAAATGAACTATATTTTTCTTTTTTTTTTCGTAGATACATCAATTAGTATAGGGAATTTAGGGCCTTGGAATAGGTGTGTGGAGAGTAAACTATCCTAGGCCACTCTAAATTGAAACATAGAATTTGATTAAAGAGTGCAAATCCAGTCTCGTTAAGTTGTCTGGGAAATATCTTATAACACATGAGTTAAGAAAGAGGACAATTGAATACAGGGAAAGAGAGATACCCCCTATCTTACGTGTTGGATCTCGCGCCCATGAATGTTCCACCCAACTTCTAATTACGAACCAGTGACCTTAGTTTCCTATCCTAGGGACCACATAGGTGACTGTGGGTGGGAGGATGCCCATGGTACCTTAGACAAACATTGCATCACTTTCATAGTACTTCTAGAGGGTTCCCTTATGAAGATCAGGTACTTGCACCAACAACAACTATTGTTTGTAGGCCATCGTAACTGTTTCTGATACCTTCTCTGGTAGGCTTGGGCCATAATTATCCCAAACTATCTTTGGAAGGTCCTTGTTTGGTTCTATCCTTAGGGACTTTTGAGTGAGTGGTTTTTTCTCCTAGATTTCCGTAAGTTGTTATGTTTTTAGTCTTTAAAAGTTCTCTTAATATTTAAAAGTGGTTCACTGACAGGTTCATCGTTCTAGGAGGCTTCATGGGATTTCACCTATGAGTGTCAAACTTTCATATAGTAGTTATGAAAGGCATAGGAGTAGTTATACTAGTGATTTTCAACCAGTAGTAGCTGAAGCATCAATGATTAATCCTTCTTTAGGGGCTCTCATTTCATAGGGTGAACCTAGTGCAGTTCATAAGTTGGATGTAAACACTTTGATCCTTGCTACGGTGCTCTTCCAATCAGAAGGCGAGATTGATATTGAGGACATCTCTAAGTCCCCCATGACTCCTTCAACACCCCTTCCTTCTCACCTTCGATACATTATATCATATGTGGGTACCCTGACTCACAGGCTGATAAGCACTGTTCAGTCTCCTTCTTTTTTCTAGATGGCTAATGTTAATGTCGTAAGTATGGGTACTAATACTTCTGGTGTGCAAAACCCTCCTTTAGTCGTAGGAGGGGGTACTATTGTTATCTCCACTATTACACCTAGTAATGTAATTGTTGACTCTACCTCCATTTCGGGTTTGAGTGGCAGCACCAATCTTCCGCTCATTTCACTGGTGCCTATCCTTTCGGGATGCCATCCACTGGGATTCCCCCGGTTCCTTCAATCTTCTCGTCTGTTGTTTCCACATCTATGACTTCTATGCCAAGTGGTTCAACATCTTTTCAGGTTTTTCTTTTGGAAGTGGTCATATCCGTCCTTGCAATCCATATTTGAACTTAGGACAGTCTCAGAATGTTAATACTTTCCAAGGAGGTCAAGGATATCGAAATACATTTGTTAGTGGTTTAGGGGCTACGAACTTATCCCATCTATTTGGTCAATAGCGGAGTATTCCTTTCCCTTCCATCAGGACCTCACATATATTTCCTTCGCTATCTAGTGCATGGAATCCTTATCAGTAGTTATCCCCTTCTTTCAATTTTTTGTTAGGAGGAAACTATCCTATGTATGGTAACCTTGCGACAGGGGGTGGATACCCTCTGAATAATTCTGGGCCACAAGGGTTTCCTTATGGTTCAGGTCTTTATACGAGTAACTCATGGTAACCTTGTGCCTCTCCAAATCTAGGATACTCTTTTCCTAATGTCGGAAAGTCTGATCTTGGTGGATTGAATTCTCCCACTCCTCCGCACTTACCATTCCTAGAAACTTTAAATTTTATAGATATTTCAAAGTTGACAAACAATATGAATTGATACAATCTAACTTGGCCTTTAGTTCCCACCAAACTTCCTTCTGATATTCCTAAATTTGAAGGGAAGTCTGGCAAGGATCAGGCTGATCATATAACCATGTTCCATTTGTTGTGCTCATCTAACTCCTTGATCGATGATTTGATAAGGTTGAGATTATTCCAATGCACCCTAACTAGAAACATTGTAAAATGGTATATTTAGCTTAGAAATCACTACTGTGTTTTTAAACCACTTTCAGTTGCCTGTCTAATATGATGTTGGAACTGATCTCCTAGCCATTTTTGAACAAGACAAAGCAACTCATATTTTTGACGACATCCAAGAGTGGTACAGAAGGAAGAGGCTCATTGAGGCCTATATCCCAAATGAGTTCCTTCTCGAATGTTTTTTGAAATCTTTGCAGCCAAAAAATTGGAAGTATGTGTCACTCTCTCTAGTGTCCACTGAAGAACATGCCATCTTTAGAGCCCAATAGTCAGAACTCATATATTCTTAGTCTGGAGTCCCTTAAAAGATTTTTTCTGATTCTCCTCAATTGAATATCTATTTAACCAAATCTAACCCAGGACCCCATGCCGACAGAATTGTAGCATCAATCAATAGCAACATGGCTAACCTATTGAATCAATTGCAATATTTGTCTTTACAATCTGCTTCTCCTGCAAGAGCTTCACTGTCAGTGGATATGCCTTCCCAAACTTTAACAGTTAATGTTGTCCAATCCTCAAATACCAAAGGAGACCAAAAATCTAATGGGAAGAGGAAGGAACGTGATAAGAAAAATGATATGGTTGGAAAGGGGAATGCAAACAAGCCCAGTAATGATATTCGAGAGGGAAAGAAGGAATCGAAAAAGAAAGTAAAATTCCCATGCAAATTATGCAATGGGGATCATCTTACCCATGTTTTCCCTAAGATTTAGGATGCTCAGTGCTTGTTAGCTCAACAGGGTTCTTCAAGTTCCCAGGCTTTTTTCATTAACCCTTTTCCCCAAGGGAAACAAATGCTTGATGGCGTTAATGCTGGTACTAGAACCCCCACAGGGGGGAAATTGGAAGGGCATAAATCTACATCGAATGTCTATATGGTGATTTCTCATGTTGTTGTTTCTACAAGACCACATGATTGTTGTGAGCTAAAACCTTCTAAGGCTAAGGTTGCTTCCGATATCCCATAGCCACTCCATATTGAGAGGCTCATAGTTGAGCCTATACCCATGGTGCCGAAAGGCTCTAAAAAATGTTCGACTTTTAATTCCAACACTAGGGTTGCTCAGAACTATTCTATTATCAGAGATCTAGCCCAAATCCCCTGTGTGATGTTAGCATTAGAGGTACCCTAATCGTGTCCTACACAGAGTGAATTTCTAACTAAGGTTGGAGCAGTAGATCCGAATAAATTTCTTGTTATTACATTTAATGTGTCAAGTGATAATAAGATACTCCCTCATCACATGACTTTCTAGATTAAATTTACATATCGGAAAATGAATATATTTCGATCTATAGTTAATGAACGACCTTCCACATGTGCCATTCCGATGTCATGTTAGAAAGCTATGAGGTTTCTAGAAGCTATTCCTTCCTCTACTCTCCGTACTGCATTTGATGGTCATTCTCACAAGCCTCAAGGAATTCTTCCAGCCTTTCTTATCCGTGTTTTGGGAAAGGTTGTCAATGTTGAGGTAGAGATAGTTGATGCCAACCATGATTATAATCTTTTGCTGGGTAGAAATTGGGTTTATGCAATGGATGTTATTGTTTCATCATCGTTTCACATCTTATGCTTCCCCCATGAAGGGAGTATTGTTACAATTGATGAAATGGATTAATCTCTTAACAATCCCAATTTATCTTCTGACTCTACTATCCCCTTGATGAAGAATACCAAGCAACCTATCGAGAATTTGGGAGTTGGAATGTGTTCCTCTGATTGGTACTTTTGATCTTCCTTCTCCTATTGGTCATGTGAATTCCATTTCATCCTCAAAAGTCACTCCTCAAAGAGGTTTTTTCATAACTCATTATATTTTAATCCTTCACCATTACCCCCCTTTACTGCCACATTAGAAGAGGGGCAAGTAGGTGGAATATCATACCCTATATCTATAGCAGAAATCACGTACTGATCTATAGTAAATTCTACAGATTTTGACCCCATTCCTCTCTCATTAGAGGATTTGGATGGTGATATGACTCTAGTCTGGACTATTGACTCTGCTTTGGCTATGGATTGCCTTAACATAGTATTACCATCCAAAGATGCAATCCTAGAAGCAATGACTAGTATAGAAATACCAAGGGATGATTTGCATCATCATATTTTCTCCCTGATTTGCATCAAGTTGAGTAAAATTTGTCCATTCCTTCTTCAATTGGAAGTGTTCATAAAATTCTAAATCCTTTGGCCCCAAAAGAAAAAATTGTTGAAGGTAATATGTCCAATATCTCGAAAACTATTCTGGTGAACATTTCTAGGAATCCGAATATTATAGAGAATATCTTCACAAGAGCAGCATGTTCCCCTAAAGAAATAAAGATTTATGCCGATCTTTTTACGGAATTTCAAGATGTGCTTGCTTGGTCTTATGAATAAATTCCTAGAATCAGTCCATCGATAGTTCAACATGAGATCAAGACATACGAAAATTCTAAGCCTGTACAGAAAAAGCTATGACCAATAAATCTTAGGAAAGAAACAAATATTAAAGCTGAGGTTGAAAATCTACTTAGGGTGGGTTTCATATACCTTGTTCCTCTAACTGAATGGGTCTTGAATCCAACCCTTTTTGATGAAAAGTAAGGAACTATGCATGTATGCATTGACTTTAGGGATTTGAATAAAGCTTGTCCTAAAGATAATATCCCAACTCCATTTATCGATCAGATCATTGAAGAGCGTACTGGAAATGAGGTTTTATCCTTCATGGATGGTTTTTTAGGATATAATCAAACAACTATCAGTCCTGAAGATCAATGCAAGAAAACATTTATTTTCCCCTAGGGTACATTTTTGTACAACAAGATTCCTTTTGGCCTCAAAAATGCTGGAGCTATTTTCAGCAGGCCATGTCTTATACATTCAATGACATGAGGCACATAACAAAGGCATATTTAGATGACTTAGCTACTCGTTCTTCAAAGAGAATTGGTCATCGACATCACCTTTGTTTGTTTTTTAAAAAATGTCATTAATATAAGATCTAGTTGAATCCTAATAAATACATTTGACAATCACATCTGATTGGTTATTGGGATTCATTATGTCCAATGAAGGGATCCATGTTGATCCCTTCAAGGTTGAGGTAATACTTCAGCTTCCTACCCCATCAATGGTTTCTCAACTTCAAAGTCTCCAAGGTAAATTGAATTTCTTAAGGATATTTATCGCAAATTACACTGAGATTACAAAAGGATTAATGTGATTAATGAAGAAAGGATTTCCATTTGTTTGGGATGATTTTGCTAAATTCTCCTTCGATGCTTTGAAAAATGAATTGATCTCTGCTCCTCTTTTGAGTCCACCCAATTATAGAAGGAATTTCCTCTTATATCTCATTGTGGCAATATTAACCATTGGTATGGTTTTGGTTCAGGAAGACAATTCTCTTAGAGAACATGTGATTATTATCTGAGCCAAGGTTTAGTTGGTCTTGAACTTAGGTATTCTCATGTAGAGATTTTCCTTAGCAGTGGTTCACGTTGTCTAGCAACTTCGTCATTATATTCTTCTTAGAAAACCTTTTGTGTTAGCTGATGTCAACCCATTTCAGTTTTTCCTCAGTAGGCAAGTGATTGGGGGAAAATATAATAAATGGTTTGTCATCTTACAGGAATTTGATCTCAAACTTATGTCATCCAAGTCCAAAAAATCTTTAGTATTCGTGGAATTTATTTTAGATTTTCCTTGTGAAGAGAATTGTTTATGAAGAGTCGTCTCCAGATGAAAATATCTTCCTAATCTCTTCACATGATCCTTGGCATGGAGACATCATAGTATATCTACAAACTTTGAAGTTTCCTCAGAATTTTTCGAAGGATGAATGTAGAAAAATGTGTCACCTAGCCAAAAATTATATTATTATTGGTGACACTTTGTATCATCGTAGTATTGAATCAACCATTAGGCACTGTTTAACCTTATAAGAATCTAAGTCTATTCTAAATGACTACCATAGTGGATCTTGTGGAGGTCCTCTATCTGGTTTTGCTACAAGCCAAACAATCTTGCATGTAGGCAATTTTTGGCCCTTGATTTTTAAAGATTGCATGGAAGCGGTCAAAAAGTTCCATACTTTTAAGGTATATAGTTAGAAAATGCGTGCTCATCCAGCTCCACTTTTCCTCGCCATAATTTTCAATACATTCACAAAGTAGCGTATTTATTTTATGACTTATAACCTAGCTTCGGCTAAGGGTCACAAGTACATTATCGCAGCAGTAGACTACTTTATGAAGTGGGCCAAAGCCATGCCTACTTTCAAAAGCGATGGTGAGACATAAACTCTTTTCCTATTCAAACAAATTATTTCACGTTTTAGTATTGCAAGGGAGATTTTCACTGATCATGGTAGTTATTTTCATAATAACATGATGTCTAAGTTGGCTTTAAAATTGGGATTTCGATAGGATCATTTGTCTCCACACTTTCCTCAAGCTAATGTCCAAGTTGAAGTCATGAAAAAATCCTTGAAAACTATCCTACAAAGGACAATCAATAAACCTAAATCCAATTGGTACATCATGCTATATCTTGTGTTTTCATCATATCGTATGTTTGTTAAGACCTCCATGGGTTCTACCCCTTTTCAACTAGTTTACCGTTTGGAATCAATCTTCCCTGTGGAATGTGAGATCCCATCTCTTAAATTAACTGTTGAACTTCCTCCAAACACATCTAGTCTTGAGGAACACCTTATTCATTTGAAACATCTCGATGAGAATCATCAAGATGAAGCCACAATGAATGAGGCTCATAAAAAGAGAGTAAAGGCCCCATATGAGAATATTGTGCATCCTAAGGTTCCTCTAAAGGCGACCTTGTCTTGGTCTATGACCAAGATAAGGACACCTTAAGGGAAGGCAATTTTAAACCCATGTGGTATAGTCCTTTTATAATTAAAAAGGTCTTGAAAAAATGTGCATATGAGTTGGTTGAATTTGATGAAAATGTATCGTCAGAGCCCATAAATGGGTTCTATCTTAAGAAGTATTATGCCTAGGTTGTTGCCTAGCATTTTCTTCGTTTCATAAATATTGTACCTAGTTTTTTATTTCTGTCTCTAGGTCTTGTGGTAATGTTGGCATTTTTTATTTGCTTTGGAACGTTTCGATGGGTGAGCTAGTGTATCTAGCATTAACTGATGGTGATAGTGGACATACTCAGAATTTAGATTCCACTACTTGGGTAATATATTATCCATCTAGTCAGTTGTTAGCCTCAAGATGCATATGTATTGATCTTGCATCCAACAATATGGTTGAATAAAATGTTTCCATTCAATTACTATCTCAATAAATATATTTTTGTATTGAATCTTTAGTGGTTTATTTGGATTCAAAGCTTGTGGTGTATCAATTAAATATCATATTTCATGTGAGAGATCCTTTATTAGATCACCAATTTCTCAGAGTGATATTATTACAAATATCATTTAATTTTATTACTTTTATTCATATTCCACAATCAAAAAATTCATTTGTTGATTCTATAGCTAATCAAGCATTAGATTGGAACATTAATCATTCATCATAGTAAAATAAAAAATATCATAAAATCATATGTCTATATGATCAAACCAACGTGAAAATATCTGTATATAGATAGAAATAATATGTCCAAAATATTACAAAATGTGGACAAATGTACTACAAAATTAGGGCTTAAGCCCGATCATGTCCACAAAGATCAATCATCTAAATCTAAGTTTGTGGGCCCTTCCCTAGATAAGCGTCATGGAAGAAGACGATGGAATTTTTCACCCATCGGAAGAGCTGCACCCACTCTCGTGGTACTCCTACCACTCGCCTTTGTATGGCCTTAGGGAGATCCTCTGTGGCTGCAATGGGAGCCTGGTGAGTCAAACTCTCCAAATTCCTGTGAACTATATGAAGGACTCTCTCGGTCTCAGCTGCTGCTCTCTCCACATCTCTGCCATGATACCTATGTCTAGGTAAACCCTCAGGTATTACTAGTCCAACATCTGCAACATGATCAAATAATGTTGTAGGATTTGTTTTTCACGAAAAAATAATTCTAACTTCTTAATATCATATTAAAAATCCAAAAAATAAAATAACATAAAAATATAAAAACAAATTTACCCATCTCGCACCATGCAGTGCCCTCAGGAAGGGTCAGATCCGGGTCCTCTCGATAGACTATGCCTGCATAGGGGTATTCATCTATAGCTATGACTTGTTCCTCCCACCAAAGGAAGAACTCGTCATCAAATGCTGCTCAGGTGACTTCACCCCCACCTACTCGCCTATTCATGTCTCCCCGTTTGGCCATCCTCAGATCCTTGGGACTGCTAAAGGTGGTTGACACTCTGGGTCAGAGTGATGATACTCTCTCAAATAAAAAGGAACAAAGTATGCTACCAAAGCTGAAATTCTTATTTTTCCTTCGTCTCACTAGATACATTTTCTTCTTCATACAAGTTGAGAGCCATGTACACCAATCAAATACTTTCGAACGAAGGCACTCTACTGCCAAGAACATGGCAGGTCAAGAGGCCTGATGTAGAGCTACCGATCCTACCACTTTGACCATGGTAAAGAGGATAATTTTTATTAGTAGGCTTCTCACGTTCTTGATTGGAATTTTAGACCCGACTTTGTACGTCCCAGGTGTACAGTCGATATCTACATAAACAAAGACATTTAGGCCTCCCCGGGCCCTCACTTTTAGATAAACTGCATCCCCTTTTTGGGAAAGTCATGTAATGAACTAAATGTCTTCTACATCAGTTTGTAAAGACATTTTATCGATCATGAAAACCTCCTGCTCTGGATCCCAGTAATGGACAAGCATATCTAGCAACTGAGTTTGGGTTTTCATATTTGACATCATGAAAATTTTGAGAAATCCACATATTCTTAATGCATCCAATGCCATTGGATCCTCTAAAACCTCATTGTCAACTTCACTATGCTCCCTCTCCTTCCAAACAATTTCCATCCTGCAAATTTAAGAAGATTCATCCATTAAAAATTAGAATTTTCAATTTTTTTCTACGCATAACTGACTTCTTTAAATGACAGTTGCATGTACACGTATCTTTGCCTTTGAAAACAAATTCAAAAAAAAATTAATACGGTGAAAAATCGATTGAATCTATTAAAAATTCATAAATTAGATGACATTATGGATTTAGAATTACTTGGAAGCCTTCGGTTGATGAATTGGTTGAGGAAATAGTGAAATGGAGTTTCCCAAACTTTCCTCCCAAGCTTTCAAGCTCTCACCACTTGCAAGTTAAAATTAATTTTTGTGAGTTGAAATGCCTTTTCATATTAAAATTTTAAGAACCCACTTTTATAAAGTTCATAATTTTTAAATTTTATTATTTCATGAACTTTTTAACTTTTGGCTTGAAGTGTTGGGGAAAGTAGTTTTCTAGGGTAAATGAAGACTTTGTGAGTTTTTTTTTCAACACTTTGACTCCATGATCACAAACCTATCATGGAAAGTATCGTTTTCGTCACTAGCATATAGGTTAGGACATAACACTTTTTCCACTGCATTATGCATCTTAACCTCATACCATGATATTTTTTGATAGGGTGGACCCCATTATGTTGCAATTTTCAAGTCACTTTCACTAGACATCTAATATAATTGTAACATAATGGTAGAGCCATTTCTCACATGGGCTTCGTAGTTAGATCCTCACTAGTATATGTTCCCATTGATCTGAATTTAAACAGGAACACAACAAATTACAGATATAACCATAAATACATAGATGCAATAGAAATAGCACTTCCTTTGATTAATATCAAATAATGAAATATTCTTACAAACGATATGGAAATGAAACTAGCTCGGTGATGATAGCTTATCTCTGAGAAGAGATGTGGTGGCTACATGCCTTTGAACTACGTTACAATGAGGCTCAAGGTCCTTTTTATTATTGAACAATAAGATAAAACCCTAAAAAACCAAAACCTTAACCCAAGGAGATGTAACACCGAGAGTTTATGGGCCCCATTGGGGTTAGTTGGGCAACCAACTTACCAAGGTCGTGACTTGGTCATATTATCTTCGTTTGAAGTGCATGATACCCCATTAGAAAGATCTCTCCAAGGACTATGAAAAAAAATGACTCAACAAAGGTCATTGCCGATAGACCAAAAAAACATCGTTTAGGGCCTTAAAATGGCTCTAGAAGTTTAAGACACAAAAAACTGCTAAAAATAGTAAATTGTGCTACAATTAAGGAAACTGAAAATCTAAAAGAAATAATGGTGGTGGTCCAAGTGGAATTGGTGGGTGGCCACCAATATCCACCTAGATCATTCCTCCCCCCTTAGGAAGCAATGGTCCCCATTGCGTTGAGATCCTCCATGAGATGAGGAAAATTCTGTTGAAATTGGTCCTTGGTGAACCACTTGCCCTAGTGAAAGAGTTAGCCTACTTTGACAACTCGATATAATTGGATCTTCTACTAGAGATTGTTCTTGATATGTGTGTTCATGATCTGATCAGTTGCATCTTGTTCCATACAATCTGAATTTGACTTTGTTGGTGTGAGATGTTTTGCAATGTTTGATGTGTCTAGTAATGGCCGAAAGTATGGCCAAAGGCGATCCACATTAAACATTGGGTGCACGCCAAGAAATGGGGGAATTCTAAGCTCAAAATGATTATCTCCCACAGCCTTGGTGATGGTGTATGGCCCATACCGAAGCGGGCAAATCTTGCGGTGGGGCCCAACAAGGCGCTCCTTCTACAAATGTAGCCAAACTTTGTCGCCTACCTAGGACTTGTCTGGAACCTGATGCTGATCATGCTACTACTTGTACTTGGCATTGGTTTTCTCCAATATGTCATGGACCTATTGGCGGATGTGTTGAATATGCTCAATGAAGCTATTTTCCTTGTTGGCTTCGGACTAGACATGACTTGAATCTCCCTGAGTCCCTGCAACTGGTATGGCCACATCAATGGGACATAGTGGCTAGTCCCAAGCCCAGCTAAAAAGGGATGTGGCCAGTTGAGTTGTGGACAGCTCAATTGTAGCCATGCTCGACATAAGGGAGGCTCTCATCCCATTTGCGTGGATGCTTTGAGTTGTACATGCAAAAAATGTGTACGATCATCTTGTTGACAACCTATGTCTGGCCATCAATTTGGGGATGGAAAGATGTGTACTTAGTGAGCTTGGCATCCAGCATTGACCAGAGACTAGATCAAAATGTACTGAGGAACTTGTTGTCCCAATCCGAGATGATAGACTGTGGGAGCCCAAAGTCTACCCACACTCATTCAAAGAAGAGTTTAGCAGTGGCTTCTTCTATCATACTGTTCTTCTAGGCCGCCATTATGCCCATCTTCAAGAATTGGTCAACAACCACAAAAACACAGTTGTTTCCATGCTTATTATAAGACATGCTTGACATGTAATCCATGGATATAGATTCCCAAGGTCGACTAGGGGTAGGCAGCGAAGTATAGAGACCTTGGTTCTTGATGGTCGGTTTGGCGATGGCGCAGACAATGCATGATCTGATGTACTTCCCGACATCTTGTCGAAGATTCAGCCAATATAAATACTTCTATAGTATTGCCACTGTTTTCTCGACCCCGAAATTCCCAGCAGCGTGACTGTATTGTGCTTCCAAAATCATCTTCGCACACTCGCTTGAAGGAACACAAAGGTGTCCCACATGGCATAAGAAAGCATCTTGGAGGTGAAAACCTAGAAGTTGTTGACCCCCGAGAGCATAAGGCATGTGTGGCCAAATTTTGGGTTGATTTTGTAGATAAGTGGTCAATTAGAAGTCTTGTGCCCCGAAGATTTGAGCACGGTAGTTAGTGACATGATCGGTGGTCGGTTGACATAGTCTCCAACATTATTTGTGTTGCCCTTCTTGTACTTGATATTCAAATGGAACTGTTGCATGTATGTGGGCCACTTTTGATGGTGATCATTCTACAACTTCCCTTACATCTATATGAATTTCAGGGGTTGGTGGTCTGTGTGGATGACCGTTTTCTTCCCCAAAATGTAATGCTTCCATTATCGGCAGGCTTGCATAATGGAATACATCTCTTTATCGTAAGTAGGATAATTCCAAACCGTGTCTAAAAGTGTCTCACTGTGATATGCCACTAGATGCCCCTGTTGATTAAGGACTACCCCAATAACATAGTCAAAGGCATCTATATCAATCTCAAATTGTTGTTGCAAGTCGGGTAATGTGAGCACTAGTGCAGAGCAGAGGCGATGTTTCAACTCTGCAAATGTCTTCTATTAAGATTCAGACCAAACTAATTTTTCTTTTTCTCCTCCTTTGGTGACTTGACTCAAGGGCCAAGTGATATGAGAGAACCCCAACATGAACCTAAGGTAGAAATTGGCAAGATTGAGAGAGCTGCAGAGCTATGTCAGAGTGGTTGGTGCTGGCCAATCCTGAATGACTTAGATCTTGGCTCGATCCACATGTCATCCATGAGCATCATGAAGGTTGTAGGAGCATTCGTCAACCTGAAAGACGTAACAAACCATTCGTAAAGGCCCTCCTTAGCTTTGAATGCAGTCTTCCACACATCGGAAAGTTTGATTGGTACCTGGTGATATCCGAACTTCAAGTCGATCTTGATGAAATATTTTTCTCCCTTGATTTGGTCCAAAAGGTCATTAATTTATGGGATTGGGTACCTATTCTGCATAGTGATATTGTTCAACACCCAATAGTCAAATCTCCAAGTCCCATCCTTCTTTTGTACCAATACGATCGGGCTCCCATAGGGCAATGAACTCGGTCGAATGTGACCTTTCTGCAGTACTGTTACACTAAAATTTGTCACAATGACTATTTGCAGTCAGTATGGCTCCATCAATTGTCATACTGTCCTCCTTGGCAAGTCTTATACCTCTTCTCCTCATGTCAAACTCCAAGAAAGAGAGAAAGTCTTTAAAAAGTCAATATAACTCTGGTTACGCAGTTTCTGTTACCCTTACCTGCGTGTACGCACCTCAAGTTCATAATACCTGCGTACTTGTACGCTCTATATATAAAGGGGTGGGTGCGTACTCCTGTAAAGGTCAAAAGGCACAAGTTTTACTTCAAAAACGTTACTTGTGGTCAAATCTAGAGCATTCTAGAAGATGGTTTGACGTGGATTGAGCGCCTCCAGATGGTTCATGCATCCCAATAAAAGAGGAACTTATCCCATCAAGATGGGAGCTATCCCTTTGAAAGAGGGGCTTATCCCATTCATGATGGACCTGTTTAACTTCCTCCAAAGCATTATAAATACAGGCATTGGGCCAGAGGGAGGAGAGGTTGAAAGCTGAACATTCCTAAGGGTAGATGCTGCTGAAATTAGGACTCCCTTATAGAGCTTGAGAGGAGATATTCCAATCCTTTCTTAGCTTCATTTGGAAGTGGGTGAGCTGATCAAAGTAGAGGGGAACTCTTGCTGGACCCTGGGAGGGACCTGCACAACACCAAGGCACTGGTTGTAAGGTTTCTTTTGTTTCCAATTAATACAATTAAGTTCATTTTTCTCAACAAGTTGTTATATATAATTTGTTTCATAAACTCCTTGGTCTTTATGATGAATATGTTTTATTATATGAGTTATTAAAGTGCTATGTAATCGTTTGCTTGTTAGTGAATGCAGGCTTCAAGGAGAAGGAGCTCATCTGGATCGGAGAGGCTTGGCTGCTACAAACAGTGTTGGACTAAAGGTAAGACTTGAACACCTGGTTGCTTTTATTTTAAATTCATATTTAGGGAAAGATAGTGCTTGATTGTTTTGTTTGTCACTAGAAAGCCTTAGCTTCTAGGGAGGTCGGTTTTGTTCGCAAAATTGACTCTTTCCGCATGACAAAATGGCGACTCCACTAGGGAATCCATGGATTTGATTGATTTCTCTTTTGATTGATACTGTGATTTGAGAAAATCTGATTTCTTTCTTGTTTTTGACTGATTGACTGTGAATTTGGGTGGAATAGCTTAGGGTTGAGTTAGTTTTTATTTTTCTTGATTTTGAGATCAGTACGCACCCTCTGCGTTAAGAACAGTGCGTACCTGTACGCACTTCTGCTTTGTACACAGAGCGTGGCCACACCTGTGCAAATAGGTTCCCTGCGTACCCTGTCAAAAGTTTAGAAATTTTCCATTTTTCCTTTTTACCTATTAGATTTTGTTTTTAGCTTATTTATTGTTGCCCGGATCCACTGGTTACCTGTCAAAAGTTTTCATCTAAGCTTGTTTCATTAGCATCAAGGGTTTTAGTGAAGTTCATAGAAATTCTAGCCCTAGGTTTGATTTTTGTGTTGGTCTTGTAGTGACTCTGGCTTTAGAAGTTGTAAAAACCTTGGATATCCCTGGTCTTTTCAGTCTTCTTAGGAGTCGGAGCATTCGTAAAATCCACCTTTGTGAGAAACCTACCGTTGTGTTGTCTCTTTGCGGAATTTCGAGAAGGCTTGTTTATTAAGCTGTGAATTTCATTCTTAAGAAAAAGAACAAAAGCTTTTTATTTTTGTTTTTGACTGATTTATGATTCTGCATGAATTATTCCTTGGTTGAATTGTAATCGAGTAAAACATCCTGGAATTATATTTTGTAGGCTTTTACCTCATTAGATTTGCTTTTAGGTAAATTTCTCTTAGATTTTCTTTGAGATAAATTTCTTTTAGATTTTCATAGATTTTAAAATTGTGATTTTTGTTAAGTAGTTTTACATGCTTTGTTAAAATAAAAAAAAACTATTTTGGAATTGATTTGCATTAGTTTTTCTTGATAAGATTAGTGCATTAGAGAATTTGTTATATTTTCTCTTAGTGATCAATTTTTTGCATGGTTGGAAGTGAATGGAAACTCTCTCCTTACTTTAGTTAGGATTCATTGAATTGAAAGGATTACATTATCATATTCGATTGCATTCAGTTTTGAGTCGGGTCATAACACCATTGGTTTCGTATCCATTTACCCCTTTGAGTAATAACAGCCTAAATAACACAGCGCTTAATTAAAATTCATCTAGTAATTTTTACATTTCTAGGGCTCTGATACACCAACATAGCTTAGGCTAGTGTCTTGGAGTAGGAGAGTAATTAACTCTCGAAGACAGTAAAACCAAACAAGTAGCTTATCTTGCCGTAGGATAAATCCAATTGTTACATTTATACTCTGGGAAAGCTCCTCTTAAAGGAGAAGCACGAGATCGTGTCCGAACCAGTGAGGGAATCAATCATCCTTCATTAGGAACAACGCCAGATATGCACGTACTACAAACGGTAAACCTCGGATTAACCATTGTCGAGGAGCCTGGGGTCACTTGTCGGTAGACCTTGGATTATTGTCAAGGAGTCGGCAAAGGGATTGAGCTTGTTACTCTGCCCTTGCATGTGTATCGGATCGTAGACTGTTCCCCCAGGTATATTTGTTGCTGTTGGTGACCTTAGTGACTATTATCTTTAGGATTCTTCCTAAGGTGACGGTGGAGGGAAGATCCCATTGTACCTGGAGCAGACGTCGGCTAGACTCACTTGGATTTTCTGGGGGGTTCACTTCACTCGAGACGGTTAAAGTGGAGGAACTTGGTCCAGTCTATTCATTAAGTAGGTTTCCGGGGTAACTGTTCCACCCGCCATTTCTGTACTGAATTCTGCGATGTTGGATTTCATCACCAACTAGTGTTTTCGGTCCGAAAAGTTACTGTTTGTGTGTGGTTTGACTCCTAGGTTTGATAGTGCGTGTTAATTTGTTTGTTTTTACTTTTAGAGACCATAGGTGTGAATTGTGAATTTTAATTGTTAGGTGTGAATTGTGAATTGTTAATTTTAGTTTTAAATTGTTAATAAAATTCACTGAAGTTGAATATAATGGCAAATGTTACGGAATTTACCAACCTAGGAACCCCTCCTAACGAGAATCCTAGTACTTTTCCTTACTTTGGAAATGTTGGTCCTCCTTATATGGCTACTTTGTCATTACCTGGATTTACAATAGGTTTACCGATATGGTTATTTTCAACTTCGTGGGCCCCAAATACTCCAATTGTTCCACCTCAACCGAATGCTTCACCTCAACAGAGTTCACCATCTCAACATCACCAATCTTCTGTTGACCCTTTACCTTCTTCGCCTAATTTTTCTTCCTCCATTTCTTCCTCTTCGCTTGGTAGAAGCCTTGACGCTAGTAACCAGGTGTCTAAGAAGAAGAAGAAAGGGAAGAAGAAGAAGAAGAAGAAGAAGCAAGATAAGAAAGAAGTCAACCAACCAACCGTGGTTGTAAGTGTTAGTTGTGTTGAGGAAACCTCCAACATGCATCGTAAATCCAAATACCCTTGCAGGCTTTGTAAGGGTGACAACTTCCTTGTCAATTGTCCTAGTATTCCAAAGGTCTTGGAAGTATGGTCAGAAAAATCTCATCAACTTTCCATTGATACATCAACCAGTGATAGTCAGGTTCCTGCGAAAAAGGGTAAAGTTAGGTTTCCTTGTAAGTTATGCAAAGGGAGTCATCAAACTCACATTTGCCCTCACATGGATGAAGCCTCAACATTGTTGGAAAACCTTACTGTTCCACAACAAGAATTTCCAACTGGTTACCGTAAACTTTCTCCCAACCTACCGTCAACTGACATAGTGATTGATCTAATTTCAAGTACAGTCAATCACACTCTTCCATTGGAGAGTGAAACTCATGTCACTCAGGTTGATGATCCATTAATTGATCAAGTGGTCGATTCAATTTCACATTCGGTCGATCCCACTTTCCATTTATAGAGTGAACTTAATATCGCTCAGGTTCTTCTTGTTACATCATATTCTTCTATGCCAGGGGCATTTCACCTGTTTTTACAGAACCCCCTCCAAGTACTCAGGTCTTTTCCTTTGATTGGAATAGACTGACAGAACCTCGTCTTCCTTCCTCCATCCCTTTCCAAATCATTGTCAAGGCTGGTGGTAGGGACATACATCGTACACAGGTAGATGAAGGTGCTTCTGTTAGTATTTTATCCTCAACTATTTGGAAAGCTTTGGGTTCCCCTTAGCTTGCGCCTATTATGCATAATCTGAAAGCTTTTAACAGAACCATTAGTGAACCTTTAGGGATCCTTCCTAAGTTTTCTATTACCTTGGAAGGTAAAACTGTCTGTATTGATCTTATGGTAGTTCGAGGTCCCTTGGATTTCAATTTACTCCTTGGGCGAGACTATGTTTATGCAATGAAAGCTATCGTATCGACACTCTTTCGCATGATGTCTTTCCCTCACAATGGCAGTATTGTGACTGTAGACCAGCTTTCGTTCCCTAGTCTTGTTTCAACTACCAATAATATGAGACCCCTAAATGTTCCTGATTCTAAAGTGGTATCTACCCCGCCACGGGTTAATTATGTGGCAACTGGTCCCATGTTTTCAGTTACCAATGTAAGTGAGCCTCTCACTGTTTGCTCATCTTCCTTTGATTTAGATCCGGTAATTGACATGGAAAACTCTATGGGATTACTTGAACACGATGTTCTTATCCCTTTTGAGTCCCTTGACATGTGTTCCTTCCAGAGAACTATTCTTCCTTCTGATGAAGACCTCTTGGAAGCCATGACCAAGGTGTGTCCATTGACATGTCTTTCTTCCAGTTGGAAGCCATGATCAGTGTTGCGAGGATAGTTTTTTCTTGTATCAACCTCATTAAAAAATGAAACAGGCTAGTATGAGGATAGTTATTTTCCTGTGTCAACCTCATTAAAAAATGAATCAGTTGGTATGAGGATAATTATTTTCCTGTTTCAACCTCATTAAAAAATGAATCAGTTGGTATGATGATAGTTCTTTTCTTGTGTCAACCTCTTTAAAAAATGAAACAACTCCCTTTTCAAGTTAAATCTTGAAAGTAAACCTTCATTCCATCCACCTGGTTGAATGCAATGAAGCCTGGGGGGCATGTACCTCGCTTTGCATCATTATCCTGGGGTCATGCGAACTTCTTGAGCATAGTTCCTTGTCTTGTGTCAAGCTCATTAAAAAATGAAACAAGGAGTCTTGAGCATATTTCCTTGTCTTGTGTCAAGCTCGTTAAAAAATGAAACAAGGGTAGGTTAAGTAGGTAGATTGTAGAGAGTAGTCATGAGCATAGTTCCTTGTCTTGTGTCAAGCTCGTTAAAAAATGAATCAAGGATTTTTTGAGCATAGTTCCTTGTCTTGTGTCAAGCTCGTTAAAAAATGAATCAATTTTTTTAGAGGATAGTTCCTGTTACTGAGTCAACCTCATTAAAAAAGGAATCAGGTAGATTCTAGGTTAAGTAGGTAGATTGTACAGAGTAGTTATGAGCATAGTTCCTTATCTTATGTCAAGCTCGTTTAAAAACTGAAACAAGGGTTTGAGGATAGTTATTTTCCTGTGTCAACCTCACTAAAAAATGAAACAACTCCCACGAGTCTTTCCAAAATTTCGAAAGTAAACCTTCATTTCATCCACCTGGTTGAATGCAATGAAGCTTGGGGGGCATGTACCTTGATTTGCGTCATTATGCTGGGGGCATGCAAACTTATAACAAGCATAGTTTTTCGTTTCAAGCTTGCGTAAAAATGAAACCGAATCCGAGCATAGTTCTTTTCCTGTGTCAAGCTCGTTAAAAAATGAAACAAATCCTCCTCTAATTGAGTCGAGAGTTTGACTACATCTCACAAATGTTAAGTTGTATATTTAGGTTAGTTATTTCAGTTTTTTGCATAATTTTCTTACAGTTTAGGTCGAGTCTTTCAAATGATCTCGTAACTCAACCTTCATTTCATCCAACTGGTTGAATGAAATGAAGCTGGGGGGCATGCGCTCTAGTAGTTATGCTTAGGGGGCATCAAGCACAGTTTCCTCTCTGTTTCAAGCTTGTGTAAAAATGAAAATACTTTGAAGCATAGTTTTTCTCTGTTTCAAGCTTTTGTAAAAATGAAACCTATCTCGAGTCAATTTCAGTTATTTTCAAGACTTGTTAAACTCATGAAAATCCCGAGATTATTTTTCTATCTTTCATTCTCGTAAAACAAATGAAAATGCTGAGTTCTTTCCGTCTTTTCCTACTCGTAAATTAAATTGAAAGTCGGTCATATGAGTACATTTTTATCATTTTTTCGAACTCATTAAAACTTACGAAAAAGTGAAACCTTGGAGTTCTCTTTTAAGCCCTTTTCAAACTCCTAAAATATGAAAAGATTGCTGATCGTTTCTTTTACACTCGTTAAAACGGAATTAAAAGATGGTCCACTTACAGCTCTTTTCCGACCGTAAAAAACATGAAAAGATTGCCGGATTTTTGTCGTTTCAAGTTCGATATTGGTTATAAAACGACGTGTCGTTGATCAATTTTTTACTTTTTCGGGTCAGTGACACTAATAACGAAAAGTACTCCTTGGTCGTAAAAGATCAAGCGGTTCTCTCAAGTATTATTTTATACTTTTTCAGGCTTGGGAGACACAAATTTACGAAAAAGGTCAACCTTGGAGTCTTCTTAAGTTTTTTCAGACTCTCTAAAAATGAAAAACACCGAGTTTCTCCTATACTGGACTCGTTAAAATTTCACAGTAAAGGACCTGTTCAATTACAAACAGGAACGAACCACTCCTTCTTAGGGTTCGAATCTAAACTAAGTTGGACTCATCCGAAGGATGAGCTTATAATCAAGCAAATGTTATCCTCCTCAAGCTTGTAAAAAAATAAAGAGGTACTTGCCAGAAATGGTGGGGGAAAAGAGAGGAAAATGAGCCTATTTGTTATCCTTTGTCTTAGAAAAACCTTATCACCACTCTTGAACACGACACTTTTCATTCACCTGGGTTGGGAAATCCTTTGCCTAATAGTTGATCAAACCAAATTGAAAGTCTTCAGTTGGTTTCCGAGTATTAAATTTGGGTCAATTGTCACCAAGCCATCTGTTGTGTCGTTATGTGTTCAAGAGGTCACTGCAAATAAACCATTCATCTGCAAAATATTTTTCATCCATCTTGACCATCCCTGAGTTAGTCCTTACAGCTACATTTCTTCAGCTTGATCTATGATTTCGTGTTGTGAGGCTTGCCTGCAACAGATCGTTGTCTATCGACATCAGCACATTATCTAGAAAGATGATCTAGGAATCATCAGTACCTTGAAATCTACATGCCTCAATGGCAGGTTTCTCGCCTTTGACGACAGTTTACATCATTGACTTTCGATCGAAGGATTCCGTGACATGTTCGACATCAACACATTCATTCACATCTCACGGATTGTACTAGGTACTTTGAGAGCCATTGACATCACTGGTGGTTTCTCTCACACTTATTAATAGTTTACATCATTGGCTGGTAATCAAGTGGTTTCTACCATGTTCGACATCAACTCATTTATTCGCATGGATAGAATCGTACTATTTCGGGAAGCAGAAATGAAGACCCTGGATCTAGTTTCCACCATCCAGGCCGCGAGGAATTTTTTATTCATTATATTGCAGACTATTCATAAACAGATGGCTGCGTCCATACTGTGTCTACATGTGTCTATGATTATGATGTATTGCAAAATCATTCCTATATCGGAGCAGTAGTTAGTTTGTTAGTTAAAGTTTTTGATTTGAGTATGGGAATGCCTACCTCAGCGATGATATGATCTCATTTATGTATTTTGTGTTGAATATTTGTAGGTTCTGACCGGGCTCTCCACAAGATAATCCTTGAAATGATAAAGTTCTTCACCCTTCCTAGATGATATAAAACCCTAATCTACTACAGGTTTCACACTTTAGGGGGCAATCTGTTACATTAAAATTTGTCACCATGATTATTTGCAATTAGTATGGCTCCATCAATTGTCATACTGTCCTCCTTGGCAAGTCTTATACCTCTGCTCCTCATGTCAAACTCCAAGAAAGAGAGAAAGTCTTTAAAAAGTCAATATAACTCTGGTTACGCAGTTTCTCTTACTCTTACCTACGTGTACGCACCTCAAGTTCATAATACCTGCGTACTTGTACGCTCTGTCTGTAAAGGGTTGGGTGCATACTCTTGTAAAGGTCAAAAGGCGCAAGTTTTACTTCAAAAAAGTTACTTGTGGTTGAATCTAGAGCATTCTAGAAGATGGTTTGACATGGATTGAGCGCCTCCAGATGGTTCATGCATCCCAATAAAAGAGGAACTTATCCCATCAAGAGGGGAGCTATCCCTTTGAAAGAGGGGCTTATACCATTCATGGTGGACCTGTTTAACTTCCTCCAAAGCATTATAAATACAGGCATTGGGCCAGAGGGAGGAGAGGTTGAAAGCTGAACATTCCTAACGGTAGATGCTGCTGAAATTAGGACTCCCTTATAGAGCTTGAGAGGAGAGATTCCAATCCTTTCTTAGCTTCATTTGGAAGTGGGTGAGGTGATCAAAGTAGAGGAGAACTCTTGCTGGACCCTGGGAGGGACCTGCACAACACCAAGGCACTGGTTGTAAGGTTTCTTTTGTTTCCAATTAATACAATTAAGTTCATTTTTTTCAACAAGTTGTTATATATAATTTGTTTCATAAACTCCTTGGTCTTTATGATGAATATGTTTTATTATATGAGTTATTCAGGTGCTATGTAATCGTTTGCTTGTTAGTGAATGCAGGCTTCAAGGAGAAGGAGCTCATTTGGATCGGAGAGGCTTGGCTGCTACAAACAACGTTGGACTAAAGGTAAGTCTTGAACACCTGGTTGCTTTTATTTTAAATGCATATTTAGGGAAAGATAGCGCTTGATTGTTTTGTTTGTCACTAGAAAGCCTTAGCTTCTAGGGAGGTCGGTTTTGTCCGCAAAATTGACTCTTTCCGCATGACAAGTAGCTCCTGAATTTGCCTGTTGATTTCATCATTCTCTAAAATGGAGCATTATAGATTGGTCTATTGGGTAATGGTGCACCTAGGATCAGATCGATGGAGTGCTTAACCTGACAGTGCATAGGCACTCCTGCGGGGGAGGTGAATATGTCCTCCTACTCCTCCATGACTTTGTCCATATGTCGTTGTCATGTGGAGGGGCCTTGTTTGGAGGTCATGGTCACTGTTTTGTTCTTTCCTTTGAGGGCGTATCATCAGGAAAAAATTTCCCTGTTTTTGAAATTAGCTTACTGCATTATTTTGCAGTAACCAGGGAGATGATGGTAGGGGGGGCTACCTCCGGTATCCTACACAACTTATTTCCTAATGTAACAATGTGAGGCCTTGACTCATACACAGCATGTCAGTTCCACAAGTATGGTTGGCCTAATAATACATCACAAACATCAAGGGGAGAAACGTTACATAATACCTCATCCATGAATGGTTTTATGCTGTATGGAAGGTGGCATTGTTGGCTCACATGCAGATCTCGTCCTTAGTGAAGCCACCCGATGGTGTACTATTGTGGGTGTGTTGTGGTCGGTAATCCCAGCCGCTTCATGACCTCTGCTGGAATGAGGTTCTTTTGGCTCCCGCTGTCGACAATGAACTGTAGCGGGGAACCCTTCACCCACATATGGAATGGAAGAGATGCTCCTCCTCCTTTGGATCTTCGGGTTCCTCCTTCTGGATCTTTGTGGTGGCGATGATGGAATTAGGCTTCACATCAATAATCTGCTTCCCTTTATCATTTCGCTTGTCGGGTTCTAACTCAGAGTCAGAACATGCATTTGATTCTGAAGCCTTCAACCCAACCATCAGTGATTTCTTGGCCCGACACTCACTTGTGTTGTGCTTGGAACCCTTATGGAACTCAGACCACTTTCCCATGTCCTTCTTCAACTTTCCAGTGCTATCCTTTTCTTGTGGCCTTGGTGGGTTTTCCTAGGTTGTCCCGCCTTGGCTTTGTACTTTGTTTTGTGGTTTGGGGGCACCTTTCCCTTACTTCGAATTCACAGATCCAAAGTCTCACTTCTTTTGTTTAAAATTTTGCATGATCTTGACGGCGTATCAATACGCCGTGTCGAGCAAGGAGATGTCTAGGAACTGCATATTGTACTGGATGTATCTATGTAGGTAGTCGCGATACATGAGTACCAAATGTTTCTTAGAATCCTTGATGCCCAACTTCATGCGCATGGTATGAAAAACATTGGTAAACTCCAGAACATCTTCGTCCCTTCCCTGTCGTAGCGTGGTCCACTATATTTATTTGTCCTCATAGCTCCCGACAAGGTAGTAATGCTCATTGATGGCATCCTAGAATGAATTCTAAGTGGGAGCAGCCGAAAACAATGAGTTTGTACTTTCATCCTTCTACTCACAATAGTTTTCCCACCAGTCCTTGACGTGGGGGGTGGTCTTTGAGAAGTGCAAAGGTAATATTTCCTCGGCTGGAAAAATCATGAACAAAAAAATATCCTTCTAACAGATTCAACCGTTTATCTACGGTATCTGCATCTATTTTTCCCTCAAATATGGGAATGTAAAAGTTTACTTGTACCTTAAAATGTGTGGAGCCTCGAGAGTGGTTCTTGGATGTGGATGCGCAGCTGGTGAGAAACCATTGAAGGATCTTGGAAAAGTTATCCATCATCATGTTCCTTTGTTTCTCCAAGGCCTCCTTAAGCAATATTTTAATAGGATCTGCTCATCCCTCATCTTTATTTTCTTCCTCCATGGGAGGCTATTGGGATTTACGAGGTTGGTCTTGCAAAGGTTCGACGAGTTCGAGCTCTAACTCCTTATATCCCGACCTCGTTGGGGACATGCAAAGAAAAACATAGAAAGAGAAGACTGCTCTGATACCACTGATCCAAGTTTAAACAGGAATGCAACAAATTACAAATATAACCATAAATATAGAGATGTAGCAAAAATAACACTTCCTTTGATTAATTTCAAATAATAAAATATTCTTACAAACAATATGGAAATGAGACTAGCTCAGTAATGGTAGCTTATCTCTGAGAAGAGATGTGGTCACTACATGCCTATGAACTATGTTACAATGAGGCGCAAGGGACTTTTTTTTATTTAAAAATAAGATAAAACACTAAACAGCCAAAACCCTAACTCGAGGAGATGTAACAACAAGAGTTTATGGGCCCTATTGGGGTTAGTTGGGTAGCCAACTTCTCAGGGTTGTGACTTGGTCATCTTATCTCTGTTTGACGCGCATGATCCCCCATTGGAAAGATCTCTCCAAGGAATTTGATGAACAAAATTACTTATATAAAGTCACTAGCGGTATATTTCCAAACAAACTTTGTTTAGGGTCTCAAAACAGCTCTGGAAGTTTAGGATTCGAAAAACGGCTAAAACTATTAAACTATGCTACTATTATGGAAACTAAAAAACTAAAAGAAGCAATCGTGGTGGTCAAAGTGGAATTGGGCAGTGGCCACCAATATCCACTTGGATCTCCGAGGGTGCAAGAATTTCTTAGACTCGGGAGTCCTCTTTAGTCTCGCCATGACTTTGCGATGAACCCTCATTTCTCTCCTTCTTCTCTATTGTTATGAATTTATACCCTTGAGGCTCCCATATGTTAAGTTGTACTGCGGCATTACATATTGACTTCTTGTACCTTTTTAGCCTTAAGCCGGCTTCATTTGGACTCGTGTATAAGCCACTTTTAACCATGAAATTTCATCAAGTTCAAACCATGCATTCATTAGCCTCTGCAACTTGAAACCTTTTATCTGTGGAAATAACATTTGTTTGAGTGGTGACAACCAATGTTTGCCACCTTGAATTGAGCATAGGAATGTTCCAATCCTAGTAAATAGTGCACCTATCTTTAACGCTTATTATTTCCACTATAGTATAGACATTATTTTACTCTTTTTCAAGCTTTAAATGTGAAAAAAGACAAAAAAAAATTATATGTTCCAAACAAGAGCATGAACAAGAAATTTACTTCCATATTTGATGGAAGCAAGAGTCAGTTATGTCACCCTTGAGAAAGGCACTCAAAATAAGTCTTTCCTACATTGGGATGGGACTTAGTTCAACTTTAAGAAAGCCATAACCTTGTTCTTGAGTCAGTCCTCCTCAAGTTGGTTATCTATTCCAACCATATGGATATTTTTTAATTCCTCCTACATTTCAAACTTATATAAAGTTATTTTATGTTTCCATAGAGTCACATATGAGTTGTTCCTTTTTTCAAGGGAATTTAACCTACGTGGGCCATTCTACGATGTCTCTTGACTATTTTTCAGTCGATCATACCTAGTCTGTCAAGATATCTTCAGTACCAAATCATTTAGTTGGTCCTTTTCTCATGTTGGATAAGAAGGTCTCCATTAAATTCTTGCTGGAGGGTTTGCTCTTATTGACTATGAGAAATTTCTCTAAGATTAGGCCTAGAGGCACCGTAACCTTATTTACAGCATTTATAGGTGACCTTATGCTAAACATCAATCAATATCATGGGTATACGTGGTTTCCCTTGTGTTTGATGTCAACTTAAATTGTCACACATTGGGATTTGTGTAGTACCTTGGTTTCCATTTGACCCTACTGGTGGATTCCTCACCTCTGTGTTAGCTCTAATTATTGGTTGGTTCAAAGGTTTTTTGTCGTGCACTAACCACATATCGTGTATATTAGAAACATACCTTAGAATGGTTACTTCATCTATTTTCATCCGAGTTCTTCCAAATTATTGGCTTGTGAGTTAGACTTGCATTGGTTGATGTGGGATGCCTTAATGCCTTCCTTCCAGCAAATATTTTCCCATAACCTTAAACTCATTTCTCTAGGAACAAGGTCTAAAGTCCCTTTATCAGTACCTTAGGGCTTGCAGTCATCAATGACAGACTCCTTCACTATCGACAGTGAGAATACATCAATGTCTCCTGATCAATAAATTCTCTCAAGTGCTTGACTTCAACACATTTATTTTCACTTGTTAGATTGTATTGGGGTACCTTGACTCTCATCATCATTATCGGTGAGTTGTCTCACATTTCTTAATTGTATTTGTCAATAATAGGTAATCAAATGATTTCTCATGTGGTCTAATTCAGCTCATTTATTCCCATAATGTAGAAATGTACCATCTACAGTTGGTGAATACCCCAGGTTGTGTCAGCATATTCGTTCAGTTGTAAGCTCCTTCAGTTTTCTTCCAGTGCTAACAACCACCCTTATATGTTGCATTTCATCTCAACAACATTCTATATCCTAAAACCCAAGTTTATGCATTACCACTATTCCACTTATATGACATGGTACTATTATGACGATCAATTATACAACATCATTGATCACACATTCTTCGAGCATCATTAATCATATTTTCTTCTATATGTGATATTGTGACATAGATTCATTGTGTTCCTTTATGACGATCATCACATGATCCACTATGTATTTTTTAGTCTTATTTTTACACTTATGTATACATGATGGATCCACTTTGTACTTGATCAGTGGACATGCTTTACTATCTCTGAGCATGGGTATGCCCACCTCATACATGAATCTTCTTTCTGATTCCTTCTATAGGTATTCAGTAGGTTGGAATTTGGTGATCTCCTCTCATGTCCTCAAATGATTTCTCTTGGTAGTTAATACATTTCCTCAATCATGTATTCCTTCTAGCATCATATATTGGGGGGAATTTGCTATATCATCATTCAACAATCCTGTAGTTTTGATACTCTGATATGGCCTTGCGCAGCCCTTTCCCATTCAGACTTAATTATTTATTAAAAAATAATATTTTCAATTCCATATGCGACTCGACCATTTCAAAACCACATACACAAGCGAGTACCATAATATAGAACCTATGTACATAATTTAAAATATGAAAAAATAAAAATATTTCCTATTTCTTCGACGGGGTTTACGGGTTTCACCGTAATCAAACCTACAAGAACCTGTGGCCTAATTGATTCAAATGATTTATGGTGGTATTTGTACACCTCATGGGAAGGCCTAAATCATAGAAGGAGATATGATATCAAAATTATAGTCCCTTTTGTCCCCGTTTCTAGTCAAATTTCCCTATGCCTCTCATACTCCTAGTCATAGAAACCCTTGTTTCCTTGCATATATGTTCATCCTCCATTATATGACATCCTTTTGCACATGCTTTAGAGGTGATATTTGAGTCTTGGACTGGATGGATCCAGACGAAGCCTTTCATTGATACTGTAGTCAGATCAGGTTTTATTCTTCCACTACTAGTTGTTGATATAAATAAAGAAGCTTTGTCTTGTTCCTTATATTTATGATATCATGATTTATATGTTTATGCTTGATGACCTAACATGTTTATTATGCACATGCTTTGAACTAATTTTTATGTATATGCTTCTCTGAGTTGTGTTGCGGGTCTAATCAATTTGGAGGAAGCAAAGGGTTTGGACCCTATGGGGTTGACATCAACCATAGGACCTACGGGTACTCCTCTCAAACCCAGATTTAGTATTTTACGTATTTTTCTTGCTTGGATGTATTCTTCTTGTTGATAGTTTTATTTTGATTTGTCGAGGTTGTAAACCCTTACCTTAGGGAAGTTTTTCCTGCCAACACTTAGTTCTTGCGGCCAACTCTACTAACCAAGGTTTATATTTTTTTATTTTTAAGTTTAAACCTTTCAACTACAGGAGGGGAACATAACTTAATTTAAATCCTAGATCTATGAGTACAAACACAACTTTATCAGAAAATTTACCTTATACTTCAACCATGGTTGACTTATTATCTATTTGCCTCCCATCCATTGCAACACTAATTTTGGGTATGTTACAGGAAACATCATTTACAGTGGATGCTTCTTGAACATTATCTAATGTTAGATTCTTATTTAATAGTTTTTTTGGACAATATCTCCACATGTAGTTTTCACCACAATGCCAACATTTGATATGCTGTTTTACTGAATCACTAAAATCTTTGTTTCATGTGACAAATCCTCCTATCTACCCAGCACTTTTTTGTTGATTAAAAAATCTATTATAGTTCCCTTCTTACACACATTTCTTAAAAGTGGGATTTTTAAACAACTTTATCTTGCTATTAAATTTATCATATTTCATTTTCACTCGTCATTTATAATTCTCCCCCTTTTGTTTTCTCTAATTAAAATATAGTTTAGCTTTTCTGATGGTTTCATCCATTGTTTTTTGTTTATCAAATTCCATCTTTTCTCTATAAGAGAAAGGGAGACAACTGAAAAATATTTGGATTTTTACCTTCTCCTCCTTCAAGTAAGGAACATACCTTAACAAACTCATGAATTTTTTAACAAATTCATCCATTGTGAGTGTTAATCTAGGTTGTCATTGATGTCAAAATGGTAGTGGCCGGGATGGAAAATATTCTTGAAGATGCCAGAGGATGACTATAACTCTTGCTCAATCATGTATAAGACAAGAATTGTCAATCATGCCCCTGATAATCTAGAAGCCCTTGATGACATATGTTGACCACATTTGATGAAGGACTAGATGATGTCCTTAATTTTGATGGTCTTGATGATGGCGTGAAGCCATAACCTTAAATGTCCTTACCTCTAATGATCTTGATGATGGAAGACCACATGATGACATGATGCTGCATATGATTGATGAAACTTCACTATCTTGGGGACATAATGATATTTGTGAGCCTAGGAGCCTTGATGAAGAAACCAAAACAAAAGTTCATCCATGAGAAGCCCATCCATGAAAAATGTTGTTGTCCTTTATTTATGCACTAAATAACAATCGGTCACATTAAAAAGTATTTTTCACCTCCTTAGAGGAGGAACTTATCTATGATACTTTCACCACCCTTTAGAGAATATTTTTATATTTCCAATGAGCTATTACTTAGCCCGAAACTCTAGCTATTTTGGGAGATATTAATTTTTTAAGTTATGAATATTAATCTGGTCCTTGAGCCGACCTGTGTTAGGCCTGTCATGTTAGCCTCTCTCCATAAGACACATCCATTCATACAAACAATCAAACCAGTATTAATATGAGTTCAGACACCTCATTTTAGCAAGCAATTTGGTGAATATTTCATAGATAAGAAACAGAAAAATACACGACAACATGGAGACCGAGGAGATCTTTTGTAGAAATATTTGCTTGGGTTAAAATATGAATTAATAATCTATACAGCTCGAATTGTAGCTATCTCAGGCCTGTCATAAGAAGTCTGCTCGATTATGTGCCCTTGACAGCCACCTACAACCTCAGATTTCAAACCCATCTATAGGAGAAACTCAGACAGCGGATTTCAGACTTGTGATCAATAGACTAGTGAAATCATCGGACCAGTTTTGGAGCACGGCTACCTATTGAAGAAGCTCAAACTCATATTAGTGACTGTGGATAATTTCCAGACCTTAGGTCATGATAAGTGTGGACTATAGGAGCTCAGTTGATCTCCACTTCATTCTATGGAGGAGCTGAAATTCAAGGGTAGTCACATTAGTTTGTAGCTCGGATTACCTTTAGAATATCCGCAAATTAAGGCTAGAAATAAAGGCTCGGGATTGTGGTAAGCACACTTGTATTGTAGATTTGTGGTGCCATTTAAACTTCATACTTGGTGGATAAGCCTGATTTTAAGTTCTGGATTAGAGGCTTGAACTGTGAGATCAAATCACAAGACTAATATACTTTAGACCTTTTTGAAACCAAGTTTGGACTATCCATTGTGACACCTTTGGAGCATAATTTTGGAACAATTTTTGAAGGAAGCTATTAGTAGAATTTTGGAACAATCCTTTGAGATATTATTGTAGGTGTTTAGATCAGACTAAGAGTCAATTTCATAGTAGCTTTAAATACAATTTTGGAAGACCTCCTGAAGTGGAGTTTTTGGAACATAATTTAAGCAGTGCTTGAGCCTTTTTTGAAGACTACTAAAGGACACTTCAGAAGATTCTGAAGACCACTATGCAGACATCGCTAAGACTTGTGAGAAGACTTCTAGTGTTATGAATAGGTGACATTTGAGGGAGTTTGGGCATCTCTTGAGAAGAAGTTCATTGAGAATTGTTTAGATCAACCTTGACAATCCTTTGCATCCCTTGAACCATTGAAGTCTTAGAGACACCCTTGGAGACCATGATGAATTGAATCCATCATGAGGTGACCTTGGAGATTTTGTTTGGGTGACATGAAGAGCAGTGGTGATATCTTCTAAGAAGGTAAGGTTGTCATTGATGATGTAGCGTGAAGACTACAATTAAGTTGAAGATTGAAAAGGCTTGCTAAAGAAGACCTTGGGAGCCGTGAAGTACAACCAAACATACTTTGACAAAGTGAAGCTATAGGGTTGGACCCCTTGGGGTTGGTGCCTTAGAATTGACAAGATTGGTGCCTTGGAAAGTCCAAGTTGGTGCTCGGAAAATATAATATTGGTGTCCTTGGAGTTGGTGCTCCTAAACTCAAGGTTGGTGCCTTGTATAAGATAGGGTTGGAGCCCTAGAGGATAGGAGAAATAAGGTTAGAGCCTGTACCAAAGAAGGGTTGGTGCCCTAGGGTTTGGAGCCTCTAAACTCAAGGTTAGTGCCTTGGATAAGATAGGGTCGAATCCCTATAGGTTGGAGCCTCACTAAAGTCCAAGTTGTTGCTTGGCAATAGGTTGGAGCCTGGTAGATTGAAGATCAGTGTCTTCATCAAGGGTTGGATCCCTATATACATTGTACTTGATTCATTGTAAAAATTATATTAATAAAAGAATTTATTCCCATTGTTCATTTTGTGTTCTAAATATAAGTGATCTAATTGGTAAAAGTAACAATTGAAAATAAATACTGATTCACCCCCCTCTTAGTATTTCCAACAATTGGTATTAGAGCCAGTACCTTCACTCAAAGCCTAATAGCTTGAAGGTTGATCATTAAAACACAAATGGTGAAGCCAAGGAAGAATGTCTCAAATCCTTCTAAATATGTGTCTCCCTCAACCACCGAAATTAAATTCAATCAATTTGTGAGGCTCCATTGTTCAATGGAAACTTTGATACATGGGAGGAAAGAATGAGAAATTTCTTAAAGACTTAAGGCATTGAAGTCTGGAAATCGGTGATTGCTGATAGCATGATGGATGTAGAATCCAAGGAACATAATACAAGAGAAATGAAAGAAACCTTGAATGGGCTACTTGACTCTATGAAGGCCAATTTTGAAAAATGTTTGTCAACAAAAGGCATATGGGATAAACTTCATGATATTCACTCAAAAGGAGCATTGACAATGATCTCTAGTCAAGAAAATGATGGAAAACAAGAAGGAAATCCAAAGCCTATCAAGGAAGGTGAAGATAAGAGTGATAACATCAAGGCTAAAGAAGACCTAGAAGATGAAGACAATGAAAAATATTTTGAAGAGTATCTCCTCACTAAACTTATGGCTATCATGTTCGATATTAACAATTTGAAAAATTAAAATGAGGAAATTGAGAAGAAAGTGAAAGTTGGTGACTAGGACAAGACAAGGAAGGAAGTTGAACTTGTCAATCTTTAAGTACAAGAAAGAGATGAGGAGCTCACCAAGATTAAGGAATAATTTCATCAAAACAAGAGAAAGCATCATGAAGAAGTTATATCCATGAAAAATCAATTGGATAATGCAAAGAAATGGGAAGATACCTTGTCAAGGCACCTTGAACAAAGGCACAAAAGCTTGAACAAACTTGAAGAAGAGATTGGTCAATACAAGGAAGAGGTCTCCTCCCTTAGATCTCAACTAGAAGAAACAAGGAAACAAGCACAAGGAGATAAGAAGGTAATAGAAGCTTTGACATTCACAGAGGAAAAGTTGATGAAACAGAGAAGGAGAGAAACACCCTGATATTCCAACCAGAAGAAAAGGATGATGACATCACCAAGTTAAAATAAAATCACTTCTCTTAAGGCCCAATCATGTGACGCAACCAAGATGAAGGAATAAATGGAGATAATTCTATCAAAGAAGGATGAGTAATGCAAGAAAATGAAGGAAGAAATTGTCTTTCTTAAAAAGGAATATGAATTGTTGAATAAAAACTTGAAAAGTTGTCAAACCCTAGATGACATCCTAAGTCATCAAAGGTCTCCCTTCGATAAATCATGTCTTAGCTGTGTAGGTGAATCCTCAAGCAAGAAAGATGCAAACCCTAATGCTTCAAACAACAAGGATGTGAGAAAGCGTGGAAGAAATGTTGATGCTCCTAGTTCTAGCAAAGGAAAGGAGAAGAGTGAAGACAACTATCGAAGAAACCCTACTCCAAGAAGAAAAGTAGATGGTATCAAGGATGCAAGAAGCAATGGTTATCATCAAAAGGATCTCGAGGCAAAAACAATTCATAAGTACATCAAGGAAACCTTCTTCTCCCAAGTACCAAAGTATATTTCTTGGTTATTTCTATTCTTGTACAAACTTTGGGCACATGGAAAAATATTGTAGAGCATATCACAAATATAATTATAATGGTCCCCGTCAATCTCCTAGAAATACTTTTGCAAGAAGAAGTCTTGGCTTCTCATTCATGAACAACATAGAGTGCTTGAAGTGTCATAACATTGGACATATGGCACATGATCGTAACTTGACTTGGGCCCCTACACAAGCTAGAATCGTGATAGAGAAGAAAGTTACACAAGTATCGAGAAGGAAGCAAATTGAATCTAGAAGTCTCTTGAACACTCGAGCCAAAAACACATGTTGTTGATGTGATGAATTTATCCTTGATATTCGAAGTATTTGATGGGGAGACTCTACCAAAAGGGAGACCATGCATACAATTAAGGGGAGTTTATTGTGATTAAGCATTCTTGCAAAATCTATTTGTGAATCGTCCCTATGAAATCCTTTATAAGCCACATGGACAATCATCCATTGATAGATCATCCCTCCAGAGTAACTCCATTGAATAACTTGATCTCTTATCTATCGAATGGATTGTTGCTAAGATGTCTTCCACTTTATCAACGAAGTAGGTAATATTTCCTGAGCCAGAGGAGGTTGTGCAGGCAGGAGAAGCTGGTTCACCACATCAAGAAATACAAACATATCATGGACCACATTTCCAGAACGAAGAGCACCATAATATGGGGAGTAACATACCTATGAAGAACTACTAGTCATGAAGAAAAGGATAAGCTTGATAGGGGGAGTTCTTGGGCACCCCGTTTGCCATTGATGTCAAAGGGGGAGAAAATGTTTGAAAGGGAAACAATATTGTAATCAATGACAAAGGGGGATATTGTTAATCTAGGTTGTCATTGATGTCAAAATGGCAGTGGTCGGGATGGCAAATATTCTTGAAGATGCCAGAGGATGACTATAACTCTTGATCAATCATGTATAAGACAAGAAGTGTCAATCATGCCCTTGATGATCTATAAGCCCTTGATGACATATGTTGACCACATTTGATGAAGGACTAGATGATGTCCTTACCTTTGATGGTCTTGATGATGGTGTGATGCCATAACCTTACATGTCCTTACCTTCGGTGATCTTGATGATGGAAGACTACATGATGACATGAAGCTGCATATGATTGATGACACATCACTATCTTGGATACATGATGACACTTATGAGCCTAGGTGCCTTGATGAAGAAACCAAAACAAAAGTAAGCTCATCCATGAGAAGCCCATCCATGAAAAATATTGTTGTCCTATATTTCTGGACTAAATAACGACTAGTCACATTAAAACTTATATTTCACCTCCTTAGAGGAATAATTTCTCTATGAGACTTTCACCACCCTTTAGAGCATATTTTTAGCTTTCCAATGAGCTATTACTTGGCCTGAAACTCCAAATATGTTGTGAGATATTAATTTTTTAAGTTATGAATATTCATTTGGTCCTTGAGATGACGTGTGCTAGGCTTGTCATATCGGCCTCCCTCCATAAGACACGTCCATTCATCTTAAATGTGAAGCCAATATTAATATGAATTGAGACACCTCATTTTAGCAAGTAATTCAGTGAAGATTTCAAAGATAAGACACAGAAAAATATAGGACAAGGATACCAAGGGGATCCTTTGGAGAAATATTTTCTTGGGTTAAAATCTGAATTAATCATCTATATAGCTAGGAATTGTAGTTGTCTTGGACCTGTGATAAGAAGTCTACCTAGTTATGCACCCTTGAGAGCCACCTGTAACCTCAGATTGTAGACCCATCTGTAGGAGAAACTCAGACAACAGATTTCATACTTGTGGTCAATAGACTAGTGCAATCCTCGGACCAGTTTTGGAGGACAGCTACCTGTTAAAGAAGCTCAAACTCGGATTAGTGACTGTGGATAATTTCCAAACCTGAGGCATGTGATAAGTGTGGACTATAGGAGCTCGGTTGATCTACACTTCATTCTGTGGAGGAGCTGAAATTCAAGGGCAGTCACATTAGTTTGTACCTCGGATTACCTTTAGATTGTCAGCAAATTGAGGCTAGAAATAAAGGCTCGGACACTGGACAACAAACCTATGGTAATCACACTTGTATTACAGATTTGTGGTGGCATTTAAAATTCAAACTCAATGGATAAAACTTATTGAAAGTTCTAAATTAGAGGCTTGAATTGTGAGCTTGAATTGCAAGACTAATATACTTCACACCTTTTTGAAACCAAGTTTGGGCTATTCTTTGTGACACCTTTGGAGCAGAATTCTGGAATAGTTTTTGAAGGAAACGATTAGCAAAATTTTGGAACATTCTTTTGAGATATTATTGAAGGTTTTTAGATCAGACTAAGATTCAATTTCATAGAAACTTTAAAGACTTGTTTGGAAGACCTCCTGAAGTGGAGTTTTTGGAACATATTTGAAGCAGAGCTTCAGCCTTTTTGGAAGACTATTGAAGGAGACTTAAGAATATTTTGAAGACCATTATGCAGGCAGCCTAAGACTTGTGAGAAGATTTCTGGTGTTATGGAATGCTGACACTTGAGGGAGTTTGGGCATCTCTAGAGAAGCAGTTCTTTGAGCATTCTTTAGATAAACCTTGACAATCCTTTGGAGCACTTGAACCCTTGAAGTTTTCGAGACACCCTTGGAGACCATGATGCATTGAAGCCATCATGAGGTGACCTTGGAGATTTTGTTTGAGTGACATGAAGAGTAGTGGCGATATCTTCTAAGAAGATAAGGTTGTCATTGATTATGTAGTGTGAATACTATAGTGAAGTTGACAATTGACCACGCTTGCTGAAGAAGACCTTGGGAGCCATGAAGTCCAACCAAGAATAACTTGACAAAGTGAAGCTATAGGGTCGGAGCCCTTGGGGTTGGTGGCTCAAAGTTGATAAGGTTGGTGCCTTGGAAATTCCAAGTTGGTGCTTGGCAAATATAAGATTGGTGTCCTTGGAGTTGGTGCTTCTAAACTCAATGTTGGTGCCTTGGATAAGACAGGGTTGGAGCCCTAAAGGATCGAAGAAACCAAGTTGTAGCTTGTACCAAAGAAGGGTTGTTTCCATAGGGGTTGGAGCCTCTAAACTCAAGATTGGTGCCTTGGAAAAGATAGGGTCAAAGCCCTAAAGGTCAAAACCTCACTAAAGTCAAAGTTGGTGCTTGGCAATAGGTTGGAGCCTAGGAGATTGAAGATCAATTTCTTCATCAAGGGTTGGAGCCCTATATACATTTTACTTGATTCATTGTAAATATTATATTAACAAAAGCATTTATTCCCATTGTTCATTTTGTGTTCTAAATATAAGTGATCTAACTGGTAAAAGTAACAATTGAAAAGAAATACTGATTCACCCCCCTCTCAGTATTTCCAACAGTGAGTTGTCCCAAATTCAACCAATTAAAATCCCTTTCCTTCTCATCAAAATATCTCTCAATCAAATATTTATTTTTAAATTCCTTCTTCAACAACTTCCTAGTTAAATTCTTACATTTGATTTTTCTGAAAACCATATTTTCTTCCCACCATAAGGCTACCTTACCATTCAACTGGTAAGTTTATAGTCTTGCCTTAAGATTACTTGGATAATTATATACTTCAAGGTATTTAGTCATATTGAGCAGCCATGCCTCTTCTCCTTCTTTAGATTCACCATTAAAATTCGGAGGTATGATTTTCTTAAACTCTCCTTGTAACTGAGTGGATGATCTCCTTTTTTTGGGAAAATGTTGCTGCTTGATTTCTATTCTTCTTGATCATTAGACTCATTTTTTTTATTGTCACTAGAATTTATTGAGTTTCTTCTAATTTTGGTGATAAAAAATTGTTGTATTAGCTACAACCACCCTTCAAAATTTTGACCTGCACCCAATTTTGAAGCCTCCCTTGAGAGTTTCATTTGATGACTGCACACACTTGAGTTCATTCCGTCAGCGCGTGTGAGTCCTTGAATCCACCTTGCTTGATCATTTCATCCAATTTTTTGCATTTTGATGTCAATGTCATTCTTGCGGCCATGTTCTGGTCATGCTCAAGCACTTCATCTGTACATGTTGTGTTCAATATGAAAACATATGTCACACTCACACATGGAGTCACATTCACTATTGCGCAAGCATAGTCACGGTCGATCAACGATCAATCACAAGTGTTACACTTTTCACTTGCACCATTAGTGAGTCATGTTGAACATGTGTGTCTAGATGGTTTGAGTCATCTCGTCATCGAGTCATGTAAGTGTGTGTTTGCAAGATCACATATGCATCTTTTGCTCATTCACACACTTAGTCATCTTGTTGAAGTTCTGACGACCCGACTCCCCTCTTATAGCCAGACCATCACCCCGCCATCAACTTGATCGAATGTCACCCAGAACAACGCAAAAGCACCAAGAAAGTCATTTCAAGTTGTGCTGCCCACGATCAAATCAATTAGTCTCCATGTTGGTCAACCGAAGAGTTTGACCCTATAGCCACCCCGGGACTGACTCCCCTTAAAAATTATGCAGAGGTTGCAAGCATTGCCTACTCTTGTGTTTGAGAAAATTTCACAGATAGGCCGAAAAGACTCCCAGTGCTTGTCCCTATCTCTGTTAGGAAATTGTGCAATTTTTCCAGCCAACCCTCGAGACAATCGAACGACCACTCATCCAGAAAATTGCACAGTTTTCATGAGCAAACGCTTTGTTGTCTAGCAATCTGCTTGGCACATAAATTACATAGAGATGATCAGCAAGCTAGCCTCTAAGCATTAGTGCAATTTCTCTTGTCAATAGCTTACAGCAGCAGACTGCCAGTTCCCTCCAGGAATTGTGCAACTTCTATTGCCAAGCTCCCAATAGCTGACTGCCAGTTCCCCTCAGGAATTGTGCAGTTTCTACTAACAGTGACCCAGCAGCCAGCTGCCATTTCCCTCCATGAATTGCACAATTTTGGCTATCAAGGTCCCACCCCATTCCTCCAAAAAACTGCACAAATCCTGTATGCCAATCCTCCCTGTATCCCAGCCTGTTCCTCCAATAAATTTCACAAATTTGGATGTCAAGCCCCAGCTGCCCACTCATTCCGGAAAATGTGTAGATTTTGTCTACCCTACCTTCTTGCAGCCCAGACTGTTCCTCCTTAAATTGCATAATTTTGTTAGATCCAAACCTCACAGACAATCATTGTTGATCTGGATCATTTGTCTTCATCACCCGGTGACTCTTGCGTAGTTTTCATCAGCAAATCCTGGAGCCTCCATCGCACATCATAGCCTTGTTACCTCTCCTGGTCACCTGCATCCGAAATGATCATGTATCATGGTAGACTAGGAGGTCTTTCTGGATTTGATGTCGTCTCGTCATGAGTGACTATAAGTATAGGTACACCAACAAACACGACGCGACGATGAATGGGATGAATGAAGGGAGCACATGCACAAGGACATGTTCACCAATGGATGAATGAATGATGCATGTAAAGAGATGTTCTTGCGAATGAATGATCATGCAAAGTCGTGTTTGCGGATGGCTGGATGAGCAAACATGCAAGATGTGGTCATGGATGGATGAATGGACAAACATGCACCTTTCACGAACAGATGATCCTTTCAATCCTTCCAACATACAAGTAAGGAGAAACGTGCCAAAGCAACATCAAGCGAACCAACGCCGATCAAAGACTCCATGCACTTTTCCATTTGCAGGTGAAGTTGTGACACACCATGAAGACATCCATCACCCAGCAGTACTGGAGATCGACATGCACTCCAGTAGTAGCACAAATGTACCAATACTGTCATGTCGAGTCATGTCATTGGTCATGTCATCCACATCTCTATTGTGGGTCGTGTTGTCAATCAATGTAATGTAACGTGGAAGTCCAAGAGACCCACTTGTTGTACAAAGAGTCATGTAAGGTTGAAAATTCATGGAAGTCAAACAATCATGAGGGTAGTCCAACAGCTAGAAGGGTCAGTTTCACCCTTGGCTATAAATACCCCCTCATTTGTACATGCAAAGGAATTTTCACCTTAGCTCTTCCCACATAGCCAAGAGAGTCTGTAATATTTTCTTTGAGGAGTAAGTAGTGGCTCCAATGCCCTGCCCACAGGGTTAGTGATGTATGTTGTAACGATGTGTCTTGGCACTTTCGCTTAATCTAGAAGCCTGCTAGCAAGCCAACACATTTTCAAACATGTATTGTAACTGTTGTAAGACTAATATCGAACACTTGTAATGCATGTTGCTTTAACATATGTTGAACACTTGAACTTATTTCACTTGTTGTAATATATCATATGTTAATGAAAATGTGTTTATATGTCAAATGTTGTCTCACCCATGGTGGCTACCTCCCTGGACACCAGACAAACCTTTAACATAAAACTTGTTGTAACAACCATTGCACTCGTGCAGACTCATCTACTCAGTGTTTTACATGTTATATTCCCTTGGGTTTTGTGACTGCCACATCCATGTGGACTGCTCCTCGAGAAGTTGTACACGTCCTGTTGTGTTGTGTGTTCCTAGTAGAGTTGGAGGTTCCTCCCAACCAAATTGGGACTCACTCTCACCCTCTCCCTCTATCATGAAATAACCATTGGCACAAGTAACACTAGCAATCACCAAGCATGCAAACCTCACTTCTCGAAGACAAAGCATACCACTTTCTTGTGCTCACAAGCAAGAGTTGAGTCAAATCCTTAAGACAATGGCAACTGGGCCATCATACTGGATGGGACTCCCACACCAAATGGTATCAGGTCTAGTTGGGACTTCATACTGAGGTGATCCCCTAAATGTTGGTGGGTTCAGCACCATCAACATTTTTGGTGCTAGAAGGACAGCAGCTAGTTGTATATGGTTGAACATCCTCTCACAATCATTCATCAACCATCTGGTCAAGGTAGTAACTCGCACTCCTCACCTACAAGCAACTCTGTAGTTGGTTGATCCTCACCTCCCAGGATTGAACACAAGATTTTGTATCATCAACTTCGCTCCGTCCGTCCCATCACTCATCAGTTCGCAAAAGCAGTCAGACTAATCGCAAGCATACAACATCTTCCATACACATCAAGAAATCCAAAAGCCACTCCAACAAGAGTTGTTGTATCATTGGTGGAAGAAGCAGTCCTTACCACACTTAAAGGTTTTACAAAAGCTATTGAAGATGGAGAGAAGCCTTTGGTCTTTCGGTAAGGCGAACATGACACTCTTTTGATCTAGAGATTAGACTCCAGTATAGGAGGCAGAGAGGAAGGCAATGGAGGAGGTGGAGGGAGAAGCACCCACAGACTCAGAGCCAGAACCATCGGATTCTGAAAGAGAGGAGGAGGATGAAGAAGAAGAAGAAATGTCTCACCCAAATCTAGAATGGATGACTCAGGGACCATTGGCTCTCCCGGATGTTCTACACATGATGCCAGAGCGCGCAGAGGGAATGAACATCAAGTTCAACCCTGACAACACGGTGAAGGTAGAAGACCATTGCACAAATTCCACCTGGAGTTGTAGACCCTTGAGGTGCAGTATGACAAAGTAGCATGTAGTCTATTCCCATGTACCTTGGATGGTCGCGCTGCTGCTTTGTATCACAACCTTCCACAAAACTCCATATAGAACTGGGGTGCATTCAAATGCATGTTCCTTGAAAATTTTGTTGATGACAAGACCCCAACCATGCTACTCAATGAATTGGGAAGCCTGAATATGGAGGGAAAAGAAAAATTAAAAGAATTCAATCAGAGGTTTACACGGATATTGAACAAGTTTGCACCAGACACTAAACCTCATGACTCCATCACTATTGATTACTACACATCCACACTGCAACCAGCATTACGCAGTTCATCAAACGAGCTGCGAAACCAACACTCTTGGAAAGCTGCGAAGAGGATTTTGCTATTGAGAAAGATTTATGTGCGATTGGAGTTATCAAGGATGATGAACCAATAAAGGGCTCCAAAGACACGAGCAGGAAGTCCCAAGTAATGGCAAGCAAGGGTAGAGACAAGGAAGCAACTGACATGAAACACTCAGTCGCCTCATCAAGAGCTTAACAACAGAAGTGTCTCAGCTTAAACAATGAAAAATGGACACATCTACAAGCAGCCATCTACCTAGACAAAGACAAGCAAGTAGCTCATTAGGTAGCAACAATTTTGCTCCAAAAACTATGCAGAAACCTATGTTCTAGGTCAAACAATGCGTTGATCCTAAGTTCTATTCTTTCCATGAAGAATATCATCCTGAGAACTCTTGTTTAGACTGGAAGCAAGTCACAAGCTCTATCTATAGTCGTACACTTGATGCAGAAAGCAATATGCAAGAGTAGCTGGAAGACACTCATGATGACGAAGAGGTTGCACCTAATGAATCATCAAGTTCTAGGCATATGGTGAACACATATTAGTGCTCGCAAGTAATGGCGAAGACGAACACTGAAAAGCAGCCCCCAAAGCAAAATGATCATTACAATCTTAGGAGTAAAGGGGCCCCCCTTACACTTGGGGAAGCACAAGAAAAGATGAGATTGTTGTTGAGGAAGGATGATCCACCAGCCGGCGCAAAGCAGGAAACACAAAATAAGTCGAGGAAGACAACAATGGACAAGAGTACCTCCATGAGCACCAAACTGCAGAACACTTCATCAAACAACACAAACATCCATTCTACCTCGGACAACTCGGTGACTCTACCACCTCTGGACTACAACATTGTGGATGACATGAAGAAAACTTTGGTGAACATCAGTTTGTTCGAGTTAGCTAAGATCGAGATTCAATGAGACATCATATTGCGCGCATCGGGATAAACACCGACAAATAGCACAACCTCTGCCAGCAAGGGAGAAATCACACATATCAGATGAATTTCTACTATGCTCAATGCATTCTGGATGGAAGAAGAAAACTCAGGTTGCCCTCCATTCCTGCTATCATTTGAAATTTTTAACTACAACGTTCATAACTGCTTGGTTGATTCTAGCATGCCCACCAATGTCAATTCACTCTTCATTGCGAAAAAGATCAATGCACAATGGAGCGAGACATTTGTGCAAATCATCCAACTTAATCAAACGTCAGTACCAACCATAGGTGAAATGCAAGACATGATCATTCAACTATCTCATGATAGTTGAGTCCACCAATGCATTAACATAGTTTTTGTGGACATACCGAAAGCATACGGTCTACTACTCAGCAGAGACTGGTCGAGCAAGTTGGACAAATATTTTGCTATAGAACGGTACCACATGTGGCTATTGTACAAGGGAAAATGCAACCAAATAAAATTATTATCTAAGAGATATATGAAGAACAATGTTAACCCCCTTAACAGTGAGCATAAAACACTGGCCTTCGCAGAACTCATGTTTGGCAACTGCCTCCTAGAAACAACATTGGGGTGTTATCCTGCACGGCTAGCTCCAACCCCATGAGACAAATAGTTGAGACTCCTTCCTTGCGCAACTAATGGTAATGAAATATGTATAATGCATTGTACCAATAGCAGCAACAGAAGTAACAATAGTAGTAGCAGCGGTACTGGCATGTCAGGTAGCCTATGTACAAACAAGTTATGGGCCATGGATTTTGACAAATCAAAGACACCCGATGGCTCAAGGACTGAGTATATCCCAGTCACCCAAAACAATAGAAAATGCATGATTTCAAGCTGCTTGAAGTTCAAGAGCACAAACAGCATTGCTAAGTATGAAGAACTCATGTTGGGTTTACAAAGGACCTTCAACGTCAACTTGGTTGCACTCAAAGTGACACTACACCCCGCGAACAATGTTTATGCTTTCAAGGACGTAACAATTGATGAAGGTAAGCACAAGCAGCCCCTGAAAATTGTAGTTAAGGGAAATAAAGGAAACCCCATGCCTAAAGGTGGGGTTTCTCTCAACGAGCTCTATTTTTTGCAGAATTTCTATCAAGGGCTCACAAACAGCAGAACCCACAAGATGACCACTATGAGTGAACAGAGCAACCTTGGGACCAATCACTATCTGAATATGGCCAGTCTCGGTACAAACCGTACACCACAACAGTAGCAAGTCTTTGACCACTTGATCAAACAATACCACGATGTGCCCACATGGGGAGATGATGACCTAAGTTCACACGACACACAAATAATCCAACAAGAGATTCTAAGTAAAGGAGGAGCCAAGCCATTGTAGCAAAAGCCATGTAAAGCACATATGCCATTTGAACTCCTCATATGGAAAGAATTGGCTAAGATTTTGGTTGTTTGGATTACTTGAAATTTTCATCATCATACATGGGTTTCTAATTTAAGTTCTACACATAAGAAATCTGGGGAAATCCTCTTATGCATTGATTCCAGAAACTTGAACCGCTCCTTGAATAAAAAAAAACTACCCCGTGCCATTAGTTGAGCCTATGTTACACACACTGTATGAAGCGGTGGTGTCATGTTCACTTAAAGGTATTTTGGAATACCACCAAGTTCCAGCAATGGAACCCGATAGCCTAATACTGGTCCGTGAGAATTTTGGCACACACACACTATCTGCAATCACTTGGCAGGAGGGTTAACAAACTTCTAGCCAATGGCCAAGATCTCAAGCACTGATTCCAATAGGCCAGGCCACGCCCCACGCCATGTACATAGTCTATCAGAAGCTTGTTGTTTTCATCCTGTTCGCTTTTCTCACTATATTTGTTTTTACTTTTTTTGTCCTTCTTACTATTTTTGTTTACATTTGTTTTATTTGCTCGATATATTATTATTTTTGTTTCTAGAAATAAGTGCTGCCAACTACTATGTTCTGGCTTTTGAATAGAGTATGTGGTTGAAATTTGAAGGGACTTGTGAAACTGCAAGCACTTGGCCAATCTTGTGCCCATCTTCTCTATGCTTTGCTATAACCTTCAACCAATGAAGTCTTGACAGAAAATACGAGTCATCTGCAAGGGAATTTTTGGTCCAACCATGAACCTGTGTCTTCACTAGGAAGCCCCGTGCGTGTACTTAGCCTTCTGCTCTGTATGTTTAAGCTCATCCAACTAGTAGAAACGGAGAAGGGGAAAATATAAATGCTAAAACCTATGTGAGAGGCCTTACATGATTCTCTAAAGGAAAAACCTCTTCTACTCTCAATAAGTCAGGATCCCTCTTCCGCCCCAAAAATAAATAAGTTCCTATGCACAGTTCTCTTGAAAAATGCAAAGGCGAAAGAAGAGAAAGGCTTCCTGCGCCGAGAGGTAAAGCATGCAACTCCATCGGGGTACTCATGAGGCTCATTGGTAGTGGATCAAAGCATGTGTTGCTACGTGACTCCGTTGGGGTACTATCGAGGCTTGCTAGCACCAGAGCAACACCAGAGATGAAAACTTATACTCTGAAAATCTTCAACTCACGAGCTAAACTACCTTCTTGGATTTGAAACATTGTGATCGAGCTAAATGTTTGCTTGTGTTTTAATGAGTTCGAAAAAGGTGAACCATGTATGTCCATGGGGTAAGTGGGGAAGCCAAAGTAACCCGCACAATGATTCAATACTCCCCGAAAGACCAAGGCCCTGTGCTAGCAATGAACCAAAACAGAGAATTTGGAGTTCTACATATGTGTCACGAAGTGTTGTAGCAGCTATAACCACCCTCCAAACTTTTGGCTTGCACCTAATTTCGAAGCCTCCCTTTAGAGTTTCACTTAATGACTACACACACTCGGGTTCATTCCGTGAGCCCGTGTGAGTCCTTGCATCCACCTTGCTTGTTCATTTCATCCAAGTTTTTGCATGTTGATGTCAATGTCATTCTTGCGGTTGTGTTCTGGTCATGCTTAAGGTCTTCGCTTCATGTGTACATGTTGTGTTCACTATGAAAACATCTGCCACACTCACACACGAAGTCGCATTCACTATCGCACAAGCATCGTCAGGGTTGATCAACGATCAATCACAAGTGTTGTTCTTTTTGAATGCACTGTAAATTAGTCATGTTGAACATTTGTTTCTGGATGGTTTAATTTGTCTAATCTTTGAGTCATGTAAGTGTGTCTTTGCAAGATCACATATGCATCTTTCACTCATTCACACACTTAGTCATCTTGTTGAAGTTCTGACCACTCGACTCCCCTCTGACAGCCGGACCATAACCCCACCATTGACTCGATCGATTTCCATCTAGAACAATACAGAAGCACCAAGTAAGTCATTTCAAGTTGTGCTTCCTGCGAGCAAATCAATCAAAATCCATGTTGGTCAACCGAAGAGTTTGACCCGGTAGCCACCCAGGGACTAACTCCCCTAAAACATTGCGAAGAGGCTGCAAGCATTGCCTACTGTGCTGATTGAGAAAATTGCACAGACAGGTGATACATACACCCAATGCCCGTCGCATTCTCTCTTAAGAAATTTCGCAATTTTTCCAGCCAACCCTCTCGAAAGTTGACTCGCTACTCATCTAGAAAATTGCACAGTTTGCATGAGCAAGCCCTCTAGCGTCGAGCAATATGTTTAGCCCATAAATTGCATAGAGATGATTAGCAGCCCAGCCTCCAAGCATCAGTGTAGTTTCTCTCGTTAACAACTCCCAACAACAGATTGCCAGCTCCCTCCATGAATTGCGCAGTTTTTGTTGCCAAGCTCCTCACAGCTGAGTGCTAGTTCACCTTAGGAATTGTGCAGTTTTTGTTGCCAATTCCCTCAAGGGATTGCATAGTTTTGGTTACCATGCTCCTAGCTCAATGCTCCAAGAATCTGCGCAAATCCTATCTTCCAATCCTCTGTGCAGCTCGACCTATTCCTCCAAGAAGTTGTGCAAATTTTTTTGTCAAGCCCCCATTGTCTGCTCATTATGGAAAATGTGCATATTTTGTGTTTCGTGCCCTCCAGCAACCCGTACTGTTCCTCTCGAAATTGTGCAGCTTCGCGTGAGCTAAACCTCGCGGACAATTACTGTTGATCCAGATCGCCCGTCTTGATCACCCAGTGACTCTTGCGCAATTTTCATCAGCAGTGTCGGGAGCCTCCATCCCACCTCATAGCCTTGTTACCTCTCGTGTTCACTTGCATCCAAAATGATCATGTATCATGGTAGACTAGGAGGTTTTTTTTGGAGTTGATATCGTCTTGTCATGAGTGACTGTAGGTACACATACAACAACAAACACAACACAACGACAAATAGGATGAATGAAGGGAGCACATGCAGAAGGACAGGTTCACCAATGGACTAACAAATGATACATGTGAAGAGATGTGGCCACGAACGGATGATCATGCAAAGATGTGTTCGCGAACGGACGATCGAGAAATTATCTAAGATGTGCGGACGGATGGAGGAACGGATGAACATGCGCCTTTCGCGAAGAGATGAGCCTATCAAGCCTTCCAACATACAAGCAAGGAGCAATGTGCCAAAGCAACATCAAGAGAACCGACAACCATCAAAGACTCCACACACTTTGCCATGCGGAGGTGAAGCTGTGACACACCATGAAGACATCTAATACCTATTAGCACTGCAACTAGACATGTACTCCAACAACAACATGAATGTATTAGCACTGTCATGTCGTGTCATGAGTCATGTGGTCCACATCTCTACTGTGGGTCGTGTTGTCAATCAATGTAATGTAACATGCAAGTCCAAGAGACCCACTTGTTGTACAAAGAGTCATGTAAAGTCGAAAAGTCATGGAAGTCAAACACTCATGAGGGTAGTCGAACAACCACAAAGGTCAACTTCACCCTTGGCTATAAATACCATGTCATTTGTACATGCAAAGGACTTTTCACCACAGCTCCTCCCATATAGCCAAGATAGTCTGTAATCTTTCCTTTTGTTTGGTTTGTTTTATATTCTTTCTGCGACTAGCAAACCTACCTATGGTGTTGTGCATGGTTTTTGTACATGGTTTTGGGCATGATGGTTTTCAGTCCATGGTATTTGTAGCATCAGTCAAGGGAGCTACGGTTATGTTCTAATCCAGGGTTAATGGATTGGGGTTTATGGATTCTTCAGCATGTATATATATGTTTGTAACAATGAAAGGAACATAATGAAAAATCAATCTAGTAGTCTCGATTTTGGTATCCAAGGGAAAATCTTTGTGTATATTTGTTTTATGTGTTATGTTCTCGCCATAGTTTATTTTCTGTTTTTAGAATTTGTATGCAAGTAATTTATATATGGGGTTAAAACCTACATCTTTGAGGAGTAAGTAGTGGCTCCAACGCCCTGCCCACACGGTTGGTGATGTATGGTGTAACGATGTGTCTTGGAACTTTCGCTTAATTAAGAAGCCTCCTAAGAGGCCAACACATTTTCACACGTATTATAATTGTTGTAAGGCTAATCTTGAACACTTGTAATGGATGTTTCTTTAACGTGTGTTGAACACTTGAACATATTTCACTTGTTGTAATACATAATCTGTTAATGAAAATGTGTTGTATATGTTGTTAACATTGTCTGGCCTATGGTGACTACTTCACTGGACACGAGACAAACCTTTCACATAAAACTGGTTGTAAAAATCGTTACACTCTTGCAGACTCATCTCCTGAGTGTTGTATGTGTTATCTTCCCTTGTGTGTTGTGACTACCGCATCCGTGTGAACTACTCCTCTCGAAGTTGTGTGCATCGTGTTGTGTTGTGTGTTCCTAGCAGAGTTAGAGCTTCCTCCCAACTCACTTGGGACTCATTCTCACCCTCTCCCTCTATAGTGAAAGAACCATTAACACAAGTAACACTAGAAATCATGAGGCACGTGAACCTCACTTCTCGAAGACAAAGAAGACCACTCTCTTGTGGTGACAAGAAAGAGTTGAGGAAAATCCTTAATACAATGGCAATCGAGCCATCGTACCCAGATGGGACCATACCAAAAGGTGTGAGTTCTAGTTGGGACTTCATATCGCGGTGATCCCTTGTATGTTGGTGGGTCGAACACCATCAACACAAATTTAATCCTAGATATTTTTCTATGAGTCTTTTTACTAACTTTCTCATTTTCTAATTTCCTTAATAGGTATCTCATATTGATCTCCCCTTGCTCCTCTCTAGCTTTGAATAATCTTTGGTGATTTTATTTAATATCATCTAGATATATTTTTAAACTCCTTATGAGTTGCACTAGTTCATAATCTTGTCTTCATTACTCATTCCACCCCCAACCATTCCCATTTCAGTGTCATGTTATGCATCACCCCTTAGTGATCCTACATAAAATTTTCAATCAAATCTTGTGGTTATTTTACTCTTTTTCATAATATGTTCAAAACAATTGTAATTGTTTTAGTTTTCATGACCGAGGAGGCCCAATGTTTTAACTACAACTATGATACCACATGTAAAGGCCCTCAAAGTACTAACTATTTTTTTTAAGAACAACCATTCACTAATTTACCACTCTTAATAGTTGTCTCTCTATGGATCCATATTTAGTATTAGTAATGCCTATAAGGATGTGGTGTTCTACCACTCATTGTTAAATGAGTACAATCATTATAGAATTGATTTACTTATCACTCTTTCATTAGTATTTGAAAGTTTGCATTAAGAACCAACTTTTATATTTTCTACTAAGGAAATTGTATCTCACATACTAGCTATGCAATCCAATGTTCTCTTATTTAACTTTAGATCACAAAAATTTATAAAGAGAATAATTCTCAATACAATATATATATATAAACAAACCAAAATGTTTAATTCTTATCTACACAACAATACGAGAGTGTCACACATATTAATATTAAACCACTCTTTCTTTTACAAACAACTAAATTTATAAATATTTTTATTGCTCTCTAAAACATTTGGTATATTGATTCTCAATTTATAATAAAGAGAGTTATCTTGAGACCTCTATTTAGAAATGGATCTTGTCCAATCTAAATTATTGGATATGTATACACTATTGACATGGACATCTATTCGTGACTATTTCACCATACTTAACCATTTTTAACATATGTAATACTTTAATCATTCACCAATGTATGCAATACGTTATTCTTAAAGAAGTTTCTTAGACTTTGAATTATGATATATGTATATGGTTTTGGTTTCATTTTTATCTTTTTGATGTGGTATTATAAGAATATAAAACTAAATTACATGTGTTATCGACGCCCTTCTAGATTATTCTATGTTCGAGCGGGAAGTTCATCTCTTCTGCCATGTAGGCAGTACTGGGATGACCTAATCAACGATTCAGATTTATTTATTTGCTACTAGATCAATGGTAATGATGCAATTAGGTTTTTGTTGTTAGTTTAATGACCTTACTTGGTTTTCTTTTTCGCCAATTCATTTATTATTTACCTCTTTTTGGATGTCATTCTACGGCTAGGGTTTCACCCTTAATTTTTATCAATGATTCCCCACCATTTTCATCAGCACAGTTCCTACAGGTGGATTCTAAAATTATTTTCTTTGTCATACTACCTCCATCTCTCACACAGAGGCAACTGAACCTTGTGTTTTTTCAAGTGCGTATGGTCATCGTCTGAAATGTGTCAACAACCTAAAAAAGGTTAAGAACATTTAAGTTGACTTCTATAGAAGTTGTATGCTCCAGTTTTAAGTGAAGCTACATTTAAAATTATTTGATCATCTCCACTATAATTTCATGATTGTGTATTTGTAGGTTTACAAAGACGTTTACTAAATCTGGAGATAATGCTTCTTTGCGTTCAACATTGTAACTGAAAGTCATTGCTCTAGTACATCATTACTAGGTAAACATTTTTGAGGACCTTTGTTTTTATTATTACTCTCCTTTATCTGCGAAGAACGTCTGGATATTATTTCCCTTATTTTTCTAGACTCCAGGTTATTTTTACAACTACTAGGGTTGCAAGGAAGGGTTTCATCCTCTTTTAGACCTTCGGGTTTCTTGCCTCAAGAAGGGTTCTTTTCGCTTTTTATTTATGTCTTAATTCGAATGGTTATAGGTGGGTTATAGTTACTGAAGGTATAAAATTTACCATATCCATTCAAGTCATTGAAGATTTAATGGTTAAACTTCTATACACCTTTAGATATTATCATGTTTATGAATTGATTAAACAAATTTTATTTCAGTTTTGGGTTTTGCTTAAGTCATTATACCCATTTTGCAATTTTTACTGCAAGGGTTTCAAAAAGGGATTTCACCCTTAGGGTTTTTGTATTATTTCTTGATATGGGCAATCTTGGTAATCATGCTAGTCTAGTTCGACTAAAAACCCTCACGGTTTTTCCGTCCTCTGTGTTCACAGGAGAAATATTATATTTACGATACAAGTTACTTCAAGTCCCTTTGCCTCCTTTGGTTATAGGTTATTAGAGATGGGTTTTACCAGTCCTTGTGACAGTTTTACCCTTATCTTCTCATTCTAATTTTTCAAATTATCATGGCAACCATTATTGTGTTGATATGTCTTAAATCACAGTTTTAATTTACTTTCCTAATTTCATATGTCTAGTAGTAGAGTTTCTCCTTTAACAATATCCCACGACATCTAGGTTCTTTTCTGAAAACATTATCAGCTAATAAATTATATATATACTCAAAACATTATCAGCTAATAAATTATATATATACTCAAGTGTTTCCGACTCTTTTTAACTGAATTCCCTCGCTATTCTATGCAGATTTCGCTAAGGAGTTACCGCTATAATTCAAAGTTACCAACCTTTTTATTATAGGTCTTAAGATTTCTTATTTAGATATTGAAGGCTTATATGCTTATCAATTAGCTTGCATACTTGTCACTTCCATTCCCGGTATTATACCTTGTTTTCGTTTCAAGGGAGTCGACTCCAAATCGTTTTTCGTTTCAAGGGAGTCGACTCCAAATCGTTTTCTGGAAAAAAGGAATTTTTCTGAGCATTAATATTATAGTCGATTTATTCTTTTTGGAGGTTGGAGATTCTATTCTAACCCTTTGGCTCTACTTGTGCAAGGGCGAAGCAAGTAAAATGAAAATAAACATTTCTTACTTTTTATGTCCATTAATTTCTAGGAATTTGTAAAATATATTCAGTTTCTTTAGGAACTGAATATATCCCTTCCCGTAACAAGCCTAACTTGGTTAGATTCTTGTATTCTATTTTGATAGAAATTCACTAATTTATTATATTCAATTATTTAATGGGTTTAGTAATAATTTATAATTGTTTGTGTATTAAATTTCTAGTATTTAATCAAGGAGTATCAGAATTCTATTTTAAATGTTTAACGAGCATCTTTTTTTTTTGTTTATATGTTCCTCATTATTAAACTATTTTTTGCAATTGATTTTTCTTTTCCAACTTTTTTCTATTTTAAATGTTTAACGAGCCTCTTTTTTTTTTGTTTATATGTTCGTCATTATTAAACTATTTTTTGCAATTGATTTTTCTTTTCCAACTTATTTCTTATGGATATGTTATAGAACTCTTTCATAGATACTAATAAATATTTATAAATCTGTAAAGTACCTACGAGTATATTTATATATATCATGTTTTTCTAAAATGTTTATATTTTGAATTGTTTCATGGATGTCAATGAAAGTAACTCTAGTTTTGTAGAAGGCATATTTTCATTAAAAACATCAGTATTTATATTTCCCAAATATCTCCAGTTAATTATTTGAAAATAATAATCCATCCTTGTATGTGAAGTTGTTATGGTAATGTTTCATTTGAAAACTATAAAAATATATATTCTTTGTATATACATTTCTAATATAACAGTATAATATTCCTTTCTCCTAAAAAACTATTTTGAAAAGACTACCATAAATAAACAAGATTATCATGTTTATAATTCAAATAACTCACATTCTTTTTTGTTTTTATATTTCTCTTCTTCTCTAAACAATGCATACTATAAAATAAATAAGGAACAAAATAAAATTTTGTTTCTATTATAGAAAGAATAAAGTAAGAGACATGCGCTTGAACAATTTCTCTTCTAAGTCTCCTCTGAGTTTTGACACAACAATCCTCTTGTACCCCAAAAAAATAGGCCTACATCCTTTCTATCTCTTACTTTTTCTCTCTTTAGTCTCTTTTCAATTAGGTTCCTTAGAAATTGTGAGGCAAAATCAAGTAAAAAAATATAGAGATATTATCCATTTACCACTCTTTGGATGGTTGTTAACTACCTCCACCTCACCTCCATCTCTACTAGAAACTCTCCCTCTTGTTCCACCTATACAACATGTCAATCAATAACAAGAGATGAACCATGTACATCTTTAATAATGAAAAATTAAATACAATATGAATATTAATATTGGCTGGTAGGGCTAATGGGTAAGAAACATGTCTAACTCTGGCTAATACTTCAAAGGGCCCATAATATCTAGCAGATAACGTAGCACAGTTTCTATGTTTGAGTGACTCTTCTTAGGCTTGACCTTCAAGTACACATGATCTCCTACATTTAATTCCTTTTGAGTTCTTTTTAGGTTTGCATAGCTTTTTTTGGTGACCTTGGGCTATTTTCAAATTATGTTTAACTTGCTTGACTATCTCTTCCATTTCCTTTAACATGTATTGTCATAATCCTAATCTATATTAAGGATGATCCCAACTTAATGTTACTTTACATATTCTCCCATATATGACTTGGAAAGGACTCATTTTTAAAGAGGTTTGTTATCCATTGTTCTAAGGAAATTAAGCTAAATGAAAATAGTCCTCTCATTTAGTTTGTTTGTCTTTCACATACATCCTTAACATGTCCCATATTATCTAATTGGTCCTTTCTAGTGACCATCAGTCCTTTCTAGTGACCATCACTCTTACTATGATAGGATTTACTAAAGTTTAACTTAGTTCCCATATTTCAAATAACCCCTTCGAGGAATTTGAGGTGAACTTTGCATCTCTCTTTGAAATCACAACCTTAGGTACCCCATGAAGCCTAAAAATTTCTCTCATGAAGATCTCTGCAATAATTATGGCCTTAAAAGTAGAATTAGATTTAACTAGAATGAAATGTGTTTCTTTGTTAATCTTGTCAACCACAACCATATTGGAATCATGTAATGGAATCATGTTGTTTACTTTTTTTGGCATCATGGTGATGAAATCCATTGAAAACTTCTCCCATTTCCACTCTAGAATGGTTAGTGGTTGTAGCAAACCACCAAGGTGTTGATGAAATGCATTAACTAGCGGACATTCAAGACATCTTGCTACATATTCAATTGTTTCATTTTTCATATTTGGCCAATAAAAATATTTTCTTGACAGTGATTAACTTTTTGTAACCACTATGAACAACTATGAACAATTGTTTGTATTTTATGAAGCTAGTCTAAGACACAAAAATTTCAGATTTATGTCATTAGCTATGTAAATTATGCCTTTAAACAACAATAAATCTTGGTTGTTAACTGAAAAATCATCCTTCTCTTCATCTAATTTATCAACTTTCTAAACTTTCTCTTTAATTTTCAAGTATTCCAAATCATAATTTGTAGTTGTTTTAACATTTTTTTACCAAATTTGTTTGCCACAGATAATTGTTGATGTAGCACAAATCTAATTAAGTTTTCTAAGCTAAGGAATCAACTATTTTGTTTTCTTTCCCTTTGATGTGTTTAATCTCAAAATCATACTCACTAATAAATGTTAGCCATCTTGCTTGTCTAGCATTTAAATTAGGCTAATCAAATAGATATTTGAAGCTAACATTATCTTTCCTTAGTTGAAATATTCTCCCTATTAAATAATGTCTCCACATTTTGAATGCATGAATGGTTTTTGCTAATTCTAGATCATGCGTAGCATAATTATTTTCATGTTCTTTCATTTTATGGACTCATAGAAAATAACATGACCATCCCCCATCAAAACTCTCTCTAGACCTTCCTTACTTGCATGTGTACATACCATAAATTCCTTATTGGGATGAACTAATTTTAGAATTAGAGTTGTAGTCAAAAGTTGTTTTAGTTTATCAAAACTATCTTGAATCTTTTGACTTCAGACAAATTTTATTAGGATAAGAAACTTTAGAAATTTCCTCTATAAATCTCTTATAATATCCTATGATGCCCATAAAGTATCTGACTTCTTCCATTTTCTTGGGTGTTGACCACTCCATAATTTCTTTTATTTTCTCAAGGTGTACAACATTTCCTTCTTCCCATATTACATGTATTTTTTTGTTGGTAAAATGAACACTTGTTGAATTTAGCATATAGTTGATTGTCTCTTAGAGTTTGGAGGACCATCTTCAAATGTTGGTCATGCTCTTCCTTCATATTTGAGTATACTATAATATAGTCTATAAAGAAAATTATAAACTTATCTAGGAACGGAATTACTACACTAATCATGAGGCAAGTGAATGTAGAAAGTACATTAGCCAACCCAAATAGAAGTACTACAAATTCATAGTGCACATAGCGTGTGTGAAAGACTATCTTGTGTATGTATTAATATTTGATGATATTTGACCTTAGATCAGTTTTAGAAAATATGGAAGCTCCTTTGACTTGATCAAATAAGTCATCTATTCTTAGAAAGGGGTATTTATATTTTATTGTCATCTTATTCATCTATCTATAATCTATGCACAATATCAATGTTCCATCTTTCTTTTTCACAAATAACATAGGTGCTCCCAAGGAGACATAGTTGGTCATATGTACTTTTTGTCTAATAATTCCTGCAATTGAATCTTCAACTCCATTAGTTCAAGAGCACTCATTTTGTATGGGGCCTTAGAGAGTTGAACACCATAAGGTATAATATCAATGGTAAAGTCAATATCCTTCCTTGTAGGAAGTCTTGGTATTTCTTGTGGAGATACATCCTTGCACTATTCTAATACAAGATATTCTTCTAATGATTGTTGTTGTTTATTTTTAGGCAAACCTTGTGCTTAAAATATAAACAAATGACACCGTTTTATGGCATATTTCTTCATTTGTATAGCATAAATTTTTTTAACATAAAATTCTCTTGGGGATCCCTTGAACCATACAAGCTTTTCCTTCATCATCAACACACCTAAAGGACTTTTCCAAGTAGTTTAATATCACTTTATGTGCTTCTATCCAGTCCATTCCAATGAGGATATCACAATATCCCAATGGAAAAATATTCAGATTAAGGGTAGTTTGCATTTTGCATTCCATTCAGATTTATTGTGCAGTTCTTAAGGATTTTCACTTTTCTCTTAGTTTGTGTGGCCAACTATATGAAACATGGCTTATATTTTTTTGTTTATGAAGTTTACACCTTTCATCTACAAAATGGGAAACATAAATTAATTTAGATCTTGGATCTATTAATACAAATAGAACTTTATCATAGAGTTTACCTTCTTCTTCAACCATGCTTAACTCATGATCTTCTTTCCTCCCATCCAATGCAACACCAATTTTGGGTATGTTACACTAAAAATCATTTACATTGAATGCTTACTTAACATTATTTAATGTTATCTTATTCTTTAATGGATTTTGTGGACAATCTCTCCACATGTGGTTTTCACCACAACCACAACATTTGATAGGCCATTTTACTCTCTCACTGATTTTTATTTTTTTCCCTATGACAAATCCTCCTTTCTATTATTTTTTTTGTTTTAGATCCTTGCTTGCACACCTTTTGTAAAAGTGGTTTTTTTAAACCCTTTTCACTTGGTATTAAATTTATTTGATTTCTTTGTATCCCATCCTTTATAATTCTCTCCCCCTTTTGTTTGTTGTAATTAAAACATAATTTAGCTTTTCTAATGATTTCATGCATTATTTTTGGTTGACCAAATAAGTTCATTCTCTATAAGAGAAATATATACAACTCACAAATATTGGTTTTTACCTTATCCTCCTTCAAATAAGGAACATACCTTAACACACTCATTAATTTGTTAACAAACTCATCCATAGCGAGTTGTCACGAATTCATGTCATGAAACTCCCTAGCCTTCTCATCAAAATCTCTTAGTCAAATATTTATTTTTAAATTCCTTCATGAACAAATTCCAAATTAAATTCTTACTTATGATTCTTTTGACAACCTTATTTTCATCCCACCATAAGGTTACCTTATTAGTCAACTAGTAAGTTTAGGATCTTACCTTAAGATTACTTGGATAATTTTATACTTCTAAGTATTTAGACATATTGAGGAGCCATGTCACATCTCCTTCTTTTGGTTCACCATCCAAATTGGGAGGTATGATGATGGGGCAAGCCCACGTGGTCCCCCCGCTAACTCAGTCTACGTGGACTCACACTAATCCTTGGTTGATTATAAAGTGATTGTAAATGATTTTTGTGGTGGTTGATTGGCATTCAATACATGGTACCTTACTCGGCCTCTCTTCACGACACCTGCCCTCCTCAGGGTTGACAAACCCTAATCCCCTTAACGCGCTTTTCCTCCGCCATTTCGCGCGTGTTCAGTCATTTTCACTCTGTGACTTGCTCTGTCGTTCTGGTCTCGCTCCGCCTCTGGTCTTTCTGTTTGTGGGGGAAACCCTGTTGAGCTTCGTTGGTTTCTTATGGTGTAACAATGCTCTTCCACTCCGTCAATCTGGTGCTATGGGAGTCAAAGGGCTTACTTCACGGTTTCTTGGTAAGTTACGGTCCTTCTCTGCGCGTTCAACTTGTTCCTCGACTGTGTGAGCTTTACTGTTTCTATTCTGGTGGTTACTGTTCGTTATGGTCTTTTTGGCAATTTTGTGGTGAATGTTGGTGATGAATGGTTGCTACTCTGTTCCGCTGTCAAACTCACAGTTTGAAGACTCTCGAGCTTGGCTTTTCTCCAACGCTCAGCTTTATAGAACACGTATGGCCTCGTTCCATGCTAAATATTTGTGTCCACAGTTTGTCCCGGAACTAACGTTCCGCAGCCCCTTTGTGTTCAGGGTTAGCACTTCGTTTCCGCTGGCCTCGGTCTCGGCTCACTACAGGTATGGCTCCTCCGTCACCCTCCTACACGGATTTGTTTGTTTTGATTGCAGTTTCATTTCACAACTTTGTTTGCAGGGTTATTATCGATGTTCAGACCCTAACCCTTCACCTTGCTTTGTGTTGGCAGGTGTGGCCGGATTCCGCGGATTCACCAAGGCTACAATCGCTCTTTACCGGGTAGCTCTGTCTTTGCTTTACTTTCTCACGGTGTTTCTTGGTCTTGGCCGCATTTACTCTTGTCTGCTATGTGCATTGTGTGTATTTGTCGGACATGTGTATGTCAGGGTTACCTCCAACCCGTAACCGTAATTTGGGGTTTTTCTGTGAGCTCTTGATAGCTCGGTTCTATGAACCCTCGTGACACAGTTTTGTATATATTGTTTTACACAGGCATACTATGTAATATTTTTATGGCATATGAACTATTTGTAATGGTTTTGTGGCTTACCGGTTTAGACCGTGGTCTGTTCGTTCTGCTGTGTTGGGTTGCCCCCTCCCGTCTTGTACTCACTCTCTTCTTAGCTAGTCGACAGACTCTTTGGAATTGTAAAGAACTCTGTTATTTTAATTTGCCTGAAATGAATTGAAATTACAATGATATGCATGTACATATTATTGCAGAGGACATAAATCATAGACTTGTATTTTTAATGGTGCACTGTATTTGATGAAGGAAAAATAATGTATGTATTTATGGTATTCCTCTTTTACATGTTCCGCTCCTGAACTGAACCCCTCTGGGTTGTTTCGTTTGCCCTTTTGTACAATAGTTTGAGCAGTTGGTTAACTGCCTGGTAGTTATGCTATTTCGGTTTTGTACAGTTGATACGGGCATACGTTTCCTTTTACTATTTGTTGGTTTACTTGTCCCTTTTATGCTATAAGGGTTTGCTGTTACATACTTATTAACACTAATCTATCTTTAACACTTCTAACTAAAACCTGTTACAGTAATTAAGATAAAATAAACATAAATTAGGACAACAGAGTTTAATGCTGTAGTTGACCCTGAAAGAAATTAAACAATAGAAAAAAAAAACTAAGAACTCTGACACGCTTGCTGTCGAGTTTAATGAAATTTTCAACTTTCCCAATCTTCTTTCGAAACTGTGTCCACCCTCTCTCGGTCTTCTCCCTGTCGACCAGATGCTCCTGCATCAGGCTGCCGGGGTAAAAGAGAGAGCTCATGGCTCCGTTCCATGAGTTCCTCCACTGAGTAGCCAGCTTTCTAAATCTGTGTCTCGTTGAGCCAGGAGCTGTCCTCCATTGGACGGTCCTTCCACTTGACGAGATAACGTAGATACTCTTTCCTGCGCGTCTTCTTGGCCACCTGTGTGCTGAGGATTCCCTCGATCTCATGGGTCCAGACCGAAGGCAACTGTTTCTTCCAAAGACTGCTCTCGAACTGGGTGTCCCGTTGTGGCTGTACCATACTATCATCTTCCATCTGAGCATGATATGGGAACAGGTCTGCCACGTTGAATATGGGTGATATGCCTATATCAGGTGGCAGCTGAATTTCATATGCATTCGCTGAAAATTTGCGCAGAATTTTGCAGATGCGCAAGGAATTCGTCCCCAATCTCAAAATTTACCTCTCGCCGCTTTATGTCTGCATGTTTCTTATATTTCTGCGTGCTGTCTTGTAATCTTGACTTAATTTTTTCATGTAGTTCACTCATCGCTTCGGCAAAATCTTCCCCGTCTGCACTCCTCCTTTCCAGCTGTCCCAAATCTCGTAATTCATGTACTCCTCGCGGATGCATACCATACAAGATTTGAAATGGGCTAAGCCCGGTGCTTCGGTTGGGCGAATCGTTATAAGCGAATTCTGCCTGGGCCAGAGCTCGATCCCACAATCGCGAGTTTTCTCCTGTCAAGCTTCGTAACAAGTTGCCCAAACTTCTGTTCACCACCTCTGTCTGTCCGTCAGTCTGCGGATGATACGCAGAACTGAAATTTAATTGTGTGCCCAGCTTTTTCCACAGGGTGCGCCAAAAATGACCTGTAAATTTCACATCCCTGTCTGAAACTATAGTTTTAGGTAAGCCATGTAATCGTACTACTTCCGTAAAGAAAAGGTGTGCCACGTTTGTGGCGTCGCTAGTCTTCCGGCAAGGGATGAAATGAGCCATCTTTGAGAACCTATCCACCACCACCATCACTGAATCATACCCCCGCTGCGTTCTAGGCAATCCTAGGACAAAGTCAATGCTGACCGAATCCCACGGCCTGCTTGGAACAGGTAGAGGTGTGTACAGCCCCGTGTTCTGGCTGTGTCCCATCGCCAATTGGCAGATTTTACACCTGGTTACATACCTCTGTACGTCCCGGCTCATCCTTGGCCAGTAATAAAAATGCCTGAGCTGCTCCAATGTCTTATCGATGCCAAAATGTCCCGCTAGTCCGCCACTGTGTTTCTCTCTCACGAGATTTTCCCTCATCGAACAATCTGGAACACATAGCTGTCCCCCTCGAAACAGTAATCCCTCTTGTAAATTGAAATCTAGCCATGGGCTTGTATTTCTCAGTACGGGATTCTGGCATGCTTCAAAAGCTTCTTTGAAATCCGCGTCCTTCTGGTACAAATCCTTCAAATACTCAAATCCCATCACCTGTATGCCACTTTCCTGTAAGAGCAGGGCTCTTCTGCTTAAAGCGTCTGCCACTTTGTTGGCTTGCCCACTGATGTGCTTCAACACAAAAGTGAAACTTTGCAGGTACTCCACCCACTTGGCATGTTTATGGTTCAGTTTGTGCTGCTGTGTTATATACTGTAACGCAGAATTATCAGAGAACAAAATGAACTCACTTCCTAGTAAATAGTGCCTCCAATGCTTCAAGGCTTGAACCATTGCATAGAATTCTTTGTCATATGATGAGTATTTCTGCCGACTTTCATTTAGTTTCTCACTAAAGAACGCCACTGGTCTGTCCTCTTGACTGAGTACAGCGCCAATAGCTGTCCCACTTGCATCACACCGAACCTGAAAAGGTTTGCTGAAATCGGGCAGTCTCAAGATTGGCCTATCCGTTATCTTACGCTTCAGAAGTTGAAAACTGTCTTCTGCTGCCTTAGTCCAGCAAAAAGGTTGGCTGGCCTTTTTGATGGTCTCTAGCATGGGCGCGCAGATTCCACTAAAATTCTTTATGAACTTTCTATAAAAACTTGCTATGCCGTGAAAGCTACGTACCTCGAATAAACTCTTAGGTGACGGCCAACTCATGATCGCTTCAATCTTCTCTGGGTCCATCTTTAACTCATTTTCTGCCACTACAAATCCCAAATAAATTAACTCCTTTTGTAAGAAAGTGCATTTTTTTAAATTTATCAGCAGTTTGTTCTGCTGCAGCTTCTCGAATACCCTTCGAATATGCTGAAGGTGTTCTCTTTTCGTCCTGCTAAAAATTAAAATATCGTCCAGATAGACTATCACGAACTTTCCAATAAACTCCTTTAACATTTCGTTCATCAATCTCATAAAATTACTCGGTGCGTTGCTCAACCCAAATGGCATGACTAGCCATTAGTACAGCCCTTCGTTGGCCTTGAAGGTTGTCTTCCATTCATCTCCCTCTCTGATTCTGATCTGATGGTACCCACTTTTCAGATCTATTTTTGTAAAATATGCTGCCCCACTAAGACAGTCCATCATGTCATCCATTCTAGGCAAGGGAAACCTGTATCGAATGGTGATCTTGTTTATAGCCCGCGAATCTGTGCACATTCGCCATTCTCCACCTTTCTTGGGTGCAAGGACTGTAGGTACCGCACAGGGGCTTAAACTCTCTCTGATCAGTCCCTTATCTAACAACTCCTGCACTTGTCTTCGTACTTCTTCATTGTCCTTTGGACTCATTCTGTATGCTGCCTTCTTTGGCAAGCTTGCTCCTGGTATGAAATCAATATGGTGGCTGATGCTCCTCTTGGGAGGCAACTTATCAGGTAATTCATCAGCTGCAATAGCTGGAAATTCTTCTAACAGCTCTTGTACTTCTTTAGGCAATTCTGATTTCTCCAAGTTCAGTAATACTGGCTTCATCCTCCTCACAACTGCAAAATTAATTTCATTTTCCTCAACCTGCTTTACGAACTGTTTTCCGCCAATTAATAGCGCCTTTGTCCCACTTGATTTGCTGAATCTTCCTCCTTGATGGGTACAAGTGTGTGTTTGACCCCATCCTTTACAAACTTATAGAAATTAGTTTTCCCATCGTGTGTCACCTTCCTGTCATACTGCCATGGTCTTCCGAGCAGTATGTGGCACACGTCCATCGGCATAATATCGCAGACCACTGTATCGTGGTATTTGCTAATGCGAAACTCCACCTCGCATTGTTCATCAACCAACAGCTGGTGGCCTTTCTGCAGCCACGACACCTTGTAAGGTGTGGGGTGCTTCAGCCGCTTCAACCCCAGTTTTTCCACCATCTCTGTGGCAACCAAGTTATCCGTACTCCCGCTGTCTATTATTACCTTGCAGCATTTACCATGCGATTTACAGACTGTCCGGAACAGTGCCTTCCACTGTGTTGGTTCAGCCACTTCCTTGGTTGGCTTTAACAACACTTTGTTCAAAATCAAAGCTTCCCCTCTCTCCGCCATGTCTTCCACCTCCCGGGGTTGTGCTTCAGCTTCTTCAGGCTGTGCCATCAGCGTTCCCCTCTGACCGGCCTGTTCAACTTCTGGACACTCAAAGGCTCTGTGCCCCCATTTGTGGCACCTGTAGCACTGGACATTAGTCCCTCTTCCACGGCCATTCCCTCGTCCTCTCTGGTATGACCGACCTCCTCTGGTGCTATCTCCTTTTTCTGTTGTCCCTGAAGTTTTTGAACTGCTGCCTTCTTCGCTGTTCGCAGCACTGTTCCCTCTACCGTAGGATTGTCCCCGTCCTCTGCTACTTCCTCTCCCTCTTCTGCTGTTCTGTTTTCTGTTAATCTTTTCCTCGGCCTTTACAGCGCTCTGAAAGGCTTCTTCAATATTTCGGGGAGAAAGAATGCTAATTTCATCCAGAATTTCCATCCTCAAGCCATTGACATATCTCGCTGTTTTTTCTGGAGTTTCATCCGTGTAACCAGCACGTAGATTTACCCGGTAGAAATCTTCCGTATACTCCTTGATAGTCATACCTCTCACCTCAGGTTCTGTACCCGCCGACATAGTTCCACCTGGTAATATTTCGGCAGAAATCTGCCCTTCAATTTTGCTACCATCCTTGACCAACTCCGTATGGGTAATTTGTCCAGTCTTTTTCTGTCTGCTTGGACATTATCCCACCACAAGAGGGCATGTCCCTTCAACTTAGTAGCAGCGAACTTGACTCTCTTATCCTCCTTAACTTCCTCATTTTCGAAATACTTATCTAGTTCGCTTATCCAATCCAATAGGATATCAGCAGACAGACTGCCATCGTAATTCGAAATCTCTGTTTTGGGTTTGCTGCTGGCCAATAAAATTGAACGCAGCAGTCTCAATTCTGGAGCCTCCTCATCGGACCCGTCTGTAGCAGCTACCACTTCTTCCTCACTGTCATCTCCCAGTTCCGGGTCTCTTCGTCTACCCGCTTCCACTGCTTCCAAGCGAGCTGTCAGAACTCTAATTTGTTCCCTCAATCCTTCATCTGCTCCTCTACGTGCTCCTCTTCCACGTCCTCGTCTTGGCACTTGCCCTTCTGCCATCTTCCTCTATATAAATAAAAAAAAAACTTTGCTCTGATACCAATTGATGGGGCCAGCCCACGTGGTCCCCCCGCTAACTCAGTCTACGTGGACTCACACTAATCCTTGGTTGATTATAAAGTGATTGTAAATGATTTTTGTGGTGGTTGATTGGCATTCAATACATGGTACCTTACTCGGCCTCTCTTCACGACACCTGCCCTCCTCGGGGTTGACAAACCCTAATCCCCTTAACGCGCTTTTCCTCCGCCATTTCGCGCCTGTTCAGTCATTTTCACTCTGTGACTTGCTCTGTCGTTCTAGTCTCGCTCCGCCTCTGGTTTTTCTGTTTGTGGGGGAAACCCTGTTGAGCTCCGCTAGTTTCTTATGGTGTAACAATGCTCTTCCACTCCGTCAATCCGGTGCTATGGGAGTCAAAGGGCTTACTTCAGGGTTTCTTGGTAAGTTACGGTCCTTCTCTGCGTGTTCAACTTGTTCCTCGACTGTGTGAGCTTTACTGTTTCTATTCTGGTGGTTACTGTTCGTTATGGTCTTTTTGGCAATTCTTTGGTGAATGTTGGTGATGAATGGTTGCTACTCTGTTCCGCTGTCAAACTCACAGTTTGAAGACTCTCCAGCTTGGCTTTTCTCCAACGCTCGGCTTTATAGAACAGGTATGGCCTCGTTCCATGCTAAATATTTGTGTCCATAGTTTGTCCCGGAACTAACGTTCCGCAACCCCTTTGTGTTCAGGGTTAGCACTTCGTTTCCGCTGGCCTGGGTCTCGGCTCACTATAGGTATGGCTCCTCCGTCACCCTCCTACATGGATTTGTTTGTTTTGATTGCAGTTTCATTTAACAACTTTGTTTGCAGGGTTATTATCGGTGTTCAGACCCTAACCCTTCACCTTGCTTTGTGTTGGCAGGTGTGGCCGGATTCCGCGGATTCACCAAGGCTACAATCGCTCTTTACCGGGTAGCTCTATCTTTGCTTTACTTTCTCACGGTGTTTCTTGGTCTTGGCCGCATTTACTCTTGTCTGCTATGTGCATTCTGTGTATTTGTCGGACCTGTGTATGTCAGGGTTACCTCCAACCCGTAACCGTAATTTGGGGTTTTTCTGTGAGCTCTTGATAGCTCGGTTCTATGAACCCTCGTGAAACAGTTTTGTATATATTGTTTTACACAGGCATACTATGTAATATTTTTATGGCATATGAACTATTTGTAATGGTTTTGTGGCTTACCGGTTTAGACCGTGGTCTGTTCGTTCTGCTGTGTTGGGTTGCGCCCTCCCGTCTTGTACTCACTCTCTTCTTAGCTAGTCGACGGACTCTTTGGAATTGTAAAGAACTCTGTTATTTTGGTTTGCCTGAAATGAATTGAAATTACGATGATATGCATGTACATATTATTGCAGAGGACATAAATCATAGACTTGTATTTTTAATGGTGCACTGTATTTGATGAAGGAAAATAATGTATGTATTTCTGGTATTCCTCTTTTACATGTTCCGCTCCTGAACTGAACCCCTCTGGGTTGTTTCGTTTGCCCTTTTGTACAATAGTTTGAGCAGTTGGTTAACTGCCTGGTAGTTATGCTATTTCGGTTTTGTACAGTTGATACGGGCATATGTTTCCTTTTACTATTTGTTGGTTTACTTGTCCCTTTTATGCTATAAGGGTTTGCTGTTACATACTTATTAACACTAATCTAGCTTTAACACTTCTAACTAAAACCTGTTACAGTAATTAAGATAAAATAAACATAAATTAGGACAACAGAGTTTAATGTTGTAGTTGACCCTGAAAGAAATTAAACAACAGAAAAAAAAAAAAACTAAGAACTCTCACAGGCTTGCTGTCGAGTTTAATGAAATTTTCAACTTTCCCAATCTTCTTCCGAAACTCTGTCCACCCTCTCTTGGCCTTCTCCCTGTCGACCAGATGCTCCTGCATCATATGATTTTCTTAAACTCTCCCTGTAGAGGATGATCTCCTTTTTCTCGACAAGGAAGTGCTGCTACTTGACTTTTGTTCTTCCTGATAACTAGACTCATTTGTTTGACTCTCACTAAAATTTATTCAGTTGCTTCTTCTTGTGGTGGTAGAGGATTTACTCCTAGATAATTTTCTATGAGTGTTTTTAATAACTTTATCATTTTCCAAGTTAGTTAATAGGTATCCATTGATCTCCTCTTTCTCCATTCTAGCTTTGACCAACCTTTCCTGATTTTTTTTAACATCATCTAGATTTGTGTTTAAACTCCTTATCACTTGCAATAGTTCAGAATCTTGCCTTTTTGCATTATTCGTTCCACCCTGAACCCTTCCCATTTTAGTGTCATGTTCTTCATCACCCCTTGGTGATCCTACAAAAGTTTGTCCATTAAATTCCACTGCCATTCTTTAATTCTTTAGCTCTTTTTCACAATTTGTTCATAACAAGTGTAATTGTTTCAGTTTTCAGGAGACCCACTGTTGTAACTACAACTTTGATACAGCTTGTAAATACCCTCAACATACTAACTATTTTATTTTTAAGATCAACCATTTGGTAATTTACCACTCTTAATAGTTGTCAGTCTAAGGATCCATATGTAGCCTTAGTAATTACTATAAAGATGTGGTCTTCTACTACACATTGTTAAATGTATATAATCATTATAGAATTCATTTCTTTATCACTCTTTTGCTAGTATTTGAAATTTTGTATTGAGAACCAACTTTTAAAATTCTACTAAAGAAGTTGTATTCAAGAGTACAATGTTCTCTTATTTCACTTTTTTTTCACAAAAGTTTATCCATAGAATGATTCTCAATCCAATACAACTATACATATAAATTCATATATATATTTAAACCAAAATGTTTAATTCTTATTTACACAACAATACAACACTTAAACTGTCACCCACCTTAATATTAAACCACTTTTTCTTTTACAAACAAGTAAACTTATGAATAATTATAGGGCTCTCTTTACTATTTAGATAAAACGTTTCACTTATAAGTATGATAGAAGGTTTCACTTATAAATAATTATATGGCTCTCGTTACCATTTGGATAAAACGTTTGGTACACTGATTCTCACTTTATCATAAAGTTCTGTTGTAAACTTTATTTAATAGAGTTCAATCACGCGTTGACTTTTGATTAATTTGAGTTGACCGGAGCATTTAGTTGATGTTTTTTGCTTTTACCTAAAGTTTTATTTTAGAGCTTTAATGTTTTTTGCTTTTTATCCAAAGTTTTATATTGGAGGTATTATTGCAGGTTGCTAAATTTCCAAATCCATTTTTTTTTTTTTAACCAAAGTTTGGGTGGCTCGTTTAGCTTTGTGAATTTTTCTGCAAAGTTTTATCCGCCCTTTTTGAATTATATACACTTTTAACCAAAGTCTCCTCTTTCGTTTTAAATTATATCTCTTTAACCGAAGGTTCAACTGAGCTCTTATTGTTTTTAGTATTAATTCATATTAAAGTAAAGAAACTTTAACCAAGAGTTTCATCTTAATGTTGAATAGTGTCCCACAGCCGCTCTTGCATGTGTGCCATTTGCCTTCTCATATTTTTGCCATCTTCCATCGTTTTCACCGTGGTTTTATGTTTGCCATGGTTCTTTGACACACCATTTTTCATGGACACTGTCCTTCCATTCTGTGATATCACATCTCTCATTTCTGCATTCTGTGATATCACATCTCTCGTTTCTGCTTGTTGCGAATAATGCGGGCACGTGTATTATCTTCCATCCTTATTTCAGAGCCGAAGTCTGCAGGAGTGGCAACAATGGAGGAGTGGCAGAAATGGAGACTCCTTTCATCTGCGCCTGCACCACAGAAGACAAGGCAAGCACTGAGAGCAGAAAAGACATGGGTGAGATCGCTGCAAAAAACACATGATTGACTCTGAGAATCGCTACAAGTGAGGTAAGTTTAATGGTTAATGATCATAGTCCAATATGTTACCATGTTCTTCATCTCATTCGCAATCATACATCAACAATGTTGTTCAAACAACTGTTTTAGACATTAGCTGTGCAGAGATTTCAAATAACTTGGCCATGGATTTTGATAGGTCTTTGTACAACGAAGGATTTTTACAGTTTACTCTCAATACAATGATACAGCGGAGGAAGTAATCGAGACGCTGAACAAAGAGGAGGACAATCAAATTTCCCGCATCATTGCAGATTCGTTTCTGCCATGGAGGGTACTCATTGCCAAGAAATTCAAGGTTCCTCTCATCTCGTTGTGGACTCAGTCCGCTGCATCGTATATAATATATTATCACTCAGATATGCTCATTTCCAAAGGCCATTTCCCCTGTAAAGCCCACGGTAAGACTCAATCCTAAATACTTTCAGTAGACTGCCATTAAACCCCTTTTCTTTGGTTTATATTTAATTTTTTAAATATGGTTTACCCTCATAGTATGGTACAGTATGGTATAACAAGTGTTTGTGGTTCCACCAGTTCCATGGTTTCACCATCTGGCATTCCAAAGTAGACTATTTTTCCTTCTGTCCGGAGGGAAATGTTATTAATAGTTGACCCCGACTCTGCGTATAAAGGCAATCTCGTTCTCTTACAGAACTCTCTTGTAACAATAACATCTCTTCTATGCTTGTATGATGTATTTGGCATATCATTTTTTTTGGTCTGGCTTGCTAATCCTTTGAAATGACAAGCTGTAAGGAATATGACTGCTATATAAACTTCTCACAAAAAGGGATGTGAACATCCACCAGGAATCAACAGGTAATTTACCATCATTCCTCATTTCCCAATGTTTTCGAAGAAGTTCTATGGTTAACTTCTCTCTGATAAGGGTTTTTTGCTCGGTCCTGAAGATTTTGTTCAATGGGTTATTTTTCCCTCTCACAAAGTTAATCTACATTGCTCTTAGTTTAGTGAGTAGTTTATTTTAAATTGGGTAAACCCCAAGTCTTCGCTTTCCTAATTTAAATTTTCAGTCAACTCTTTGTGGCTGTAACCGCAAGGGTTCGACGACTTCTATGAAAACCTTTAAGCCACGGGCATAGTTTAGAATCTATTACTCTACGAGTGCATTGTACAGATTTTTCGGTAGGTTTCTCTGGACCCTTCCAATTTCTCTTTGATTTGAAACTTTGGATACGAAGATTGTTTCCATAGCTTTTACATTTTGTTATAATGTCTTCATTATACAGACTGCAATTTCCCTCAGGGATTCCAAGTCTTTTTTCCTGTGACCATTATTTAGCGTTATAGCGGATTAATTTGTTTTCCTTATCATAACGCTCTAGGTTTATACTTCGTTTCTTCGAATTTAGAAAGGAAGATTCATTAATTTTATTTCCCTTTAGGTTTATACTTCGTTTCTTCGAATTTAGAAAGGAAGATTCATTAATTTTATTTCCGATACAAGAAATGGCACCTAAACTATTTTGTTTTTCTCTCTACCGTATTTTTTTTTTTCTAGCCTTAACTTTTATATGACCATAGTACATAAAATACTTCAGGCTGTCATTTCATATTGAATTCTCTTTCATTCACGCATTACAGTCTTAACATTTCCGCATATAATGGAGTTTGTTTTTCTTCTATATATTCTAGTTGGATAGCAGGGTTATTTGCTTCTATATTAGGTGAAGTCCTTCTCTCGTTAAAAGATTTTTGTTTACATTCTTATTGGTAACCCCAATTTCGGTGGTGTACAATTTTCTCATTAAATCGTTGTTTGTAAATTTTTACAGGTACCCATTTTCCTAATTGTTACCCACCCGGTTGCTCTTCCGGGGTTGCCTTCGGCAACTTAGTTATATTTTTTGACAGAGACAACTTTCGTTGTCATAGTACATTCTACTTTCTTTTTTTGGTTCATATCGAATTTGTTTTGACTATATTTACAGAGTATTAGTTAAGTACAATTTCTATATTGTGATCTTTGAGAAGGTTCCTTACACGGGATCCATTCTCAGCCATACTTTTGTGTTAATGTTTGACCAGCATTTAACTTCTGTATTTAGCTATTTTAGCTTCGTGTAATTTTTTGTTGTTATTTTTGCTTCATGTGTTGTGTTTCTTTCTCAGCTGTCATCTAGCACTTACTTATTCGTAGGTATTTTTCGGTTATGAGACACAAGCTTTGAGATTCAGTAACCATGGCACCCACAAAGCTCAGCGGCAGACAAAAGCTTCACATCAAGCATTTATCCAAATGAAGAAAGCAGCAACAAGGACAAAATCAGGAAAAAAAAAGTTACTTTCCCTTCTCTTTAATGGCAAAGCCAGGCAGTATGAATAACAAATACTTGATGTCTTTCCATGGCTATGAATGTCTTTCTTCTCACTAGTTTTCTGTATGAGAAAACCTACCATCCCATTACCATACTTTTCCATCCCATTACACTACCCAGAAACTTGTGAGGGAAAGGAAAATTATTGGTTAATAACATGTGTATGCCTCCAGAGTCCACAAGAACGGGAAGCAAACACAGTATGTGCATTGGATGATCCAAGGTATAATATTGTAGTTTCTTCTACATGTGGTCAGGCAACATGCTCTGGCCAGTGTTCCTCCTTTTCAACCAACTTTAAGTGACAACTTCTGTAAATGCGATGCCTGCTTCACAGGCTTCAAAGGAGGGGCTTAGGACCAGATTACGACTGGTACATCTGTTGGCCTTTGCAGTAGTGTATGGGAGTTCAATATGGGTGAATTTTATTGGGGGCTATGTGTTGTCCAGAGCCATTCCCAAGCAGCAATTTGGGTTTATACAGAGCAAATTGTATTTCAACACTCTGGCATGTGGGTCGGTGATTTGCTTGTTGGCACATTGGGCTCTGCATCCATGGCAGTCTGGTTACAACAACTACAAAAACGGTAATGTGTTCCTATCAGTGATTTCGATACTTTTTTAAAAAATATAACATTTTGGACTTCCATAGTGTTATTGTTGATAAAGTTAAAGTAAGCTTGGGGAGTTGCTAGGATATTGAGAGTAGTTCTTATGTTAAGAGGTAGAGAAAGGTGAAGTTGTTTGCAATTTTAGAATAACTTATTATTTAATTTCAAAATTTTCTTATTATTTATTTAATATATAAAATGTAGGCAGTTATAAATTTTAACAATAGAATTGTTACATTTTCTAATAATTTATCGTTATATTATTCTTTTAATAGTTTTACAAAGACAAACATGTTAATTTTGGACTCATCGTTTGGAGTACATCCTCCGAATTGAAACCTTTCTCAGACAAATACACAGCCAACATTCGCCCTGATTTGATTTCACATTTTTGAAAACTTTGAGTGGGATTAAGCTTATGTCTAAGAGAGTTAAGCTCTAGTCAACTGAATTTATGAATTTGGAGGGGAAGACAGTTACTGTTTTTTGTGAGTTGTGCAGGTCATTGAATGAGGAGTTTATATCTATTTATATTTTAAATTATTCTAAAACAGTTTCTTATACTATCTTTTTGTAATATACATTTTCACATTTAATTTATTGGAAAAGTTTCCAATTATATGACTATAATTGAATATAATAATTAGAGGATGAAGCAGGATGTTACCTAATCAAATGGATTATAAAATAGAGCAAGTTTATCTATATAACTTAGAAAAAAGATGATATAAAATTGCTAGTTATAAAATTGAATATAATAATTAGAGGATGAAGCAGGATGTTACCTAATCAAATGGATTATAAAATAGAGCAAGTTTATCTATATAACTTAGAAAAAAGATGATATAAAATTGCTAGTTATAAAATAGAGCAAATCTATGGCAATATAGAC